>CM062810.1:197929770-199129770 GCA_031772625.1 Pinus tabuliformis | reverse complement strand
TCATTTGATGGGTACTTTTCATCTTCCTTCTCCTATTGCTCGAATAAATTCCATTTCATCATCCAAGGCCCCTTCTCGAAGAGAGTTTTTTAGAGCTCATTATTTTTCGGATCCTTGGCCCTTACCTTCTTCTACCACCACATTAGAAGTAGGGCAAGTGGGTGGAATGGCATATCCTATGTCTGTAGTTGAAATTTCTTATCAATTTATTGTCAAAACTACAAATTCCGATCCTACTCCTCTTTCACCGGAGGAATTGGATGGAGATGTGGCTCCGGCTTGGACTTTTGACTCTACTTATTCTATGGACTACCTTGATACCATTTTACCATTTGAGGAAGCAATCCAAAAATTAATGACGAGTATAGATAGACTGTGGGATGATTTGCATCATCAGTCATACTTTCTCCGCATCTTGTGTGAAGTAAAATCAAGTTTGTCAACTCCTTCATTGACTAGTGATGTTCACACAGTTTTAAACCCTTTGGCTCCAACACAACTTTTTGTCTAAGGTAACATGTCTGTTATTTTGGAACCTATTCTAGTGAACATCTCCAGGAATCCTAATATAATTGAGAATGTTTTCGTTGGAGCCGAATGCTCCCCTGAAGAAATTCAAATCTATACTAATATTTTTAAAGAATTATGTGATGTGTTTTCTTGGCCTTATGAGCAAATTCCTGGAATCGATCCATCAATACTCCATCATGAGATCAAGACTTATGCAAATGCAAAGCCTAAACAACAAACGTTTGGCCAGTAAACCTTAGGAAAGCGGTAGCTATCAAAGCTGAGGTTGAAAATATGCTCAAGGCAAGTTTTGTATACACCATTCCGTTGACTGAGTGTGTCTTGAATCCAATCCTGGTTTATAAAAAACAAGGAACGATAGTTTCTCGGGTTATAATCATATTACTATGCGTTGTGAAGATTAGCATAAGACAACTTTTATCTTCCCATGGGGTACTTTTGCATACAAAAATATGCCTTTTGGCCTTAAAAATGTTGGAGCTACTTTTCATTATGCCATGTCCTATGCTTTCAACGATATCAAACATATCATCAAAGATTATTTGGATGACCTAGTTGCTCATTCTCGAAAGAGAATTGATCATCCTCATCATCTTTGATTGGTTTTTGAGTGATGTCATTTTTACAAAATCCGATTGAATCCAAACAAATGTGTTTTTGTTGCCACATATGGTCGATTATTGGGATTCATAATATCTACTAAAGGGATTCATGTATATCCTTTCAAGATTGAGGCAATGCTTCAGTTGCCTCCCATGTCTACCATCCATCAATTTCAAAGTCTCCAAGAAAAAGCCAATTTCGTGAGGATATTTATCGTCAATTACGTTGAGATTACAATGGGATCTATGCAATAGCTGAAGAAAGGGGTTCCCTTTTTATGGGAGAATTTCACTCAGCACTCATTCGATGCTTTGAAGAAATAATTGACCTCTTCTCCATTACTGAGTCCACTCGATTATAGTAGGGATTTTCTCTTATATCTCGTTGCGGCATAATCAACCATTGATATGGTTATGGTTTAGGAATACGATGCTCTCCACAAGAACATGATTTATTATCTGATCCGAGGCTTGGTAGGTCCTAAACTATGATATTCTATTGTAGAGAAATTAGCTTTCGTAGCTATTCATGTTGTCCAGAAACTCAAACACTATATTCTGCTTAGGAGAACTTTTGTCTTGGTGGTTGCCAATCCATTTCAGTTTATTCTCAGTAGGCGAGTGATTGGGGGAAAATATAACAAATGGATTGTTATTTTACAAGAGTTCGATCTCAAGTTATTGCCAGCCAAATCTATGAAATTTTTAGTCTTTGCAAAATTAATTTCAGAGTTTCCTTATGAAGAAGAAATAGTTTATGAGGAATCATTACCTGATGAGCATATTTTTCTTATTTTTTCACAAGATCCTTAGTATGGAGATATTATTATATATCTTAAAACTTTGGATTTTCCCCACTCATTTTCAAAGGATGAGCAAATAAAATTTTGTCACTTAGCGAAAACTTATGTTATTATCAGTGACACTTTATATCATTGTGGGGTTGATTCAATACTTGGACACTGATTAATGTTAGAAGAAGTTGAGTCAATTCCAAATGATTTCCACAATGGAGTTTGTGGTGGTCATCTATCTAGGCTTGCTACAGCCAAAAAATCTTGTGTGCAAGGTATTTTTGGCCTTTGACTTTCAAATATTGTGTTGAAGCGGTAAAAAAATGTCATCCTTGTCAGGTTTACACTAGGAAAAAGTGCACTCATCCAGCTCCACCTTTTCCTGTTATTACTGTTAATCCATTCAAAAAGTGGGGCATTTATTTTACAAATTATAACCCACTTCCGGCAAAGAGTCATAAGTATATTATTGTAGCAGTGGACTACTTTACCAAGTGGGCCGAAGGTATGCCCACTCTAGTAAATGATGGTGAGATAGTAGCCCTGTTTCTTTTCGACCAAGTCATTTCTCGTTTTAGTAATCCAAAGGAGATTATCACTGACCATGGCAGTCATTTCCAAAACAAGATGATGGCTGAATTGGCTCTCAAGTTTGGTTTCTAGCAGGCGCGTTCATCTCCTTACTATCCTCAGGCTAATGGTTAGGTGGAAGCCATGAATAAATCCCTGAAAGTTATCCTACAAAGGACAATTAATAAGGCTCGATCCAATTGGCATATCATGTTATATCCTATGCTTTTGGCATACCGAATGTTGGTTAAGACCGCTATGGGTTTCACTCCTTTTCAACTAGTTTATGGTTTGGAATCGATATTCCCTGCAGAATGTCAAATTCCTTCTCTTAAATTAGTTGTAGAAATTCTTCCAGACACTTCTAGTCTTGAAGAACGCCTCATTCATTTGGAACATCTTGACGAGCAGCATCGAGATGTTGCCACAATTAACGAAGCTCATAAAAAAAGAGTGAAAGTCTAATATGATAAGGTTGTGCATCCTAGGGTTTTCTCCGAAGGTGACCTTGTCCTGGTCTATGACCAAGACAAAGATGCCTTGGGGGCAAGTAAGTTTAAACCCCTATGATATGGTCCTCTTATCATTAAAAAGGTCTTAAAAAATGGAGATTACGAATTGGTTGATTTTGACAAAAAAGAGTTTTCGGAGACCAAAAATATTAATTCATAGGTTTCATAGTGATATTGATATTTTTGATCTTCTTTGGAAGGTATAGATGGACGATTTGGTATATCTAGGGTTTGTCGATGGTGCTAGTCAACATACCTATACTTTGGCATTCATGGCTTGGGTAATTTACCATTGATCCGATCAGTTGTTGGTTTCAAGAGGCATATGTATCAACCCTACTTCAAATAATGTTGTTGAATATACCACTATGGTTAACCTACTATCGGAAGAAATATCTCTTCATATTGCTTTGTTAGTGGTTTACTTGGATTCACAACTGGTGGTATCTAAGTTAAACAACATCTATCGCGTGAGAGATCCTTATTTATATCACCAATTTATGAGAGTGTGTTTTTACAAAGAATTTTATCACATTTATTCATATTCCATGATCAGAAAACTCATTTGTTGATTCCATAGCTAATCAAGCATTATATTTGCATATTAATCATTCATCACATTAAAAAAAAACTAATCGAACATCATCTTTATATATTATTATCGCATCATGAAACCCTTTGTATATAGATAGAAGTTTTTGTTCAAAATGTTATACAAAAACGGGACAGAATGTCCTACAAAATTAGGGCTTAAGTGTTGGAAATAATACTGAGAAGGGGGGTGAATCAGTATTATACAATTCTTTTAATAAATCTTCTTTATTTGTTCTTTGAATTATTTTTGCATGTCAGTACCATAAAAGAGCATGAACAAAAGAAAACAGATAGTCACACCAAAGAACACAAGATGTAAGGTGGAAACCCAATGTGGGTGAAAACCACCTGCTGCAATATGTCTCTATCTTCTTTCAAATTAGAAACTCCTTTTACAATGGTTTTGTACTGGTGCAGTCCTTTACCAGTATGCAGACTGCAACCTGCAGAGAGCTACAACTCTCTCTCGTTTTCCAGTCTCTCCTGGAAGGGAGCTACAACCCCCTACTTCTTTTCTTACAAGGACCACTTTTCATACATTTTCAAACTGGATCCATAAGCATCAAATGACCATCAAGTATAAGAGAATCACCCAATCAACTGTAGTAACCAGATCAACAATAATAGGACCAAACCCAGAACACAACAATGATAAACAAGGATTTTAAGAGGAGTAAGCACCCTGCTCAACTGCTAGCCTGATTACGTAAGCACCCTGCTCAACTGCTGGCCTGCTTACTGTACTCACCCTGCTCAACTGCTGGCCTGCTTACAGTACGCACCCTGCTCAACTGCTAGCCTGCGTACAGTACGCATCCTGCTCAACTGCTAGCCTGCGTACCTCGCTCTGAGTCCATTGAACTGCCTGCGTACCGGCGCACCTGAACCCTTCTGTGCCTGCGTACCGGCGCACCTGAAACGCTTCGTTCCTGCGTACGTACGCACTTTTCTCTTACTGCACCTGCGTACCTCCGGGCATAGATGATTTCAAGACTTCAGAAGTAACCCAGACAGTCAGATCTACAGATCTGAACATGCGCCGAAGAGATCTCGGTCCATTAGTAGATTCGCCCTGTTTAGATCTAGACCAGATCTAGCCCTCATAAGATATTCAACCCAAAACATGCTCAAGCCAAATGATCTCCTTTGCTTTATATAGGAAAGCTCTTCCTTAAAACATGGATCAATACCACGAGCCGACACCATAATAACACAATACCGTCGGCTAAATACCAAGAGTAAAACATAAGAAAGCCCCACATGTGAATTTCTTTGCCTTGAAATGTGTGCACTGGGGGGACGCACCTCCTGAACGGCTAGCCTGCGTATCTGGACGCGGTCCCTGCATGGTGTACCTGCAGGTACGCACCTTCTGAACTGATTTCCTGCGTACTTCTTAATTTTCAATAAATTGAGAGCCTTGCCATGGGAGTTGCCATCAAGTACAACATCTGTAACATATAGCCATACCAGTAACATAATGCCAACAATCTCCCCCTTTGGACTTGATGGCAACCTCACAAACTTCAGCTTCATTCTCCCCCTTTGACATCAAGGGCAAAGGGGTATGCTCCCCCCAAGATCATGCTCCCCCTGAAAATGAACCAGATCTGCAACAAAGAACCATAATCCACCATGAAAGAGATAGAGACATATTGCAGCTATTTCCAAGATCTCCTTCTGACCATCCTCCATAATGCCAACAATGCATTATATGCTCCCCCTGAACCTGTACCATCAATCAGAAAAGGTTCAACAATAAGATGATGCATCAACAACCCCCAGCTTTTGCCTGAGGTATTCAAAAGTGTCCCTGGGCAATGGTTTGGTGAGAATATCAGCAACTTGTTCCTTAGAAGGAGCATACTCCAACTTGACCTTCTGTTCAAGCACTTGTTCCCGGAGAAAATGATACTTGATTGGTATGTGCTTGGTTTTTGAATGCATAACAGGATTCTTTGAGATGTTGATTGCACTTGTGTTATCACATAAGATGGGGATTGGTGGTGTACAAGTGATTTGAAAATCCTACAAAGTCTGCATCATCCAGAGGAGTTGGGTGCAACAAGATGCAACAGCAACATATTCCGCTTCAGCTGTAGACAAGGCAATCGAACTCTGTTTCTTGCTGAACCAAGATACCAGTCTGGAACCCATAAAGAACGCACCACCACTTGTGCTTTTCCTGTCATCCACGCTTCCGGCCCAATCTGCATCTGTATAAGCATGAAGTGTAAGATCTGTATCTCTAGGATACCATAAGCCATAATTTTGAGTCCCTTGAAGATATTTGAAAATTCTCTTCACTGCCTGAAGATGAGTCTCCTTCGGATTTGCCTGAAATCTTCCAACTATTCCAACTGCATGCATCATGTCCGGTCGGGTACCTGTCAAATAAAGTAAACTTCCAATCATAGATCTGTAGGTTGGTTGATGTACTACTGCAGATTCATCATTTTCACTGAGGCTACATCCTGTGACCATGGGTGTACATACTGGTTTTGCATCTTCCATACCATATTTCTTCAAAATCTGTTTGAGATACTTGGTTTGAGATAAAAAGATTCCTCCTTCTTTTTGTTGGATTTGCAAACCAAGGAAATATGTCAGTTCTCCTAGCAAGGACATTTCAAATTCTTTCTGCATGACCGAGGCAAAATTTTGACTCATAGCTTCTTCATTGCTCCCAAAAATAATGTCATCTACATATACAACAAGTATTAGCAATTTGTCATTTTCAACTTTTATATAAAGATTGCTATCTGCTGATCCTTTTGAAAATCCTTGTTGATGAAGATATTTGTCCAAACGGTAGTACCAAGCCCTTGGAGCTTGTTTGAGACCATAGAGAGCCTTTTTCAATCTGCATACAAAATTTGGATCATTTCCAAGAATGAACCCATCTGGCTGTTCAATGTACACTTCTTCTTCCAAGTCTCCATTCAGAAAGGCTAATTTCACGTCCATTTGAAATACTTTGAAGTTTTGAAAACTTGAGAGAGCAAGGAACATTCGGATGGCCTCAAGTCTTGCAACAGGAGCAAAGGTTTCTTCAAAGTCTATTCCTTCTTGCTGCGCATACCCTTTACAAACAAGTCTGGCTTTGTTTCTAACTACTTCTCCATTTTCATTCAATTTATTTTTGAAGACCCATTTTGTTCCGATAACATTCTTATCTTTTGGTCTAGGAACCAGCTCCCAAGTGTTGTTCTTTTCGATCTGCTCAAGTTCTTCATCCATTGCTTTCACCCAACATTCATCTTTGCATGCCTCTTTCACATTTTGTGGTTCAGTAGAGGAGAGTAATGCCAAATAGCTTGAAGCTTCTGCAACTGTTCTTCTTGTTTGTACACCTGCTTCTTTCTGCCCCATAATCTGAGATTCTGGATGATTCTTCTGAACATATCTGGATGGAGTCTTTTCTATTCTTGTTTGCTCCTCTGGTTCTTCTTGAGGTTCTTCTTCTTCATCATTCTGTCGTTGGGGGTAGCCTTCATCTTCTTCGATGTCTTCATGATGTACTTGCCTAGGAATGTATCCCTTCTCATCAACCACTACATCAATGCTGTCAACAATTCTGCCAAGTCTTTTATTGTAGCATTTGTATGCTTTGCTATGTGGAGAGTAACCAAGAAGAATACCTTCATCTGCTCTAGGTTCAAGTTTGCCAAGCTGCTCATCTGTATTCTTGATATAGCATTTGCTCCCAAAGATTTTGAAGTGCTTTACCGAAGGATTCCTACCACT
This sequence comes from Pinus tabuliformis, assembly GCA_031772625.1. Taxonomy (NCBI): domain Eukaryota; kingdom Viridiplantae; phylum Streptophyta; class Pinopsida; order Pinales; family Pinaceae; genus Pinus; species Pinus tabuliformis. Next base: position 199,122,420 of record CM062810.1, on the reverse strand, counting down.
CCAGAGCTCATGAGGAGTTTGAGTGCTGTTCACCCGGACATTTGTTTTGTTGAGAATAACAACCGCAGCATGTGCAGCTTCACCCCAGAAGGTTGCAGGAGTTCCTGACTCATCAAGCATAGCACAAGCCATTTGTTGGATTGTTCTGTTCATTCTTTCCACAACTCCATTTTGTTGAGGAGTTCTTGCTGTAGAGAATTCTCTTCTTATCCCATGTTCTTCACAGAAATCGAAAAATTCATTTGAAGTAAATTCCCCACCTCTATCAGATCTGAGGCACTTAATTTTGTGACCTGATTGATTTTCAACCAAGGCTTTGAAGGATTTGAATTTTTCGAATGCTTCATCTTTGTGCTTCATAAGTCCTAACCAGACAAACCTGGAGAAATCGTCAATGAATAATATCAAGTATTCTTCTCCTCGAGGTGTTCTTTTCCTGAAAGGACCGCATGTATCTGTATGTACTAGCTCAAGAGGCATGCTAGCTGATCCTTCTTTCTCTGGAAAGTTAGTTCTGGTTTGTTTTCCAAACTGACATGATTTGCATATGGTGTTGTGAGGAATTTTGATATCTGGAAGATCGCGAACTGCCTGATATTTGCATGCTTTCCTTATTTGTGAAAAGCTTAGATGTCCCAACCTCCGATGCCATAACCAGTGCTCATCATCCTTGCTCAGATAGCATTGTTGTTGTCCTTCTTCAAATATGTACAGATTATTTGGAGTTCTTTTGCCTTTGATTACTGTTTTACCTGTATCAAGATCACGAACAAGACATCCATTTGATCTGAATATAACCTCGGTTCTTTGATCACACATTTGGCTGACACTTAGAAGATTATGCTTCAATCCATCAACATACAAAACATTTCCAGCCTTGACCTTTTCTTTTAACTGAGCAATGCCTTTTCCTTTTATAGTTGCAGGGGTATCATTTCCAAAAGAGACTTTCTTTCCCTTTTCTAGAGTAGAATACGACTCAAGTTTTTCTTTATCACCTGTCATATGCTTCGAACATCCACTATCAATGTACCATAGATTTTCTTGTCCTTCTGCATAGAATGCTATCCCACATCTTTCTGTTTGAGGTTCCTTTATTCTCCATGTTTTGGTGCTTGAGGCTTGTTCCTTTTTCTGCTGAAACCTGCTCCTGCATTCAGAGTCTTCATGACCAAAGTTATTGCAAATAGAACATTCAACTTCATTTTCAAGAACCGAAAAGTTGTTATAGGTCCTTTTTGTAATCCCCGTCATACTTCTTTGTTTTTGAGCTTCCCTAGTCATGATCATTTTATATGCAACACATTGAGCTACTTTGTGACCAAAGTTATGGCAAGAAAAGCATTGTCCATTGAAGAAACTTCTGCGGTTATCGAATCTACCAGCCAATTGATTGTAATTTCTATTGTCATCTATTCTTGAACCAAATTGAGAAGATTTTACCTGTGGCTGGTTGTAGCTTCTGTTCACCCTTAAGATGGATTGCCCCTGATAGTTTCTGTCTGTAATTCATCCCTACTTTACCTGATGATCTTCATTGTGCTTTTGCTCATTTCTTCTTGCTGCATCAAGATAACTTTTTGAGGTGGATGCTTGAGAAGTTTCTCCATTATAGCCCAGACCTGTCTTATTTAGTGGAGACCGCTGCACATTGATAATCTCATCCAAAGTCTCAGATCCTTTGACAAACTTGAGATTAATAGCTTTAGTCTTCTCAATCTCTTTTCTAAGACCAACAATTTCACCTTCTAATTTTTCAAGATGTTTTTCCTCTTCATCAATTTGAAATTGTAGAGTATCAATGATCATGTTCTTTTCTTCTATACATCTCTTGAGTCTAGTAATTTCATCATAAAGGTTATCCACATCTATAGCATCCATATAATCATCATCTTCAAATGCCATTAACAACTTATATTCATTACCTTGTTCATCTTCATCACTGTTTGATAGACCATCACTATCTTCATGAGTGTAGTAGCTTTTCTTATTTGCATTTTGTTTCTTGTTCCATCTAGCAGGTTCCTTTCCTTTATCCTTATAAGGACATTTTGCAGCATAATGACCTACTCTTCCACAAGCAAAGCATTTAAAAGGTAACTTACCTCTGAACCTTCCAGAACCCCTTTGATGATTTCTGACAAAATTTGATTCTTCTTCCTCTTCTTCTGGGACGTGGCTCGCTTCATAATAATCTCCTTTGCCTGATGCCTTGGAAGCAGCTTCTTTTCTGTCTGATGGACCCCCCTTTCTCATTTCATAGGCAGTTAGAATTCCATGTAGCTGAGACATAGTAAGAATTCGTAGATTTTCCTTTTCTTCTATTGCAGATACTTTAGATTCAAACTTGGGGGACAATGATCTTAGAACCTTTTCAACCACAACAGCCTCTTTTATTTCTTCACCCAAATTTTTCATACAGTTAACAACCTCATCTACCCGAAGAAAATAGTTAGCCACACTTTCATCATTATACATTTTGAGAGTCTCATACTGAATTCTGAGAGTTTGAAGTTTAGCACGCTTTACCTGTTCATCTCCTTCATAGCTCGTGACAATTTTGTCCCATATCTCTTTTGCGGATTTATAGTGCATTACCTTCATTAACATAATGCCAACATTAAGCCCAATCATGCCTATCAAAATCTCGACATCTCTAACATATATTTATGGGTCCAACCCCGAATGTGCATCTCAGAAGAAAACGATGGCATTAGCCACCCATAGGAAGAGCCACACCCAATCTCATGTAGTCCTACCACACATCTCTACATAGCCTCTGGTAGATCCTCTATCGCTACCATAGGTACCTGGTGAGTTAACCTCTCCAAGTTCCTTTGTACGGTATGGAGGAGTCTCTTAGTCTGAGCTGTGGCACTCTTGGACCTCTTCCACAATGCCTATGCCTAGGTAGACCCTGAGGTCTTACTAGTCCCACATCTGTATCATGATCAAATAATTTTGTAATAATCTTTGTCTCATGAAAAATAATTTGACTTAATAATTTTTTAAAATCCAAAAAAATCAAATAACTTTAAAAAACTTAAAAATAATTTTACCTATGGCACCCCATGCAACATCCGGTGGAAGCAATAGATTTGGATCCCCTCTTATATCCATACATGCATAGTGGTAATCCTTGATGGCAATGACTTTTTATTCCCACTAAAGGAAAACGAATCATCAAAAGTTGTTCTAGGGACCTCACCACCCCCTAGTCTCTTCATCAAATCAGCCCATCCACCTATACGTGGATCGCTTGGGCTATTGATGGTAGTGAGCACTTTGGGTCGAAACCTTGGTATCCTCTCAAAGAAGAAAGTGCAAAGGATGGCACCATACCCAAAATGTTTGGTATTACTATTTTTGATAGAAGTGATTTTCTTTTCCAAATTGATCAGGAGGATTGTACAACAGTGAAAGACTATGGTGAGGCAATCAACTTCTAGGCTCATTGTAACACACGATGCTTGGTGCAATGAAGTTGAACCTATTACCCTCACAGTAGTAAAAAGGAGAATTTTGAAGGGTATACTCTCCACATTCTTTATTGGGATGTATGTTCCTACCTTCTCATTATTTCTATGGAAATATATGAGAATATAATCATCTATGTTGAGGCTGCCTGAGGCCTTCCCTTACAAGTTAATTGGTCCCCTCTTTGGGAAAGTCTAGCGACGAAGTAGGTATCTTCTACTTCAATTTGGAAGGGAATTTGATCAATCAAAAAACAATCCTCTTATGGATCCTAGTAATTCACAAGAATCTCCAACAACCTTCTGTTGGTTTTCATATTATGCATTTTGAAAATTTGCAATAATCCACACCCTCTCAATGCATCCAATGGCAGTGGGTCATTCATTACTTCATTGTCTACTGCACTATGCTCTCTTTATTTCCATGTGATAGTCATCCTACGATTCAAACATGTTCATCCATTAAAATTCATAATTTGAAACTCTTCACTGTGAACAAGCAGTTTCACTTCATACACAATCACATATAGGGCTTACTCATATGTGGCTTCGATATGCCCAACCCGCCTACGTGCAGAGAAAAAATCTAAAAACAATATCTTTACAGTAAAAAATCTTGAAGAAATGTTTGAAATGTACATAAATTCATTAAAAGATCGAATTTGAGGAATAGTTGGACGTTTGGTAACTGTTCACGCTGAGAATAAGGGTGGATTATGGTTGCTAGTCTTTGCCCCAGGGATCCTTCTCTCAATTGTTCAAGACAAAAATGAGGTTTGTTGGGCCAAAAGGTCTATTTATAACTTATAATATGAAAAAAATTTAAAAACCCACTTTTACAAACTTTATCTTTTATTTTTAATAATTTTATAAACTTTGTGACCTTTTGGCTTTGAGTGTTGGGATAGGTTGTCTTTCAGGTTAAATTGAATACTTTGAGATTGTTTTTCTACCACTTTAATTCCATAACCGTTGACCTGTCATGGTAGGTATCATTTTTCATCACTGGCATATATGTTAGGGAAGGCCACTTTTCCATTACATTATGCATTCTATTCTCCATACTGTGATATGTTGCCTTAGGGTTGACCCCATTATGTTATGATTCTTAAAACCATTTTCACTCGCTGACTTATAAAATCATGACATGATGTCTTGAAAATAGCAACAAGAAATGCTAAAAATAGAATCCATAAATTCCAATTTAGTTTGTCCTTGAATTAAATTGTGAGTTAAAATTGTAATTCTTTTCTCATAGAAACTTGATTAGCTTAGGAATTTAGAGTTGGAAGTATTTCTGAAGTCATGTATATGTTCTCCCTATATTATAGAGGTCTAGTATGATTTTAATTGTGAGTTGTAATTAGATAACTCATTTTACTAAGTTAAGTTCAGTTAAATTAGTTCCAAACTATTTTTGGAACTAATAGTGAGTTAGCAGTCAGTTGGTACACTAATTCATTAACTATTAGTACTCCAATTAATTGAAGATTCCCTCATCAGAAACTCATGCATGTCAATTATGAGAAATACCCCATTGAGACTAGAGTGCATGGACAATTTACTATCAGCTGTATGATTTACAAAGTTGTAAATATCATGCATGTAATCAGAAAAGGACCTAATTTTGGATGTGTAGCTATGGATGAGGAATTTCCCTTTAAATATGGGCCAACTCTCTTAGGAATTATGCAAAGAATTATAAAATTTGAGGCTTGGAAATTTGGCTAAGTATTGGCCAAATGAAGTCATCAAGTGGAGGATAGGAAATACTTATGCATGTTAAGCTCAAGGTTGAGTAGAGCATATTGTATTCATCCAAATTCTTTGGCCAAGGCGCAAGGAATCAGGGGCTTGGAGAGCAGTAGAAGAGGCTAGAGATTGGCTTGAGCTTGCTTGTGAGTAGGGAGATTGATTATACTGAGTACTGGGATTTTTCTTGTGAGAACAAACATTGTATTATCATCTTGGATTTCTAATTTAATGCAATATAGATAGTGGGATTTTCAGTTGAGGCTTTCCCCATATATTTATTATGTTATGTCCATTGATTTGTCTTCATCTGGCTATTATTGTTTTCATTGATTTATGGGCTTCGCTGGAAAGAGTAGAAGTAGAGTATTTTCTTTTTCTTTAGTACATTGCATGAGCTTGTGAATCTACATGAAATTCTACATGATGGTGGAGCCTTCCTTTACATGGGTTTCCTAGTTATATCCTCGCTGACATATGTTGCACATGCTGCAAAGATTGAGTAGGCTTGGGAGTTCTCTTTAGTATCGCCATGACTTTTTGTGATGAAGCTTCATTGTCCTTCTTCGTTGTCTTTCTAGCTTTATACCCTAGAGGCTCAAACATGTTGAGTTGTACTGTAGTATTGGATGTTGACTAGTTGTGCCTTTTGGCCTTAAGCCGACTTCACTTGGACTCATGTATAAGCCACTTTTTGACCATGTACTTTGTAAAAATCAACCTTGCAATCACTTAGCCTCTGCAACTTGACACCTTTTGCCCCTGGACATTCCTTTGAGTTTCATTGACCCATTTCATCACCTTGCATTGAGCATAGGAATGTTCCCCTCCCAGGAACTAGTGCATATGTATTTGGACACTCGTTCTTTCGACTGTACCATAGGCATTCTTTATTATTTTTCAGGCTTTCCAAATATGAAAAAGACAAAAAAATAATATATTCCAATAAAAGGTGGGGATGGGACTTTACTTCCATCATTTTTGGCAGCAAGAGTTAGTTGTGTCACCCTTGAATAAAGAACTTAAAATTAGTCTTTCCTCCATCTGGATGGGCTTTAGTTTGACATAGGAGAGCTATAACCTTGTTATTGAGTTAGTAATCCTCTGGTTGGTTATCTCTTCCAATCATATGGAGAGTTTTCTTATGCCTCCTACATGAAAAACTTATACAAAATTACCATATCCTACCATATAGTCACAATTGAGTCGTGTTGTTTTTCAAGGGAAGTAAACCTGAGTTAGCCTTTCTAGGATGTCTCTTGACACATATTCACTCAGCCATACCTGTTTTGTTAGAGTTATGTTCAGTATCACATCAGCTATTTGGTACTTTTCTAGTGTTGGCTTGAGAAGGTCTCCATTGACTTCTTGCTGGCAAGGTATTCTCTTATCAACTTTGACACATTGCTTGGAGAGTAGGCCTAGAGTCGCACCCTCACCCTATTTCCATCATTGATAGGTGACCTTGTGCTCATCATTGATCAGTATTATGGGTATTTAACTAAGTGGCTTCCCTTTTGTTTGACATCATCATACATTATCACACATTGGGATTTGTGTAGTACCTTGGTTTCCATTTAACACTATTGGTGGATTCCTCGCCTCTATGTCAGCTTTCATTATTGGTTGTTTTAGAGGGTTTCTGTCATGTGCTAGCCACATATTTTGTACACCGGAAACGTGATTTTGTTTGGTTACTTCATCTTTCTTCACCTTATTCCTTCCACATTATTGGTCTGCAAGTTGTACTCACGCTGGATTGATGTAGGATGCCTTAATGCCTACCTTCTAGTAGAACTTTTCCCATTGACTCTGACTCATTGCTTTGGGAATAAGATCTAGAGTCCCTTTTTCAGTACCTTAGGGTTTGCAGTCATTAGTGGTAGACTCCTTTGCTATCGATAGTGAGAATACATCAATGTCTCTAGATTGATAGATTTCCTGAAGTGTTCGACTTCAACTCATTTATTCACACTTGTTAGATTATACTGGGGTGCCTTAACTCTCATCATCATTATCATTGAGTTGTCTCGTGTTTGTTAATGGTATACATCAATGACTGGTAATCAAACGATTTCTCACATGGTCGAATTCAACTCATTTATTACCATAGTGTAGAAATATAACATGGTGGTTGGTGAAGACCTCGGGTTGCATCAACATTTTATTTTTCACATGTCAGTCCCTCTAGTTTACTACCAATCACACCATCCACCTTATATGTTGCACTTCATCACAACGACATCCTATATGTTGGCACCCAAGTTGCATTCAGTACCATTATTCCACTTTTTGACTTGGTACTTTTTGAGGATCAGTTCTATGACTTCAGTGATCAGATATCTACTTCAGCATCATTCATTAGTTCTTATATATGTGATATTTTGATATGGCCTTGATAAGTACTTTTGCGGCTATGATCAGATGATCCACTATGTAATTCTCAGTTTCCCTTGTACTTGTATATATATTGGATCCGCTCTACACATTATATGTGGACATGATTTACTAACTTTAAGCATCGGTATGCTCGCCTCAGACATAAGCTTTCTTTCTGATCTCTTCCACTGGTTTGGCAGGCTAGAATTTGGTGATCTCCTCCCAAGTCCTCACATGATTATTTCTATCCATTTAATGCATTTTGGCCATCATGTACCCCTTCTAACTACATATATTAGGGGGCATCTATTATAGCATCATTTCCCACCTTTGTATACTTGATGCTCTCAGTCATGGCCTTGGGCAGCCCTTTTCTATAGGATAAAATGCACAGTGTATGGAGAATGAAGATACCCTCAAAGGTCTTCCTAGGACCTTCGGAAGACTATAAGATTATCTGCAACCGTCACAAAGTTACATGCATGTTCATAAACAATAACTAACTATCAAAGTAGGAGAAGGAGATTACCTCAAGCCTCCGTGTAGATTTGCTGGAGGGCACAATGCAACTAGGTGGAAATCCCTCAAGTCGGCTCCAGATCAAGTCCTACACATAGAAGAGACAAACATAATAATAGCATACAACTTTGATAACTAATACATTAATACATAAAAGAACATATAATTGCATATAACTAATCTACTCATGCTAATAGGTATTGAACAAACAACTAAATGAATGATAGTATCAACACCATGGAGTAGACAATACAACTGCAGTTCTATATTAATGTTGGAAGAGTGATTATAACCATCTATTGTATCAACCTTCCTTTACCCCTCCAACTTCTCTTTCTCTCCCCCTTCTTGCTCGCTTCTTATGATTTGAGGCAATGCTCAACAGTTAAGTATGCTATCCTTCCAAATGTTCTGACCCCTTTCACAATAGCCCTAGCTTTGCTTATCTAGCAATTGATTTAGGGTTGCCAAGTTCCTCCTTGAGTTCCCTAGGGAAAAAGCAATGAACTTGCCATGCTTTTCAGCTCTTTCTCATTTGCCTCCTCCTTTCGGATTAGAAATACTCCAAATAGGTAAAATTTGGATGTTTCCTTGCTTTTCTTGAGTAAGTTAGGAACAAATATCTAGATATTTATGAGTCAATTCGTTGCTTTGACCCTTAGAACTTCACCAAGTTTCACTAACGATGTTCCCATACTAGCAACTTGAGTTAGTAGGGTCACTAACGCACCCTTAGGCTTGCATACAAGCTCTATAAAGTAGGTTGTTAGTGCACAACCAGTGCTAGTGTGGAATCAAAGCCTGTGATTGTGGTCTTTACTTCAGCTATCTTGTCTTTCCCCTTTGAGTTGATGAGGAGGCCAATTTTTTATATAACAAATGCCCCCTAAGGTATGAGATCAGAGGTTGCAACGATGGCCAAAATACTTTACAAAATTGATCAGAGCTTCGGGCAGTACTAGAAACCAGATACAACACATATATATAAACTGCTAAAAATCATGTCCTAAGTCGGGTATTCCCATGCTCAGTAGCTATGTCAGAGTGATTTTCTCCAAAGAGATATGATGATACTAGCCGCCGATAAGCACAATGCAGATCCAGTGTCATAATAGAATCATCTTTATAAGCCGTCTCCAAAAAACAATATCTACAACTTGGGAGAGGAAACAAGGCTGATTGATGCAAGCCTCTACCCAAGGTCTTGATTTCCACTTCACCAAACAACATAGATCGATACATGTGAATATATGCATTGACATCAAACATGCACGAAATAATCTGATTACCAATCAATAATGGAGATCGTTAACAGACGCGAGGAAGGCCATCGATAATGGTGATGGTCTCCAAGATGCATAGTACAATCTAATGAGTATGAAAGATGTCTTTGTCGTCGAACACCCATTAGAATCGCTTAACTAGGAGCCAATAATGAGAACCCCCGATCAAACACAAGGCAACCTACCACTAATGTTTTCAAGTACCAAGGCATTGAATGTGTTTCTGGGTTGTCTTCCCAGATAGAGTGTTGAAGTCGATAGGAAGATACTTGTCAAAAGGTAGGCGATAATGTGTCCTACATCAATCAACACGAAACGGGACAAGAATGATTTTGTTTGTTGGTGAATATTTTGAGCATTTGGGTCTAAACAATAGAGGGCATGATGAAAGAATATGCTTGATGGGTTGATGGAGGAAAAAAAATGTTAGCTCTTGAATAATAGAAGGCACGACAACGGTTTTAACCATGTAGCACTAGACTCATGAACACCAAAGAGTGTTAGGATACAGAGATGTAGGAACATCAGGGTATTTAGGCTGAACTCATAGGATGGTAGGATTCATATTGAGAGATCTTCACAAGGAAGGTTTATCTGAGGGAGTTCCATGTTCAAAGGTAATGACTGCTGCCAAACCACGCTTTCTAATAATGAATGCAGTTGTACTGTCAACTTTCCCCATCTGGTTAGTTCATTGAACCCAGACAGGTAAACTCGTCGATATTTTCATGTTTTAAGAGTCTAAAAAGAACCATGAAAAGAATGACTCTATACCCTATCTGATTAGTTTAATGAGTCTAGACAGGCAAACTCGTTTATTTTTTCATTTTTTAAGAGTCTGAAAAGTATCATAAAAAGAGTGACTCTATATCTTGTCTGTGTAATTTAAAGAGTCTAGACTAGACAACTTGATGGTCTTTTCATATTTAGAGAGTATGAAAAGATCGTAAAGAGCAACTCCATGGTGGTCCCTTTGTCATAGTTGTTAACCGGGTGTGAAAAAAGATTAATAGTATACCCGGATCGGTTACTTTTCCGTAAGTTAATCTATTGAATCCGAATAAATAGAAACCTATATTCAATAGATGTTGACCTCATTTTGTTACAAGTTCGAGGAGATGGAATAAACTCAATTTTTCATCATGAATTTTTAATGAGTCATGCGACGACAAACTCAATACCTTCATCAAATTTTAACGAGTCAAATGAGGAAAACTCAAGGTATCTTTTTCAGTTTAGTGAGCTAGGAAAAAGAGGTAAAAGAACTGCTCATTCTTCCTTCGTAGATTTAACGAGCCCAAAGGAGGGAAAAAACTCGGGGATTTTTCTATTTAAGAGTGAGAAATGGTCCCAATCTTGTTGCTACTGTATGTTTTTAACGAGCCCAGTGACAAAAACTCGGGATTTTTCAATTTAACAAGTGAGAAAAGTACCTAAAATATGCTTGGTTCATCTTTATAAATGTTTAACGAGTCTAAAGACAAAACTTAGGATTTTTTCAATTTAATGAGTGAGAAAAAAGCTCCTAAAAAGAATGCTCTAATGGTCTTTTTCAGTTTAATGAGCTAGAAAAAGAGCGAAAAAGAGTTGCTCAGACCATCATCGTATATATTTAACGAGCCCAATGATGACAAACTCAGAGATTTTTCAATATTTTGAGAGAAAGAAAAGATCCCATAAAAGAACAGTGCTCTTTCGAGAATTGCATGCAGCTTTTACTGCTTTTCATTCCTAAAGGTACTTTCATCAAAAGCGGAAAAAGATATACAAAAGGTAGCAATTCCTACCATATGGGTTCATGCATGATAGAAAATCATGGAGAATGGACTACTTCCTCTTTAATGATTTCAAAAAATCATGTCTCCAAAAAATAAATATAAGGAAATGTTTTGAGTTTTCACATTCACCATTTTCACTATTTGAGATTTGTGAAAGCATTTTGGAGCTAAAGAGGAGCAGATTTTCCGCGGACCATTGCAAGAGATCCGGGTGACCATTTGACGTGCCATTAGTCCTAGGTAGTGGCTAAAACCTTGATCTATGCATTGCTTAACCTTTCTTGATAGTTTCATGGGTGGAATTTTGTAGATCTGACGTTCCCTAAAGACGTGTTTATGCACTAATTCCCTCCAAATGGCCTGTAGGGAGTGTTAAACACCCTGTACGAGCAACTGGAGGGCGTTAATCCTCCATGTGAAGCACTGTGGGTAGCATTAGAGCTGTAGGGCGTAGTTAAGAACCTCATGTAAGAATTCTTGAAGTGATTTCCGCCCATTTTGACTATTTTTAGGATTATTTTGTGCAGGTTTTAGGCCATAATGACTAGCCTATGGAGAGAACGGGCCCATGATAGCAAAGAATTGCTGATGTGAAATGATCCAGCATGCATACTTACATTGCACCGCTGCGATTTACTAATGTATGCAAATATGGAGCCGATGAAAGGGAAGGAGGATTTATTGAGATGGATTATCCAGCGCTGGGATGAACATAAGCAAGTGTTCAGGATTGGAGATCATGAGCTGGTTATTGACCAGGATGACATATACATTTTAACTGGTTTGTTATGTCATGGGGCGCAAGAAAACCTCACCAGTGGTAGGCAAGATCCACGATCTACCATAGAGATGGTGCAATCATATTGCATCCCTGAGAGCGGACTAGTCAGCAACAAAGTCCCCATAGAGAGGATAAGGTCCAGGTCTATGAGGGCAATTTTATGGTTGATTGTGCGGTTGGCATGGTCAAAGAGTCCCCACGTTGCAACAAAGGCTGAACTATTGCTTGGAGTTGACTATGTCCAGCCACAGATGTTCAATTGGTGTGAAGCAGTGCATCGTCAGTTGAAGGCAGAGTTAACGGCATGCAAGACTTGTACCCAACACAGTTTTGAGTATGGTACTATCCAAGTTTCATTCTTTCTTGAAAGGGTCCCTGTTATGCACCCAAGGATGATCATAGGTCCCCTTGATCCGAGGGATCCAAGGTAGGGTCATGTGGAGTACTAAACAAGGTATGTTTTTGATGATTATTTCGGTATCTTTTCATTAGAACTTACAAACATTTTGCATCATGAACTAGGAAAATGATAAAGAATTATAATAGACCATGTGAGATTAATATGCAAGACGAAAACGCTGACAATTGTCATTTCCTTATGCAAGAAGGAGGGAAAACAAGAAGTTTCCATTCCAAAGGAAAGGACAAGGACGGGTGTGGAGCACCTGGAAGGTATGCTTTTTGATAAGTAATCTAGCGGTTTTTCAATACTATTTCTAATCTTTTCTGCATTATGAGCCTAAAAATATAAGGGTTTTGGTAAATTGTGTGAAAATGGACAAACGAAGCTCAATCACTAATAATCGATGTTTTTTATGCAGAAGGACGCGGAAATAGGGAATTATCGAGTAAACACAAGAAGCGCAAGGAAAGTAACTGCTGCCCCGTCGACAGGGAACCAGATGCGGACAAGATCAAGTAAAATTGGAGCCGAATAATCCAGGAAAAGAACGCAGGGCACCGTGACGGAGAACGCAAGAAGGAAAGAGGAGACCCGAACGATTAGCGAATCCCTCAGGATCTTCGATCCTGAGGGATCGCTGCTTTAAGCTTATCTTTTGTATCTAGACATCTCCGTCATTTCTGTTATATAAAGGTACCACGCCATCGAGCGTGGGAGGGGAAAAAAAGGACGACTGTTATTATAATTATAAACTCAGAACGATTTTGATCACTGAGCTTTTGTAAGATCTGATTTTGTACACTTTTGTTAATGCAATCAATATAAAGGATTTGGTGTTCACTTCGTTTCTACATCTGAAGTAACTCTAAGCAGTGTACCATCGTAGCCAAGGGCCCAGCTCCGACGGTCACTTGCTGTTGTATCATACGGTGATTTGTGTGGTTTGCTTATTTCTTTTATTACAGTAATCCGATATATCCTTGCTATGATAGACTATGCTTCTTAATTAATACTTGAATCTGAATAAGTTCTTTAATTCATGTCTCTGTATTACACAAACTGAATCTATTCGAATTGCATCCATTTCCACAGCAAGTTATTGGTATGAATGTTATCATTATTGGATTCATATGAAATAAGTATTTGTGAGGCTTGAAGATAATATCACTTTGTTCAGAAACATAGTCGCATCATACATTACTCTCGGATCGCTACAGTAGTATAGACCGTGTACATACTTCGTGGTTTGCTGTTCCATTTGGGTTGCTGTTCCATTTGGATTTGCTGTTCCATTTGGATTTGTTGTTCCTTTTGGGTTTGCTGTTCCATTTGGGTTTGCTGTTCCATTTGGGTTTGCTGTTCCATTTTATATGATTGACGTTTCCTGTTTATGATAGTTTGCTGTTCCATTTCATTACTGCTGTTCCATTTTAAGAATTGTTGTTCCATTTTACTTTCGTTAATCTGCCTTTATTGCTTTCGCGTGATAGCAGGCCTAAGGCTGTCGTGAGCCCAGCAAGACGCTACCTAGCTCCCTGACCTATAAGCCCATGCTTTGGTTTCCTTTCTTTATCAGTTTCTAAAGGGAAGGGTTATTGGTTCCGTACCCTTGACTGATCATTTGCCTTGTGTGATTTCATTTTCTGAATTGGTTTAGTTACAGCTTAGTGTTTGTTTCCTTTCAAGTCATTAGAACGCTATACTACCGAGCAATACTTGGACAGAACAGCCTCGGATTGAGTTACTCCTTGAAAGAACAAAATGATCCCGGATTGACTTAATAATGTGGAATAATTGGTGGTGTGAGAGACCCTAGTTATCGCTCTACATTTTGGCACCGTTGTCGGGGAAGGGGTAATAGCCATTTGTCCTTTATAGAGTAGTGCGCAAATCTGCTAGGAGGGAGTTGGATTTTAAAAACGGAAGGTAAGAACCTGCGTACGGAGCATGTAAAAGCCCTGCTCCACCGTCCGCTCTCTTAGTAGAATTGCTCGTTAAATAGGATTTAGGAGTTTAATTGGAGTGCATGACTAAGCAGAAAAAGTTAGAAAAAGATCAAAAGCCTCCATCCAAAGCCAAGGGGCCGGTGACCCTTGGACGAACGACCTTTATAGACGAAATCTATAAGAAAGACGACTCTCAGCCATCAGTAGGTTATAAGAAAGTCAATTCTAAACAACCTACTAGTTCCCTTCAGGCCTCGGGATCACCATCTGAAGCCTTTGCTGAGGTGCACAGTCGAACAGAGGAGCAGGATTTTCAAGAAATTGAAAATTTGACTCCTGGACCATTGCACGAAGGGACCCAAAGTAACCTTTGTGAAGGAGAAGGAGAAACAGGGGAAATTGAGGAACCTAGATCTCCTATTGAATTAAACCAGCCTTTGAATAGCCCGGACAAGGGAAGCGCTGTGAAAATCCTTGTTGAAGGAATTCATTCACCGCAGACAGTTGGGGCCATTATCATCCCTGATCAAGGGAGTGGTGTCAAGACAATCCCTGTTAAGACTACCCCTCCTCAACCAAGGAACACTCTCTTGGAAATTCCTGAAGATTACTGGCATATATTCGATCCCATGGCGCAGAATCAGCCAAACACCCAGACCTCCACATTGCAATATCCGATAGTAGATTCTGCAGCAAATGCGCCCATGAAAGCCATTCCTCTCCAGCATATTCCCACATTTCATGGCCTCACATCAGAAGATCCGGACGCCTTCTTGTTCGAATTTGATGTATTATGTAGAGGATACGATTACACCACCGATCCCCAGAAACTGAAATTGTTCCCCTCTACATTAAAAGGGGCTGCGTTGAGATGGTTTATGGGCTTAGGTGGTGGGGTTATTAACAATTGGGATCAAATGAAAGAAGCCTTTTTAAAGAAATACCAAGATTACTGTAGATCGAGGGAATTAAAAGATGAAATCTTTCAAATGTTAGCCAGACCAAACGAAACCTTAGAAGAATATGTGGAACGTTTCCAATATAACTTGCAAAGATCCCCTTATGCATCACTACCTCTGCCTGATAACGTGTTGAAAACTGCATTAATTAGAGGTATGAGAGAGCAATGGATCGAAACGTTAAACATCATGGGGAAAGGAGACATTTATCAGGAAAATTTTGCTGATATCATTGATCTGTGTATCAGGAGCTCAAGAGGCAGCACGAGGATAAAACCAGTGGAATATGATCGCTTCCCCAGAGATAACAGAACATTAACAGAGGGAGTAACACGGGTGGAACTTGGAAATTTGCTAGAAAATTTTAAAACTGATATCCTGGGAACATTAACTACACAACTTGACATTGTGCAGGCTAAACAGAAGCAAGTTGAGGCAGAGAAGAATCTAGCCATTTTTTGCCCACGATGCAGGAAGAAACACAGCCATAAGGAATGCCCGCTGGATACAGTCCAAATATGTGCTATCTGCACCAAGGAACACCTGACCGAAAGCTGCCCTTCACTGCCTGGTTTGAAGGCAGTATACAAAGAAGCAGAAGAGGAGTCAGAACCAGCATATTTTGTTAACCAGCGTCGTCAATGGCAGCCTAGGCAACCAGGTATGTTTTCAGATCCCTCCTCTTCTTTTCAACCCCCGCAGTTCAGTACACACCAACAGAACATGTGGCAAAATCAGTCCCAACCCCCGTTTTCAAATTGGTCACCTCAAATGTTTCCTACTCCGAATCCTTGGATGTCCCAATTTGGTTGGCAAAACTACCCTTATCCTCCACCATATTGGCAGAATAGTTCCTATCCTCCACAGTGGACCCCTTCCACTTCGCAAGGCTCATCCTGGTAGACAAGCTGGCCAAGATCGACATATCAGCCAGCAGGATCAATCCCACTCCCTCAACCAACTCTGCCAGCCTTACAACAAAATCCCCAGTCTAATCTGAGACCGCAACTCCCAGCCCAACCCAATCCCAACCCTAATAATAGGCCAGTCCAATCTATCCAAATCATAGACACATCAGAGATTGAGTCTGACCTAAGGGAGTGCAACTATCTTCAGTTAAGATCGGGACGAATAATAGAAACAGAGGGAGACAAAATGATTCATATTGAAAATCAGTTACCAGTAGAACAACCCCCACAACGGGAGGATGAAAACAAAGAGCAAAACAATAAACAAGCAAGTACATCCTCTCCTCCTTTCCCAGAATGATTAGTCATATCTCGACCTATACAACCTCCAGACTTTGACATTTTGGGAGAATTACAAAATTTTTATATAAAGATTCCATTCCTCCAAGCTATACAAGATATTCCTATATATGCGAAAACCATAAAGGAATTATGCATAAAAAAATCAAGGAGGAATACAAATACTAACCCTAGAGTCCAAGTAGTTGGTACTTTATCCGACCTATTATCAGGAAAGGAGACTCCTATAAAATATGAAGATCCCGGGAACCCAATTGTAACCGTTCAAATCTATGGCCAAACCCTGACTAACGCTCTAGTCGATCTGGGAGCTGCAATCAACATTTTGACAACCTCCACCTGCCAAAAGCTTGGCATTACGTCAGTAGAACCTACCTCTACTCTGTTAGAATTGGCAGATCGATCTGTAGTTCGACCAGAAGGTACTCTGAATGATGTCATCATTTCCGTAGATTCATGGGAGTATCCCACAGATTTCCTGGTAATTAATCCTAAAACCCGACTAGATGGACATCTGTTAATCCTAGGCAGACCCTGGCTTGCTACTGTCGATGCCTACATAGGCTGCCGGCAGGGAAACATGACTATAGCTAAAGGACCCGATGTTAAAAATTTAATTTTATATCCACCAGCTCAGCCAAGCCTGCCAATGATTAAAACTAACTCTTATCCTGTATCATATCTTGCTAACAACATCAGATCTCCATTAACTATACAGAAGGCGTTAGACTTCAAGGATCAAACAGAAGACGACGCCATTAACAATTTTATTAGTCAAACTGAAGCTAGAAAACATATGCAGTGTCTTATGATAGAGGCAGCATTTGACAGTGAGCTAGAAGAAGATCCCTTAAAAGATCCGCATGATCAGACAATACCAGTAACTGTTGTTGCTAATAGTAAAGTAGTGGAAATTGAACCTGGTAAAACTTTGAATATTAACACCAATCTTACACCAGATCAAGAGACAAAACTTGTTAGTCTGTTACAAAAATACAAGGATGCATTTGCGTGGGATTACCCCGACATGAAGGGGATTGATCCTCAATTATGCACCCATCACATCTATATAGAGAAAGATGCAAGACCTGTCCGTCAGCCACAAAGAAGACTCAACCCTCACCTAAAGGAGATAGTGAAAGATGAACTTCAGAAGCTTTTAGATGTTAACTTTATTTACCCTATCTCTGACAGTAAATGGGTCTCTCCCCTTGTGGTGGTACCCAAGAAAAATGGAAAATGGAGGATTTGCGTCGATTACAGGGAGTTAAACAAGGCTACACAAAAGGATCACTTTCCCCTCCCATTTATAGATCAAGTATTGGACACGTTAGCAGGGAAGAAATTTTTCTCCTTTTTGGATGGCTTCAGTGGATATAACCAAATCCAAATTGCCCCTGAAGACCAGGATAAAACTACCTTTACGTGCCCTTGGGGAACGTTTGCCTATCGTGTATTACCCTTCGGCCTATGTAACGCCCCTGCTACATTTCAAAGGGCTATTCTCAGTATTTTTGCAGATCTAATAAACGATGGACTTGAGGTGTATATGGACGACTTCACACCGTATGGGGATGAATTTGATCCAGCTCTGGATACCCTGGAAAAAGTTCTACAATGCTGCATTGCTACCAGACTCTGCCTGAGCCACGAGAAGTGCTACATGATGATGACAGAAGGGCTCATTCTAGGGCACTACATTTCAGCAGCTGGCATCCAGGTAGACCCTGCTAAAATTCAGATTCTTTTGCTCATCCCTACCCCCACTACTCAAACAGAGGTACGTAGTTTCCTTGGATTTTCCGGATATTACAGACGCTTTATAGAACATTATTCATGAATTGCAGCACCTCTATATGCTCTTACAGGTAATGTCGATTTTTTGTGGACAGATAAATGCGACCAGGCTTTTAAAGAATTGAAAAAGTTGCTGTCAATAGCTCCAGTCCTTCGAGGACCAAACTGGAATCTGCCATTCCAGATCTCATCGGATGCCTCGGATACAGCAATCGGTGCAGGCCTAGGACAAGAAGAGTATAAGAAGCCATACGCTATTTACTATATTAGCAAAAATTTATCCTCTGTCGAACTCAATTATACTGTTACTGAAAAGGAATTTCTCGCTGTAATTCATGCTGTTAATAAATTTAGGCATTATATTACAGGTTACCCTGTTGTGTTATATATAGATCATTCTGCTATTAAATATCTAGCAAACAAACC
This sequence comes from Pinus tabuliformis, assembly GCA_031772625.1. Lineage (NCBI taxonomy): Eukaryota > Viridiplantae > Streptophyta > Pinopsida > Pinales > Pinaceae > Pinus > Pinus tabuliformis. The sequence continues at coordinate 199,103,653 of CM062810.1, read as the reverse complement.
TGTCACGAATGCTAGAGTAACTCGATGGTTGATCCTGTTGCAGGAGTTTGACATCACAATTAAGGATCGACCTGGCAAGGAGAACCCTGTAGCCGACTTCCTCTCAAGAATACCCAAATCAATCGAAGCAGTAGCCGTGGAAGATCAATTCCCTGACGAACATTTGTTTTCCATTGCCATTCGAACACCCTGGTATGCTGACGTCGCCAATTACCTTGCAGTGGGTAAGTTACCAAAACACCTAACCCCTCAGGAACGAAAGCAAATTGTTCAAAAAAGCACACGATTTTCGTGGATTGGAGACCATTTATTCCATACAGGGGCAGACATGCAAATCAGAAGGTGTATTCGAGAGGATGAGATCCTAGACATCTTAAAGGCTTGTCACAGTGGACCATGCGGGGGGCACTTTGCCGACAAGAGAACAACACATAAAATACTACAGGCAGGGTACTATTGGCCTACAATCTTTAAGGATGCGAAAAAGTTTGTGCAGGCCTGTGATAGCTGCCAGCGAGCAGGAAAACCTGGTCAAGCTGATGAAATGCCTCTAAGACCACAAGTGGTTATTGAGCCATTTGAACGATGGGCTCTTGATTTCGTCGGGCCCATTAATCCACCATCAAACCAAAGGACATACATCCTGGTAGCAACAGACTATGTTACTAAATGGGTTGAGGCTGAATCATTAGTTAGGGCTACAGAAGATTCGGTAATACAATTTTTGTTCCATTTGTTTGTACGTTATGGACTTCCGAGAGAAGTAATTACAGATGGTGGACCACAATTTGTTGGAAACAAACTAGCTGCAACATTTAACAATTATCATATCCAACATAAGATTACTACCCCCTACCATCCGCAGGCAAATGGACAAGTAGAAAACAGTAACAAGATAATTGAGTCAATCTTAACAAAGACCGTCGCATCACACAGGCGTGATTGGGCTGCTCGGCTACCTGAAGCACTGTGGGCTTATAGAACCACATCGAGAAGTACGACAGGCTATTCACCTTATCAATTGGTGTTTGGGAAACAACCAATCTTTCCTATCGAATTCGAGATCCAAACACTACGAACTGCACAAGAGGTTGGCCTAGATCTGAATGAGGCACAGATCAATCGACTACGACAAATCAACGAATTGGATGAGATTAGGCTCTCTGCATTACAAAACACAACATTAATCCAACAGCAGCGAGCTAAGTGGCACGATGCACTTATAAAGAATAAAGTCTTCCATGAAGGAGACTGGGCTCTGTTATACGATTCTCGGTTCCAGGACTTCCCGGGGAAACTCCAGACTCGCTGGCTAGGACCATATGAGATCCAGAAGGTGCACGACAATGGGACCCTCACTCTGATCACGATTGACGGTTCTGGACATATGTTCAAAGTAAATGGCCACCGAGTTCGTCTCTATCGAAGACCTCTTACTCGGGAATCCTTTTGTCAACAGCTTCAGCAAGATACTGATTTGGAGATCCTAGCAGAGGAAGTGAAATCTTCCTCACCCATAACTTAAGCAATTTGTTTTTCATAATTTGTACATAACATCCTGTATATATGTTCTTTTCATCTTTGTTTTGTAGTATTTTGGTTACCTTATTTTGCACAGCACTGGTTTGATTTTGTTGTTCCTTTTCAAAAGGAACAACACTTGTTTGATTTTGCTGTTCCTTTTCAAAAGGAACAGCACTCGTTTGATTTGCTGTTCCTTTTCAAAAGGAACAGCACTCGTTTGATTTTGCTGTTCCTTTTCAAAAGGAACAGCACTCGTTTGATTTTGCTGTTCCTTTTCAAAAGGAACAGCACTCGTTTGATTTTGCTGTTCCTTTTTAAAAGGAACAGCACTCGTGTGATTCTGCTGTTCCTTTTCAAAAGGAACAGCACTTTTGGTGTTTTGTTGTTCCTTTGCAAAAAGGAACAGCACTTGTTGTTTTGCTATTCCTTTGCAAAAAGGAACAACACTTTTTATTTTGCTGTTCCTTTGTGAAAAGGAACAGCACTTTTGCGTTTTGGAATTTTTGCTGTTCCTTTGCGAAAAGGAACAACACGTTTGTGTTTTGGAATTTTTGTTGTTCCTTTGCGAAAAGGAACAGCACTTTGGCGTTTTGGAATTTTTGCTGTTCCTTTGGAAAAAGGAACAACACTTTTTGTTTTGCTGTTCCTTTGCGAAAAGGAACAACACTTTTTGGCTTTGCTGTTCCTTTGCGAAAAGGAACAGCCCGTGTGGATTTTTGCTGTTCCTTTGCGAAAAGGAACAGCCCGTGTGGATTTTTGCTGTTCCTTTGCGAAAAGGAACAGCCCATGTGGATTTTTGCTGTTCCTTTGTGAAAAGGAACAACCCGTGTGGATTTTTGTTGTTCCTTTGCGAAAAGGAACAGCACTCTTTGTGCTTTGCTGTTCCTTTGCGAAAAGGAACAACACTCGCATATTTCTTTTTTTAGATGCAGAATTTGGTTAATTCCGCTATTTTCCGCAAGACGAGTCATCCACATGCTTAGTGCAGAGAAGACACCATCAGAACCTTTCTGCTTCTATTTGGACGCTTTGCGATTATACTCTCCTAAATCCTTCAGATATAGCAATGACATTATGCAATGAACATAAAAGCATGATATACCGAAACCTGCATATCATAAATCGCTATTATTTTAACAGTCAGTATATATAAGAAGTCAAGAGGAAGGACATTAACTTTCGTCTTTACTGTCATTATCTTGTTCCTGAACCATGGTTTGGAAATTTTTATCATGTCCATCTTCCTAAAAACTTTCTTGATCATTACTGAGGAATATGAGCAAACAATTTATATCTGTCTGTTGGGATTGTAAGACTTCTTCCACCATTCCCCGCTCTTAAGAAGTGCGGAACCACCCTTATGTGTAATTGAACAAAGAAAAAAGAAGTGTGCTACAAAAGAAGAATAAAAGAAAAAATAAGAACAAGACATGAAATCGTCAAATGCAGGATAGGGGGTCTCATTCAGAGCCAGCCTACCATGATCATAAGGATGGAAGCGAAGTGGCATTCCCATTACGGCCACCACACCAGGGATATGGTCCAAAGGTAAAATAACAAGCAAACCTTGGAACAGGAGGTCTCATCACGAGCTGGCCTGACCACGTTTCGTGCCTACCATGTGAATGGCATTATGGTTATCTGGTCACCAAGCCAGCATAATGGCCTGCATTTTGACAAAGCACTCTTCAGTAGATACACAAAGGATAATGGTTCCGGAGGGTGAGATAAACAACTTTGCCAAGGTTATGAACACCTGTTGGTAGCAGAGCTCTGTTAATGGCATTGGAGTCGTAATATTTACACCAACAGGTATGATATTAAGTCTGTTTGTCTTTTATATCCTTTGCATGTATCATATGTCACACCCTGATATAATTATCACATGAGCATTATCACCAATCATGGCAACGGAATTGACAATGACTACTGGAGACTTGGTACAGTTGACATACGTCCAACCCTCGGTTCCTCATTATATCACACTGGCTTATCTTAAAAGCGATCCATTTTTCTGCCTCGGTTTCGGTACTTCATTGTCCTTTTACAACATGGCATAATTTCCACCTGCTGTACTTTATGATTTGACTCCCGACTGGCTGCTGCTCCTCTCTTTGACGGCTGGGGGCAGCCTATCAGATCGCGGGGGGGAGGTGACCTCATTACTCCAAAGGTTACGTGGCTGCACACCATTCGGGCAAAATAATAACACGATTTAACGGTATGATGATCTCATTCCACGGACTGCCACCCACGGTCTTTCTCTTTGCTGCATGCTCTGCGAAAATCCTTCCTAAAAATAGCATCGAGTACCCTCTTTGTTCGGTAAATACCGCGGACAGTTGCTGTGTCATTCCCGAATTCATTCCTGAGAGTAAGCTATGGGTGGGAAAACAATCCGAAGTGAACCACACAAGTTGATCGCGTCTGCTGCTGCCCGCGAAATTCTGGAAAACACAGGATGGTTGAATTACTTCAACCGCCTGCAAGAATCGAACGAGGCTGTAGCGTTGGAATTCCTGCAAAATCTGCAGGAAAACCACTCTATAGTCGGAGGAAAGCGGATAGAAGTTACGGAGGACATTATTGTAGAAACCTCAGGATTACCAGCTGTTGGACCCAGATGGGAGCTGAAGAAGGAAAGACTGCAGAAAGCAATGGAAATTTTCCAAAGCGAAGGCCAAAGTCTGATAGTCAAAGGGAAAGGAGTTCTGCCGACAACACTGGGGGAACCCTGGACCGAGCTGGCAAAGATAGTGCAGAGCTATATCACCTGCGAAGGGAGAAAAGATGTGGTAAGGGCTCGTCACTTAAAACTTCTAGCTGTTTTGAAGGGAAAATGCTCTGTAAATCTCCCTGCCTTTTTAAATTCATTATTACATGATGCAGCCCGAAGTTTGAAGAAGGCTCAGCACACAGAGACGGTTGTTAGCCACCACGGACTGATTCGGCTAATAATAAGCCACAGTCTTGCCCAACAGCAAGACACCTGGGAGGAATTGGTCGAAACAGTTAAAATGGGACTGGCTTTACCTCGAACCTCCAGCACACTGGAACGTTTAGAAGAACACAAGGAGCCAGCAGCAGAAAAGCATGTTGTTTCAAAACGAAAGCAGTCCTCTAGCACGCCGGAACAATCAGAGAAACGTAAGAAGCCGGCGGCAGAAAAGCATGCTGTTTCGAAATGGAAGCGATCCTCCGATACGCCGGAACGACCAGAGGAACCTAGAGAACCTGTTGGCACTCCCAACCTGCCTGAAAGACCCAGGAAGTCAACTCGATTGGTTCGAATACGGAGAAGGTTGGAAAAGATTCAGAAAACTGCGGCCGAACCATTTGAAATCGAGGACGAACCTTTGGAAGAGGAAGGTGAATTACCCGAAGGAAATACTGAGCAACTAGAGGCTGGAACTAACCAGCCAGAAGAAGGAATTGAGGAAGAAAACGCACAATCCATGGGGAGCCCGTTGCAAGACCATCCAGGAGAAGAGGAATTGGCAGCAGTTCTGGCCAATATGGGAGAATACGGCCAAGCCTCTAGTCCAGGAGGCATCCTTGACGGTCCCGCAGAAGAAGAATTACCTAAGGAAGGGCATGCAGAAGAGGCAGGGGAAGAAAACCTGCCTGTCTTTGGTAATGAAGCAGAAGACATCAATTCGGGGCAATCTGTCCCCAGGGCGCCGGAAGATGTTCCAGGAGAGGAAGAAGAAGTAAGATTGAAGGCCAAACCCTCTGCCGAGGCTAGGGAAATTGCAAAATTGAGGAAGAAGCACCAGAGGATGCTGGGCACGATAGCCAGACTTCGGCAACAAATCAGAATGTTGAAAGCCAGTCTGAGAATACAGAAAACTGCAAGGCAAAGGAAAAGGACCACGGCAGCAAGAACCCCGAGGGTTAGGGTTCGTTTTGATGGACGAAACCCCATCAGGAGACCTACTGTGGAGGAACAGTCCGCTGTTCCGAATGATAATGAGGAACAGGGTGCTGTTCCAATAGAAACTGCTATTCCATCTAGCCCGGAGGAACGAATGGACATTCCAATGGAACAGCAAGAGGCTCCGGTGGTAGGAAGACCGTACCAACCCTTTGTTCGCATCAAAAAGGAGACGGATAGCAAAGAGGTTCAAACGGAAGCACCCCCCTCGGGTGTAATTCGAGTCCAAAATTCCAAACAACGCAATAGGAAGGTCCAGGTTAAACTTCCAGCTTCTACGGCTGCCTGGAAGAAAGACCCGAAAACCAGAACCTTGCATAAAATGATGAAGGAAGCCCAGCAGGAGGCCGAGCAGTTACGAGAATAGACGGTCCCCAAGGAAAGATATGAGGAGCTCCAACAGCAACTTCGAAACATCAGTCAGTCTGAGAGCCAGGCCTTTGAAGGATGGCAGAAGGAGCGGGAAAAGGTTGCTAAGGTAACTCGTCGACTAGATAGTGTTGTTAAACAGATGGACACCTTGTGTTCCTTGTATACTGATGTTTTGACTTGTAGAGCCCCTGCTAAAAATTATGCTTTGTTTTTGCTTGAACGTTATTTGAGATTAAAAATAAAAGCTGTTAGGGCAGGAGCACCCATCCATATCAACACTGTTAATGATTTTATAGATTGCTGCAAGCACTATGGAGTTAAAGTTCAAAGGTTGTTATGTGAATTCTACTTGCACAATCTTGTCTTAGACCAGGAAACTGATTTGAATCCTGGCCCTTTCGTTGGCGATATACAATTTCAAGCCTTTATCTCATTTGGGGTGAATCAGTTAAAATGGCTTAAAGCTTACAACAGCTTCCAGAGGCAAGAAAATAGTTTAGACCTTTGGGTACGAGCTGAACCTAGGGACCCAGCAGCATTATGGAGAGAGCATAGGAGTATGATGAGGATCCCAGGTGTCATGAAGATATTAGGTCCCATGCATGGAGACTTGATCCGAAATGGTCTGGAGTATTTCCTGACTATTAAAGACCAGGCCTTCCATGCTGCAAAGTTTCGCTACCGAACCTCTAACCCAAACATCCAGCTCAGGGAACCCTTTAACTTTGAGAATTTTGAATTGGCTGCCAGTCGATTGAGTCTCTATGGGGAACGGATTCTGCGAGCAGGACCATTGTGGTTGGGGTATCGGTTTCGCAGCCCAATTGTTTGGCATCCTGCACCTCGATATCAGGCCCTATATGAGATGCCTGCAGATCAGTTAGACCAGTTCTTTGACCATCTAGTTGCTAATCATGGTTGTCGGCCTCTTCGTGAGATCCCTTCTCCGGCCTACTCTCTCACAGCCCTGCATGTCAATTACAATGTTTTCATGACGACATGAAACAGGGTAAGCAGGGGGGTGTGTGGAGCACCTGGAAGGTATGCTTTTTGATAAGTAATCTAGCGGTTTTTCAATACTATTTCTAATCTTTTCTGCATTATGAGCCTAAAAATATAAGGGTTTTGGTAAATTGTGTGAAAATGGACAAACGAAGCTCAATCACTAATAATCGATGTTTTCTATGCAGAAGGACGCGGAAATAGGGAATTATCGAGTAAACACAAGAAGCGCAAGGAAAGTAACTGCTGCCCCGTCGACAGGGAACTGGATGGGGACAAGATCAAGTAAAATTGGAGTCGAATAATCCAGGAAAAGAACGTAGGGCACCGTGACGGAGAACGCAAGAAGGAAAGAGGAGACCCGAACGATTAGCGAATCCCTCAGGATCTTCGATCCTGAGGGATCGCTGCTTTAAGCTTATCTTTTGTATCTAGACATCTCCGTCATTTCTGTTATATAAAGGTACCACGCCATCGAGCGTGGGAGGGGAAAAAAAGGACGACTGTTATTATAATTATAAACTCAGAACGATTTTGATCACTGAGCTTTTGTAAGATCTGATTTTGTACACTTTTGTTAATGCAATCAATATAAAGGATTTGGTGTTCACTTCGTTTCTGCATCTGAAGTAACTCTAAGCAGTGTACCATCGTAGCCAAGGGCCCAGCTCCGACGGTCACTTGCTGTTGTATCATACGGTGATTTGTGTGGTTTGCTTATTTCTTTTATTACAGTAATCCGATATATCCTTGCTATGATAGACTATGCTTCTTAATTAATACTTGCATCTGAATAAGTTCTTTAATTCATGTCTTTGTATTACACAAACTGAATCTATTCGAATTGCATCCATTTCCACAGCAAGTTATTGGTATGAATGTTATCATTATTGGATTCATATGAAATAAGTATTTGTGAGGCTTGAAGATAATATCACTTTGTTCAGAAACATAGTCACATCATACATTACTCTCAGATCGCTACAGTAGTATAGACCGTGTACATACTTCGTGGTTTGCTGTTCCATTTGGGTTGCTGTTCCATTTGGATTTGCTGTTCCATTTGGATTTGCTGTTCCTTTTGGGTTTGCTGTTCCATTTGGATTTGCTGTTCCATTTGGGTTGCTGTTCCATTTGGGTTTGCTGTTCCATTTTATATGATTGACGTTTCCTGTTTATGATAGTTTGCTGTTCCATTTCATTACTGCTGTTCCATTTCATTACTGTTGTTCCATTTTAAGAATTGCTGTTCCATTTTACTTTCGTTAATCTGCCTTTATTGCTTTCGCGTGATAGCAGGCCTAAGGCTGTCGTGAGCCCAGCAAGACGCTGCCTAGCTCCCTGACCTATAAGCCCATGCTTTGGTTTCCTTTCTTTATCATTTTCTAAAGGGAAGGGTTATTGGTTCCGTACCCTTGACTGATCATTTGCCTTGTGTGATTTCATTTTCTGAATTGGTTTAGTTACAGCTTAGTGTTTGTTTCCTTTCAAGTCATTAGAACGCTATACTACCGAGCACTACTTGGACAGAACAGCCTCGGATTGAGTTACTCCTTGAAAGAACAAAACGATCCCGGATTGACTTAATAATGTGGAATAATTGGTGGTGTGAGAGACCCTAGTTATCGCTCTACAACGGGTTAACCATTGTCCCTTTGATGGGAGACCGAATGCAAACAAGCCAAAGAAAATCAAAGCGAATTAGCCTGGGAAAGGAGGTGGAGATATCAGCTAGGCGCAGGAGAGAAAAGAAATGACTGATGACTAACGGTTTGGCGAATCCCTCAGGATCCTTGATCCTGAGGGATCGTTGTTTTATCTATTTCTGCACTTAGATATCTCCACCGTCACCCTTATAAAAGGGGCAGAACTGTTAGCTCAAAAGAGAGTTATAGATGGTTATGATTTTATGTAATTTCCTTTAAGATCAAAACTTTGATCATCGAGTCTCGCTAAGAACTGCTTTATTGTAATTCTTCTCTATGCATTAATACAAACTTGGTTACTATTTCATCTCTGAGTCTGGAATAACTTCAAGCGGTGTACCCCTGGAGGCTAAGGGCCCAACCCTGGAGGACACTTGCTCCTGTATTATTATGTTTTGTTTATGCGTGGTTTTCTTATCGAAGTTATTTGGTAATCTGATGTGTTTTATAAGTTTACATCACATGCTCTGTTATGTTTAATTTATTAAGGTTTCTACAGACAGAACGATTGTATTGACTCTGCATCATATTACTGTTCTTCTAGGAGTCGATATAATACTGCTAGTCTTTACAGAATATTGTTACAGTTCCATTACAGAGCCATTGTGTTGTGCACTTGTTCATTAACATTACGGAATTCATATTGGAAGTTATGTTCTTTGCAATTGTTGGATTTATGAACAATGCTGTTCTATTTTGAATTGTAGTCGTATTCTTTCTAACTAAGATCGATACTTGGATCAGATTACTATTTAAGTGTGTTGTGTGTGTATATGGTTTTCAAGCGCTATTCCATAATTTATCAGTAATCAGTGATGTTCCATTGGTGTGTGTTATTCAATCCGCCCTTAAGAGTGAAATATTGTCGTTTGATTCCTGTAGATTATGATTAATGCATTTGATCTGATAGACTAAGATTATTACTGCTTGTGAGACTTAGTTGTTGTTCTATTTCTTAGTTTTTGTTCCATTTCGGATTTGTTGTTCCATTTCAGACTTGCTATTCAATTTCTTAATTGCTGTTCCATTTCTTATCTACTGTTCCATTTCTTGGTGTTGGCGTGAAGAACGATCTCAAGCTGTAGTGAGCATTGACGTCTACTATCCGGCTTCCAGATCCACTATCTATTCTCTGATTTCCTTTTCCATCAGTTTCCAAAGGGATGGGTTATTTCTACCAATCCCTTGACTGATAAGTTGTTTAGTCTTTTGAATGTGTGATTTAATCTTTTGAAGTGGTTAAGTTGTAGACACTCATCCATTTACTCTTGTATTTCTGAACACTGTACTACTAGCATTACTCTGACAAATGATAGCCTCGGACTGAAACACTCTTTGAAATAACAAAACATTCCTTAATTTACATATTAATGTGAGGTAATTAGAGGTGAAAGAGACCCTTTTTATAGCTCTAAATTTTGGAGTCATTGTCGTGGAAAGAGTGTAGACATTTGTTTTTTTTTTTCAGAGTAGTGTACGAAACTGCTAGGGAAGAATTGGATTTTAAAAATGGAAGGTAAGAACCTACATGTGGAGCATGTAAAAGCCCTGCTCCTCTGCCCGCTTTCCTACAGGTTTGCTGCTATTTTGTTTGAGTAGAATTTAGTAGTTAATTTGAGTGCATGACTAAGCAGAAAAAGCCAGAAAAAAATTCCAAACCTCTACCCAAGCCAGAAAAAGCTAAGGGGTCGATGACCCTTGGCGGACCAACCTTCATAGACGAAATCTACAAGAAAGCAAAATCTCAGCCCTCAGTAGGACCCAGGAAAGTCATTTCTAAACAACCTACTAGTTCTCTTTAGGCCACAGGATCACCATCTATAGCCTTTGCTGAGGTGCATAGTTAAAATGAAGAGCAGGACTTTCAAGAAATTGAAAATTCTACTCCAGAACTATTACAGGAAGGGAATTTCAGCAATCTTTGTGAAGGAGAAGGAGAAACAGGGGAAACTGAGGAACCAAGGTCTCCTATTGGAACAACTCAGCCACTAAACAACCCAGACAAGGGAAGTGCTGCAAAATCATTGTTGAAGAAACTCAATCTCGTCAGACATCAGGCACTCTCATTATCCCAGATAGAGGAAAAGCTATTAAAACTATTCATGTTAAAGCCATTCCATCTCAACCTAGGAATACCCTCCTAGATATCCCAGAAGGTTATTGGCATATATTCGATCCAATGGCTCAAAACTAGCCAAACACCCGAACCTCTACATTACAATACCCCATAGTGGATTCTGCAGCAAATGCGCCTATGAAAGCAATCCCTCTTCAACATATCCCTACATTCCATGGTCTTATATCAAAAGATACGGAAGCATTTTTATTTGAATTTGATGTACTGTGCACGGGATTGCACCACCGACCCCCAGAAACTGAAACTATTTCCCTCTACATTAAAAGGGGCTGCTTTAAGATGGTTTATGGGATTAGGTGGCGAGGTTATAAATAACTGTGCTCAAATGAAAGAATCTTTTCTGAAAAAATATCAGGACTATTGCAAGTCTAGAGAACTGAAGGATGAAATATTTCAGATGACAGCTAGACCAAATGAAACATTAGAGGAGTATGTGGAACGTTTTCAGTATAATCTTCAAAGATCTCCTTATGCATCACTACCTTTACCTGATAATGTGTTAAAAATAACATTAATAAGAAGGAACAATGGACTGAAACATTAAACATTATGGGAAAAGGAGATATTTATCAAGAAAATTTTGCTGACATTATTGATTTATGTATCAGGAGCTCGAGAGGCAGCACAAGAGTAAAACCGGTAGAACATGATCGGTTTGTAAGAGATAATAAAATTTTTCCAGAAGGAGCAACGCGTGTAGAAATTGGAAATTTATTGAAAAATTTTAAAACTGATATACTAGGGACACTAACTACACAACTTGATATTATGCAGGCCAAATAGAAGCAAATGGAGGCAGAACAGAATTTGGTAATCTTCTGTCCCCGATGCAGAAAAAAGCATAGCCATAAGGAGTGTCCACTAGATGCAGTCCAAACATGCGCCATCTGTACAAAAGATCGCCTGATGGAGAGTTGTCCCTCACTCCCTAGATTGAAAGCAGTATATAAGGAAGTAGAAGAAGAGCCAGAATCGGTGTATTTTCTCAACTAGCGCCGTCAGTGGCAGTCGAGACAATCTGGTATGTTTCCAGACCCAACTTCTTCTTTTTCAGCCTCTGTAGTATAATGCTCAACAATATAATATGTGGCAAAGTCAATCCCAATCCCTGTTTCCAAACTGGTCACCACAGTCGTTTCCTTCCTCAAACCCATGGCTGAATCAGGCAAGCCAATCTGGTTGGCCGAATCTTCCTTATACTCCACCATATTGGCAAAGTAACTCATACCCACCACAATGGACTCCCCCTACTTCACAAAGTTCAGCCTGGCAGACAAACTGGCAGAGACTGATGCATCAGCTAGTAGGAACTATTCCACTCCCTCAACCTACACTGCCAGCCTTACAACAAAATCCCCAGTCTAATCTACCGCAACTCCCAGCCCAGCCCAACCCCAATCCAAATAATAGACCGGTCCAATCTGTCCAAATCATAGAAACACTAGAAATAGGAGCCGATATGAGGGAGTGTAGTGATCTTCAGTTAAGATCTAGGCATATTATTGAAACTGAGGGAGATAAGACAGTTCAGGTTGAAAATCAGTTACCCAGAGAACATCTATCACAAGAAGAGGACGTGAATAAACAACAAACTCATAATCAAGCAAACAAATCCTCTCCCCCGTTCTCAGAACGATTACTCATACTTCGACCTATATAATATCCTGATTTTGACATTCTGGGAGAATTACAAAATTTGTACATAAAAATTCCATTCCCCCAAGCCATTCAAGACATCCTGATATACGCAAAAAATATCAAATAATTGTGCATAAAGAAACCAAGGAGGAAGATAACAAATAATCCAAGAGTCCAAGTAGTTGGCACTCTATCTGACTTACTATCAGGAAAAGAAACACCCATTAAATACGAAGACCCGGGAAATCCAATTGTAACTGTCCAAATTTATGGTCAGACCCTTTCCAATGCCTTAGTTGATCTAGGAGCTGTAATCAATATCTTAACGACCACTACTTGCCAAAATCTAGGCATTACATCTGTAGAACCCACCTCTACCTTGCTAAAATTGGCTGACCGATCTGTGGTTAGGCCGGAGGGTACACTATATGATGTCATGGTCTCTGTTGATTCCTGGGAATATCCAACCGATTTTCTGATAATAAATCCCAAAACCCGAGTTGATGGACATCCATTGATTTTAGGTAGACCTTGGCTTGCCACTACCAATGCTTATATTGGCTGCTGGCAAGGAAATATGACCATAACTAGAGGACCAAATATCAAGAACTTAGGTCTATATCCTCCAACATAGCCAAGTGTCACAATAATCAAAACTAATAAGCACCCTGTATCACACTTTACTGATAACATTAGATCTCCATTATCTATACAAGAAGCACTTGATTTCAAAGACCAAAAAGAACACAATGCCATTAATAATTTCATTAGTCAAATTGAATCTAGATCCTACACACAGTGTCATATGATAGAAGCAGCATTTGATAATGAATTAGAAGAAGATCCTCTGAAAGATACGCATGATCAAACAATACCTGTTACTTCTGTTGCAAATAGTAAAATTGTGGAAATTGAACCGGGTAAAACCTTAAATATTAATGCCAACCTCACACCCGAGCAAGAAATGAAGCTCATCCATTTGTTAAGGAAATATAAAGAAGCATTTGCATGGGACTACCCTGATATGAAAGGAATTGACCCCCAATTATGTACACACTACATTTATATAGAAAAGGATTTGAGACCTGTTCGTCAACCTCAGAGGAGACTAAATCCTCATCTAAAATATGTGGTAAAAGTTGAACTTCAAAAACTTTTAGATGTCAATTTTATCTACCCTATCCCTGATAGTAAATGGGTCTCTCCGCTTGTGGTGGTACCAAAAAAGAATGGGAAATGGAGAATCTGTGTGGACTACAGAGAGCTAAATAAAGCAACACAAAAAGACCACTTCCCTCTCCCATTCATCCACCAAGTATTAAACACTTTGGCAGGAAATAAATTCTTTTCTTTCCTAGATGGCTTCAATGGATACAATCAGATTCAGATTGCCATTGAAGATCAAGACAAAACTACTTTTACTTGTCCTTGGGGAACATTTGCCTACCGAGTTCTACCTTTTGGCTTATTCAATGCTCCTGCCACATTCCAAAGGGCTATCCTTAGGATTTTTGCAGATTTAATAAATGAAGGACTTGAAGTATACATGGATGACTTCACACCATATGGAGATGATTTCGATCCAGCATTGGATACCCTGGAAAAAGTCCTACAACGCTGCATTGCTACCAAGCTTTGTTTAAGCCACGACAAATGCTATATGATGATGACTGAAGGACTTATCCTAGGACATTATATTTCAGTAGCTGGCATTCAGGTAGATCCAGCCAAAATCCAAATAATTTTGCTTATTCCGACTCCTACCACTCAAACGGAGGTACACAATTTTCTTGGATTTTCTGGGTATTATAGGAGATTTATAGAACATTATTCGCACATTGCGGCACCTCTGTATGCACTAACTGGTAACATTGATTTTCTTTGGATAGAAAAATGTGAACATGCTTTCAAGGATTTGAAGAAGCTTGTGTCCATAGCCCCAGTCCTTCGAGGAAAAAAATGGGATTTGCCATTTCAGATATCATTTGATGCCTCAGATACAGCCATTGGAGCAGTCCTTGGGCAGGAAGAGAATAAAAAACCATATGCAATTTACTACATCAGCAAAAATTTATCCCCTGCTGAATTAAACTACACTGTTACTGAAAACGAATTTCTAGCTATAATACATGCTGTCAATAAGTTTAGACATTACATTACTGGATATCCTGTTATCTTGTACACAGATCATTCTGCCATAAAATATCTAGCAAACAAGCCTATCACAAATGGCAGAATAACTAGATGGTTGATTTTATTGCAGGAATTTGATATTACAATCAAGGATCGACCTGGAAAAGAAAATCCTGTAGTCGATTTTCTCTCAAGAATGCCAAAGCCAATCGATGCAGCAACAGTTGAAGACCAATTTTCGGACGAGCATCTGTTTGCTGTGGCTGTTCAAACACCCTGGTACGCTAAGTGCTCGATTTTCTTGGATTGGGGGCTATTTGTTCCATACAGGGGCAGACATGCATATCAGGAGATGCATTCGAGAAGATGAAATCTTTGACATTTTAAAATCCTGCCATGACAGGCCATGTGGTGGACATTTCGCCTATCGCAGAACTGGACATAAAGTCCTACAGACAGGGTATTATTGGCCCACGATTTTCAAAGATGCAAAGAAATTTTTCCAAGCCTGTGACAGTTGCCAGAGAGCAGGACACCCTGGTCAGTCTGATGAGATGCCTCTGAAACCACAGCTAGTCATCGAACCATTCGAGCGATGGGCTCTTGATTTTGTTGGACCAATTAACCCATCATCAAACCAGAAAACATATATTTTGGTGGCAACAGAATATGTCACCAAGTGGGTTGAAGCAGAGGCATTTCCAAGAGCTAGAAAGGACTCTGTCATACAATTCCTGTTCCATCTATTTGTACGTTATGGCCTTCCAAGAGAAATAATTACAGATTGTGGACCACAGTTTGCTGGGAATAGAATAGCTGCAACACTCAACAACTATCATGTCCAGCATAAAATCACTACTCCATACCACCCACAAGAAAATGGGCAGGTAGAAAGCAGCAATAAAATAATAGAAGCAATCCTAACAAAAACCATTGCGTCACATAGATGTGATTGGGCTGCCAGACTACCTGAAGCACTATGGGCTTACAGAACAACATGGAGAAGCACCACCAGTTACTCACCTTATCAATTAGTGTTTGGAAAACAACCCATTTTCCCCATAGAATTCGAAATCCAAACATTGCGAACAACACAGGAAGTTGGCTTAGATCTAACTGAGGCACAGATTAATCGATTGCAGCAGATCAATGAGCTGGATGAAATTAGGCTCTCTACACTTCAAAATACTGCCCTGATCCAATATCAGCGAGCTAAATGGCATGATGCTCTCATTAAAAATAAAGTCTTCCACGAAGGAGACTGGGCTCTTTTGTACGACTCTAGGTTTCAGGACTTCCCCGGGAAACTCCAGACTCGTTGGTTGGGACCATACGAAATCCAAAAGGTACATGACAATGGGACCCTTACTCTAATCACTATTGACGGTTCTGGATATGCCTTCAAGGCAAATGGCCACCGAGTTCGTCTCTATTGGAAACCACTCACTCGGGAGTCCTTCTACCAGCAGCTACGCCGAGACTCTGATATGGAGATTTTGGGGGAGGAAGAGAAGCCTTCCTCACCTCTAAATCATTAAGGAATTTATTTCTTTTTATAGTTTGTACATAATTTCTTTTCTTGAATCATTTTTGTACATATTTTTGAATCAATTTTTTGCTATTATTATTTTTGTTGTTCCTTTTTTTCAAAAGAACATCATTTTCTTCTGCCTATTCCTTTTTCAAAAGAGCAACCCCCTTTGGATCAGCCGTTATTTTGTTACAATTTGGTTCTTTTTCTTTATTTTTGTGTTCTGCTGTTCCTTTCCCAAAGGAACAACATTTTTGATTTATGTCGTTCCTTTTCCAAAGGAATGGAATTTGTGTGTTTTTGTTGTTCTTTTTTCTAAGGAACAACATTTTTTTGGATTTATGTTGTTCCTTTTCCAAAGGAATGGCATCTGTGTGTTTTGCTGTTCCTTTTCCAAAGGAACAGCATTTTCGATTTCTGTTGTTCCTTTTCCAAAGAAACGACATTTTCTTGTTTTGTTGTTCCTTTTCCAAAAGAACATCATTTTTTATTTCTGCTATTCCTTTTCCAAAGGAACGACATTTCTGTGTGTCTTGATGTTCCTTTTCCAAAGGAACAACATTTTTATTTCTGGTGTTCCTTTTTCAAAGGAATGGCATCAGTATGTTCTGTTGTTCCTTTTCCAAAGGAACAACGTTTTCGATTTCTGTTGTTCCTTTTCCAAAGGAACGACATCTGTGTGTTCTGTTGTTCCTTTTCCAAAGGAACAACGTTTTCCATCTTTGTTGTTCCTTTTTCAAAGGAACGACATTTGCGTTTTCTGTTGTTCCTTTTCCAAAGGAACAACATTTGTGGTCTTTTGTTGTCCCTTGTTCCAAAAGGAACACCACTTGCATACTTTTGCTCTCCTTGTGAAACAGCTTGTTCCTTTTGCTATTCTAAATTGAGGATGCTTATTGCTCCTGTTCTTTCAAGTCTTTTAGAATACAGCTATGCACTTATGCAATGGATACAAAATCACAACATACTGAAATCAGTCAATCATAACTCGCTATCTTTATATGAAATTTCTATGAATTGGTAAGAGGACAGAAGGAAGGACACACTTATTTATCATCTTTTGCTGTCATTATTCTACTAATTCTGCTCTGATTGGTCATCTTTATCATGTTGATCCCTTTTAACCCTTTTTTATTATTATTTAGGAATAAGATTAAAGAGTTTATATTTTCCTATTGAGATGTTAAGACTTCTTCCACCATTCCTACTCTTAAGGAGTGTTGAACCACCCTTGTGTATAAATAAGGGAAAGTACTTTATGAAAAACAAAGAATAAAAGAACAAACATGACTTATAAGTTGTCAAATGCAGGCTTGGGGGTCTCATCAAGAGCCAGCCTACCATGATCATGAGGACGAAAGCGAAGTGGCATTCCCACTATGGCCACCACTCCAGGGATATGGTCCAAAAGGTATATCAAATAAACAACCCTTGGAACAGGAGGTCTCATCACGAGCAGGCCTGCCCACTTTTCGCTCCTTCCTCGTGAATGGAATTATGGCTAACTGGTCACCAAGCCAGCATAATGGCCTACATTTTGACATCACACAACATTTCCTAAGCATACACAAAGGATCATGGTTCCAGGGGTGAAATAAACAACTCTGCCAAGGTTATGGACACCTGTCGGCAACAGAGCACTATTAATGGTATTGAAGTCATATTATTTACACCAATAGGTAAGTTATTAGCAACCTTCTGTTTCTTATACCTTAGTAATCAATCATATATTATTTCCCAAACCATATAATGCATGGATATCTATTATTACCAATCATGACAGAATAGTTGACAATGACCGCATGAGATTCCGTTCCACAGCAGATGTCCTATCCCCCAGTCTCACATCATATCACACCAGTTTCTTACGTATTATGTGATCCAACTCTACGCCTCGATTTTGGTAATTCGCTGCTTTTGTAAACATGGCATATTGCCATAGGCTGTTCCTTTATGACTCTGCTTCAGAGCGGGTGTTGCTCCTTTATTTGAGGGCTGGGGAAGCCTATCACATTGCGGGGGGGGGCAGGTTAACCTCATCATTCCCTGGATTACCTGTCAGCCCACTATTCAGGAAGTTGTGTACTAGGGTATAACACGGCTCAACGACATACTATTTTTTTATTTTTTTCTGCATAACTTGCTGTTCATAAGCCATTTCTATCATATACTCTGCAACATTAGATTTTGAACAAGTCTTGCATCTGTGAGCCTCTCTGTGCTTCAACAGAACTAACAGTTGTCGTTCTATTGATAGTTTGCAGCGAAAACATGGGAGGAGGATCGATTCGGAGAGAACCGCAAGTGTTAACAGTCTCTGCTGCTGCCCGGGAAATCCTGGCAAGAGCAGGGTGGCTGACTTATCTCAACCGCCTGCAGGAGTCTAACGAGACTGTGGCAATTGAATTCTTGCAGAACTAACAAAAGGATTACTCCACAGTGAGGGGGAGACACATAGCCATCATTGATGACATAATCACAGAAGTCTCGGAACTACCAGCCACTGGACCTATATGGACGTTAAAAAAGGAAAGATTGCAGAAGATTATAGAAATCTTCCAGGACAAAGGCTAGAGCCTGGCAATTAGAGGAAAGGGAGTTCTGCCAGCAGCACTAGGAGAGCCATGCGCAGAATTGGCAAAAACCATTCAAAGCTACATCACCTGTGAAGGCAGAAAAAACGTGGCAAGACCACGACATCTTAAACTCTTAGTTGTACTAAAGAAAAAATGCTCTATAAATTTACCTGCATTTCTAAATTCGTTACTTCATGACGTTGCACGGAGCATAAAAAAGGCACAACATGTAGAGTCAATTGTTAGTCATCATGGGTTGATTCAGTTAATAGTCAGCCATAGCTTCACCCAACAGCAGAGCAGCTGGGAAGAGCTAATTGCCATGATAAATGGGGGATTGACCGCACCATCCCCAAAATGTAAACATGCCACCAGTACACCTGGGCATCCAAAAAAACGTAAACATGCCACCAGTACACCCGAGCATCCAGAAAAACGTAGGGAATCGGCAAAGAGTAAACATGCCACCAGTACACCCGAGCGGCCAGAAAAACGCAGGAAATCGGTCCGGCTAGCACGACTACGAGGGAGGCTGGAGAAGCCCCAAGAAAACACCAGCCAGCCAGTAGAAATAGAAGATGAGCAACCCCCACGGCCAGAAGGGGAGGACGATGAGAAAGGATTGCAAGAAGAAGAAGAAAAAGAAGAAGAGGTTGAGCAATCTGAAGAGGAAGAAGAAAACAAAGAAGAAGCTGAGCAATCTGAAGAAATCGAAACCGAAAAAGACAAAGAAGAAGAAGCCGAGAAATCCGAGCAGGAGGAGGAAACGGAACAGCAGGAAGGTAGCCCATTGTAGGACCCAGTGGGAGAAGATGAATTGGCCGAAGTTTTGGCCAATATGGGTGAATATGTCCAACATTCGAGTCCATCAGACCTCCATGCCGAAAAGAAACCCCAGGAGGAAAATGCACCTGAAGAATCACATGCAAAGGAGGCAGAAGAAGAAAATATTCTTGTTCACGATGAAAAGATGACAGGAGATGCTGAACAGGAACAATTCATTCCTAACCAGAAGACACTAGAAGAAATTCCAGAGGAAACAGGGGCAGAAAGAGAAGTCACCCAAGAAATAACAGAACCAGTTAGGGTTCTTGCCCCGGAACAGCCAAAGCAGAACAGTGAAGAAACACCCTAGAGAGAAAATCTGGGAATTAGTCACAATCCAGGCCGCAGTGAACGCCCTGCTATTCCTTCTAAGGAAATTCTGGAAATTAAAGAATTGCGAAAGGAACAACAGAGATTACTGAATATAATAGTCTAGCTCCACCAGCAGATTAGGATTCTAAAAGCAAGGCAAAGGGTAAAAAGGACTTTGGGAAGGAAAAATGTGACCACTCCAGCAAAACCCCTCAAGGAAAAGGGGCGGAGGACCAGAATCCATCCTGTTGTTCAAAACCCTATCGAAAACCAGGCTGCTGTTCCAAATGATGCTGAGAAACAGACTGCTATTCCAATTGAAAAGGAACAGCAATGGATTGATATCCACGTTAAGATAGAAATGGATGAGATGATGACCCGTGATAAGGAAATTCAGACGGAGGCACCACTTTCGAGAGTGATAAGGGTTATGAACTCAAAGCAATGCAATAGGAAAGTTCAGGTAAAACTCCCGGCCTCCACTGCCGTATGGAGAAGAGATCCAAAGACATTAAACCTACGAAAGGGTTTGAAGCAAGCTCAGCAAGAAGTAGAAAAGCTTAGAGAGCAAACGGTCCCTCGCGAAAAGTATGAAGAGCTACAGCAGCAGCTTAGGAACGTCAATCTATCCGAAAGCCAGGCCTTTGAAGGGTGGCGAAGGGAACAAGAGAAAGTCACGAAGGTAACTCGTAGGTTAGATATAGTTATCAAGTAGATGGATACCTTGTGTTCTTTATACAATTATGTCTTTGCATGTAGAGCCCCTGCTAAGAATTATGCCTTGTTTTTACTGGAACAGTATTTGCAATTAAAAATAAAGGCTGTTAAAGCAGGTGCTCCCATACAAATTAACACTGTCAATGATTTTATAGACTTTTGTAAGCACTACGGGGTAAAAGTCCAGAGACTACTGTGTGAGTTATATTTACATAACCTTGTATTAGACCAGGAGATCGAGATGAACCCTGGCCCTTTTGTTGGAGATATCCAATTGCAGGAATTTATTTCATTTGGGGTTGATCAAATTAAATCGCTTAAATCCTATAATACTTTCCAAAGGCAAGAAAACGGATTAGATTTGTGGGTAAGGGCTGAGCCTAGGGACCCAGTACAGTTGTGGAGAGCACATAGAAACCTCATGAAGACTCGAGGTGTAATTGCAGCATTAGGACCCATGCATGAGGCACCCATTCGATAGGGATTAGAATACTTTTTCTCTATTAAAGACCCTGCCATTGATGCAGCTAAATTTCGGTATCAAATCTCTAATCTGAATATCCAGCTCAGGGAACCGTTTAAGTATGAGAATTTTAAATTAGCTGCCAACCGCTTGCACCTCTATGGCGAAATCTTTTTGAGGGCAGGGCCATCCTGGTTAGGATATAGATTCCAGATTCCAATTATTTGGCACCCTGCACCTGGATACCAAGCCCTGTATGAGATGCCTGAGGGTCAGACAGGCCATTTCTTTGAATACCTAATTACACATCATGGCTGTAGGCCTCCACATGAGATTCCATCTCCAACCTATTCTCTCACTGCCTTACATGTCAACTACACTGTTTTCATGAGGGCATGAAATAGGGTAAGCAAGGGGGTGTGTGGAGTACTAAAGAAGGTATGTTTTTGATGATTATTTCAGTATCTTTTCATTAGAACTTACAAACCATTTCCATCATGAACTAGGAAATTGATAAAGAATTATAATAGACCATGTGAGATTAATATGCAAGATGAAAACGCTGACAATTGTCATTTCCTTATGCAAGAAGGAGGAAAAACGAGAAGTTGTCATTCCAAAGGAAAGGACAAGGACGGGTTAACTGCTGTCCCTTTGACGGGAGACCGAATGCAAACAAGGCAAAGCAAATCAAAGCGAATCAGCCCGGGAAAGGAGGTGGAGATATCAGCTCGGCGCAAGAGAGAAAAGAAATGACTGAGGACTAACGGTTTGGCGAATCCCTCAGGATCCTTGATCCTGAGGGATCGTTGTTTTATCTATTTTTTCACTTAGATATCTCCGTCGTCACCCTTATAAAAGGGGCAGCACTGTTAGCTCGGGAGAGAGTTAGAGACGGTTATGCTTTTATGTAATTTCCTTTAAGATCAAAAATTTGATCATCGAGTCTCCCTAAGAACTGCTTTATTGTAATTCTGCTCTATGCATTAATACAAACTTGGTTACTATTTCATCTCTGAGTTTGGAATAACTTCAAGTGGTGTACCCTTGGAGGCTAATGGCCCAGCCCTGGAGGACACTTGCTCCTGTATTATTACGTTTGGTTTATGCGTGGTTTGCTTATCGACGTTATTTGGTAATCTGATGTGTTTATAAGTTTACATCACATGCTCTATTATGTTTAATTTATTAAGGTTTCTACAGACATAACGATTGTATTGACTCTGCATCATATTACTGTTCTTTTAGGAGTTGATATAATACTGCTAGTCTTTACAGAATACTGTTACTGTTCCATTATAGAGCCTTTGTGTTGTGCACTTGTTCATTAACGTTACAGAATTCATCTTGGAAGTTATGTTCTTTGCGATTGTTGGATTTATGAACAATATTGTTCTATTTTGAATTTCAATCATATTCTTTCTAACTAAGATCGATACTTGGATCAGACTACTATTTAAGTGTGATGTGTGTGCATATGGTTTTCAAGTGCTATTCCATAATTTATCAGTAATCAGTGTTGTTCCATTGGTGTGTGTTATTCAATTCGCCCTTAAGAGTGAAAGATTGCCTTTTGATTCCTATAGATTACAATTAATGCATTTGATCTAATAGACTAAGATTGTTACTGCTTGTGAGACTTAGTTGTTGTTCTATTTCTTAGCTGATGTTCCATTTCGGATTTGTTGTTCCATTTCAGACTTGTTGTTCGATTTCTTAATTGTTGTTCCATTTCTTATCTGCCGTTCCATTTCTTGGTGTTGGCATGAAGAACGATCTCAAGCTGTAGTGAGCATTGACGTCTACTGTCTGGCTCCCAGATCCACGATCTGTTCTCTGATTTCCTTTTCCATCAGTTTCCAAAGGGATGGGTTATTTCTACCGAACCCTTGACTAATAAGTTGCTTAGTCTTTTGAATGTGTGATTTAATATTTTGAAGTGGTTAAGCTCTAGACAATCATCCATTTACTCTTGTATTTCTGAACACTATACTACTAGCATTACTCTGACAAATGATAGCCTCAGACTGAGACACTCTTTGAAATAACAAAACGTTCCCGGATTGACATATTAATGTGAGGTAATTAGAGGTGAAAGAGACCCTTTTTATAGCTCTACAAGTCACTGGTCATCAGTTGATGCTCGCATAGGAGGAGGAATGATCCGGCATTTCTTCAAGGAAAATTTCTTCCATTGGCTTCATGGCCAAATTGTGATGATTGATGACTATTATTATGAGGGCATGGACTTTACCAGCGACCCGGACTTGATGCTACCACCCAGGACCAACTGGGGTCCTCAAGGTGAGAATGATTTTTAACAGTAATTCGAGTGTGTTTTGGCTTTTGAATGTTTATGTAATGTTTTTTATAGGTGAAATAAGAACTGACATGAAGTTTTATGTGTAACATAGATGTGGCACCATTACGACCTACAGGCGAACCGCGCCATATGCGACGAGGAGGCCAACTACCTGCTAGAGGGGGTGATGTTGACAATCTTCGTGAGGTTTTGAGGAATGTTGAAGGCTTGACCATGGGTGTCCCCCCCTCCTATGAGGGAGATTCTTGCTCATATGCAGCGGCACACAGTCGGTGTACTTGAGTGGTTTCTTGTTCCTCTTCGGAGGATAGCTAGAGCAATTTTAACATTTCAGGAGCAATAGGATCTTTTTAGTGGGTGTTTTGGCGTAGCCAATGAGTGCTTGTAGCTAGGCTTTAATAATAATTTTTTACTTAAATCATCCAAGCTTTTGGAATATTTTGATGTAAAAGACTGGATTTTTATCTATATATATATACAAATATTTTGGCATTTTGATGGCGTAAATGTTTTTTAAATGTTTTTTGTAAAAAAATTTAACTCAGTAAAATTTTACTTTTCATGCACGCTTCTATAAAGAATGAGACAGGTGCCAATCTAATACATATTTAGCTAATGAATCAGAAACCGCATTAAATTCTCGAGGAATGTGCTCATATTTGATTATTTCAAATTGAGATTCCAGGAGTCGCACCCTTAGATAATGATGTAACAAAGTTGGATTACGAATTTGATAATGATTTGTCAATTGCATAATGACTAGCTGGGAGTCTAACATGACCACCAGATTGGAGATGTCCCTTGATGACGCTTCCGTGAGAAGTGAAATTATGGACATGTACTTGGAAATATTGTTGGTGATGGTACTAAGAAAGACTCCCCCGAAACAAAATAGTTTCGACTCAGGTGTGTAGATAAGGCAAGAAGCTGATGCAATGTATCGTGTGTGACGACTGGCACCATCTGCATATCCTACGTATGCTAAGGGTAACGAATACATCTGCATGGCGAGGAGAATGTATGAGACAAGTACTCCACTAAATATCAAAACAATCCAATCACACCAAAAAGGGAAAGCAAAACTTATGAATACATAAAATTACAAAGCACATGCCTAGTGCAATATTAGGCATAATATTTTTTTAGATAGAGCCCATTTTTGGGCTCCTTGAGCGGGACTCCTTCCCAGTCCTACAATTCATATGCTCCTTTGGAGAGGACTTTATTTATGACATAGGGACCTAGCCATAAGGGTTGAAGTGTGCCTGCCCCTAAGAGATGATGCCTTTTATCATAGAGCGACACAAGGTCACCCTCTTGGTAAGAAAAAAAAATAACCTTTTTGTCATATTGAGATTTTACCCGGTGCTTGTAAGCCTCGAGTCCCAATTCAGCATCTCGACGGGTTTCGTCCAACTGATTAAGGTATAGTAAGCATTCTTCTTTAGCAATAGTGTCGGGCAGGAGTTCAATGACTATTTTTAGGGTAGGGATCTGACACTCAATGGGTAGAACTGCTTCCAGGCCATAAAACAGTTGAAAAGGTGTAAAGACCATGGTAGTTTTTACTGAAGTTCGGTATGCTTATAGTGCAGAATATAACATTTGGTGCCAATTGGTTTTATGGTTTCCTACCAACCTACGGATCATGGTTTTTTAGATGCCATTGATGGCTTCTACTTGACCATTAGCTTAGGGGTAGTAGGAGGATTATTTATCCCAATGAAAACCAAGAAACGACATTAAATCAGACATCATATGGTTCTAGAAGTGAGATCCATGGTCTGTAACGATTGTGCAGGGTACAACGAAACGACAAATAACCTGATTGAACAGGAATAGCACCGCAGTTTCTCCATCGACACTATAGGTAGGAAGGGCTTTGGCCCATTTCATAAAATAGTCCACAGCTACTATGAGATAGTTGTGTCCAGCAGAGGAAATGGGATTACAGGTGATGAATTCTATCCCCCATTTGGCAAAAGGGCCAACGGAGACCACCGGGTGCAATAGGGCTAGAGGAGCATGCATTTTCTTTGTGAATACTTGACAAGGATGGCATTGTCGGATGGCCTTGACACAATCTTTGAACAAGGTCAGCCAGTAATATCCTACGCATAAGATTTTTTGTGTAGTAGATATGCTAGAAAGATGACCGCCACATGCCATAGCATGGAAGTCATTTAAAATGTGCTCCGACTCTTCATGAGTGAGGCAATGCCAAAGAACTATATCCGCACCACGACGATATAACGTATCGTTAATCACGAGATAGTTTTGTACATGGTGATGGATGCGATGACAGTTGCCTGTCGTGAGTTCGGGGTGGAACCATTGGGCTTGGAGGTAGACAAGAATTTCCTCATACCAAGGGTCAGTGGTGTTGATAAGATAGATAGCCTCATTCGGGAGAGGATCATGGGCAACCTCGTTCAGATCGACGATGGGAAGTTCCGACAAAAGTTCGGTGAAGACTAAGGAGTTCTTCACCTTGGCAGCTATGAAAACCAGATCAAATTGTTGGAGGATCATGATCCATTTTGAATATTTTCCTCGAATTACTTGACGAGACAAAATATGTCTCATGGGATTCTCCAAGGTGATGACAGTAGTCTGTCGCAGCAATATATAGTGTCGGAAATGGTTGACAGCAAAGGCAACTGCCAATGACATCTTTTCCACATGCGAATATTTGAGCTCGGGCCCAGCCAGGCCTTTGGAAAAATAATAGATCACATGTTCACTCCGGTCATCGTGCGTTTGAACCAAGACCATTCCAACAGAGGATGGCGAGGCTGCCAGATAAAGAAGAAATTCGCTGCTATAGTTGGGAGCACTGAGGAGTGGGGCTGATATAAGCGCCCTTTTCAAGGAATCAAATGATCATTGAGCTTGATCATCCCATAGATATGGCACTCCTTTCTTAAGTGGGTGCATGAAGCCTTCGTCATTTTGGCATAATTTACGATGAATCATTGTAAAAGGTTTACTTTCACTTGCAAACGTTGGAGTTGTAGAATGAATTGTGGTTCTAGAAATTGAATAATTTCTTTTACCTTATCAGGATCAACCCTAATCCCATACTTGGAGACAATGAATCCAAGTAAGTGTCCAGACTTGACAAACAAAATGCATTTATGCAGATTCAGGCGGATGTTGTAAAATTGACACCTTAGAAATATCTCTCTTAAATGGTTTAGCCGTTGCGTTCGTTGCTTGGAATGGGCTGTAAGGTCATCCAAGTAAGCCTGAACGATATGCCTGATATCGTGAAATGCGTAGTCCATGGCCCTTTTAAAAGTTGCTCCAACATTCTTTAATTAGAATGGGAGTTTCTGATAGGCAAAGATGCCCCATGGGTAGACGAAGGTGGTTCTATGTTGGTCTTTGGGTTTTATAGAAATCTGGTTGTAACCTGAAAATCCATCCATGAATGAAAATTATTCACAACCGGCACAGTCGTCGATGATTTGGTCGATGAATGGTGTCGGATAATTATCCCTAGGACACGCAGCATTCAATCCTCGATAGTCAACACATAAGCAGATGGTTCCTTGTTTTTTATCGACAGGAACCAGATTGGAAACCCATTTCATTAAAGGAACAGGATAGACGAAACCAACATGTAACAATTTTTCCACTTCATTTTTTATGGCTGCCATTTTGCGGGGATGGACCAGTCGAAGTCTTTGATGGATAGGTTTTGCATTGTCGTAAATCTTGATCTCATGCTTGACAATAGATGGATATATTTTGGGAATTTCCTCATAAGACCAGGCGAATACATCGTGGAATTCCTTAAATAGGTAGGTGAAGCTTGCAATTTCATCGGGATTGTAATCGACTCCAATCTAAATGTTTTCCACGATGCCTGTCTTGACAGAAATATCAATGAGCAATGTCTTTGAAATATTGCCCATGTTTCCTGCTACATCCAAAGTTTGGATGGTCGTATAGGGTGAGGAAACGATTTCTGGTATGTCAAGGGAAAGGATTTGAAGAGGCACCGTGTCTGAATCAGATATCGAAACACGATGGTGCAAATCCTCCCAAGGTCGCTCTCCTAAAATCATGATTTCTAGAATAGCTTCATCCGTAGGTAGGAATTGATCGAGTGGATCGAAAGGAAGAGTGGTTATGGGAGGGGCAATGACCGTTCGCTGTAACCAACATGACTGGAGGTGTGGATGCAGATTGAATGGCTTGGTAGGCCAATTCAGCTGGTGACAGCGACATTTGTTCTCTGAATGTGTCAAGGTCTAAAGGAGCCGGTAAGATCCATGGATTGGTTTGTTGATGAGGAATAGATGAAAGCATGTTGACCATCTGTGAAACCTTGGGCGGCTAAAGAGGAAAACAACCCATGAGGGAAGAAGCCTTTAATAGACCAATACTAAGACTAACATATGAGTCAGGTACACCACCTACTAGGGGTACGAAGCCACTTGGTAATGGGGAATAATCAGGGGTGCAGAAAGACAACTGATCTACTGTAACTACCTTTCCATCCAATGGAAATAGGATGATGTGAAATACAGTAGATACGATGGCCATCATGGCATATGTCCAACTCCAACCCAGCAACAGATTATAGTTGAGTTTTTGTCTACGACTTCTATGTCCACCGTTACCTTCTTCCCATACAAAGTGATGGGGAAGCTGGCTAGGTATCCTTTTGGGATGAAAGTGTGGCCATCGAAAGCTTTAAGGGAGTTCGGCGGCGAGGGTAGTGTTGGAGAACCCAGGGCGAGCCAACATGAAGCTGACATGACGTAGGTAGAAGCACCTTCGTCGATGACAGTTCTGTGTATATCTATACCTTTCGAAAAAAATTTCACTTGGAATGCAAGCTGGTGGGAAAAGGGAGGTTTACACTTTTCCATGTCGAGAATAGCAAGCATGGAATCCTATAGGTCGATACCACCAATAGCCTAAAGCAAAGCTTTCCTTCGTGTTGGGCATGCTTGTAATACTTTGAGTGTCGACATAGTCGACGACGCTTGCGCCAAATCTTCTACAATGTTGTAGTTTTGGGCGGCATGTGAAGATGTATTATGCATTGTGCGTCGAAGTGCCCATTGGGGAGGCAAATTACAAGGTTAGAAGCCGGCCTTTTGATATGAAAATCATTGGGCGGCAATGGGTTTTGACTTAAGGAAGGTTCCGCTACATGAGTGATAGGAGCTCCATAAGATTTGGCTCTTGTTTGTAGCTCTACCATTTCAAATGTGTAAATGGTAGAATATCCTTCACCAACTGAAGGATGTTGTGAACCATCGTTGCCCCCTTGCAGGGGTTGGGGTTGGTCTGCAATAAGGTTTTTCTACTACTGAGCGGGAAAAGGATTTTAAGGACACTGGGGGCCTTACTAGTATCCTTTTTGGCAATGTATTTTGTGCATTCCTAAAGACACAGACAATTATAAGTCATGTGGCCTTCAGCATAGATTTTGCAGGAATCTAGCGGGTTTATCCTTTTCATCATCAGGAGGCACAGTGGCCTTTTATTTGGGTTTTGCTGCTTTGTTGACTGCTCCTTAGAAGGAGCGGTCTTTTTCTTTTTCTTCTTGTTCTTGCCACCGGGATTTTTGTGTAGACTACACAGAGTTTATCGCAGTGGCAAGAAGAGTAGTCGATTTGGTAGAGGGGTCCACCGTCATCTCAGCGATGTGACCACTGAGTTGTTTTACAGCAGCCCCAGAGGTTGCACTGACGATCCTGTCGGCGTGCACTCTCGGGTGCTGAGTAGCGAAAATATTGGGGTTACCAGGGGCATTGGGGATTATGTCATAAAGAGTGGCAGACTATGAATATATCATATCTAAGTGCTGGGCATGACGTATGGATTGGTCTTCTGTGACTGCACAACCTAAAGTGACATCCCCAGAAATTTGCGGGAGTAAGCGCTTGCAGAACCAATCCGTTAAGAGAAATTCTGGGAGGAGATCTTTGACTAACCTTCGCCTACATCTCCATTCATGTATATGATTGGAGATGTCGATGGCAGTATCCTGACGAAATGAAGTGAGGAGCTTTGTCCCAATCTCATAGTGGATGGGTAGCTGGAAGTGCTTTAGGAATTCCATTGCTAAAGCGTCGAAGGTGTTTACTGATGCATGTGGTAACTCAATGTACCATTTAGCTGCATTTCCAGCGAGGGTGTGAGGAAAAATATGTAATCAGACACTATCATCCACCATAGAGTTTGAAACACACAAAAGATGGTAGGTGGTCATATGGGTGCCTGGATCCTCCCCTTTATTTCCATCGAACTTAGGGATGTCCATTGGTATCTTATGCGGGATCGACGACCATTGTAAGTTGTGATAGATGGGGTTGTTTTTCAATTTTTATAAGTCAAGTATATCCAACATTGCCAAGAAAGGTAGAGAGTTTGGAGCCCCCGACTCAGACCATGGCGATGACGTATGACTTGAGGAGCCTTGCACTCCTCCCATCCTTTGGCTCCCAATATTATACATGGGTTGCGTGGTGTAGAAATTGCTTTGAGGTATGGTGTTGTAGAGTGGATTTCCATGAGGATTTTGATACTGGGGTATAGAATTGTCCCCAGGATAAGTGGTGCCCCCTTGACTCATTTGAATTTGTGAGTAGGGTACCCCCATGGATTGGTTGGGACCTCCTTGAGGATTCTCGTCCGACTCAGAACTAACCATTTGTCCTTGATTGACATAAGGAATGTTCATGTCAATTAGTGACTGACCATGCATGCCTGAGAATGGAGGGGGAACTGTTACGTTCCCTACCAGCATGTGCATATTGGGAACCCCCCCAGATACAGGAATCTGGGGGTTTGAACTGTACAATGGCAGCCGACCATATTGTTGGTAAATGGGAACCATGCCCATAGTGCCACTTTGAACATTATAAGGAGCGTTGTATGTGGCACTTGTCGAAGGTATGCAGTTTGACACTAAAGGGGTGGAATCCAGCATTGGTTGGGTTCCACTCGTAGAGGGTGTCATGTGAGTGGTTGTACCTAGGACAAAGGGGGTAGCGGGATTCGCCATTGATGGTGTTGTGATGACTGTCAACTGGGGAAGTGGTGGAGGACCGAAAGCATCCACAAAGTTCCATGACCTGTTAGTCGTCAACGGGATAGATGGAAATGTTCCAACTACAGAAGCAGGAAGTATAGATACCATGGGAGCCAAGATAGGTTCCAACATATTCGTGAGCAGAGCGTTAAAGGGAGGAAGGAATCCTTCGGTAAAGAAATCCTCCGGCAAACTTGAATCGTCAGTTGTCCAAATAGATCTTGTGTGAGATCTAGGAGACTAATCCCCCGAAGATGGGGAATCCAATTCAGTGGAACTCAGTCGATCTTCCACAATGAGTGGAGGAAGGCCTAGCAATCGTCTAGAGTGACGAAGAGGGCCTGATGTAGCCATGGTGACCATTAATTTTTATTAGTAGATTTTATCGTGATATTCATTAAAGTCTCAAATGACAGCACTCAGGTACCTAAAAAATATAAAAAATACACTAAATTGATCAATCAACAAACAAAGGGAAATGAACCTGTCTGATAAGCACTGATCACTGGAGATGAAACCCAGTATCTCAATGAATAACAGAGAAGGCTAGCCAGATGTACAATTACGGTTACTCTAGAGCTCTGCCCGAACCTCAGATTGAGGGGCCAAGTACTCTCATGAAGATGAGAACCCTCCCAAAAACTAAAGACAGAGTAGGTTTGGCTGTGTTAGGTACCAGGATAGCCCGTCCCAGTCACCTTTTGTAAGTCCCTAAAAGTTTGGCCACTAAAGATACCTCAGATCACAGACACCACTGTGGGGGAAATAGTCGTAGACAACATGCTCTGTGGGTAGGATACCTAAGTCCTCGACTCAGCTCCAAAATCCCTGAAGGGATCCCCAATACAAATAATACCCAAAGGATTTATAAGAGAAGGCGGGCTACCTTCACTTACAGTCCGATGTTGTCTCATATTTAGCTCTGCTTTTACTGGAGTGGTCCTGATAGTATGAGTGCAGAAGGAATTTTTCTCTCTTTTAATGACACTAGTTTGGTGTTCAATCTTGGGCAGTTTTACTCACTCTGCTTATCCCAAGATCCTAGCCTAGCTAATGTTTGTTTGCTCAATAAAGAGTTACTGATTGATTTTAGGTAAATTTTATGTGTACTTGATTATTGTCTTCAATAGGGGAGTTGACGTATGAAATGTGATGAGACTCTGACTCAATAAATCATGCATAAAACAATGCTTTAAAAAAATTTCAATTCGATGAAAACAAGTTGTATTCTACAAGTGAGGGTTTGTCACATATTCATATTTTTTCCCTACATCTTAGTCATTTAACACATGCATAACCAAAAGACTTCTTTCCAATGTTTCTTAACAACTACTTGAAACCAAAATAAATCAGTTTTTAACCAGCTAAATAGAAGGATGAATAAAAAATGTGGGTCTTCCTTTCGTAGAAAATGATTTTAAGAAAGAAAAACAAAAATTATTTCCCCAAAAAAAACATTTTAGGACACCTATTTTGCTAGCAAAATGTAGTTATATATCTTCTTTCAGTCCATGAGAAGGCTTCTTATCCCTTTTGGCTTATAGACATAGCTTAAAATCAAGTTATTGGGAGACTAACGCTCTGTAACAGTGGCTACAAAGAGTTAATAGGTCCACTAACGCTCCCTGTGAATAGACACAGTGCTTTATAAAGCTCTATGTAGTCTGCTAACCTGCGTTAGTGTAGGAAATCAGTCACAAAGAGGGCTTTCTAGATCAGATTCTGAGATGAATACATGTAGGCAAGATGCAAAAAGATTTTTGGTGGGTCAGAAAGGGATTGTAGAAGTATAGGGAGCTCTTGAAAGGAGGAGAAACTGAGAAGAGTCTGGGTAAACCGGGAACTAGATGTATAGTCCCCAGTGGAGTCGCCAATTCTGCTATAGGATAAAATGCAAAGTGTATGGATAATGAAGATACCCTCAAAGGTCTTCTCAGGACCTTCAGTAGACTGTAAGATTATCTGCAACTGTCATAAAGTTACATGCATGTTCATAAACAATAACTAACTATCAAAGTAGGAGAAGGAGATTACCTCAAGCCTCTGTGTATATTTGTTGGAGAGCACAATACAAATAGGTGGAAATCCCTCGATCCAGCTCTAGATCAAGTCCTGCACATAGAAGAGACAAGCATAATCATAGCATACAACTTTGATAACTAATACATGAATACATAAAATAACATCTAATTACATATAACTAAGCTACTCATGCTAATAGGTATTGAACAAACAACTGAATGAATGATAGTATCAACACCACGAAGTAGATAGTACAACTGCAGTTCTATATTAATGTTGGAAGAGTGATTACAACCATATGTTGTATCAGCCTTCCTTTACCCCTCCAGCTTCTCTCTCTCTCTATCTCCCTTCTTTCTCACTTCTTATGATTTGAGACAATTCTCAACAGTCAAGTATGATATCCTTTCAAACGTTCTGACCCCTTTCACAATAGCCCTAGCTTTGCTTATGTAGCAATTGAGTTAGGGTTGCCAAGTTCTTCCTTGAGTTTCCTAGGGAAAAAGCAATGAACTTGCCATGATTTTTAGCTCTTTCCCATTTGCCTCCTTCTTTCGGATTATAAATCCTCCAAATAGGTCGAATTTGGATGTTTCCTTGCTTTTCTTGAGTAATTTTAGGAACAAATATCTAGATATTTATGAGTCAATTCATTCCTTTGACCCTTAGAACTTCACCAAGTTTCACTAACATTGTTCCCATACTAGCAACTTGAGTTAGTAGGGTCACTAACGCACCCTTAGGCTTGTAGACAAGCTTTATAATGCAGGTTGTTAGTGCATAGCCAGCGTTAGTGTGGAATCAAGGCCTGTGATTGTGATCTTTACTTCAACTATCTTGTCTTTCCCCTCTGAGTTGATGAGGAGATCAATTTGTTGTATAACGCCCTTTCCCTTCAGACTTGGTCCAAATATTAAAAAATATTATTTTAAATTCCATACAAGACTCTGCCTTGCAAAAAGTGTGTGCACACACGAGTTAATCTATACCTAACCTGTGTATATGATTTAAAATATGAAAAAAATATAAAATCCCTATTTTTTGGGTGGGGTTTATGGGTTACACCGGAAACCTACCTACATGATCACGTGGCCTAACTGTTTCCCAACTGAAAAAACTTGTTCTCAAGTCATATAAATACACCTCACGGGGAAGGTCTTAGGGGAGATAAAGATAGGATATTGATATTATATCCAACTTTTCCTTGATCAAGTCTAATTTATCCCTGTGCCTCCTACACTCCCAACTATAGGAAACCAATGTTTCCTCATTGTGATGTCCATGTCCTTTATATGGCATCCATGTGTATGCATTTGAAAGAATATTGTTGAGGCTTGGACTGAACAGATCTGGAGGAAGGTTTTTCTTGGAGTCATGGACGAATGAGATTGTATTATTCCACATTTATTTGTAGTCATCAATAAAGAAGCCATGCATTATTTTTTATGTTAGAATCTTAATGATTTAATTCATGTTTTAATCTAACTAATGTATGATTTCATGTTTTATACTTATATGCTTATATGATCTAACACTTATATCATGAACATGATTTCAATTACTGTTGGTATATATGATTTTCTTGAATGAGTTGTAGGTTTTAAGGCATTGGAGGAAGCAGAGGGTTTGGACCCTAACGGGAACAACCTCAAGCATAGGACCTTCGGGTAATACTTCTTCTTCCTACTTCAGTAGTTTAATTTTTAAGGCTGCTTGTTTGTTTGCTTCTTGTTGGTGTATTCCCTCTGCATTGTTGGGGTGCTCAACCCATACCCTAGGGTGTATTATTCCCGTAACAGAATTGGCAAATCCACTAGGGATACTTCTAGTATTTCCTAGTTTGGGT
Source organism: Pinus tabuliformis (assembly GCA_031772625.1). Classification (NCBI taxonomy): domain Eukaryota; kingdom Viridiplantae; phylum Streptophyta; class Pinopsida; order Pinales; family Pinaceae; genus Pinus; species Pinus tabuliformis. The sequence continues at coordinate 199,069,535 of CM062810.1, read as the reverse complement.
TGTTTCTTGCTTGATCTGGGCTTTCTTGTTTGGTTTCTTGTCTTTCCAATATCTTTGACTTTTCTGCAAGTTACTTTCAGAATGCAGTTATCGAAGAGTAATGGAATGGCTAACTGACCACTTTATCATCCAGTTGTACAAGCTTATCTTTGAACAAGATCCACCTTGCATGTCACGAGGAGCAATGGAGGTGATATAGACATCGTAGTTTGGTATGCCTCACTAGGTGGCACCTTCATTAGATTTTTTGGTGTGGAGAAGCCTCTGCATGTCTTACCAAGGTGTGCCACTAACAAACTGATCATGCAAGAAGTATCATACCATCTCGCTACAAGGTTGTCAGCATTGTTGCACAGGAAGAAGAAAGCACCATGGCCCACTCTTTCTCTGTAGATTGTATTATATGATATAAAGAAATTGAAATTGGCAGATGTCAAGGCTAAGGAAATAGTGAGGTTTGAATTCAACACTAAGGACTTTAATATGTATGATCCCCACAACATTTGAAAGGACCATTGTACGAGAGTTTATTTTCCGTGGATCAGCGGAGCATTTCATTTGCTAGAGGAGGATCCTTAGAGGTATTGCTACAATGCCTCCAAACTCAATGAGCCAATCAATTTAGCAAGGAATTCACAGGCTTCTCCATAGACAATAGCAACATCGGAAGCAACAACAACAAAAGGCAACAATCCCATTCAAGAGATGGGAAAGAGGAAGATTTCTTACACTCCAGAGGGAGAAAAAATATGAAAAATGAAATCAGATCCTATTAATGAGAAAGAAGCTTTGGCAGCAGAAGCAAAGAGGAAGAAAAGGATACAAAGAGTAGAGTAAAGAAAGAGAGAAAAGCAGAGGTTACAGGAAGCAGAATTGAAGTTTCACAAGAGAGAAAATAAGCTGAATGAAGAACAAAAGTCGAGAAGGAGAGAATGAGAAGAGAAGAAGAAGTAGGAAGAAGAACAAAGGAAAGGCACGCTGATAGAGGAAACAACATTGATACAGGATGAAAAATAGGAACAACCAGTAGCTAAGGAGGAAGGTGAACATATGTAGGATTGGGAGTTTGTTGAATAGTTTGAGCAATTGGTTGAAGTGACAAACATGGTGTTGGAATAGGAGTCATAGCACAAATATTTTGACATGATGCCAAGAGCACCACAAGTCATCCCTCAGTTTCCACCACCTACAACAACAAAGACAACCCTGAGCAAGAAAGGAGATGTTGTTCTCCTTGTTGTTGATCTAGTCATGGATGCGTACAATCTATTATTTGATGAGTTCCAAAAAACGATTATACAAGCACGAAGGAAGAACTTTCTAGATGATCATGCATCGTATGCATTCATTAGAGAGAGGGTGATAGTGTCAGACACCAGGAAGCATCCAAATGGCATTGCTGAAGCCAGCTTGAGCTATGCAGGAGAACAAGATCAAATGTTTAGTATTTGACGGTCGAGAATGGGAAACTAGCATAGAACTTATAGGCTTCTAGGAAAGAGGCAAAACAACTCCGAGAAGTAGCACAGAATGCAATTGCCACTTTGGGTAAGATAAGAGTAGCAATACCTTTTGAAGTATCAACACTTGGAGAAACCATGTGGAAGCTCTATGAGGAGTTTGGCACCGTACATAAAACAATTGTCTGTTTGCATGGCTTACAGCAATAGAGAAAAGAGTTTGTCAAAACTCTAAAAAACATACAGTTTTCCATCGCCTATGTGCAAGAGTGGAAAATGCGGTACAAAGGTGCCCTGCTTGACTTATTGAAGCAAATGAAGCCACAGGAAGAGCTGGAGAAAGCAAAGGTTTGAATGTTGATTCAGAACAACATGCAACACACCTCATTCATTGGTAGCATTGAAGCCTCATATATACGATTTTACAATTGTTTGGATGTCTTGGTGAGAAAACACCAGATCCCATCAATTGGTTCGCTCACCAAAGCTAAATGCAAGAACCAAATCCAGCAGGAGGTCAAAGAGTACTTGGAGCAGTTGAGACAAAATGCCATGAGGACTTGGAGTTGAACACGTAGAACATGCAAAATTTCATTGGTGGTTTCGTCAAAGTCAAAACAATGCTTCTCATGCTTCAGAATGAGTTGGACACAAGTTCCAAGACAGTGTACTCGGATTCCATGGAGGTTAGAGTCCGCTTCGAACAAGACAACGTTAAGCTATTTGGGGACACCATCACATAGTACCAAGCTTGGCACCAATATGTGACTGAGAAGTAACATGTGGAGGTTGCTGAGCTAGATTTCTCCCAAACTCTAGCATCATAGCACTGTGACTTGTTAGGCTATCACGTTGTCTCTACCCTATTTTGTCTTATATGGGTACAAGTGTAAAATGAAATGTTATTTGTAAATATGTTGTAAGTGAAATTCCAAGTGTCAATATTGGAATATGAAAATTCATCATCTAATGTAATGTGTTAATTTGTGAAGAAGTTGAAGAGTCATGAGGGTAGTCCAAAGGTCACAACAGGGGAGTTAAAGAGTCACCACCCTCTTGTTATAAATATAACCTCATAACTCATGTAACGAGCTTTTGGGAGACAAGATTTTGGCTTGGCTTAGGCTTAGAAAGAGCTTGGGAGTATTGTGAAGAGCCTTGGCTTCTCCATGGTGTAGAGAGGGTATACTTCTTTGGAGGAGCAGTTGTTCTTGATTATAATGTTCCACTATTGGAGCTAGTGGTCGTCAATGGTGTATGTATGGATGGAACTTTCACTTAACAAATCCATCACGCTTTCATGCATATGTTGTGAATATAGTAGGACTATATTGTATTTGCAATGTATGCTATTTAACTTACGCTTATGTTTATGAACTATTTCGTTTACATTTGTATGAATCGTGTTGAATGCATGTTGTTCTATTTACTCATCACTTTAACTTGTGGACTATTCTGCATCTTAGATTGTGATTTCATTTCGCTCGTGTGTTCCTTTCAAGCTGCGTACTATTACAGGCTTCCAAGGGGTGCACTTTATTTTCCCTTCATGTGTTGGAATCTTCATGCACCGCACTTGACCCTCCGCGAGGTCACACACTTGCTCTCACCCAAAGTTATCATACTTCCCTCTGTGCTTTTTTGTAGTCAAGGCATAACATTACCACCCACTATTGAGACTCCTACTCCAAACAATGTCAGGTCTAGTTGGGACTTCATATCAAGGAGATGCCCTAGATATTGACGGGTCCAACACCGTCAACATGCCCATAACTAAAGATAACAACTACCAAAATCGATCCATCATCTTAAATATAAATGAGTTGCCTTGTCTCTCGAACATTTCGAACATCCCACACCACTTGTTTGTAGCACACTTCAGGTGTCAACTCATAAACATGTGGGAGGGTATCAATGTCTCCACAATGGTCCACCCTATCGAAACGAAACATAAAAAAAATCACTGTAATATTCACTTCTTAAACTTTTAACCTATTGAAAAAAAACTTCTTTTAATTTTTTAGAATATATAAATAATAATAATAATAATAATAATAATTTTCATAATCTTTTAAAATTCGATACATTAAATAACAATATCATATTAAACATTAAAAAAACAACAATAGCAATATCATATTAAACATTAAAAAGGAAAAACAAATATATAAAAGCAAACTATAACCCAAAAAAAGGAATAAGTTAATTAAGTGTTTTCCCAAAAAAATATTTTCACGAATGAACTAAATTATTTTTGGTGTAATAATTACAATAAAATAAAGACGCAATATGTAGCTATTAACTTAAGCAATTTAATAATTAAAATTATTTCAAGAAGCATCTGTATCTGAGAAATATAACAGAATTTGTAAGTGGTTACGATATCGATAAAGCAATTTTAATGACTAATACGGTGGTCCAATGATAGCGAAACTTTATATTTTACGTACAAATTCGGTTGTCATGTGCACTTATAGCTTTAATTGAAAGTATAATTATTAATTGAAGGCGTAGAACTAATGGACCTAACCATATGAGTGCAAAGTTGATTTTTTTGGTTAGCCTAACTTTTCGGTCTCCTCCGATTTGACAAGTCCCTTTCTTATTTTATTGCAAATAATACCATGCATTAAACTCAAATATGTGGATTCAAAATTAAAATTTATTTTGAGCTTATTAAGCCATTTACTTAACATCAAAATAATTACAGAATATTTATAGCTAATGGAAAATAATACATGTGGGGATCGAATTTATTATGATATCCAACGATTTTCCATACCTTTAACTATTGTTTAAAATAAAACTTATTTAGTATTAATTAATAAAATCTTTACACATATTAAAGAATGCCATGTGTATTTGCTGATTACGAAATAAAGCTTAAATATCAAATGTTCTTATATAATCATTTTATTTTACTTAAAACCATTGGCAAGATTTAATGATAAGGTTGATGATGATTGATTTACCTATTTGAATGGTCAATATTGATAATGATTTTGGTCCCACATATACAATTCATACCAATGAAGTCAGTTTGATGTTATAATTATGATAATGGTAGACCTGCACTTTATATCAAGAAGATGTTATATGGTGTCATCTCTACTATTCTCAAATCCTATTGGTTAATCTCACTTAAAATATAAAAATATATATTATTTTTAAATTTTCATGCAAATGTTTTTAAATTATGTAGGTCTTTTGTTTATTTAATAATGAGTGGGTTATAGCAATTGAATTTTTATGTTAGGGATCCTTTTTATTTACTTGGTTATAGTTAGTAAATTATGTAGTTATGTCAAGTGTTTTGAGTCTAATATGGAAGAGATGTTGGAAAGTTATGTTATGTTATGTAAATATTTTGACTGAGTCAAATTACATAACAATAAAAATAAAAATACAAATATAAATTAATTAATTAATTAAATATACAAATAAAATCAATAATTGTAATTATTAATTAAAACATTTTGGCAAGGTCAAATTACATAAAAATAAAATAAAATAAAATTAATAATTATAATAATCGATTATTAATAATTAAACCAGCCTAGATCTATTTTAATTCTAGATCTACCAAGTGTCGAGAGGAATCAAATATCTTGAGGTGCAAACTTCTTTAGAAGTGAAAAGAAATTTGATCTCTCTTAATAATTACTAAGATTAGAGTTAAGATGGATCTAGGCTGACGTATTTGTGAATCTTAATCACTTTAGTAACTTATGTATGGAAATTGTTAATTATATTAATTTCAGTAAGTATAATTAAAATATGATTAATATATTATAAATTTTAATACATTTTTAATAAGCTATATATTATCAAATATAACATTTATTATACATGCTTTGGGTAATACCTCTTTCTTTTAAGAAGGTTGAATACGTTATGCACTAAATTATATATTGGACACCTTTTGTTAATCTTCAATCTATCATAGAACACATAACATGGTTTTAACATGGTTTTATTGCTATGAAAATAACTATTTTACAGTAATATAAATGTGATGGAGACTAGTGAAAGATGAAGTTCAAGACTACCTAAAAGAAGGAATTCTTGAGTTTTCCTCTGAAGACGCTATCTATGTTTGTGAATGTTGTAATATCTGAGGCTAAGTATCTATTTGAGTTTCTGCATGAGATTTTTTGAATTTAATGGTTTTGTTATTGGGCCCTAACTAATGTAGTGTAATAGAGATTCGGTGGAGACTACTGAAGGATGAGATTCAAGATTATTTGGAAGAATGATTTTCTGGGCTTTCTTCTTAAGAAATTATCTATGTAGAATAATGTTGCAATATTGTTAATTCTTATATCAGATTTTTTGGGTGGAATTCTCATTTAACTTATAAGAATATATAGAAAGACTTATAAAGAAGCATCAATTCTATTTTTCATGATAAAAAATGTGTCAACTACTATAAGTTAGGTAAAGATCTAGTGGCAAGGCTATAAGTTGATTTGATAAGTTGATGGTACAAAAGTGTAGTAAAAGGATATGGTTTAGAATTAATAATAAAATGTAATCAATTATTGATGAAGGAATTGAAATTATTTAAGAAGGGGCCATGTAGGAGACTCGTTGAAAATATACTAATGTGGATAAAAATGTTGATAGTGAAATCGTGGATGCGACAAATCCATGTTGAAACACAAGTGTATTCCCTACATAGAAGCATGAAACACTTCAAGGACCTGATTTTGGTGTCAACATCATTTTTTTTATCATGAGAATTGATAGACTTACCACCTATCACTGAGGAGACCTTAGATTGACTAAGTGGGACTACTGCTATACTCTTAATCCTAGCACAAACACTCACAAGCCTCATTAGATAGGTAAACCAAGTTTAAATCTGGGCGGGACTCCTCTATTGATTGACGAATTCCTTATAGTGGAGGACATCCACCATTCAACCTAGCTTAATGGGTTGGTGTCAACATAATCATATGTTTAATAAATGAATAATGGCAAATGGAATGGTATTTGAAAAGGAATGATATAAGTGATAGAAAAGGTGCAAATAGATAATCAGGAAACAAATAATTTTTTTGTATAGAGTCACTAGAAAATGGCAACAACTCACCCAAACATATCATCTCCACGACAACCTTTTCTTCATGGAAATGGTGGTGAGGACATGGACATGATAAAATGCATGTGATTCCAAACAATACTAAAAGGAAGATAATCCAAGGGTATGCACAGTGTAAGTGAAGTGTTCTCTTCCTACATCAGAAGTAACAATTCTTTAGTTGAGGGTGAACTCAGTGAAAATGTTTTAAGGCTAAAGTTAGAATAATAAAGAATTATATAATTGAAGGGTATTAAATAGAAGGTTTATGAGGCTATAAAAAATTATGACCAATGGTTCTAATATTTAATGAGTTGATTCAGTTATATAATTTAGGATTTGTATAATAAGTAGTGGCTTATTATCAAGTTGTTATTTGATCTACAAGAACCATTTCTATATCAGCGGTTCTTAACATAATGAAAAGTGATGGAGTTGATAATGCATTTGGATTTTTATCAGTGGACTAGATGATGCCTTACTTTTAGGTTTAGTGTAGTTCTATTACCAGTTAATTACTATATTAGAGGAAATTCAAAAGGTGTACAAAGTAAATTAAGGTGCAAAAGAGGCAACATGGTGCATGTCAGGAAAAATAGAAGGTCACATGTTGAATAAATACCTTAAGGCCCAAATATATGAGATGGAATTGGCTAATCTATTAGTGAGAATTATGCCACGAAGAATAAATGCAAAAGTCACTGAGATCTATAAGAACATTAGACATGATCCACATCACTAGTCTCTATTATAGAAGAATAATAGCATTGCATAGGTAGAACAATACAACCTTTGCAGGTTAACGCTCATATTATAGAGGATTATCATGCGTTTTCGATTCTTAATAAAAGGTTCGGAAGCTTTTGTTTGCAATAGACTCAATTGAGGCTAGGAATAAAAGGTAGAATATATATTGACATAATAGAGAATCAAGGAATGATGCAAATGGTCCTCTTCCATGATGTTACAATTACAATGTGACATGGCACATTATATGCAACTATCCATAACAATGTTAGCCCAAGGGAAAATTTTAAGGATGGAAATTTATCTTAAAGTTTAAAAACATTAGCAAATCTTACTAGTCCCTAACATGAATACTATAAAATTTTGGCAATACATCTATAAAAATATTTAAATTTACAATTTTTTTGTATAGTCTTTGAAAACATTTTGAATTTTTTAAGGTAAAATAATTTGATACTATACAATTTGGGTGATTCATTTTTAGAAAAAATGGAAATTTCTTAATTGTTTTTTGGTAAAAATGTGAAAAAATAGCCCACTTATGAATATTAGCCCCTGAAAATTTCCCTAAACCCCACTATGGTCATTGTTAGAAGGCTAAGCATAACATTGATGATTGTTTTAAGTTATTAAAAACATTAGAGGATGGGAGGAATTATAGTGTGGATATGGTCAATTTAGTTATATATATACTTGATGGCTAGTTGATATATCTTGCATATATATGCATAATTTTCATCATCCCAGTTGGGGTCAAAATAGGAGTAGAGGTGAAATCAATGGGTCAGGTTCCTATCCACAAAGGTCTTTTGAAAATACTGAAATTTTAATCATATTATGATGTAGGAGGTTGACGAAAATGAGGTGGAAGTCTGGAATTAGACTACTGGTTAACTTTAGAACCAATCAACAACACGTTACTTAGATTTTGTACGTGTATTTTCCCCTTGAGGGTCCCACCTTCCTAACCAATCATCGTTGGTCCTTCTTTGACTTTTCCTTTTGTCAAGCGATTCAATCCACGTCGTCAATTTCACTAGTATCAGATCCAATGAATATCACGTAATCTTGTGTGAAATATTGCATCACTGCTATTAGGTCGAGAGCGCGTGAAATTTCTAGTTTTCTCATGCTACGTGTCACCCGCTAAGGTTAATTGTCTGAAATTTAGAAATATAATTTACAACTTTTAAGGCATGCGAGATACCTCTTACCACTTTCCAAATACTACCCACGTGCTTAATTCATATTTTAAGAAAGGCACTTAAGGAAAGGTTTAGCGCTTAAGTACAATATTAACCCTTAACACTAATCGACTATGATTTATAAATAAAGTGTTTAAACAGAGAAAACGATCAGGGTTTAGAACGCCGATACACATCTACAAATGAATTTCTGCACTAGAACAATGCGTCCACACCACACTTCAATCAATTATTCAATAAAATGGAAATTACAGAGTCTTGGCCCTCTAAGCTTGATTAGAATAGTTTGCCTGACCTTTGTTTCAATCTCAAACCCTATCTCTCACTCAAACTCTCACTTACTCACTCTGTTCTCAATCATCTAATTCTCTTTGTCATTACATTCTTTCCTCTTTTATGAATCAAATCCTATCGTAATTTCATTGACAACTCAATCTCTATTTTTATCAACTCAACCATTAAGTCCCTATTCTCAAGCTCTGATACACACCTATACTAACAACTTATCTCCTATTCTAAAAATAATACAATATTCTAATTACTACAATAATTGGAGTAAAGATAATTTTCGAGAGATCCAACCCTCTGTACTAAGAATTGATTTTGACCACTTAGGTCAATGAAATTCATCTCTTGTTAGCCACAACATGTGAAAATACAATCACATTGCTGGCTAAGTCTGGATGCTCCTGCATCAGACTCCCGAGGAAGAAAAGAATCCTTTGTCAAACTTTTAGGATTGACTCCATACTTTTGTAATTCTGTCATTGTTATACAATTAGCATCCTCCATTAGTTGTCCCATCCATTTGACTAAATATTGAAAATAAACTTGTTCTCTAGTTCTTTTGGATACTCTTTTCTCCAAAATAGCTTCTGCCTCTTTCTTGACTGTATTTGGAATTTGTTCTTCCCAATTTAAAGTTTTAACTTCATCTCCTACAGGTTCCTTCTATTGCTCTGACTCTGTCTCCTTGTATGGATACAAATCTGCAACGTTGAAGATAGGTGATATTTGAATCCCTTCTGGCAATTCAATTTCATAAACTTTAGTTGAAAACTTCCTCACAATTTTTCATGGACCTATATTTTTCATCTTTAGTTTATTGTAAGTCCCAGCGAGAAATCTTTCTTTTCTCAAGTATACCGTCACTAGATTTCCCAGTTGGAATTCTTTTTCATTCCTCCTCATATCAGCTCTTTGTTTGTATTTGCCACTACTTTCCTGCAATCTATCTTTGACATCTTCTTGTAGTCTCTGCATCTGCTCTGCAAAATCTTCAGCTTTTTCACTTCTTGTCTCCTGTTTACCAAAATTTTTGAGTTCATAAACACCTCTTGGATTCATTCCAAAAACAATTTGAAATGGACTCATCCCAGTACTTCGGTTTGGAGTGTCATTATAAGAAAACTCAGCTTGAGCAAGTGCTAAATCCCACTGCTTAGGATTTTTATACACTAAACTTCTCAATATGTTTCCCAAGCTTCTGTTTACCACTTCTGTCTATCCATCTATTTGAGGATGATATGATGAACTGAAACTAAGGCTGGCACCTAGTTTCTTCCAAAGAGTTATCCAAAAATGCCCAACAAAATTTGTATCTCTATCAAACACAATACTTACACGCAATGCAGGTAACCTTACAACCTCAAAAAAAATAGATTAGCAATATGTGTTGCATCACTAGTCTTTTTACATGCAATGAAATGTGCCATTTTGGAAAATCTATCTACCACAACATAAATGGAATCATTCCCTCTTTGAGTTCTGGCTAACCCCAAAACGAAGTCCATAATAATCGCATCCCATGGTCAGTTTGGTATTGGAAATGGCTGGTACAATCCTGTATTTTGGCTTCTTCCATTAGCATGCTGACAGATTTTGCACTTCTCAACAAATTTCTTAACATCAGTTTGCATCTTTGGCCAATAGTAAAATGAATTTACCTGAGCAAAGGCTTTGTCTTGTCTAAAGTGACCAGATAATCCTCCACTGTGTTTCTCCTTGATTATGTTTTCCCTCATAGAACATTTGGGAATGCAAAGTTTGTTACCTTTAAATAGTAAACCTCCTTGGATAAGATACTCTAACCATTGACTTTTGTTATGAACTATTGGATTTTGTACAACTACATAAATATCTTTGAATTCTACATCATCTTTATACATATCAACCATTTCTTCAAATCCTACAACACTAACTCTTAATTCTTGTTCTATGAAATTTACCCTGCTCAAAGCATCAACAACTTTGTTCAACTTACCACTTGTGTGTTTTATCACAAAATTAAAACTCTGTAAAAAAATCTACCCACTTGGCATGTTTTTGGTTCAATTTTGGTTGGTTGTTTATGTGTTGTAATGCATGATTGTCAGAATATAATACAAACTCCTTTGGTAGCAAATAATGTCTCCTTTTTTTTAAAGCTTGCACAATAACATAAAATTATTTATCATAAGAAGAATACTTCTTCTTAGCTTCATTTAGTTTCTCACTAAAGTAGGCTATTGGTCTTTGTTCCTAACTCAAAATTGCTCCAATTGCAACTCCACTAGCATCAGTTTCAACTTGGAAAACTTTCCCAAAATCTGGTAAATCTAAAACTGGTTTCTCTGTAATTTTCTTCTTCAGCGAATTAAAATTTCGGTCTGCTACTTCTATCCACTTCAATGCCTGATTAGTCTCTTTGATTGTTTCAATAATTAGTGCACAAATATGACTAAAACTTCCGATAAATTTTCTATAAAAGCTTGCAAGACCATGAAAGCTCATTACCTCAAATATCTTTCTTAGAGTAGGCCAGTTCCAAATTGCTTGGACTTTCTGTGGATCCATTTTCAAACCTTCTTTAGAAACTAGAAGTCCTAAATATATTAATTCTTCTTTCATGAACTACATTTCTTCGGATTTATCAATAGTTTCTCTTTCTACAGAGTTCTTAAAACCAGCTTAAGATGCTCCATATGTTCTTCTTTTCTTCTACTGAAAACTAGAATATCATCAATATAAACAATGACAAACTTTCCTCCATATTCCTTCAATACTTCATTCATTAATCTCATGAATGTGCTAGGTGCATTAGTGAGTCCAAAAGACATCACTAACCATTCAAACAACCCACTATTTGTTTTAAATGCAGTCTTCCATTCATCTCCTTCTCTAATCCTTATTTTATGATATCCACTCTTCAAGATATTTTAGAAAAATACTTTGACCCACTTAAACAATCCATCAAATCATCCATGCATGGTAAAGGAAATTTATACCTGATAGTAATCTTGTTTATGGATCTGGAATCTGTACACATACGCCATTCACCACCTTTCTTTGGACTGAGTACTACTTGTACAACACATGGACTAAGAATCTCTCTAATTAATCCCTTATCCATCAGTTCCTATACTTGTCTTCCAACTTCTGCATTTTCTTGAGGAGTTAACCTGTATGCTGCTTTGTTTGGCAAACTTGCTCTAGGTATTAGATCAATATGATGACTAATACTCTTGATGGGTGGTAATGCATTTGGCAACTCATCCACAATAATATCAACAAAATCATTCAATAGAGTTTTGATTTCTTCAGATAAATCATCTAAGTTTTTGGAAGATAAAATTACCTTAGGTCTCCTTATGACAACAAAATGCATATGTTCATCCTTCTTGACTTCTTGCAGCAATTCTTTCCCACTCATTAGCATAACACTGTTTCCAAGTGCTTCTTTGCCTGCTTCATCCTTCAATGGTAGTAGTCTGTGTTTATTTCCATCCTTTTCCAAAGTGTAAGTATTTCTTCTCCCATCATGAATAGCTTTCTGATCAAACTACCAAGGTCTTCCCAGCAACACATGGCATACATCCATTAGCATTACATCACATAATATCACATCCTTATAAGTACCAATTTGTATCTCTACCTTGCATTGTTCTATCACAATAAGCTTATATCCTTTTTGCAGCCATGATACTTTGTAAGGAGTAGGGTGTACTGTTTTCACTAGTCCTAACTTGTCCACCATTTATGTACAAACAAGGTTATTAGTGCTTCCACTATCAATTATCACTTTACAACATTTTCCTTTGGACTTGCATGTAGTTCTGAATAATCTCTTTCTCTAAGCTGGTTCTCCTATCTCTTTCTTTGCTTGAAGCAATACCCCTTTCAACAACAAGGATTCTCCTACTTCATGTGATTCTTCCTTGTTTGCAATTTGAGGTTCTTCTTCCCTTGCCTCAGCCACATTCACATTCCTCTGATTTGTTACTTTATTATGAGGATAGTCCCATGATCCATGTCCCCATTCTCCACATGTGTAACACCAAATTTCTCTTCCTCGGCCTCTTCCTCTGGGTGCAAATCTTCCTCTACTAAATTCTCCTCTTTGTGGTGGTCTACTACTTGAACCTCCTACTTCACCCTGAGGGTGTTGAAATCTTGATCTGGTAGTTCCTCTACCTCTTGTTGAACTTTTTCCTCTATTCCTCTGATTTTGCTTCCTCAACATCTTCTCTTCTACCTTCAAAGCTACTTGATAGGCATCTTCAATTGTCTTCAGACTCAGCAAGCTGATTTCATCCTGTATGTCATATCTCAACCCATTTATGTATCTGGCTACCTTTTCTACATCATCCTCTGCATGTCCTGCTCTAATGCTCAGCTTATAAAACTCTTTTGTGTATTCTTTGATAGTCATTCCTTTTTGCCTCAAATTTTATAACCATCTAAAAAGATTTAACTGATAATATTTTGCATAAATTTGGCTTTCAATATACTTACCATTTTATCCCATTGTTTGATCTTGGGCTTTCCCTTTCTCTCTCTCGGTGTTTGTAATTCATCCCACCAGATAGCTGCATGACCCTTCAATCTGGTAACTACAAATTTCACCTTATTTTTATCATCAACCTCCTCATAGTCAAAAATACTTGTCTAATGAACTGATCCAGTCCATCAATTCTTATACATTGAGATTCTCATCTGTTTTGGATAATTTGGTATCTACGGATAAATACTAATTCCCTAGATAAGTAGCCATATCTAGAACAACAGTTTAAAGTATTTTAGTCTTTTCCTATAAGCAATACATAAGATGAGAAGCCCTACTTATAGTTATGCTTTCCTCTCGTCTCCTTTGTATCGATCTTGTCACTCCTTCCCATACTTAATATACTTGAGAAGTACCTGTCAACACAAATAGAAAACAAAGAATCAATCGAAGCAAAAGCCAATTCTCATAGCAACATTATCTCCTTAGAATTCAACATAATCCAGCCCCTGATCACTTAGATGAGTGGTCAATTTATAGGAAGATGAAGGAGATTTTGTCATAAATGGTGGCATTGAATGGCCTTCCATACTTAGAATTAGTTCTATGGTGGAAGGGATGACAGGATAAGATGCACCTTAACTCATTCCTCATCCATTTTCGAGCTCATGGGAGTTCATAAGTGAGTGAACCTTCTAGATGACTCCAAAAGATAAGAATATTCCCCAAACCCTCTTTGAATTTCGCTCAATCTTTCCCAACACAGGTGAAAGGAAGCCTAAGTGCTCTACAGAGTACCCTGGAATGGACTTAGCTGCTCTGTAGCGCACCCTTACATGGAATTACCTATGTTGGTCCATTTAGAGGTTATTTATGGATGTCTTCAAGTCATGAAACTGTCTGGGAAGAAGGCATTCAAAGGGGTGACTTGTTTAGAAAATGTAGAAACTGAAATTAGGGTTTGATGATCCCTAAAACACTGATCTAGATGATGGGATTGATGTGCCAAAATGGATCTGTAATAGCTTCCCCCTAAAGCATGAAGTCAGAAAAATGCCAATGTCAAATGAAATGCTTTACAATATGATGAGGAGGTATCGAAGTGGAAGGTGACTTGCATCAATTACAATACATATATCATGATATTTGATTTTTCATGAAGTTCTAAGGGAAGGCATACCCATGCTCATCTTATACTCTTTCATTACATGTACATAAACAGTCATCTACAGATGTAGACCATGATTGGAATGACCATAAGTGTATATCCATTGTACATACGATTTAGTACTCCTGATATTGTAGCCCAGATGGATGAAACTAGATCTGAGGTCTTCTATCTCGTTCAATCATTAGCTCAAGTACGAGTCTAACCACGTGAATATGTGATTTGAAGTCGAACATGGGAAGAGACCACCTGATTACTAGCCAATGATGTAAGCTGTTAACAGAGGTGAGAGAAATCACCGATAATGATAATGATCCTCAAGGTACTGCAATACATTCTGCATGGTGTGAATGGATGATTTGATGTTAGACACCATACAAAGTCTTTCGGTCGAAGGCCATTGATGTAAACCTATTGCTGGAAGCGAGAAACCTGCTATTGATGTATGAAAACCTCAAGGTACTGGAAGGGTGTTTCTAAGTCAACTTCTTAGATAATGAGCTGATGTCGACAAGCAGTGATTCGTCATAGGAGGGCTTTGATGTATCCCACATCAATGACACGAAACGAGAGTAATGATTTTGGAGATGGAATTTGACTGACAACATAAGGTTCAAGAATGGCAGTCATGAAAATGAAGGTTTATGGTATTGCGATGGATGAATTTTGACTGAATGACTTCTCTTGAACATGTTGGCGACACTGAAATGAATTGGTAGCATTGACCCAAAACCAAAGTGATGGATGGTGTGATAGACCATAGGTATGATAACCATCAAGCAGGTAACCCAACCCAAATAGTCTGAATGAATTGGCAGCATTGACCCAAAAAAAAAAAACTGATGGATGGTGTGATAGACCATAAGTATGATAATTGTCAAGCAGATAATTGTTAAGGGATAAATTCCCCTAGGGTCTTGGGTTGATCCCCTAGCAGATCGGAGGTTATTTACACAGAGAAACACTCATTCCATACAGCGATGATGCTAATATAAACAAACTATACGAAAAAGGGGTGCACCTGAGGTCCTTCATTTAAGAAGATCCAGTTAGGGTCCAAACCCTCTTTGAGTTCCTTTTAGTCCTTCAACCTACAAAACAAACAATTCCAGAAAGTTCGGCAGTATATTGACCAAGCATCATAAAGAAACCATCTTCATAACATAAGGAAAGGTAGTTAGTTATATGATTAGAAACAAACATTCACATATGAATTATAACATTGACATCATGAACATGAAGAAGATTTATATCAAGAACGAGACAAGTGTTTCTTTTATTATAAATAACTAAAGTACAGAAAGGAATGATTTCACCTAATTCGTCCTTTCGCAGGCTCTAAGCAGAACCATCCTCCGGATTCGTCCAGTCTCAAGCCTTCAACAAACTCCTTCCATGACTTACTCCATGATCTCTCAAGTAGAAAGACATCATCACACAAGGAAACAAGGGTTTCCTGTAAATGGGGGAAGTGCTGGAAGCACAAGGATCTTTAGACCTGGTCAGGGAAAATCTCAGTAGAGTGATATTTCTCTCTATTCTCTCCTCCCGTAGGCCTTCCCATTGAAGCCTTTTTATACTTCTCCCAAAGTAGTTTTTTAGTTGGGAATTCGTTGGGAACAGTTGGGCCACGGGCACTAATAGGTAATCAGCAGGTAAAACCCATGATCTCCGCCTGAAATTAAGGATTTTTAATTTTTTTAAGTGTTTGAAGACATATACATAGGTTGGGTATACACAGACCCGCGTACACACACATTTAGCTCAAGGCAATGTCGCGTATAGGGAGTAAAACACTGTTTTTTGAATATTTGGACCAAGTCTGGAAGGAGGGGTTGCCCTAGGCCATGAGTGCAGCATCAAAAACATCAAGAGTGAGGTTTGGAGCTATAACAGATGCCCCCTAATATATGAGGTCAGAAGGGGTACATGATGGCTGAAATGTATTAAGAAAGTTCATGGAAAGGAAATCTGCCAAAAACTGAGGACTTCACCAGAGGTCAGCCTGCCAAGCCACAAAAGGAGATTAGAAAGAAACACTATTTGAGGCGGGCATACCCATGCTCAGAGAAAGTAAAGCATGTCTGCATATCAAGTACAAGCGGAACCACTAAGTATACAAGTATAAAAAACTGGAAAATACATAATGGATCATCTGATCACGATCGAACAAGTACATGTCTGAATATCACATATAAGAATGTCAATGATGCTGAAGAATGAACCGGGTCACTGATATCAAAGACTGATCACAAAAGTTAGCAAATGAACTTGATGGAGTAGGATGGTACTACACTGAAAACTCAGGTGCCAGCATATAGAATGTCGCCATGAATGACTGCAACATATAAGGTAGAGTGGTATCAACTAGCAGCAACAGGAACAATTGTCAAGTGACCAATGAACGCTAATGCAACTTGAGGCCTTCATCGACCACTATGAGTTGACCATGTGATAAATCGTTTGATTACCGGTCATTGATGTATACCATTAACAAACGCGAGACTACTCGCCGATAATGATAATGAGCGTCAAGGTACCCAATACAATCTAACAAGTGTGAATAGATGAGCTGGAGTTGAACACCCATCAAAATCTATCAATCAGGAGACAATGATGGCTTCCCACTGTCGATAGCGAAGGATCTGCCACTAATGACTGCAAACCCCAAGGTACTACCAAATGGACTCTAGATCTTTTCTCCAGAGCAATGTGTTATAGTCAATAGGGAAAGATCTGCTAGAAGGAAGGCATTAAGGCATCCTTCATCAATCTAGCATGAGTGTAACCCGTAGGCCAATAATGTGGAAGGAATCAGAAGAAAAAGATGTAGTAACCCGACTGAAGCACGTTTCCGACGTACACAAGATGTGGCTAGTGCACGACAGAAACCATCTGAACCAACCAATAATGAAAGCTGAGATAGAGGCAAGGTATCCACCAATAGTATCAAATGGAAACCAAGGTACCGCACGAATCCCAATGTGTGATAATGTAGGATGATGTCGAACACAAGGGAAACCACTCAGTCAAAGACCCATGATACTGATCGATGCTGAGCACAAGGTGACCTATCAATAATGAAAATAGGGCCAGGGTGCAACTCTAGGCCTGTCCTCAGAGAAAGATGTCGTCGTTTATAAGGATGGGACCCGCCAGCAAGAAGTTAATGGGGACCTTCTCAAACCGGTATGAGTAAAGGACCAATATAACTGATGTGATGATAGACATGATACTGACAACCAAGGATGGCCGACTGAAAAATGAGTCAAGAGACACCATAGAGAGGCCGACTCAGGCTAACTTCCCTTGAACAAAAGCATGACTCAATGTGACCATGTGGCAGCATATGATGACTCTGTATAAGTTTGCCATGCAGGAGGCATGAACGAACCCTCCATATGATTGGAAGAGATAACCAATCGGGGGAGGACTAACTCAATAACTAGGTTAAGGCGTGCCTAGGTCAAACTAAATCCCGCCCAAATGGAGGAGACTTTGCTTTGAGTGCTTTGTTCAAGGGCGACACGACTGACTCTAGCTGCCAACAATAAGTGGAAATATTGTCCCATTCCCGCTCTTTTTTTGGAATATATAATTTTTTTTGTCTTTTTATTTAAGCTAGAAAAATAATAAAAGAATGCTATAGTACAGTGGAAAGAACGAGTGTCGGTGAAACAAATGATCTAGTTCCTGGGATTGGAACGTTCCTATGCTCAATGCAGGGAGGTGAAAACTAGTCAAAGACACTCAAAGGTGTGTTCCTTCCACATATGAAGGTGTGTCAAGTTGCAAAAGGCAAGGGCATGCAAGTTTGATTTCGCAATAGTCATGGTCAAAAGTTGGCTTAAACACGAGTCCAAGTGAAGCTGGCTTAAGGCCAAGAGGGTGCAAATGGTCAAAATGCAATGCAGTAGTACAACTCAACACAAAGGAGCCTCTATGGTATAAGGCCAGAATGAAGCGAAGAAGCAAAGAGGAATGAGTCTTCATCGCATAAGTCATGGTGGGACTACAGAGGACTCCCGAGCCTACTCAGATCAGAGCAGCATGGGCAACAAATGTCAGTAAGGTGCTAACTACGATGCCCATGAAAAGGATGGCTCTACCATCGTGTCATGATTTTTAAAAAATCAACGAGTGAAGGTGGCTTGAGAACCATAACATGATGGGATCGACCCTATGGCAAGTGTATCGGCAGATGGAGGCTAGTATGCATAATGCAACAGAAAAATGGCTTCCCTAACCTATATGCTAGTAAGAAATGATACCTGCCATGACGGGTTAGCAATCATGGAACCGACTTGAAACTATCGAAAAATGTCCAAAATGTCTTAAAAATCAAACCATTCTCGACATTCCAAGTTCCCAAGTTAAAAGTTACATGAGACCAAACAAAATCAAGTTTTGAAAAAATTTTGCATTTTCAAAGCCTATAAAATAGTTTTTGGACTCACCATTTTCATCCTTTGAGTTTAAGAGCAAAGGAGTGGAGCAAAAGAAGCAAATTTTTCCATACGCCAAATTCAACCATTTAGATCCTTCCAAAATCACCAGGTAACCTCTATACTTGTCTTGCATTCAATTGTGACTAGTTTTAGAATTTTTAATTTAAGTTTTACCGTTGAATATTTTGTCAAAAATTTCACCATGGTGTATACACGGGTTGGGTATATGAAACCCGCGTACTCGTGGGCCCTACACGTGACTGTGTGTAAAGGGACCCGCGAATACGCTACGAACATTTCAAACAAAAAAACTAACGGTCCAAAATCATTTTTTTCTTCAGGATGCCAGTCACTTGGCGAGAAAGAGAGCATACCTCAGTGGATGATGAGGTCATGAATGATCCCAATGCTTCGGATGCCTTACGGGGATGTGGTTTGCTAAAATTCTTCAAAATGCCAAATATGAAAGTAAACACATGCTTGCTTGAGATGCTCATTCACTACTGGAGCATCGAGGATGATTCATTTATGATTGACCAGATGCCACTCAGGATAGAAGTGGACGACATTTATTTCATCACAGGCCTTTCCTGAAGGGGAGAGGTAGTACATTCGAGGGGCAGGACACGAGGCAGTCTCTCGATCGAGGACTACGTACATATATATTTCCCGGGACATCCAGAGAAGGTTGGAAGTCAAATTCCAATCAAACATGTGGAGAGTCTATCGCTGAGGATAATCTTGTTCACTATAGCTAGAGTGAACGGATCAGCTTCTCTGCACCAGGCATCACGGCTAGCCATGAGCTTGGCGGTAGATTGTCTCACCACCGTATTTGACTGGTGTACTCCTCTTCTGGCTAGCCTGAAAAGCCAACTTACTTCCATCAAGAGAGGGCAGACCAAAAACTTCGGATATGGGAATATTTTTTGTTCTTTCTTTTTTGAGAGGGTCCCTGCACTTCGACCTAAAGTGCCCATTTTAATCAGCACCCCACGAGATCCATGAATGGGCAGGTGGGCTGACTTGATGAAATGTCTAGGAGGTGGGGACGTCCCACGGACTGCATTTGACGATGACTTCTTCTCCTGGTGGGAGGATCAGATCATTGCCATAGATGACTACCCTTATGTTGGGTTGGATTTCTGAGGGGATCCCGATCTAGTATTACCACCGACCGCAGCATGGGGCGACATAGGTAAGTATTTTTATTTTTATGATTTTTTGTGATTTTTTCAAATTAATGAATTTTGAAAAATATTTTTGAGAGGATTCAAATGATTAATGTGATGATCATGTTCCAGATATTGGGCCGGTACGACCAGATGAGTTCCCACGGCACAGACGTCATGGCCGAGGGGCTAAAGAGGCAGCTGCCGACACAGAGCGACTGCTACACACAGTTCAACGGCACTTGGTGAGACTCACTCATGGAGTACCGATGGCTGCCGTAGAGGATCTTCCTGTAGATATGCAGTGTCATGTGGTTGGCATGCCACGTGACTGGGTTCGCACTCTTCGGCGTGTGGCCAATGTGATAGTTACTTACTTAGCCGCTCATCCTGAGCCAGGGCATTAGATGTGCTGGACATGATTATGGACATTTGAGTCCCAACTTTTGTATATTATTTTGGACACACTTATGTACACTCGAGATGTTTTTATGATATATATATACAATTCGACTTTTCGATGCTTGATTTTATTGTGATGAATGATTGATGTGCCAGTCTAATGCTTGATTACCAATAGAATCGGCTAAACAATTATGAGATCTTGGAATGTGAAAATAATTAATGTAAGTAAATGATCTTTGCAACAACCTCACCCTTAAAAACTGGCGATATAAACATGGATCCCTTACTCGATAAATGTTATTTAATTGTGACACTATCAATTGTGAATGCAGATAGACTACCAACGAATCAATTTCATAAGAAATGGCTTCGGATAGTAAATTAATGATGACAGTATACTCAGCCATATTGTTTGAAGCGGGACCAATGCATACTCCCCTTGACACCATCAATTAATCAGTTGGATAGTAGAGTACCCAAGATACGGAAGCAAGGTTCCGAGTGTGCTGACTAGCACCATTGGCGAATCCAAAATAAACCAAGTCATCCATCAACACCTACCATAGCAGACCAAAAAGTGTTGATATCAAAAACTCTCGATGAGATATGTACAAATATACAAAATGTACAAAGAAGCCATTGCCTAGCTGCTAAGAAAAGTACTTCTTAAGGTAGAGCCTGTCATGGGGCTCTGCCCACTTGCTCCTAGGGATGTTTATCAATACTATTATCAAACCAATCAATATACTTCCTTCAGCGAATAACTGTGTTGGAGCCAAAGGAATTGTACAAACATCGCTATTAAGACTGGAGGACCTAGATTTGACTTCATGCAAAGGGGAATGAAAACATGATCGGTGATGGAAATCTTCCAAAGGTCGATCTACAGCCATCATTGCTTCAAATATCACTTTGTCAGATGGAAAAACAATATCCGAGCAATCCATCGCAGAAGTGGAATCAAGGATCTGAGGATGAGCCACATCACCATCTATCTCTTTCTCAGAGGAACAAGTAGAATGGTTGTCTGTAGAGTTATCGTTAGATTCACATCTAGGTTCTACTGCAGACATAAGAGATTCTATTCCACCCGGCTTGCTGCCATCTGATGTGGTCACAGATGAAGATAAGGTTCCAGGATCCGAAAAATAATGAGCTTGAACAAACTCTTTCCATAAGGGTCCTTGGAGGATGAAATTGTATCTATTTTCGCTGTAGGAGGGGGAAGATCAAATGTACCCATCAATGAAGAGTACATCCCGACTCCTATATTCTCAGTAGGCAGACGAAGATTATCCACTAAAAGAACAGTAGAGTCCAAAGTTGCCCGAGGATCAACTGGAGAATAGTCCAATTGATCAACCTTAACAATTTTCCCCTCATGAGGAAAGCAAATGCAACAAAATAGGGTCGAAACAACGGCATCCATTTCGTATACCCAGTGCCTTCCTAAGAGGAGATTGTAGTCTAGGTTAGCATCAATGACTTCTACTTCAATATTAACGACCTTCGCTCCAACACATATATGAAAGGCCAGGATAATCCCATATGGCCTATGAGAATGACCATCAAACGCTATCAAGAGGGTAGGTGAAGGAACAACCGAAGGCGATCCAATGGCCTTCCAACATGACATAGACATGACACACGTGGAAGTTCCCTCATCTATAACCGTCTGAAAAATATTATTTTTCTGGTAGGTAGACTTTATCTGGAAAGCCATATGATGAGGAAGCCTCTTTTTGACATTATGCATATCAAAAGTGAGAGCTAAAGAATTGTTTGGATCCACTTCCCCCATTACCAACAGCAAGGCACTTCTTTGAGCAGGACACAACTAGAGTACCTCTAAAGTGGACATAGCACATGGACTCTGCACTAGATCCTCAACAATGGAGTAATTATGGGCGGCCCTAGCATTAGGATTAATAGTCGCACATTTAATGGAACCTTTCAGTATCCGTGGTATAGTCTTGACAGGGGTTTGCTTAATATGAAGGTCAGTATTTCCAGGAGCAGTTTTGTCCTTGGAAGTTTTTCCTTTGCCATAATTATGTGGCCGAGTGGCCACATGGACATTAGAACCCATCATGAAAACGCTTGATGACTTTTCCCCCTCCTGATTACCCCCTGCGGATCTACCAGGGCTTGAACTTGCACCAGCAAGAAGTTGCTGCCCTTGGGGAAAAGGGTTGGTTAACAAAGCTTGAGAGCTAGAAGTCCCTTGCTACCCTAACAAGCACTGAGCTTCTTGAATCTTGGGGTAGAGATGAGTTAAATGGTCTCCACTGCATAAGTTGCATGGAAACTTGACTTTCTGTTTAGACTCATATCTACCACCACCAGCATTATTGCCGGATTTATTTGCGTCAGTCTTTTCATCTTGACTCTTTTTCTTACCTCGTCCTTTCTTATTCCCATTGGAATTTTGATTTCCTATGGAGTTGGCAGATTGGATGGCATTAATTGAAGAGGGTTGGGAAGACGAAGGGTTTGACGGTGTGACCTGGTTGTTGGAAGCAATTTGAAGACAACTGTTGCAGTTGACTCAACAGGTTCACCGCATTTGTGTCTACCGATCCAACGATAGAATCCGCGTGGGGACCTGGCTTCGACTTGGCTATATCAGCCTTGGTCCTGGGAGCATCAAGCAAGATTTTTTTGTAGAATCCCAGACTGAGAATAAATCAACTCTAATTGTTGGGCTCTAAAAATAGTTTGCTCCTCAGAATAGACACCGGATAGGGAGACATCCTTAGAGATTTCAGGTTGTAAAGATTTCAAAAACCATTCGAGGCAGTATTCCGGGGGAATCTCAGCTTTAATGAGCCTTTTTCTTCATCTCCATTCCTGAATGTGGTCAGAAATGTGAGTTGTCATGTCTTGACAAAAATTGGCTAGAAGTTCAGTTCCGGCATCATAACGGATGGGAAATTGGAAATGATTTAAGAAAATATTAGCTAAGTCGGTGAAAGATGTAAAGCTGGCCCCTGGCAACTCTATATACCACTTGGCCACATTACTAGTCAAGGTGCGTTGAAAAAGTCTCAACCTAACTGAATCATCAATAAGGGAGTTTGATGAGCACCACAGATGGAATGTGGTTACGTGGTCACCCGGGTCTTCACCGCCCTTTCCCTCGAACTTTGGAATGTCCGAAGGGATTTTGGTTGGGACTAGAGGCTAGGCTGGATTGTATTTGATTGGATTGTTTGTTAATTTCATGAGATCCAGAAAATTCAATGTTGCTAGAAAAGGAAGCCTAGGAGGACCTTGGGATTCCACCCAGACTGGGCAGAGTTCCCAAAGTTCTGAAAAGATTGGCCTAGATTTTGGAAGGCACCACGCTGCCCGAAGTAACCTACAGAACCAGCTGAACCAAAAGATAGACCTTATGCTCCAGCAAAACTCAGAGTTTGACCAACTCCGGCCGAGAAACCTCCATAATCGACGAAGCTCCCTGCTAAAGGATTTTAAGGACTCGATAACCCCTGAGAGGGATTCCAAGCAGAAGCTAAGGGAGGAATACTTCAAAACAAACTAACTATGGAGTACAGCCTATTCCCTTGTTGGCCGAAAAACGGATTCCCAGTCCCCATGCCACTAACCATAGGGTTAGTCCAACCTTGAAAGGGATTACTGCTTTGTCCTGCAACAGAAAAAGGCATAGATCCTATCGTCGAGTTGGAATGTGGTATATGACCACTTCCAAAAGGAAAGCCATGAAATACAGCCGATCCACCCATCATGGATGTGGAGGCACTAAATGGAACTGACGGAATATCCTGTGAATGGATGCCAAATGGGGAGAATCCAGTACTAAAAGCATTGACTTGGGAATTTCCACTCGTAGAAGGAATGGAGGTAGACCCAACTAAAGATGTGCTAGCAAAAGAGCCAAATAAAGATGCAGAGGGGATGGATATGGTTCCTCCCCCTTGTATTGATGTTGGAGTCTGCATATTTGTAGCACTTGTGGTAGAAGCCATTCTTCTAGTAGTAGCCATCGATGGTAAGTGCGTAATATGACCTGGACTTGATGGTCTATGCGTCGGAGACCCAATGTATTGTAATACTTCTAGATAACTAGAAGGTAAGGGAGAATTTGAAGCCGCAAACGACTCTTGAAATTCTTCTACTTTTATGTTATCTTCCGATTGAAAGAGAACTCAAGAAAGAACTGGAGTGTTCCTCTCTTGTTGCGTGGAAGTACCAGGCCTGTTTTGAACACTAATGTCCGTGTGAGGAGGATCAATCCCCGATGCGTCAGCTGCCACGGGATGAAACCCACCGGTAGTATTACCTCTGCGCCTTCTAGGAGAAGGCTCTAAACTTGGTGGTGAAAGATCACGAAGTCTTCGAGACCGTCTAGGTGATCGGTCAGCCACTTTGAATTTTTTATTAAGTTCTCGCTAAAGACTAAAGAAAAAATGAAAGCTAGGCCAACTAAGAGCACAGAGCACACACTAAAAAGTCCCTAAAAGATATCAGCCTGTCAAACATCTTTCGAGTATTTCCGCTTCGGGTGATGAGGACCGAACACAAAAATACAAGAAAGTGAAGTAAGGGGCCTTCCGAAGATAGTCTGGGATAATGACGGCCCAATCCTACCAGCGAAGGTAACAAAGGAAGTTACGCTAACCTCCTAACAACAGCCTGCGCCGGTGCAAGACCCCAAGATTCGCAAGGGTGCCCTCCACTAGTACCGTTGAGAGTGATACAACGTCGATCTTAGGTGCCACGGGATTCCCCTCCGCAGCCACCTATGTAGATGCCTAGGAGTAGCAACTAAGGTTAGCAACTCATATCAGAAGCGAGGCAGAATAGTCTTGAGGTTAGATCCGACAAGTAGGAGAGGGGGTATCTCTCTTCCTTATCTTCAAAAACCCTCGTGCTTAACTCCCAGATCTGGAGCTTTCCTGGTCTCCCTAATGCTATTGGATTTTCACTCACTATTCAGACTCCTATGTTTGACAATTTAAATGGCCTTGGAGAGTTTTCTCTCCACTCGCCTAATCCAAGGCCCTAAAATATCCTAAAACTTTTTGGTGTGTCTAACTTGACAATTATAAAAAGTTCTAGTATATTTTAATTAGCGCTTGTTTTTAAATGGGTTGTTCTTAAGTCAAGGGATAAGCGGAAATGAAACTTGTGGTGTTTTAACGCAAAAGAAATTAATAAAAACCAAACTATATGCAAATGCACTGGTTTTGTTCTTCGATGAAAAAAATTTCTACTATGTTCAGAGGAACTTCAAAAAAAGCGACAAATTTTCATTTTCTTTTACTCAAGCTTCACACTCACAAAAGTTAACAAAACTATGGATGTCCTAAAAAGAAGTGCAAATTTGTCCTAGTGCAATAAGTACATGCTGATGCAAGACTTAAGACTACTCTAAATCAAGAAATGAAAGTAACTTGTTTATCAATATGATTTGCCACTTAAAATGTTTAGATGGAATATGAGTTGCTAATGCTCATTTTCGTCTCTACACTAAAAGCAAGTTTCAAGACAAACAAAAATGCACTTTCATTCACTAAAAGAAACTAAATCAAAACAAAGTTCAAGAAAGCAAAACCAAGTTTTTCAAGAAGTTTTCTTCAAAAGCAAAAGCAAAAACGTCTTTTCAAAAGTGCTCTCAACAAGACTGAAACTTTATGATTGAAAAATTGGCAACAAAACACTTTGCGAGCTGACAACACAAAATGGATGAAAACTCAACAAAAAAAATGTGTTTCGAGATGCTCTTAACAATCAAAACAGAATAAGATCTTGGCAACAAAGACCAAAAGATCAAATGACAATTTTCAAGAAAGTGTCAATCAGCAACTTTCGGAAAGCAAGAAAAGTAGATGGTCACAAAATGTAGTTTCGATAAGCAAACAAAAAGGTCACCAAAACAAGATTTGAAACAAAGATTGAGATCAATCTTCTTGCCCTGAGGAATCAGAGCAACCAAGATTCCCAGCAAGAAATCTTGTGTGTTTAAACAAAAACGATGACGCTTGCAAAAAAAAATAAGACCAACACTTTCCACAATCAAAGAGAATTTGAAATCAGATACTTGTTGTAAAACTAAAGACTGACATAGAAAAGTAACTATTCAGGACTGAATCAAACTAGCAGACAAACCTTTAGAAACAAAAAGATTTGAAAAATCTTGAAAATTACAAGATATACACGACTGTGTTAGTGCACAGCTGCATGTATACGCGACTCAACCTACGGAAACATGCGTCTACGCAGGTTTACTTAAGGAAACATGCATATATACACTTCTATAAACTGGAAAAACAGCGTATATAAAAGATTTAAAAAGAAAAACAAAAAACAGTCTGAAGAAACTGATCAAACTTACAATTCAAGTTCCTATAGGAACAGACTACACAGTAACAGCAAGAAAACAGACAGCTGAGCCCTGATTTCCTTGAACCAACCTAAACTAGGAACAACAATACTGTTGTCCCCAGTGGAGTCGCCAATTTTGTTAAGGGATAAATTCCCCTAGGGTCTTGGGTTGATACCCTAGCAGATCAGAGGTTATTTACACAGATAAACACTCATTCCATATAGCCATGATGCTAATATAAACAAACTATATGAAAAAGGGGTGCACCTGAGGTCCTTTGTTTGAGAATATTCAGTTAGGGTCCAAACCCTCTTTGAGTTCCTTTTAGTCCTTCAACCTGAAAAACAAACAATTCCAGAAAGTACAACATTATATTGACCAAGCATCATAAAGAAATCATATTCATAACATAAGGAAAGGTAGTTATTTATATGATTAGAAACAACCATTCACATATGAATTATAACATTCACATCATGAACATGAAGAAGATTTATATCAAGAATGAGACAAGTGTTTCTTTTATTATAAATAACTAAAGTATAGAAAGGAATGATTTCACCTGATTCGTCCTTTCGCAGGCTCCAAGCGGAACCATCCTCTAGATTCATCCAGTCTCAAGCCTTCTACAAACTCCTTCCATGACTTACTCCATGATCTCTCAAGTAGAAAGACATCATCACACAAGGAAACATGAGTTTCTTGTAAATGGAGGAAGTGCTGGAAGCACAAGGATCTTCAGACCTGGTCAGGGAAAATCTCAGCGGAGTGATTTCTCTCTATTCTCTCCTCCCTTAGGCCTTCCCATTGAAGCCTGTTTATACTTCTCCCAAAGTAGTTTTTTAGTTGGGAATTCATTGGGAATAGTTGAGCCACGGGCACTAATAGGTCAGCAACAGGTAAAACCCGCGATCTCCACCCAAAATTAAGGAGTTTTAATTTTTTTAAGTGTTTTAAGACATATACGCAGGCTGGGTATACACAAACCTGCGTACACATGCGTTTAGATTAGGGAAATGTCATGTATAGGGAGTAAAACATTGTTTTTTGAATATTTGGACCAGGTCTGGAAGGAGGGGTTACCGTAGGCCATGAGTGCAGCATCACAAACATCAAGAGTGAGGTTTGGAGCTATAACAACAGATTTTTTCAATGCATCTGCAATATTCTTCAAAGTGTCCACCTTTACCAGCAACACCTTTTTCTCTCCTATCATATCCTTCACAAAGTGATATTAAACATCAATGTGCTTTTTCTTTGAATGATATGCGAGGTTCTTTGCCAAGAATATTGCACTTTGGCTATCACAGTCTATCCTTATAGCTCCATGTACTAACCCCATACTTGAACACAATCTCTGCAACCAAACTGCTTCCTTTCTTGCATGAGTGGTTGCCATGTATTCTGCCTCTCTAGTTGATAGTTCCACTATATATTGTTTCTTACTCATCTAACTGACTGCACCTCCAAATAGGTTAAACACATACCCACTTGTAGATCTTCTCTGACCCTTATCTCTAGCTCAGTCTTCATCAACAAAGCCATGAATATCCAACACTCTATCCAATCCTGGTCTTCCTTGGTAGCACAAACCATAATTATTAGTGCCACGTAAATACCCGAAAACCCACTTCACTGTTGTCCAGTGCTCCTTCCCTAGTTTTGACATAAACCTGCTCAATACTCCCACTGCATGTGCAATGTCTAGTCTAGTATAGACCATCACATACATCAAGCTACCGACTGCATTTTCATATGGAACATGGGACATGTCCTCTTCCTCTTCTTGTGTCTTGGGACACTGTTTAACAAATAACTTTACACCTACAGGAATAGGAATCTACTGGTTTACTATCCTGCATATTAAACCTCTGCAATATTGTCTCGACATGC
Organism: Pinus tabuliformis; assembly: GCA_031772625.1. Classification (NCBI taxonomy): domain Eukaryota; kingdom Viridiplantae; phylum Streptophyta; class Pinopsida; order Pinales; family Pinaceae; genus Pinus; species Pinus tabuliformis. The sequence continues at coordinate 199,040,843 of CM062810.1, read as the reverse complement.
ATCCTTTGGTTTAACCAGAGCTTCCTCTTTGTCCGATCTCTTTTAATTTCCATGCCCAAAATATAGTTGCAGAATTAAGATCTTTCATGTCAAATTTGGAGGACAAATGGGTCTTCAAATCCTAGATAATTTCTTTGTCATTTCCAACCAGTGACATATCATCCACATACAAGACCAAATAAATGACATGGTCACCAATTAATTTAAAATACAAACATTGATTTTCTTTGCTTCTGGTGAAGCCAAGTCCCCATATAAATGTATCAAATTTCTGATACCACATTCTTGGTAACTGTTTTAACCCATACAGACTTTGTTAACTTTCATACCAGTTCTTTCTTACCCTTCACTACAAAGCCTTTAGGTTGCTTCATGTAGATCTCCTCTTCCAGATCCCCATGAAGAAATATTGTCTTAACATCCATCTGTTCTACCTCAAAATCAAAAGCAACAGCAACAGATAAAAGTAATCTAATAGAAGTTACCTTGGCAACAAGAGAAAAAATATCACCAAAATCAATTCCCAGCACCTGGGAATAACCTTTTGCTACCAACCAAGCTTTGTATTTCTCCACCTTTCATTCTGCATTTGTCTTCTTCTTGAACACCCATTTATTGCCAATGGGTTTCCTTCCAGCTGGCAACTCCACCAGATCCCAAGCCTCATTTTTGTGCAAAGATGTCATTTCATCAACCATGGCCTCTTTCCAGAGTTTTCCATCCTCTGAATCTACTGCTTCCTTCACAGTTCTGGGATCATCATCAGTAATAGATAAAGAAAAATTTGAACAGAAAGTAGATGGACTATACCTTTCTGGATGCCTTATTTCTCGAACTGATCTTCTCACACCCGGAGTTTGTGGCTCTTCATCTTTTGATTCCTACTTTTTTGTTGAGTCTGATTCTTCCTCCTTTAGCTCAAACTCTATCTTCTCAACTTCCTTGGGTTGGAATTCATGTTTAATAACATCTTTACCCCTCTGAACACCACATCTCAGTTATACACAACCTTCCTTGTTACTAGGTTCCAAAGCTTATAACCCTTTAAACCATCCTTATACCCAATAAAGATGCACTTTTCAGATTTACTATCCAACTTGGTTCGTTTCTCCTTTGGAAGATGTACATATGCATCACATCCAAATACCCTCAGATGTGAAAGAGAGGGTTTCTTACCAATCCATACGTCTTGTGGAGTCTTATCCTCCAACACTAATGAAGGTGATCTGTTGACCAGGTAACATGCTGTCTCCACCACCTCTGCCCAGAATTCTTGTCTTAACCCAACACCATTGAGCATGCTTCTTGCCCTTTCCATTAATGTCTTGTTCATTCTTTCTGCAACTCCATTTTGCTCAAGTGTGTATGGAGTGGTCTTTTGTCATGCTATACCACACTTCTTACAGAATTCTTCAAATTCCTTACTGCAAAACTCTCCACCGTTATCTGTCCTCAGCACCTTTATCTTCTTCTCTGTCTAGTTTTCCACTAGAGCCTTAAATTATTTAAACCTGTCAAAGGCTTTAGATTTCTTCTTAAGGAAATATATCCATGTATTCCTTGAGAAGTCATATATAAAGGATACATAGTACACATATTTACCCAGTGATGGAACCTTCACAGGTTCAAATACATCACTGTGCACAAGCTCTAATATTTGTTTTTCCCTCTTACCACCAGAAGGGAAACTCACCCGATTCTGCTTCCCATTTACACAATTTTCACAAAAATCAAAATCCAGAGAAATATTACTCATACCTTCTACCATACCTTTACCATGAAGTATTCGAAGGCCCTTCTCTACAATATGTCCAAGCCTTTGATGCCACAGCATGGTCTTCTCTCTAAAGACCACTAGATTTTCTGCTCCACTTTCAGGAACCACTGAACTGTTGCACCCATTAACAACAATGCTACCTTGCAACTTGTACAGAGTTCCAATTTGAACTCCCCGCATCAATACCAATACCCCCAAAACTATCTTGCAGGTATCCTTCTCGAACACTTTTTTTACACCTGCATCATCTAGCTTGCTTACAAAAATCAGAGTTCTGGCTAATGCAGGAATATGCTAAACACCCGGAAGCATTCTAACCCTTCCACCTTGCAACTTAAACTTTACTTTTCCACGACCAATGATTCTAGCCTTCCTGTCATCCCCCAAGAAGACATTACCACCATCATATTTCTGATACTCGCAGAACCACTCTCTATGGGGAGTGAAGTGAAAGGATACACCTGAGTCAATCAACCATGCCTCATGATCTATATATGTACTTGAAGAAGACAAGTACATATCCCCACCTTCATCTGAGGTGGTTTTCGCCTCTGCAGAAGGAGCATCATGAGATCCCTTTTCTTTATCAGGAGCTTTAGATTTACATTCCCTTTTGCAGTGCCCTTCCTTTCCGCATTTCCAGCACACCACCTTTACAGGTTTTCCTAGAGATTTAGGTCTCCCTCTAGATTTAGACCTCCCATTCAATGACTTATTTTTGTTTCTGTTTTGGGATCGTCCTTGTACAAACAAGACATCACCATTATGTCTCTCCATATTTTTCCATCTCATTTCCTCCGTTAGCAAGGATGAGACTATTTCATCAAACTACAAGGTAGTTGCATTTCTACCTATTGCAATAACTAGACTATCCCACGAATCTGGTAGAGAACACAACAAATTGATGCACTTATCTTCATCTGAAATTTTAATATCAACAGATGATAACTAACTTACCACGGTATTAAATGCGTTGAGATGCTCTGTCACCGAGTATCCATCTTTCATCCTTAGGTTATAGAGTTTTTTTCGTAGGAACATTTATCACCAAAGACATAGATTGGTATAAAGTCCCTAACTTGTCCTACAAAGCCTTCATAGTAGCTTCCTCTGATACATTCAGCAATATTGAATCTGAGACACAAAATCGTATTGTGCTCTTTGCCTTCCGATCCAACTTCTTTCATTCTTCATCAGAAACTCCCATTGGTTTAGTACCTGGATCTACCATGATCCACTGATCTTTATCCACCAAAACATCCTCCATCTTGAGTTTCCATAACTCAAAACTCTAACCATTAAATTTCTTGATCTTTATCTTTCTATTGCTCACCATCAAAATTCATATCGCATATCTCCCACTAAACAGGGTCTACCACAGGCCTGAGAAAAACCCCTCAGCAGCAAAGGTGTCACCTTGAAGCCAAAATGGCTCTGATTCCAAATGTAAATTTTAACCCCGTACAAAAATGACCTGCACACGAATTCTAAAACATAGAAAATAAACAATGCGAGAGCATAACACATAAAACACATATACACAGATATTTTCTCCTGAATCCCAAAATGGGGACTATCAGCTTGATTTTTCATTATATTACTTTCAATGTTACAATACATATTTATACATGCCGAAGCATCCAATACCATGGACCGAAAACCATCGTTTCCAAAACCATATGTGAAAAACATGCACAAAACCATAGGTAGGTCCACCCAACCTAATATACAGTGCAAAACCAAAATTTCCCGGGGTGCTGCCCAGGACCCCATAGAGTGGGGTTACCTGCACCCCTCAAACCCCCTATGACTACCCCCGCTGCTTAATCAGTGCAATGAAGGGGGGGCTCAGCCCCCCTTCTAACCCCCCGGTTAACTACGGGGGCTAGTCATGGAAAGAATATAACACAACCCAAGAAATGAAATAATTGGAATTTTACTTTAGAATTTTTGTAAGTACACTTTGTCTTGAACAGTTATTCATTTTAATGTTTTCTTCTGATATCCAGAGTAGGGAATTCTTAATTGCTCCCTAGTTTCGATTGACCTATTTCATTTCTCTATTTATCCTGTTTAAGGAATCCTTGATTGCTCCTTAACCCCAATTGAAAAACCACTTCACCATCCAGCCTAAAAGATCTAAATTTACTCAGCTACCTTGCCCTGTGAACATTATATTTAGAACTTGATTCAGTCTTGTTTTCTTGACATTTGGACTCTATGGCCCAATGGTAAAAAGACACTTATCTATCAATCTAAATCATTGATTCCACTGCCTAATCAAATCAAAAACCAACCAAGCTTAAATAACTAACCTAAGATCAATTAATCCAATAAATTTAAATCATTAAAAGAGAGCCCTCTCTGAGTATTAGGAAGGCTAGATCCTGATCTCAAAAGCAGGTTTGTGGTTACCTCTATTATTTCTTTCATGACAACCCTAAGGAAATTTTAGAGTGATAGCATCTCAAACCTCAAATTAAGGGGCAAAGTACTCTTGTTAAGATGAGCACCCTCCCAAAAACTGAAGACAAAATAGGTTCATCTATTTAGGTACCACGGAAGCCCGCCCCAGTCTCCTTGTATTTGTCCCTAAAAATTATGGCCACTATGGTTACCTCAAATCACAAACACTACCAGGAGGGACATGGTTGTAGATAGTACGTTATGTGGGTAGAATACCTAAGTCCCCAACTCAGCTGATATCCCTGAAGGGATCCCCGATACACAGAATACCCAAAGGACATGTAATTGAAGGTGGGCTACCTTCATTTACAGTAAAATTTTGTCTCGCAATTAGCTCCACTTTGACTAGAGTGATACCAGATAGTATGAGTGCAGAAGGATTTCCCTCGTTAATGACACTAGTTTCAGTGTATGACCTTGGGAAATTAACTCACAACTGTCTAACCCAAGATCCTATCCTAGACTAATATGTGTGTTTACTCATAAAATAGTTGTTGATTGATTTTATTACGATGTAAATTTTTAATGTACTTTGTTAATGTCTTCGGTGGGGGTGTTGACGTATGGAGTTATGTGGGACTCTGAAACAAACCATGTAGAACAATGCTTTAAATTTCCCTTTGATGAGTTAGTTTATTATATAAAGAAATAGTCATTTACACATCAATATATACCATGCATCCAGTACAATAAAACACAGGCACAATTGACATAAATACAATGCTCTCTAACAACTTTTAAAACCAAATAAATGCAAATCTAACCAAATAAACTGTAAAAAAAAAGTGTATTTTTTCTTTATGAAAAACTTAAGCAGTAAAGCTATTTTCCTAAAAAGAAAAATTTGTTCACGAAATAGATATCAATCAAACATGCACAACAACAAATCCCTGATTAACCTACAAGAAACTTTCCCAACCCATGAGTTCACAGAACTGGCTGCTTATGAAGACTTGGCTGGCTAACGCACTGTAACAGATGAAACAGAGAGTTAGTGGCTGCACTAATGCTCTGTTTGCAAGGCCACAGTTCTTTATAAAGCACTAGTTTCCCTGGTAGGGTGTGTTAGTGAGCGATAGGCTCTAGAACAAGGTTGTTGGGATCAGATCTAAGGTTGAGCACTGTGAGAAGGGTGTTGTATAGTCCTGAGTGGTCAAAAAGGGGATCAAAAAGTATAGAAAGGCCTGGAAGAAAGAGAGATCTGCGAACTTTTTGGGATAAAATCAGAAACTAAGTGTAGTCCCCAACAGAATTGAAAATTTTCTATAGGGATTAATTCATGGGTGACTGTGGTGGTGATATGCTCAAGGATCTACCCAAGATCCTTGGCAGATAGTCAGATTAGCTATAGCTCACCTAGAGATACATGCACATATCTGTATTAGTGAAATGATAATCAAAGTAAGAAGAAGGATTGTTGTTGAGTGATAAAAGGTGTCTTTTTATCTCCTAATTATCTTCACATTAATTGTCAACCCAGGGATGATTTTTTATCTCAAGAGTGTACTCAGTCTGACGTGGTCATTTACTCAAGAGTAATGTTTTGTAGTATAGTGCTTAAAATCCAAAAGTAAATGAATGCTTGAAATAAAATCTATTGGAATAGCAAGAAACTGAAATGTTCTGAACTAAATCATTTACTCAAACAATCATCAGTCGAGGACTCAGTAATGATAACTCTCTCCCCTGTAAACTAATGCAAATGAAAATCAATCATAGGCAAGATCTCCAATCTGAGAACTTAGACATCAACAATCAATGTCCTTTACAATTGTTGATCTTTCAATCCACACTAAAGAAAATAATAACAATTCGATTAGAAAAAACACACTTACTGCAATATCAATTAAAAGATGAAATAAAATCCTTGCAGAAAAAAACAGTGACAAAGTCTATTGAAAAACTGGACAGTAAAGCTTCGTCTAACAAAAATGAATTATTAATAGAAAGGAACAGTAATGCTAAATTACTAGAATTAAACAGCAATCTTAAATAGAACTGAACATCAAAGCTAATTAAGTAGAAATACACAGCAACTGCAAATGTAACTAAATCGGCAATCTTAATCTAGTAGCATGAACATTAATCGTAGGTATTAAAGCAACGACAATCACAGTTATAATTGAACAATAACTTAATTGAACAACAATTGCAATTATAAATGAGCAGCAATTAAATGAACCATAGCCTTAATTAAACAGCGCAGTATTAGATCAGAATTAACAGTGGGACATTTCAAGTTATAATTAATAATTTTGTCACAAACACAATCCAATTATGATTTCAATATAACAGAGCAATTCTACGAAATGTTCATAAACAAAAGATTACTAAATAAAACAAATGAAAAGGAAATCAAACCATCACACGGCGAAAATCGTAAATATATAATACAAAGTAGTAGCTTAATCCACCAGACATTGGGCCCTTAGCGGCCAACGAATGCTGTTGGGCTACTTAAGATAAGGAAAATGAACAACAACCTCCAAATTATATATTAATAATCAAACTGTGAAATCATTACAACAGCAAAAGCCTTGAGAATTACAATGGTAATGCAACAATCCCCTTTTTCTCCTATCATATCCTATCCAATCTCTAATAATCCCTAACTTAATCTCTCATAATCTATTCCATCATGAATAATCAATCATTAATTCTGAATCCTTAATTATGAATTCTTTTCTCTGATCTTTGTTTTCATTTAAATAGAGAGAGAGCAGTTACAACAGACATGATTACAATATGATTTCTATTACAAAATTGGATTGTTCTCAACAAATTGATAAGAAAGATCATATCTGAGATATATTTCCATCAATAATTCAACAAGAATAGGTTGAATTTGGCATTGCAACTGAGATAATTTGGAAAACGGCCACACAGCGAATGTGAGAAAAACATCTTCAGAGAACCTTCCATTTCTCTTAGTACGAACTGATTTTTGGAAAACTACTCATTACAACACTAATTTGGTCTGTTCTGAACAAAACCCATGTTTCGGATTTTCCATATTCTTTTTCATTTGCCAAAAACGTTCAATGAAAAATCGTCACTTCTTATTCCAGCGAATTTCTGAGTTGGTGCATTTAATGATGTGTTGGAGATCAAATATTCAATCTGGAAAATATCTTGGAGGCTAAAAATGGTGAGTAATGTTACAACCAATTTATTAATACTCCATCATTGGTAAAATCATGCATAATCATCAATTTATTAAAAATAAAGGAGAATAAATAATATTTATCCACAAGAACATAAATAATTATAAAATAGAATTATATGATAAATAATTATAAATGACATAATAAAGAAGAGTAGAAATGGGTGGAATAGGCATTCAAAAGTGATAATAATAATAACATATTAACGGCCCAACACACTCCCAAACTGAATATATTGCATGTCCTCATGCAACAAAAAATTAAATATATTGCATGTTCTCATGCAACAAAAAACTAAATATATTGCATGTCCTCATGCAACCCAAAGACAAAACTCATGTGTTAACCAAGAAATAAAAAGTTTGTTCATCCCAACTCATGAAATTGATGGAACAAATGAATTCTTCCTCAAATAATGAATATTCAATTTTAGCAATGTTGATGAAGGCGTAACAATTTTTACATTTGAAGTTCAGGTTATGTGTTTATGAAATTGCAGCAAAATATAATATAAGTAACAACAAACTTCATTAACCATTTTCTCACAATCTACAAAGAAAATTTTGTTGAAATTTTGTAAGTATATTTCTACTATATTAATGCTTCTATAATTCAAAAATCAGATCATTTTGATGCATAGATCATGAGATATAAACAAAATGCTTGTAGGTGATAGTGCATGATTTCCGAAATTTTATGAACTAATTTAACATGAAATTATCTGGGTTTGTGTATTTTAATGATAAGTCTGTGTTATCCAGAAATCACAAGAATTGAGTTCATAGTTTTAAAAATGTATGGCAACCAGTTTCTACACTATATAAAAATAAAATTGTATGCCTTAAATGAGAAAGAAAGTAGAAAAGATCCATTATGCGTAGTAATTCCTCCCTCAAACTGAAGAATTAGCATTCCCTCATGCAATCTTAGAAAACAAATTGAGGTGGTTGCTACCATCTGTTGAATTCTATGCTTGGTGTAAAACAACATGGAATAAGGGAGGTGTTGAGAATGAATAAGAATAGAAATGGATGATAAAGAATATTAATGACATGGTCATAATAAAGAAATGAATGAAAGCAACACTCCCCCAAACTGAAATATGATATGTCACTGAAAATGGGAAGTGGTAAAGATGTGGAATGAAGGATGATAAATAATGCTCAAAATGAATTTTCATGAAATTCTCCTAAATTCGTAATAAATCAGAAAATTATGTTATTTTACCTCAAGTTTTACCTCCAAAAATAGAAATGTAGAATGACATATATGGACTGGCATTTTTTGACGTTGATGTAGGTAGAGTTGATGCTGAAAGTGATGCAAAAGGTGGAATCCAGGTAAGCACATCATGTCTAAACAATTGTTCACGTTCACGAGTTGCTCGAGCCTCTTCTGTTAGTTGCAATAGTGTGGTCATGCTACAAATAAAGTTCCCCCCCATACTTGTTGTTTCCTATAAACAAATCACTGTTTTTCATACAATGTTCTTGAATCTACAATATTAGTTTTGAATAGCAATAAATAAGATGCATACAAAAATTTCAATCAGAAAAACTTTTGTATACACACAATACTAATATTTTGTCAAATCAATAAGTTATGGAAAAATGTAGTAATCAAATTGCATGTTATCCCATAATGCATACATTCCCCTCCAATTAGAAAATGGATCCCATGACCATAAAGCATATGAAAGGTGTTGTGCTGACGGCAAGGCAATGGAACAAACAATATGGCAGTGAATGAAGCAGAGTACACATATCAATGATAGGACAACGAGATTTATGGTTATAATGAGAGTAGAGTGTGTAAAGATACTTATGAATAAGAGATAGGATGCTTTTGATTGATGATAAGTTATGTGAAGAATAAAAAGGACAACAATATGCCAAAAATATGCTTTGCTGATGGTATTTTGGCTGAAAATGATGCGATTGATCTGAAAACAATTTCTCATGCGTAAAGGTTCAAAATAGGGAAAAAAATTAAGGAAATAACTTCTCTGATAAAAAGAAAGAATAAGAAAAGGGTATTATAGTAATAATTGATGATAGGATATAACTTCAATACCATAAGCAAAGTCTCTACTACCAGCAGACATCCATAGCCTTTGCAGGGTTGCCTTTTAACCTATATGAGCTAGGATCCTCAATTTAAAAATGGAGAGTTCCAGTGTTTTTCTACAGAAGAGATCAGTGTGCTGGCATGGTAACCAGATAACCACACTGCCATTCACTAGGATGTAGCAAAAGTGATCAAGCCGGCTCGTGATGAGACCTCTTGTTCCAAGGATAATTTGGCTATCCAATGGATCTTAACCCTGGTATGGTGGCCATAATTTGAATGTCACTTTGTTACAACCTTATGAACATGGTAGGCTAGCTCGTAACGAGACCACCCATCCTCCATCTACAAACAAAATTTTGTTGTTATTACACATTTTTATGATAAAAAGAGGGAGGCTCAGTACTCCTTAAGAGCAGGGATGATGAAAGAAGTTGAACATGTCAATAGAAAAAATATACCCATAATCTCACTTATTACAGACAAAGAAGATTATAACCAAGAAGGGTGGAACCATCATGGTATTAAGATTATCAATCAGTATCATGTACAGTAGGAAACAATGCAGTAAAGTAGTATATAAATAATTCCCTTTTAAAAATAATCTATCATCGAGGAGTTGTCCCGTTAAAGATCATAACATGAATGATATTAACTCGCTTCAATAGAATCCATAATTCTTGTCCTCATAAAAGTAGTGTACTTCATGCCATAAAAGAGAATCAGTAAAATGTGGTTGAGATGAACTAGGAATAATCCTACAAGTGGAAGGAAGGGTTGTTCTTGAAAATACTCACAAAGTGTTGTTCCTTTAAAGGAACAACAAAAACACTCGAAAAAGTGTTGTTCCGTGTAGGGAACAACAAAGGAAATGCATGCAAACAAAAAAAATACACACGAAAAAGGCATTGTTCCCTATAAGGAACAACAAAAAAAAAAAATGCATGTGAAAAAGTGTTGGTCCCTGTAGGGAACAACAAAAAAATACACTCAAGAAAAGTGTTGTTCCTTAAAAGGAACAACAAAAAAATGCATGCGAAAAAGTGTTGTTCTTTAAAAGGAACAACAAAAAATGCGAAAATGCAGAAATGCGAAAGTGCTATTCCTTTGAAAGGGACAACAAAAATAAGAAAATGTTGTTCCTTTGAAAGGAACATCAAAAATGCAAAAAATATTGTTCCTTTGGAAAGGAACAACAAAAATGTAGAAGTGTTGTTCCTTCGGAAAGGAACAGCAAAAATGCAGAAGTGCAGAAGTGTTGTTCCTTCGGAAAGGAACAACAAAAATGCAAAAGTGCAGAAGTGTTGTTCCTTCGGAAAGGAACAACAAAAATGCAAAAGTGTTGTTCCTTCAGAAAGGAACAACAAAAATACAAAAGTGCAGAAGTGTTGTTCCTTCGGAAAGGAACAACAAAAATGCAGAAGTGTAGAAGTGTTGTTCTTTTAGAAAGGAACAACAAAAATTTAGAAACGTTGTTCCTTCGGAAAGTAACAGCAAAAATGCGAAAGTACAGAAGTTTTATTCCTTCGAAAAGGAACAACAAAAATGCAGAAGTGTAGAAGTGTTGTTCCTTCAGAAAGGAACAACAAAAATGCAAAAATGTAGAAGTGCAAAAGGGAAAGGAACAAAAAGAATGCAGGAATGCAGAAGTGTTGTTCCTTCGGAAAGGAACAACAAAAATACGAAAGTGCAGAAGTGTTGTCCCTTTAGAAAGGAACAACAAAAATGCAAATGTGCTATTCCTTCGGAAAGAAACAGCAAAAGTGTGAAAGTGTTGTTCTTTCAGAAAGGAACAACGAAAATGCACAATCATAAAATGCAAGCACGCAAAACACGAATTAGTTGTTCACTGCATTGATGCTGAAGATGAGTCACAATTTGAAAGAAGTAACACCTGAAACACAAAATATAAGAGAAATCAGAAAATAAACAACATTTTATTTAAAAACAATATGCAAATAAATAAATTAAGTTACAACAGCTATGATGTTATGTAAAAAAATGATCTCTTTGAAAAATGTTTTAGCAACAGTGACAAGACATGAATCTTCAAATGGAAATCAATTCTTCATTTCTTCTATTATAAATCCATTGGGTAATGAGTTGGATGAAATTCCTTTGTTTCATTAAAAAAAATTTAAGAACTGCTCGTCCATAAATTGACCTTCTTTATTCTCCTAGGACCTGCAAAAAACGAGTGTCTACCTGCAATAAAAAATTAAATCATGGAGAAAGAGAGGTGATTGAGCTCCCCTAATCCAAGGATTATGCAAAAAAAAATAATTAGTTACTCTATATAACAAATCCATGGAGAAAATAAAGTGAAATTTATTTGTCACTTGCGGGAGAGCAGTGGCCAATCATGCTAATCTGTAGTGTTTTAATCACAACTTCTTTGTTTCTTGTCCAAATTGAGTGATTCCAAATCCAGATGAGAGATAATTCAAAGGTATATCTCCAATAGAAACATGTTTTAAAAAATTAATGATATGATATGTCAATTTTACTTAGAACAACTTGCATAACAGAGTCATTTTCGATTACCCCACTTAGAACAATGGTGGATATTTTAAGCATAGATTCTTTGTTTGATGTCAGATTCAAATGATTAAAATTGGAAATGAAAGTAGATTCATTTATTTATCTCCAATAGAAACATGTTTTAAAAACAAGAAGAATTGATAAGTCAAATACTCTAAGGAACAATTGGAAGGACGGAGTTTTAAGAGTGTTGATTTACGATAGATAGTTAGTATTTTGATCATAACTTCCTCATACGATATCAAAAATGGGCGATTAAAATTGATTTGTAAAATAGATTCATAGGGGAATCTACCAGATAAATAGGTTTTAAAAATTCAGTCATTTAAGCCTTCAAAAACGAACTGTCTCAACTCTGTTCCTGAAGTGCCTGCTAGACACCTTGTCAATGTTTTGGTTCTAACTTTTTCGTTTCAAATCAAAATTGAGTGATTAAAATTGGGTTAGAAAGTAGACATCAAAGTCTACTTAGAATAAAAACAGGTTTTTTAAAAATATTCCCTTTTGGCCCCTCAAAACATAACTATCCTGGCTGTGTTTTCAGAACTTTCATTAAGCCCACAAGCCAAAAAGTATGATATTCAAGCATTTTTTCCAAATTGGTGATAAAAATGAAAATAAGTGTTTTTAGAACTATTATTTTCATTATAATTCATCTACATACACAAATGAATTAAAAAAAATAAATAATCACCAATATTGATTTCCACATCGTGTTGCAACAAAAACAACTATTTTTATATTGAAAAAAATGTGTTTATTTTATTTCCTTTTCTATTTTATTTTCTACACTAACTTATTATGATTTGAAAAATGAATATGATTACATATAAGAGTACTTTCAATGGAACCATTTTCAAAATAGGGCTTCATGTATGCACATACCCAAACTTGAAAAATGCATATTAATGAATATTAGGGTATGAAAAGCCAACTTCCCTTGACAAGATGGTGCCAAAAATTGTTGAAGTATGGAGTGTTGCTGCAAACAAATGATAGAGTGAACCAACATTCAATATATCCTTTACTTTCTTGATTTCCCATAGCCATCATATCATGAAGTTCTTGAGTTTTTAAAATGGCTTGTTGATGCAAACTAAAAGAAACCTCATTTTTTTCCATAGCTTCTACAATTTTTGAATTTGAAAAATTCTGAATCTCGTTGTAAGTTTTCTCTAATGGCACATGTGAGATAGAATGGGTGGGAAGGGTGGGTAAATTTTGCATTTCAACACTGTAAGCATGTTGTATTGGTTTATTATGGTGAGGGTGTGGAATGAGTTGAGCAGGAAATTGTGTATGGAATGGAGCATTTTGATGATGTAGATGATTGGGTTGAGTGAATGATTTTGATATGCAAGTAGGATGTTGTGGAGGAGCTGGTGAAGAGTATGGATAATGTGTTTGTGCTACAAGATGAAGGAGAGTAGTCATGAAACCATAAGATGAACCATGCCAAATTTGTAGACAAGATTGGTAGTGGTTATATTGAGATTGATATGGCTGCCCTAACACATTAGTATTACATAATGGATTATGCAAGTAAGAGAATGGAGAAGAAATGTTTTGAACCATACCTGTAGGCCATGATTTCCATGGTTTTGATCTTGTTTTAACTTCCTCATCTCTTTGATATGCTACTTCCATCCTAGATAAGGAAGAACAACTATCTATGGGATGCTCCTTTCGGTAATGAGGGCAAAACACTTCATCAAATTCTTGATTTTTCTGAACCTACAAAGCATCCAATTTTGAACTTAGAGAGCTAATAAAATCAACTTTAAAATTTTCAAATAAAATATTGATTTCAGCTCTTATGTCTCCTATTCTTGTAGCAGATCTGGAAAAGAAAGAGCAAACGTCTCTAGAATTCTTACCAGCCTTGGAGATTCCTCTTGAGTACCTTATGCACAATTCACAAGCATCATCATATGATAATTGAAAACATCACCTTTTCCTATCAGATTTAAGAGTTCTAAAAATTCATCTTTGATTCCTTTGAGTAGGAGTGCTTTTAAGATCTCTTTTTCTAAATACTTATGCTTTGATTTTTGAAGGTTGTAATGAAATCGCTCCACATAGTCCTCCAATCTTTCATATTCCCCTTGTATCATATCGAAAATATCTTCATTGGATTTGCGGTAGTCTTGGTACTTCTTCAGAAATATGTTCTTCATGTCCTCCCATGTTTGGATGCAGTTCTCACCTAAGCTCATGAACCATCGGAGAGCTGCTCCTTTTAGAGTAAGAGGAAACACTTTTAACCTTTGATCGTTAGTATAATAATCATATCCTCTACAAAGTATTTCAAATTCAAATAAGAATGTATCTGGATCTTCATTTGTCAAACCATGAAAATTTGGTAGAGAAGATGGGCGAATTATGTGCATTTGCTTCACTCCTCCTAGATCTTTGATAGGGAATTCAAAAGTAGAAATGTGAGCCATTTCTTACCATAATAGAAGATGTTCTTCATGTGTTTCTTCAAAGCTCCTTCAGATGTTCTTGTCAATTGGTTAGTGAAATGGGTGGTGCTTACATCACCATTTGAATGAAAACATGAGATTTGTTTTTCAAAATTTCTAATTTTTTTTTAGTCATTCACACAAAAATTCAAACATTTATTTCTACCCTAAGTAATCAACAAATCTTCAGGAAAGCGGGCGGGGGAGCAGGGTTGTTACATGCTCCGTATGCAGGCTCTTACCTTCTGTTTTTAATACCCAATTCTCTCCTAACAGGAACTTATCAAATGCACACTACTCTTCTTAAAAACAAATGGCTACACTCTCCCTGACAATGGTGCCAAAATGTTGAGTAATAAAAGGTGTCTTTTTAACTCCTAATTATCTTCACATTAATTGTCAACCTAGGGACAATTTTTTATCTCAAGAGTGTACTCAATCTGAGGTGGTCATTTACTCAAGAGTAATGTGTTGCAGTATATTGCTTAAAATCCAAAAGTAAATGAATGCTTGAAATAAAATCTAATTGGAATAGTAAGAAAGTGAAATGTTCTGAACTAAATCATTTACTCAAACAATCATCAGTTGAGGACTCAGTAATGATAACTCTCTCCCCTGTAAACTAATGCAAATGAAAATCAATCATAGGCAAGATCTCCAATCTGAGAACTTAAACAGTGGTAGTCAGTGTCCTTTACAGGTGTTGATCTTCCAATCCACACTAAAGAAAATTATAACAATTCAATTGGAAAAAAACCACACTTGCTGCAATATCAATTAAAAGATGAAATCAAATCCTTGCAGAAAAGAACAATGACAAAGTCTATTGAAAAACTGAAAAGCAAAGCTTCATCTAACAAAAATGAATTATTAATGGAAAGGAACAGTGATGCTAAATTACTAGAATTAAATAGCAATCTTAAATAGAACTGAACAACAAAGAAAATTAAATATAAATACACAGCAACTGCAAATGAAACTGAATAAGCAATCTTAATCTATTTTTTGACTCAGTTACCGGAGAATCCACAGTATGAACATTTTTGTGCCAACGTTTCAAATCCCAACTGGGATCCATCATCAGGGCTTACGAATGATCTAGATTTAAGAGATCTGTGGTTTGTATCTTTTGACTTAGTTACCAAAGAATCCACAGTATGAACATTTTTGTGCCAACGTTTCAAATCCCAACTGGGATCCATCATCAGGGCTTATGAATGATCAATCGAACATTAATCGCAGGTATTAAAGCAACAAAAATCGCAGTTATAATTGAACGGTAACTTAATTGAAGAGTGATTGCAATTATACATGAGAAGCAATTAAATGAACCATAGCCTTAATTAGACGGCGCAACATTAGATCAGAATTAACAGCAGGACATTTCAAGTTATAATTAATAATTTTGTCATTAACACAATCCAATTATGATTTCAATATAACAGAGCAATTATGTGAAATGTTCATAAACAAAAGATTACTGAATAAAACAAATGAAAAGGAAATCAAACCATCACACAACAGAAATTGTAAAGATATAATACAGAGCAGCAACTTAATCCACCAGAGGCTGGGCCCTTAGCCGCCAGCGAATGCTGCTGGGCTACTTCAGATAAGGCGAATGAACAACAACCTCCAAATTATATATTAATCATCAAATTGTGAAATCATTACAACAACAAAAGCCTTGAGAATTACAATGGTAATGCAACAATCCCCTTTTCCTCCTATCCTATCCTATCCAATCTCTAATAAGCCCTGACTTAATCTCTCATAATCTATTCCATCACGAATAATCAATCATTAATTCTGAATCCCTAATTATGAATCCCTTTCTCTGATCTATGTTTTCATTTAAATAGAGAGAGATAAGAGAACAGTTACAACATAGATGATTAGAATATGATTTCTATTACAAAATTAGATTGTTCTCAACAAATCAATAAGCAAGATCATATCTGAGATATCCTTTCATCAATCGTTCAATAGGAACAAGTTGAATTTGGCATTGCAGATGAGATAATTTGGAAAATCGCCAAACAGCGAGTCTGAGAAAAATGTCTTCAAAGAACCTTCCGTTTTTTTTAGTACAGGCTGAATTTGAAAAAACTGCTCATTAAAACACTAATCTGGTCTGTTCTGAACAAAACCCATGTTTCGGATTTTCTAGATTCGTCTTCATTTTCCCAAAACGTTCAATGAAAAATTGTCACTTCTTATTCCAGTGAATTTCTGAGTTGGCACATTTAATGATGAGTTGGAGATCAAATCTTCAATCTGGAAAATATTTTAGAGGCTAAAAATGGTGAAAATGTTACAACCAATTTATTAATACCCCATCATTGGTAAAATCATGCATAATCATCAATTAATTAAAAATAAAGGAGAATAAATAATATTTATCCATAAGAGCATAAATAATTATAAAATAGAATTATATGATAAATTATGATAAATGACATGATAGAGAAGAGTAGAAATGGGTGGAATAGGCATTCAAAAGTGATAATAATAATGACATATTAACATCCCAACAATTGCTACCTCATATCTTGGTGTGGTGTTGTTGGAGAACACAAAGTAGCGAAGTGGAAGACCCCTCAGCTAGCTTCTAGATCAATACCTGCACATAAACAAGATGAGGCATAATATCACAACATATAACTTTAACAATCAATACAATAATACGTAAGGATATCTAACTATATGCATCTAAGTTACTCATAATCATTAGCATGTCATAAACATGTAAATAAATCAAAATACCAACGCCATGGAGTGGACAACACAACTACGGGTCTATATTAATGACAGGAAAGTGTGATTACAACCATCAGTTGCATCAAGCTTCCCTTACTCCTCCAGCTCCTCTCTCTCTCCCTCTCTTCATAACTTCTTGAAGAGCCAATTTTTAATACAAGCTTCTATGGTCAATATGCAATCCTTAGAATACTTTCGACCCCTCTCACAATGGCCCTAGCCTCAAATATATAACATGAGAGTATAACCTTTGCCAAATCTTTCATGAGTTCTTTTGGGAAAAACCAAAGATGTTTCCATGCTTTATCGTTCTTTCCCTATTGGTAGACTCTGTTAGGAATAGAAATTCCTCAAACAGGTCAAACCTAGATGTTTCCCTGCTTTATGAAATGACATATAAGTGAATATAAAGATATTATTCAATACACCTTCTCATTTTACCTCGAGAAATGCACTAAAGTTGACTAACACACCCCTTAAGGCAACACAGAGAGTTACCCTAGGAACTAACGCACCTGATGCATGGCTAGGAAGATTTATAGAGCATCTTGCTAGTTCTTGGAGAGTGTTAGCTTGGAAAATAGGCCTGTGAACTTGGTCAATATTTCAGACATCTTTCCCGTCTCCTCTAAGCTGATGAGGACATCATTTTCCTCTATAAAAATATCCAACCAACTTTGAAACAACAACATCAAATACATCCTCTCCAAATGTACTCTCCAACAGCAGAAAACTCATATATCAACAACAATAATGACTATCTAGAAGAAGCATCTCTCTGAAGTAGACATGGTAGCAAAAAATACATGATGACAGCCAAAATGGGGTGACCACTAAACTGAGCAAAGCAAACAATGTAACAATAGAAAGCCTCGATATAAGAAACTTGCATTTGGTCATTTTTTGAAGACTATCAAACAACAAATCTTAGTGGATTACTTCTCCTCAACCGAACATGCGCGCGCAACTATGACCTCTCTCCACAGGTCTTCAACGCCTTTGCCTTACAATTCCAAGTTCTTTTGGATGATAGAAATTGTCCTCAGACAGGTGGCCCAGTAGGCTTCGATATTAATAAAAACAATTAAAATACATAAGGCTTTTTACAACATGAGATCTCAAAGTTCTTATTCAAGAGATGTCTTAAACATCTGCTGATCTCTCTTTTATAGACTCTCTAACTCTACTCATCTAAACTACAATGAAAAAGAAGAAATAATTTAGGGTCCTTTTGGTATATTTTCGCCAATGGTGTCTTCTCAACTTTTTTGGTACATATGTACAAAAGATTCTACCATGGTCCTGTCAGACTTCTATCTGAATCATAGTCATTATCAAAATCAAATTCTTCTGAAGAATCATGTGTTGGCTTGGACTCGTCGAGCATCTTTTGGTAGTGATGTTCAATCAACTTAGAGTACTCTTCATCCCAATCGATATCTACTGGGTCCTAGGCATCCGGCTATCGTCCTGTAAAGTAGATTCTTTTGCTTTTCCTCTTCATCTAAAATTATTGTCCTTCTTGATGATGCTCTTGATGATTCTCCCTTTTCTGTATTCGTCTTTATTTGGTGGATACCCTGTTGCTGAGGTGTGTACCTGGCCAACTATTTTCCCCGCTTGGTAAGCAAAGGTAAAGGATTGATCTCGATATCCAAAAAAGAATCTTTAAAGATATTTCAGATCATGGATGACCTCTGCACTACCAATTCGATCCCGTTTAAAAGTTCCCATTTAAAAATTTGAAATATATTAGTGGAACCTTCAATTGCATGTTGAACCCATTCTCTGCAATTATCGTTCATATAAGTTCTATTTTTCCAACCTAATTCAAAAATCATAGATGTACAAATTCTATTTGAAATAATTAGACTAATAATATGGATCACATTATTATTCCAATTGTTTGAAATAACAATAATAGTTACCAAGGCCTTTTGATTGATTATAAATTTTAATGCCTTTGGTTCTCCTTGTAGATCGCCCATTTTTTGTAGAATCTGTATCTTTTCTGTTAATCTCAGGTTTCCAAATTCATTGAACCATCCAGCATGTTGCTTAATCATTTCTTCATTATTGCTGGTCTGGATTTCTCCGATCTACTCATGACTAAAAATCTGTGCAAAAGGATTAGGTGTGATACTTTCTCTTAGTCTGAGACTCTGATAATCCCATGGAGAGGAGAAAGTTTTGAGATGTTGCAAAGTTCTTTGAATACATTAATATACCCTTGTGGTCGGCCTTTTCCTATAGAAGCCATCTTTAATTTCCAAGTCAACAAACCCTTGAAATATTTCATATTGTGGAAAGGTGTCATTTGGTGCATAGTTCTCATCATATCTTTGATTAAAAGATGCTTCTAATTCTTCAAAAATGTCTGGGATCTTAAGAGGCATTATGAATTTCTCTAATTCAGGCTTAAAAGGAATAGCTTCAAGATCTAAAATTTTTGCTCCTGTGAAAATGCTAAGACCAAAATCAACTCCTCCAATAAGTTGATAATAATTTAAAACTTTGAGGATCCATATCATTTTTTCAGTATATTCACTAGGCCATAGATCTAAAAGACTTCTGAAGAACAATTTTACTTTCATGTTTGTCAAATGATATACCTCTACCAGCTTAGCATCTAGGCCTAATGACATACCTACATTCTTGGATTGCCAAGCTTGGCATTTTCTGATCCAAGTG
Source organism: Pinus tabuliformis (assembly GCA_031772625.1). NCBI lineage: Eukaryota > Viridiplantae > Streptophyta > Pinopsida > Pinales > Pinaceae > Pinus > Pinus tabuliformis. The sequence goes on along the minus strand of CM062810.1, from coordinate 199,020,912 downwards.
TTTCTTCTCAGTCTCATTCCCACAACTTTCTTGATTTCTTTTGTAACATTGCTTGCATGTCCTTCAAGCAATCTGAATCTATCAACAAATGTACTAAAATTGTCATATTGCAGTCCTTTACCTGGAATGGTAAAAATCGACCTTGTACAAGTAATAAATGCTTCATTCATATCTCTGGTTAATGAATTAGTTAAATAATTTGAATTACCTGGGATCCATTCAACTTCAAAATCAAATTGTTGGAACCAAATCTGCCATGCAAGGATTCTTCCTTTTGTAATTTGTCTTGATATCTTGGAAGATAAGAAATATTTAAAAATTTTGGAGTCCGTTCCTATCAAAAAATTTACAAGCGTAAGATATAACTTAAACCTTTGTATCCCATTGAATATAGCCAGTGTTTCTTTTTCTGATATGAAATATTTCTTCTAGCTGGGTGTGAATTCACCCGATGCATAGACACAAAGTCTTTCTTATCCTTTCTCCCTTCGTTCAAAAAGAATGGCTGCCCCAAAGAAGAATCAGTTTGAAGTATAAGCAGACCATCACCTAGTGGTTGGAGTTTTGGAAATTGCTGACATTTTGCCTTCAGCTGTTTGACTACTGCTATTGTTTCTAGTGACCATCCCTCTTTGAGATGTTTTCTGATTGGAGTTGTTTTTCTGTCAACCTTGGTTTGTACTTGTGTATGTAATTCAGGACTCCTAAAAACCTTTGAATTGTCTTTGTATCTTTCAACTCATCTAGAAATTGAGTTACTGTAGTCAACACATGTGGTTGCATCTGAATTGCTCCATTAACTACATGTATTCCAAGAAAGTCTATACTGTCTTGAAACAAAGACATTTTCTTCTTGGATAAAACTATGCCATGCTATTGAAGCAACTTTAGAAAAACTTCTAAATGTTCTAAATGGGTTTTTACATCTAGACTATGAATTAAAATGTCATCAATGTATGATACAATGAAATCATACTTAGCAAAAATGAAATCCATTCTTTGCTGGAAGAATGCAGGGGCGCTTTTCAAACCAAATGGAACAACTTTCCATTGGTAAAATCTCGTAGGACAAGTAAATGCAGTTTTATGCCAGTCCTCTTTTTGTACCTGAATCTGATAGTATCCAGACTTCATATCAAATTTGTTGAATACTTTTCTATGCTATATTTTCTACATTATGGTCTCTGGTCTTGGCAATGGATAACTAAAATTATGAGCAATTGCATTCAGAGGTTTGTAATTTATTACCATTCTAGGTTTACCTCTAATTATCTTAGAATGATTTCTTACCAGAAACGCCGAACAAGAATAATGAGACTCACTTGGCTCAATGAGATACATATCTAACAATTCTTTAATCTGTTTTCTTATTTCTTGTTCATCTGCAGGAGTGCAAGGAATTAGTTTCCCTTTGACACCATTCCCATGCAACGTAATGTTGGCATTTTGGCTCAGGTATGGCGCTATGATACAGGTGTTGTCCTTGATGGCAACTCTCTTTGATGACAGATCTCCGTTCAGTCTACAGAATGAAGAGAAATCTCATATACGCAGGTTAATTAAGTCCAAGTTGCGTATACACGCTGGTGATATGCATACTAAGTCGCGTATACGCAGGAGAGCTATATAATAAGGCGCGTATACACGCAGATGCATGAACAGAAAAGTGCGTATATGTCGGGAAGTTTCCTTTTGGTCCATGGTAGTTAGTCCTCGGTACTTGTGCCCATGTCTTTGGACCAAAGTACCTCGACAGTCGTGTAGATCTCTAGTTTCGCAGTTGATGGTTTTGGATTTCTATGGTTTTGGCTCTTGGTATTGAGCAAGGCCTAAGGCTATATAAGGAGAAGAAGATCATTAGGCAAGATCATCTTTCGAAAAGGCTTGAATATCTGAAAAGGAAAGAGATCTGATATGCAGGTTCTGGGTTGCTTGATCTAAGCCAAGGAGAGATCACATCGGTTGATGGAAGACTAGATCTAAGGATAGATCGGGATCTAATGGTTTGAAATGCACTATCATGATATGGTTGATTATGCGTATTTCTAGATCTGCATACTGTCGCAATGTTATGTTCTGGGTCTAACTGATGTCTGGTACAGCTGCAAATTGAGAAAGTTTATTTTTAGATCTGTACGCATGTTGGCTTCGGTAAAAGCGCGTGTATACGCGGGTTTTGCTCATTGAAGTAGCGTATATCTTTTGAAGCTTGATTTTGGGTTTACAGTTGGGTCTGACTGTTATTGCAGAGTTCTGTAGTCTGTTCTGTGTTCTGGTAACTGGTGATTGACAGGGTTCAGTGGTTCAGTGATTCAAAGTTTGGTTGTTTTATGCTTCAATGATCTGTTGTGAAAGGTGAATGAATTGTGGCCTTCAGATTGTAATGTTGTGCTTCAGGAATATCCAGTCTGAAAATGTATGAAAGGTGGTACCTGAAGGAAAGAAGATTGTAGGTCAGCACCTACGTACTAGTATCTTGGCTAGTACAAGAGCAAAGGGGGTTGGAGCTCCCTTCCAAGGAAGTTTGGAGAACGAGAGAAGGTTGTAGCCTTCTGCAGGTTGTAGCCTGCGTACTGGTATAAGGCTGCACCAGTACAAAAGATTGTAAACTGAAGTTTCATATTAAAGAAAGATAGAGACAACTTGCAGCAGGTGGTTTTCACCCACATTGGGTTTCCACCTTATATCTTGGTGTTCATGTGTGTGGCTTTTGATCTGTTCTGTTATACTGCACCTGTTTACTGTTAATGTGGTGAATAATGTCCTGATGAACTTAACTGAAGAATAAACTAACTAAATTATGAGTTTTCTTCTTATACGCTGTTTTATTTAGTCACAGTAGCGTGTACACGCTGGTTCACTTAACTGAAGTAGCGTATATGTTTCTGAGCATTGAAAAATTTTGATTGATCTGATAATACTGATTCACCCCCCCTCTCAGTATTATTTCCAACACGTAACAATCTCTTGCATTGGACTTTCTAGTACCCAAAACTGTTGTGGATTTTCTGAACAGCTTTTAAGAAGTCTGTCATGGATAGCAAATTGTTATGTAGACTAGTTGGGATCTATACATGCCTTTGTCTTGATTTAGATTCTTCTCTAGATTCATATATTTGCAGGACTTCCTACCAATCATTAGAATCTTTTAAGGGTCTTCTGGCTCTGACTCTTTTTTTACTATTTTTATGTCTTTCTTCTGAATTTGCAATGAATAGTCTAGGCACAGCAATAGCGTTTTTCTTCAAATTTATAATCGACTTATCTTGGCTGATTGTTACCGGAAGCACAGAATTTGAAAATGGCATTCCCAACATTAGACTAGCTGAGGGATCAAAATGTTGTATTGCAGAAATCTTAACTATACTCCCCCCAACTTTTAATGGAATGTTGTCTACATAATGAGTTAAACTCACAGATCCTCCTATGGTTTCAAACACCAGTATGTTTTGCAATGGTTTCCACGGACATTTAAACAAAGATGGTCTAGCCAAATTATTTGATCCATAGGTATCTATGAATGCATCAACAGATATCCATTCATTCTTTACTTGAACTTCAACCGGGATATAAATAAGGCTATTTGTATTTACTATCTTTTTCAATAGAGTATTTTCTTCTACTCTATTGATCTCTGGCTGAGGAAGACTGGTGGAGGCTGTGGTTCTTTTTTGAAATGGGCAAAAATAATTTACTTCAGGAAATGGTAAAATAGACTATTTATCTTTTTGTTCTGTTTGCTCTGGCTATGATCTTTCGGATTCATCTTCTGAAACATCTATTGCCTCACTACTGACTTCAATATTGCTTTCTTCTTCACTCTCTTCTATTTGTTCACTGTAATGGAGCTCCTCTGAAAAATCATCATCTAAACCAGATAAACAAATATTCATCTTCTGGACACACTCTTCTTCTTCTGCATCGGATATTTCAGTCAAAATATATACATCTGAAATATCATCTTCTGATTCTACTATAGATCAATCATCTTGAAATTCTTCTATGTCTATACGAGCGTTAAGTTTACTTAATGAATTTTGTGGGCACTTTCGTGCAAAATGTCCTTCCTTTTTGCAAATGAAACAACAATTGTTGTTTCTTGGTTTTGATCTTTTCTTTAAGAATTTACACTTTCTGAATGGCTTTCTTGGATTTGAGACTCTCTTGGGTTTAAATCTACCATGCCTCTTTGTTTTCTTTTTCTTTTTGAATGGTGTCCATGCTAGCATGATTTTGCAGACATCTGAACTGGATGTGATGTCATGAGCCTTCTTCTGCCAACATAAGTATTTAACTTTCTCTGTAATTCTGAAAAGAAGGTCAACCCAATAAACTTGATCTAGTATTTTGTTCTGTACATCCAGATCTTTCATAATGAGGTCTCCTAGATTGCCTGGTAGCTTTGACAAAAAAGAAATTCGTTGAGACATATCATTTGAGAGATTAGCTTTGAAAACCTTAGCCATGAAATCTTTACTAAACTGATCAAAATACTTCAAATCTTTCAATTCCATTCGATTAAGATCTGTTATCAATTTCTTTTTCTCATCAACGGGTTCTAGCACGAACTTTGTTTTTAGCAATAATTCTAATGTGGATAGTCAGGCTTCCATGATGGCTCTTCTCTCTTCTTCAGCTGGTCCCATCCACCAATCATAGACTATACCAGTCATGTGTTTTTCTGTTAGGACCATAATGGATACATTATCTAATTTTGTTGTAATCTGCATCTAGTACAGGGCACCAATCCAAATCCGAAATGATTCTCTAGGATTTGAAAAATTATCCAAATCTAGAATATAGCCACTTGTATTTGCAGCATACAAATCTTCTTCAACACGAGGGTATTTATTTACCTCTTTGAGGATATGAGCATTGTTTTGGTTATTTATGGATGGCAAGATAAACGAAGGAAATTTGGAGGCAGCTTGATCAAGGGTCATCACTTCCTTTTTTGACACAAATGGTTTATCTATTTTATATGCTTCTTTCTTTTCACTGGTTAATTTTCCAGTGTTCTTTGAAGTGGACTCTTCTGCACTAGTCGCAGTTACTGCTTCTTCTAATTCTTCTTCTTCCTTATCCCAATAATTGGGTGCACTCATATCTATTTGAAATCTTGGGATTTCTTTGGCCTTTTTATTTTGTCTCCTTCTTCTTCTTTCTTCCTTTTCTATATTTTCTGATTGTTTCTCATCATAGAGCAATTTCATATTAACATTTATCAAATCTGCTTGTTTACCTAAGTCATCTAGAACATCTTCAGCATGTGAACACCAAGTGGTTAGATAGTTTCCTATCTGGTATACCTGGTCCAAATCATTTGGATTTTGTGAATTTTGTTCTAGTAAAGAAGTGCAGTCAGCTCTTGTTGCTAGTTGTCTAGTATTGGATGAAGAAGTACTGGATTTTGTTTTAGGCGGCCATTTACCTCCTTTTACAAATCTATGATTTGCAAACTGGAATTCATAAACAGGTGGAGTATGACTAACATTTGTACGAAACATCTTATTTACAGCAAAGAAAGGTTTTCCTTCTGGTATGTGCAATTGATTTGTAGAGAGCAGTATACTAGTGGAAGAACTAGCTTCATCTAGTGAAGGAATATGACGGTAAAAATATTTTCTACCACTCGCAGGGGGTTGTTCATTTTCTTGTGTGGCTGGTAGCACATGTTTCTTTGACATTACTAGAGGCCGAGGTACTTTTGGTCGATCTGGCAGAATTCTCACACGACCATCAGAGATAGACATTCTTTTTATGCTCTTTTTTGAATTGTCTATAGATGCTAGATATTTATATTGGATGTACTAGTCATTAGGTAAGGCTTCTTTATCATAATCAACACCTTCAACTTGAGCATTGCTCACCACTACAGTAACACAATCTTTCAGGACTGGTTGTCTTAAATTAGGATGCACTGAATTTGTAAACTGAAAAGAGGTTTGGATTAATACTGATAAATATTCACTGTCTTGAACCATTTCTAAGCCTTGTACTCCTATCAAAGCTTTCCAACAATCTTTTAAATGAATATCAGACAAATTGATGGCATAATCTAGATAGACAGTGCCATATTAACATCCAGAGGATAGATTTCCTAGTGTCGTACCTATACAGGCATGATCATAATTGTTATGTCTGGTATCAAAAAGTTCTGCTATACATGGAGTATTAAGACCATGATGGAATAATGGAGCTAATCCAATTCTTATCCCCCCAAAATGCAAATAGGAGAATTTCTTTTCAGCAACATATTTTCGTAATTTTTTCAATTAATCTTCAGAAAACAAATTGAGAACTATAATTTGTACAGATGAACCTGATATTTTTATCTTTAGTTCAATTTCTTTTAGCCAAACTTTTTTGGATAGACTAAACAGAGATGGAACTAGATAAACTTCTTTTGAACTCAAAATAGGCAGGTTCCAAATTTTTGGATCTTCAACATTTTCATGTTCTACACTGTCAAATTCAAGGGATCTACAGTTTACTTCAGATACAGATCGTCTATCGATATTCGAGAATGATCTTAAGAAATTAGCGATGTTTACAAACTATTTCAGAGATTGATTGAAGCAGCTTTTATCTGCTGATTATTTGTATAGCAAATACTTTTCGAAGGTTTCCTGGATAACTTCAGACTTTGTCTATAGAATGTGTTGTCTTCTAACAGGAATGGGTTTGTGGCTCTGATACAAAAATGCGGTTACCACTAAACTGAGAAAAGCAAACAATGTAACAATAAAAAGCCTCGATATAATAAACTTACTTCTGATCACTTTTCGAAGACTATCAAACAAAAAATCTGAGTGGGTTACTTCTCCTCAACCAAACATGCACGCGCAACTATGACCTCTCTCCACAGGTCTTCAACGCCTTCACCTTACAGTTCCAAGTTCTTTTGGATGACAAAAACTGTCCTCAGCTAGGTGGCCCAGTGATACCAAAATGGGGTGACCACTAAACTGAGCAAAGCAAACAATGTAACAATAGAAAGCCTCGATATAAGAAACTTACTTTTGATCACTTTTCGAAGACTATCAAACAACAAATCTGAGTGGGTTACTTCTCCTCAATTGAACATGCGCGCGCAACTATGACCTCTCTCCATGGGTCATCAACACCTTCACCTTACAGTTCCAAGTTCTTTTGGATGACATAAACTATCCTCAGACAGGCAACCCAGTAGGCTTCGATATTAATAGAAACAAGTAAAATACATAAGGCTTTTTACAACATGAGATCTCAGAGTTCTCAGTCAAGTGATGTCTTGAATATCTGTTGACCTCTCTTTTATAGACTCTCTAACTCTACTCATCTAAACTACAATGAAAAATCAGAAATAATTGAGGGTCCTTTCAGCATGTTTTTGCCGATGGTGTCTACTCAACTTTTCTAGTACATATGTACAAAATATTCTACCATGGTACTATCAGACTTCTATCCGAATCATAGTCATTATCAAAATGAAATTCTTCTAGAGAATCATGTGCTGGCCTAGACTCATCGAGCATCTTTTGGTAGTGATGTTTAATCAACTTAGAGTACTCTTCATCCCAATCGATATCTGCTGGGTCCTAGGCATCCGGCTACTCATCCTGTAAAGTAGATTCCTTTGCTTTTCCTTTTCCTTTGGCATCTTCATCTAAAATTGTTGTCCTTCTTGATGATGCTCTCGATGATTCTCCCTTTTCTGTATTCGTCTTTATTTGGTGGAGACCATATTGCTGAGGTGTGTACCTGGCCAACTGTTTTCCCCACTTGGTTGTTGGGTTGTGTTATATTCTTTCCACAACTAGCCCACGTAGTTAACCAGGGGGTTAGAGGGGGGTGGAGCACCCCCTTCGTTGCGCTGATTGTGTAGCGGGGGGGGTGGGGTCACAGGGGGTTTGAGGTGTACTCGTAACCCCACTTTATGGGGTCTGGAGCAACGCCCCAGAAAATTTCCGTTTTGGACCCTATGTTAGGTTGGGTGGACCCACCTATGGTTTTGTGCATTATTTTCACACATGCTTTTAGACGTGATGGTTTTCATTCCATGGTATTGGATGCTTCAGCATGTATAAATATGTATTATAACATTGAAAGGAACGTAATGAAAAATCAAGCTAGTAGTCCCAGTTTTGGGATCCAGGGGAAAATCTCTGTGTATATGTGTTTTATGTATTATGCTCTCGCATTGTTTATTTTCTGTGTTTTAGAACTCGTATGAAGGTAATTTCTGTACGGGGTCAAAACCTACATTTGGTATCAGAACAGATTTGGCTTCAAGTAGATGCCTTTGTTGCTGAGGGGTTTTGCTCAGCGCCTATGGTAGACCCTGTTTAGTGGGAGATCTACAAGATCGATTCCGGTGGTGAAAGAAGATGGCGAGCAGTGGAAAGATAGAGATCGAGAAATTTAATGGTTAGAGTTTTGAGTTGTGGAAACTCAAGATGGAGGATCTATTGGTAGACAAAGATCAGTGGATCACGGTAGATCTGGTTACTAAACCAACGGGATTGTCCAATGAAGAATGGAAGAAGTTGGATCGGAAGGCAAAGAGAACAATATGATTGTGTGTCTCAGATTCAGTATTGCTGAATGTATCAGGGGAAGCTATGGTGAAGGCTTTGTGGGACAAGTTAGGGACTTTGTACCAATCTAAGTCTCTGGTGAATAAACTGTTCCTGCGGAAAAAGCTGTATAACCTGAGGATGAAAGATGGAGACTCGGTGACAAAGCATCTGAACACATTTAATACTATGGTAAGTCAGTTAGCATCTGTTGATATTAAAATTTCAGATGAAGATAAGTGCACCAGTTTGTTGGTTTTCTCTACCAGATTTGTGGGATAGTCTAGTTATTGCAATAGGTAGCAATGCTACTACCTTGCAGTTTGATGAAATAGTCTCAGCCTTGCTAACGGAGGAGATGAGACGGAAAAGTATGGAGAGCCAGAATGGTGATGCCTTGTCTATACAAGGACGGTCCCAGAACAGAAACAGAAATAAGTCATCAAGTGGGAGATCTAAATCTAGAGGGAGATCTAAATCTCCAGGAAAAACTATAAAGGTGGTGTGTTGGAAATGCAGAAAGGAAGGCCCATTTAAAAGGGATTGTAAATCTAAAGCTCCTGACAAAGGAAATGGATCTGATGAGGCTCCTTCTGCAGACGAGAAAACCACCTCAGATGAAGGTGGGGATGTGTACTTGGCTTCTTCAAGTACACATGTAGATCATGAGGCTTCGTTGATTGAATCAAGTGCATCCTTTCACTTCACTCCCCATAGAGATTGGTTCTGCGAGTATGAGAAATATGATGGTGGTGATGTCTTCTTGGGGGATGATAGGAAGGCTATAATCATTGGTCGCAGAAAAGTAAAGTTGAAGTTGCAAGGTGGAATGGTTAGAATGCTTCCAGGTGTTCTACATATTCTTGCATTAGCCAGAAATCTAATTTCTATAAGCAAGCTGGATGATGCAGGTGTAAAAATAGTGTTCAAGAAGGATACCTACAAAATGGTTTGGGGAGCACTGGTATTGATGCAGGGAGTTCGGATTGGAACTTTATACAAGCTACAAGGTAGCATTGTTATTGATGGGTGCAATAGTTCTATGGTCCCTGAAAGTGGAGCAGAAAATCTAGTGGTATCTGGAGATAAGACCATGCTTTGGCATCAAAGGCTTGGACATATTGGAGAGAAGGGACTTCGAATACTTCATGGTAAAAGTATGGTAGAAGGTATGAGTAATAGCTCTCTAGATTTTGATTTCTGTGAAAATTGTGTATATGGGAGGCAGAATCCGGTGAGTTTCCCCTCTGGTGGTAAGAGGCGAAATGGATATTAGAGCTTGTGCATAGTGATGTGTTTGGACCTGTGAAGGTTCCATCACTAGGTAAGTCTGTGTACTATGTATCATTTATAGATGACTTCTCAAGGAATACATGGATATATTTCTTTAAGAAGAAATCTGAAATCTTTGACAAGTTTAAAGAATTTAAGTCTCTGGTGGAAAACCAAACAGAGAAGAAGATAAAGGTGTTGAGGACAGATAATGGTGGAGAGTTTTGTAGCAAGGAATTTGAAGAATTCTGTAAGAAGTGTGGTATATCATGACAAAAGACTACTCCATATACACCTCAGTAAAATAGAGTTGCAAAAAGAATGAACAAGGCGTTGATGGAAAGGGCAAGAAGCATGCTCAGTGGTGCCATGTTAGGACAGGAATTCTGGGCAGAGGCGATGGATACTGCATGTTACCTGGTCAACAGGTCACCTTCATCAGTGTTGGAGGATAATAATCCACAAGAGGTATGGACTGGTAAGAAACCCTCTCTTTCACATATAAGGGTATTTGGATGAGATGCATATGTACATGTTCCAAAGGAGAAAATAACCAAGTTGGATAGTAAATCTGAAAAGTGCATCTTTATTGGGTATAAGGATGGTTTAAAGGGTTATAAGCTTTGGAACCTAGTAACAAGGAAGGTTGTGTACAGCTGAGATGTGGTGTTCAGAGAGGTGAAAGATGTTATTAAACATGAAGTCCAACCAAAGGAACCTTAGAAGATAGAGTTTGAGCTAAAGGAGCAAGAATCATACTCTAGAGTAGAGGAGGAATCAGAAGATGAAGAGCCACAAACTCCGGTTGTGAGAAGATCAATTCGAGAAAGAAGGCAGCCAGAAAGGTATAGTCCATCTGCTTTTTGTTCAAATTTTTCTTTGTCTGTTACTGATGATGATCCCAGAACTGTGAAGAAAGCAGTGGATTCAGAGGATGGAAAACTTTGGAAACAGACCATGGTTGATGAAATGGCATCTTAGCACAAAAATGAGGCTTGGGATCTGGTGGAATTACCAGCTAGAAGGAAACCCATTGGTAGCAAATGGGTTTTCAAAAAGAAGACAAATGCAGAAGGAAACGTGGAGAAATACAAAGCTCGATTGGTAGCAAAAGGTTATTCCCAGGTGCCGGGAATTGATTTTGGTGATATTTTTTCTCCCATTGCCAAGGTAACTTCTATTAGATTATTTTATCTGTTGCTACTGCTTTTGAGTTTGAGGTAGAACAGATGGATGTGAAGACAACATTTCTTCATGGGGAGCTGGAAGAGGAGATCTACATGAACAACCTAAAGGCTTTGCGGTGAAGGGTAAGAAAGAACTGGTATGCAAGTTAAAGAAGTCTCTGTATGGGTTAAAACAGTCACCAAGGATGTGGTATCAAAAATTTGATACATTTATATGGGGACTTGGCTTCACTAGAAGAAAAGAAGATCACTGTGTGTATTTTAAATTAATTGGTGACCGTGTTATTTATTTGGTCTTGTATGTGGACGATATGTTGCTGGTTGGAAATGACAAAGAAATTATACAGGATTTGAAGACCCAATTGTCCTCCAAATTCTACATGAAAGATCTTGGTGCTGCAAACTATATTTTGGGGACAGAAATTAAAAGAGATCGTACAAAGAGGAAGCTCTGGTTAAACTAGAGGAAGTGTGTCAAGACAATACTGCAAAGGTTTAATATGCAGGATAGTAAATTGGTGAAGGTTCCTATTCCTGTAGATGTGAGTTTATCTGCTAAATAGTGTCCCAAGACACAAGAAGAGGAAGAGGACATGTCCCCTGTTCCATATGCAAGTGCAGTCGATACCCTGATGTATGGAAGGATTTGTACTAGACCAGACATTGCACATGCAGTGGGAGTATTGAGCAAGTTTATGTCAAAACCAGGTAAGGAGCATTGGACAGCAGTGAAGCGGGTTTTCAGGTATTTGCGTGGCACTAGTGATTATGGTTTGTGCTACCAAGGAAGACCAGGATTGGACAGAGTGTTGGATATTCATGGCTTTGTTGATGCAGATTGGGCTGGAGGTCTAGATCATAGAAGATCTACAAGTCAGTATGTGTTTAACCTATTTGGAGGTGTAGTCAGTTGGATGAGTAAGAAACAATCTATAGTGGCACTATCAACTACCAAGGTAGAATACATGGTAGCCACTCATGCAAGCAAGGAAGCATTTTGGTTCCAGAGATTGTGTTCATGTATGGGTTTAGTACATGAAGCTATAAGGATAGACTGTGATAGCCAAAGTGAAATTTTCTTGGCAAAGAACCTTGCATATCATTCAAAGACAAAGCACATTGATGTTCAGTATCACTTTGTGAGGGATATGATAGAAGACAAAAAGGTGTTTCTAGTGAAGGTGGACACTTTGAAGAATACTGCAGATGCATTGACAAAATCTGTGAGCTCTGAGAAGTTCTCTTGGTGTAGAGAAAAAATGGGCATTTCAAGGCTAAAAAAATGACAATGCTCTCATGTGGCCCCCTGTGGAAAGAAAACAAAAAAGGGAGAATGTTGGGTTGTGTTATATTCTTTCCAAGACTAGCCCACGTAGTTAACTAGGGAGTTAGAGGGGGGGCAGAGCACCCCCTTCATTGCGCCGATTGTGTAGCAAGGGGGGGTCACAAGGGGTTTGAGGTGTACCTGTAACCCCACTTTATGGGCTCCGGGGCAGCGCCCTGGAAAATTTTGGTTTTGGACCCTATGTTAGGTTAGGTAGACCCACCTATGGTTTTGTGCATGATTTTCGCACATGTTTTTGGATGCGATGGTTTTCGGTCCATGGTATTGGACGCGATGGTTTTCAATCCATGGTATTGGATGCTTCAACATGTATAAATATGTATTATAACATTGAAAGGAACATAATGTAAAATAAAGCTGGTAGTCCTAGTTTTGGGATCTAGGGGAAAATCTCTATGTATATGTGTTTTATGTGTTATGCTCTCACATTGTTTATTTTCTGTGTTTTAGAATTTGTATGCAGTTAATTTTTGTACGGGGTTAAAACCTACATTGGTAAGGAAAGGTAAAGGACTGATCTCGATATCCAAAAAAGAATCTTTAAAGACATTTCGAATCATGGGTGACCTCTTTACCGCTAATTCGATCCCATTTAAAAGTTCCCATTTAAAAATTTGAAACATATTAGTGGAACTTTCAATTACATGTTGAACCCATTCTCTGCAATTATCGTTCATATAAGTTCTATTTTGCAAACCTAATTCAAAAATCATAGATGTACAAATTCTATTTGAAATCATCAGACTAATAATATGGATCACATTATTATTCCAATTGCTTGAAATAACACTAATAGCTACCAAGGCATTTTGATTGATTATAAATTTTAATGCCTTTGGTTCTCCTTGTAGATCGCCCATTTTTTGTAGAATCTGTATCTTTTCTGTTAATCTCAGGTTTCCAAATTCATTGAACCATCCAGCATGTTGCTTAATCATTTCTTCATTATTGCTGGTCTGGATTTCTCCGATCTTGTCATGACAAAAAACCTGTGCAAAAGGATTAGGTGTGATACTTTCTCTTAGTTTGAGACTGTGATAATCCCATGGAGAGGAGAAAGTTCTGAGATATTTCAGAGTTCTTTGAACACATTGTGATACCCTTGCGGTTGGCCTTTTCCTGCAGAAGCCATCTTTAATTTCCCAGTCAGCAAACCCTTCAAATATTTAATATTGTGGAAAGGTGTCATCTGGTGCATAGTTCTCATCATATCTTTGAAGAAAAGATGCTTCTAATTCTTCAAAAATGTCTGGGATTTTTAGAGACATTATGAATTTCTCTAATTCAAGCTTAAAAGGAATAGCTTCAAGATCTAAAATTTTTTCTCCTGTGAAAATGCTGAAACCAAAATAAACTCCTCCAATAAGTTGATAATAATTTAAAACTTTGAGGATCCATATCATTTTTCAATATATTCACTAGACCATAGATCTGAAAGACTTCTGAAGAAAAATTTTACTTTCATGTTTGGCAAAGGATATACCTTTACCAGTTCAGCATCTAAGCCTAACGACATACCTACATTCTTGGATTGCCAAGCTTGGAATTTTCTGATCCAAGTGTTTCTTCTCAATCTCATTCCCACAACTTTCTTGATTTCTTTTGTAACATTGCTTGCATGTCCTTCAATCAATCTGAATCTATCAAAAAATGTACTAAAATTGTCGTCTTGCGATCCTTTACCTGGAATGGTAAAAACCGACCTTGTACAAGTAATAAATGCTTTATTCATATCTCTGGTTAATGAATCAGTTAAATAATTTGAATTACCTGGGATCCATTCAACTTCAAAATCAAACTGTTGGAACCAAATCTGCCATGCAAGGATTCTTTCTTTTGCAATTTGTCTTGATATCTTGGAAGATAAGAAATATTTAAAATTTTTGGAGTCTGTTCTTATCAAAAATTTTACAAGCATAAGGTATAACTCAAACCTTTGTATCCCATTGAATATAGCCAGTGTTTCTTTGTCTGCTATGAAATAATTCTTCTTGGCTGGGTGTGAATTCGCTTGATGCATAGGCACAAAGTCTTTCTTCTCCTTTCTCCCTTTGTTAAAAAAGAACGACTACCCAAAAATCAAAAGAAGCATCAGTTTGAAGTATAAGCAGACCATCACCTAGTGGTTGGAGTTTTGGAAATTGCTAACATTCTACTTTCAGCTGTTTCACTGTTGTTGTTGTTTCTGGTGACCATCCCTCTTTGAGATGTTTTCTGATTGGAGCTGTTTTTTCTGTCAACCTTGGTATGTACTTGTGGATGTAATTCAAGACTCCTTAAAACCTTTGAATTGTCTTTGCAACTTTCAACTCATATGGAAGTTGAGTTAATTTAGTCAACATATGTGGTTGCATCTAAATTGCACCATTGACTACATGTATTCCCAGAAAGTCTATACTGTCTTGAAACAAAGACATTCTCTTCTCAAATAATACTATGCCATGTTGTTGAACTTTAGAAAAACTTCTAAATGTTCTAAATGGGTTTTTACATCTGGACTATGAATTAAAATGTCATCAATGTATGTTACAACGAAATCATACTTAGCAAAAATTAAATCCATTCTTTGTTGGAAGAATGCAAGGGCGCTTTTCAAACCAAATGGAACAACTTTCCATTGATAAAATCTGGCAGGACAAGTAAAAGAATTTTTATGCAGGTCCTCTTTTTGTATCTAAATCTGATAGTATCCAAACTTCATATCAAATTTGTTGAATACTTTGCTATGTTGTATTTTCTACATTATGGTCTCTGGTCTTGGCAATGGATAATTAAAATTCTGAGTAATTGCATTCAGAGGTTTGTAATTTATTACCATTCTAGGTTTACCTCTAATTATCTCAGAATGATTTCTTACCAGAAACGCCGAACAAGAATAATGAGACTCGCTTGGCTCAATGAGCTGCATATCTAACAATTCTTTAATCTATTTTCTTATTTCTTGTTCGTCTGTAGAAGTGCAAGGAATCAGTTTCCCTTTGACTCCATTGTCATGCAACTTCACCTGCGGTATAGATCTGCGGTGTGGTCTCTACGGTGTGATAGATCTGCGGTGTGGTCTCTGCGGTGTGATAGATCTGGTGTAGATCTGCGTAAAATATGGCTCCGAGCTTCGCAAAAATAACAGGTGGCTCATCCGCCTCTAGAGGGCAATCTCCTGCCCATATCGTAAGTGAAGCCCCAGCTCCCACTATCCAAGTGGTCCAGGACTCACTCGATGAAGCTTTGAAGTTCTCCGAAAGTGCCCTAATTTGCCGGTTCAATGGTTTTTGGCCGCGGCTGATAGCACTCCACAATTGGATCTCGGAGGTATGGAAGCCTATCATTTCTGATGAAATTAATATCTACCCCTGTGCTAGAGGTTTCTTTATAGTAGATTTTGAAAATCCTGAAAGCAGACAATGTATTCTAGATTCCGGCCCTTGGTTTTGGGAAAAATCAGGCCTATTCATGAAGCCATGGAACCCATCATTCGATCCCTCTACAGCAGTGATAACCTCAGCCCCAGTTTGGGTGAGATTGCCAAGCCTACCCTTGCATCTCTGGAATCTCTCCTCGCTAAAAGCCATCGGAAATGCAATTGGGAAATTTTACTGCAGGTGCCCAGAAACAGAGGAATATGCCAGAACCACCTATGCGCGCATCTGTGTGGAAATGGATTTCAGCACCGGATTCCCAGCTGAAATAAACCTAACAAGTAAAGACTATGTGTGGAACCAGAAGCTTGATTATGAAAGTGTCCTCTTCAGATGTCGATCGTGCTTTGAGACGGGGCATCTAGCCAAAAATTGCCCAAAAGCCTCTGAGAAAAATTTTGCTAGAAAAAACCACCACAGATCTACATGGTGGGAAGGAGCACAAAAAGAACACTACACTGTCATCAAAGAAGAATATTCTAGAGAAAACTCTGAGTCACAAGAAATCAAGGAAGAAGGAAACAACTCTCAAAGCAAGCAAGGAGAAAGCCCGCCCCAACAAATCAACAGTTATGAGGATTTGAATACCGCAGAAAATAAATCTTCATTTAACAGCAAAGCAGATCTCCTAAACCAAACTTCTCCGACTATAGATCGCGAAGCTAAGTCCCAAGAACCAGGAGAGATGAAGGAGATGCAAGACAAAGGAAGTTGGAAGACCGTAGAGAAAAGAAAGAAAGCTACAACACCAATCTCGCCAAGAAAGACGAGGAGCCAGAAAAGTAAAAATTAAGAAAATTGTAGGTCCGATAGACCAATTTGGTCTCAGTGGACGTTAACCATCATCATCATCATCATCATCATCAATATCTTGCATTGAACTTTCTACTATCCAAAACTGTTGTGGATTCTCTGAACATCTTTTAAGAATTCTATCATGGATAGCAGTTTGTTTTGTAGACCAGTTGGGATCTATACATGCCTTTTGTCTTTATTTAGATTCTGCTCTAGATTCATATATTTGTAGGACTTCCTGCCAATCATTAGAATCTTTTAAGGGTCTCCTAGCTTTGACTCCTTTTTTACTATTTTTATGTCTTTCTTCTGAATTTGCAATGAATAGTCTAGGCACAAAAATAGCCTTTTTCCTCAAATTTATAATCAGCTTATCTTAGTTGATTGTTATCGGAAGCACAGAATTTAAAAATGGCATTCCCAACATTAGACTAGCTGAGGGATCAAAATGTTGTATTGCAGAAATCTTAACTATACTCCCCCCAAATTTTAATGGAATGTTGTCTACATAATGAGTTAAACTCACAAATCCTCCTATGGTTTCAGACACCAGTATGTTTTGCAATGGTTTCCACAAAGATTTAAACAAAGATGGTCTAGCCAAATTATTTGATCCACCGGTATCTATGAATGCATCAACAGATGTCCATTCATTCCTTACTTGAACTTCAACCGTGATATAAATAAGGATATTTGTCTTTACTATCTTTTTAATAGAGTATTTTCTTCTACTCTATTGATCTCTGGCTGAGGAAGACTGGTTGAGGTTGTGGTTCTTTTCTCAAATGGGCAAAAAGAATTTACTTCAGGAAATGGTAAAATAGATAGTTTACATTTTTGTTCTATTTTCTCTGGTTGTGATCTTTCGGATTCATCTTCTAAAGCATTTGTTGTCTCACTGCTGACTTTAGTATTGCTTTCTTCTTCACTCTTCTGTTTGTTCACTGTAATGGAGCTCCTCTGAAAAATCATCATCTGAATGGACCAATTACTATGACCAAATGATATGCATTAAAATACATGGATTCACAGGCCTATTACATGGCTTCCAAAATGATAATACATGATTGTACAATGACAACATAAGCCCATATATGGTTGAAACACCCCTCATGACTTAGTATGCAATAGATGCCAATCATGGCTCATGACTCTATGACCAATACCAAATGATTTACAATAAGAATCCATGGTATTATGATCATAATACAAGGCTCCATCAATTATATATACCATTGATAAATGGCACCATGTGATGAAGCATCAAAATGCATGGCTGAAATATACACTCACTACAATGGCAAATGACCATGTCTCACCTCTATGCATGACATAAATAAGTACATGATATAAATGATCAACAATATAGTCCATATATGACAACAAGATAAGAACAATCCATATCATATGAAAACATGTGGCAGACTCTCCAAATCACCAACCATAAATCAGTATATCAGCAGTAGTAATTAGTATCACTTAATAATACACAGTGGCCCAACAATAGTATGTATCAGAAACATGAATCAAAAATATATCATACCAATAAGCTCTCTATGGAAAAACATAGTAGCAACAACAATCATCATATCTAGCATGAGTCTCTTGTTGGGTTGTGTTATATTCTTTCCACGACTAACCCACGTAGTTAACCGGGGGTTAGAGGGGGGGAGGTCATAGGGGGTTTGAGGGGCACCCGTAACCCCACTTTACAGGTTCCGGGGTAGCGCCCAAAAAATTTTGGTTTTGGAACCTATGTTAGGTTGGGCGGACCCACCTATGATTTTTTGCATGATTTTCGCACATGTTTTTTGGACGCGATGGTTTTTGGTCCATGGTATTGGATGCTTCGGCATGTATAAATATGTATTGTAACATTGAAAGGAATATAATGAAAAAATCAAGCTGGTAGTCCCAATTTTGGGATCGAAAATCTATGTGTATATGTGTTTTATGTGTTATGCTCTCGCATTGTTTATTTTCTGTGCTTTAGAATTCGTATGGAGGTAATTTCTGTACGGGGTTAAAACCTACATTTGGTATCAGAACAGATTTGGCTTCAAGTGGACGCCTTTGTTGCTGAGGGGTTTTTCTCGGGCCTGTGGTAGACCCTGTTCAGTGGGAGATCTATGAGATCGATCCTGGTGGTGAAAGAAGATGGCGAGCAGTGGAAGATAGAGATCAAGAAATTTAATGGTTAGAGTTTTGATTTTTGGAAACTCAAGATGGAGGATCTGTTGGTAGACAAAGATCAGTGGATCACGATAGATCCGGGTACTAAACCAATGGGAGTGTCTGCTGAAAAATGGAAGAAGTTGGATCGGAAGGCAAAGAGAACAATACAATTGTGTGTCTTAGATTCAGTATTGCTAAATGTATCAGGGGAGCTACTGTGAAGGCTTTGTGGGACAAGTTAGGGACTTTGTACCAATCTAAGTCTCTGGTGAATAAACTGTTCCTGTGGAAAAAGTTGTATAACCTGAGCATGAAAGATGGATACTCGGTGACAGAGCATCTTGTTACAGGGAAAAGTGTGTACACAGAACTACTTATCCCACTAAGATGTGGTAGCTACCTTAGAAACAAACAAAGTAAAGCTACTTTCGTTTTTCCTTTATGAAATATAGATGAGAGAAGAACAAAGAAGACCAACCTCTGTCTTGCACTTATCTCCTAGTTTGATTCTTCTCTCTCTTGATAGTCCTTCGCTACTTGCTCCCTTATACGCCCAACTTCATAGAGTACCTGTAGGATCAAAGTAGCATAAAACTATACAAGAACATGGATCTATAATCATAAACAATCTAGGATCAGATGTAAATTGACCATACAAATGCATAAAACATAAATGACACAAGAGTATGGAGGAAAACTTGAATAGCTTTTATTGATAATCAAGAAAGAGCCAAGGGAGTTACAACCAGTTGTTATGACCCAGCATCATCCTCTCAGCAAGTAAGCCCTTCTTCACCTCATACAAAGCTTAGATCACCCAACACTATGATGTTGTCTCAAGAAACCAACAACAATTCCTTACAAGATGCAAAATTCCAGCCTCTGGATCTCTGGGATGAGGGATCCATATATAGATATCTGTAAGGGAGATGAGTCAGATTGTGATTTGATTAGTGTCTTCCCTCTGATAGTTCTTTTTTCCACTTGGAGATTGATGATCTCTTACTCATCCTTGGTTGAATTTAGAGAGGCAAGTGTCACAGGGGAAGTTTCTGGAAGATTCCATGCCTCTCCACCTCGCGGATTGACACTGCCATTCGTCACTTCTCACCCATTGCACCCCATAGAAGGGCTTTTTGAAATGCAATGCACCCACAGAGTGTACTTAGGTGAGATGCAATGCACTTTGCCTATGGAGCAGCTGAAATGATCCTGTTTTGACCAGTTCTGAGCAGTTTTTCATGGAGAACTTCTGGGAGAAGCTGTAATCAGTTGGCCTTCTTCCTTTAGGGGTTAGAACAACACTTTTAGGGACTTAGAAGCCCTTGGTTTATGGACATTTTATGCTTGGGGTTGCAGTGCCCAAAAATGTCTATAACAGTTGCCCCCTAAAGCATGAGGTCGTTAATCTTTTGATGTCGGGTGAAATGATTTATTATGAGGATCTGAAGTTCTTTCAAGCTGGGAGGAGACCTGTAATAAGATACAATACAATACATTATCTTCAGAATGTTTTCATGATCTAGCTGAGGCGGGCATTCCCATGCTCAGCTTTATAAATTCATTTTCATGTACATAGGATAGACAATCGTCTGAGTGTAGACTGATGATTCTGGTAGAGTCATCATCCCTTTGATTGGATGATTATCTGTGCGGCAATGATGTACATTTGATGTCTTTATTTCCCTGAATATATATCGCAGCCTGGATGGATGGAACTAGATCCGAGGTCTTCAATCTCGTTCGATCTTCACTCGAAGTATAAGTCTATCCATGTGAGAGATGTTCTGGAGTCGAACATGGAAAGACATCGCCTGATTACCAGCCAATGATGTAAGCTGTTAACAGGCGTGAGAGGAATCACCGATAATGATAATGACCCTCAAGGTACTACAGTACAATTCACGTGGTGTGAATAAACGACTTGGCATCGAACACCACGCAAAATCTTTCGGTCGAAGGTCATTGATGTAAACTTGTCGCTGGAAGTGAGAAACTTGCCATTGAGGCATGAAAGCTTCAAAGTACTGAACGGGGTGTTCTTAGATTGACTTCTTGGATAATGAGCTGATGTTGACAAGAAGTGATCCGTCATAGGAGGGCCTTAATGAATCTCACATCAATGACAGGGAACAGAGCAAATTATTTTAATGGAGGTGAAAACGATCTGGTGATATAAGGTTCAGGGTGGCTGTCATGAAAGAATGGAGTGTAAATGTATTGTAGCGGGTGAGACACAGGTGAATTCTCTGAATGATTTCTCTTGAACATATCGGCGACACTGACGTGATGGATTGGTAGCATTAACCCAAAATGTGGATGGTGTGATGGGACCATGGTGATGTGACTGGTGAATGAAACAACCCAACCCGACTTGGATGCGGAGTGAAAGTGTCATGTTCAAGAGCGACTTGCTACCAACAAAGTTTCTTCAAGTTTTCTTCCCAATTTTCCCCCAGTCATTGCTGACCAATACCTCTTTATTTTTGTCAAGCTTCAGGAGGATAACATATGCTTGTTCTATAATTTTCCCTTCGGGAAAACCCATCGCTATGTTTTAACGAGCCTAGCGATAGTGAAACTCGTTCTTGTCTGCTATGGACAAGTTTGTCACTATTAAGTTTTAACGAGTTTGACGACAAAGATAACTCGGTCCTTTTCAATTTTAGAGAGTCTGAAAAGGTACGTAAAGGAAACTCCAAAATTCCTTTTTCGTCATCTAATCCCTTAAGTCTGAAAAAGTATAAAACAATACATAAGGGATGAATTTTTGATACTTTTAACGAGCCGAACAAAACAAGCGCTCGATATTTTTGTGTAATCATCCCTCAGGTCCAAAAAGATTAAAATCTAAAGGAGGGATAGCACTTCCGGTCCCTTTAACGAGCTGGAGAGGCCAATGGCTTGGCAATCTTTTCATATTTTACGAGTCAATTGAAAAGAGCTTAAAGGAGACTCGTCTTTTGAGGAACGAGTGATAAAATTGGGTAACAGCTGATTCCAGGTAAGGTTTGGAATTTTCCAATCACAGCAGTGTTACAAGGAAGGCTAGTGGGATCACTCTTCGCAGCTGTTCCTCAAAAGGGGTAAACAATCAAATGGAGGTGAATGATCGGCCAATACAGAGTGGAGGTGATGATGAGAACACGACCAAGGCTTTAAAGGCTGAAGTACTACATTCACGATGGTTATTTACCAGGAAATAGTTCATTTTTTAATGAGCTTAAATGCGGGGAGAAACATTTGCTTATGACTTATGTTTATTTTTTAACGAGCTTGAACTATGTACTAAAACTGCTCGATTAATTCAGTCGTATAATAAGAATGTCTCATATATGAAAACGGCAATTTTTAGAGTTTTGCCCCACATCCTTTCTTTATGCAAGTTAGGAAACGACCAATCCTACGAGTTTAAAGGGTTAGAGGACCTACAAATTTAAAAAAATAAATAGTCGCTCTTTGCTTGCACGCCAAAAGGTTTGCATGCCCCCAGGTATAAAATAAAGCTTCAAGGTCACCTTTCATTCTACCGACAAAACATTTGTTTTATCAGGAAAGGTCTACCTCTTTCAGGTTACCAAAGATTGTTCTATTCACACCGCAAACAAAACACTTCTTCGGCGATGTCTACCAAAATAGACAAAGGTGAGACAATCCACTCACATAACTTTGACGAGGGAATATTATTCCAGTCTAACCCCCTTTTCCAATCATGGACGGGAGTACAGACTAGTCATATATCTCTCGTGGAAACCTACTCTATACCCGAAGTTTTCCTGCCGAAGCAGACCAGGGTGCATGCCCCATGGGTTTCAGTCATGTCCTCCGAATCACTCGCACTCATCAAGTGGACGGACTGGAGATTGATGAGACATTCCTTGTGTGAAAAGACCATTCAGGGATGGCATATGACTATTTGCTCTGTGTGATCCGGGAAATGAAAGCTGGTCTACGAGCTTGACCACTCTTCCTTCGTACGGAAAACAAATTACTCTAAAGAGTGATGAGACAATGGCTCCCATGCAATAAATATAGTCTCATCCAAGGAGTAGATTATAATCCAGGGGTCCTTGAACTATCATTACGTTCATGTGAACGGTTTTCCTTCTCAATGTTATGGGCACATTGGGAAGGATCCCTAATGGTCGACTAGTTCCTTTGTCAAAGCCTGTTAGATTTCTCATCTCAGGCAAAAGCGATGGCGAACCAAGCGCTTTCCAAGCAGTCGAGGAAAGGATACTCAAAGAAGCCCCTTCATCTATGATGGTACCAGCCATAACCACTCTATATATTTGAGCAATAATTTGGAATGGTACACTAGCCGGTAAACGGTGTTTGCCTAGTTGATTCCAGTCGAAGGAAACAACTAGGTTGCTTGGAGTTGGGACCGAATAGACGACAAGGTACGACTCTTACGAACTTCCTTCCTGCGGTAAAGGACTGGTTAAATTGCCCCCATGTTCATCGGAGTCTGTGCTTACGAAAAGAATTTGGAAGGTGTCATCCTTATTCTCTTATGTGACTATATCATTTGAAGATGGAACCTCTGAAGGCAAGATCGGGTCAACTGCCGCCTCGACCTTTTGACTTTCGTCTGGTATGGGTTCAGATGGTTTGTCTTCAATGATAGACGCTTTGGCTGACCACCTAGGCGGGTCAGCCGGATTTTCAACTAGTGACGGACTCAGCAAGAGTTTTTTATATCCAGGAGGAAGTCGTAACGGTGAAACCGGACGATCGTCCAAAACTCTTTTAGCCTCGTCTAAGAAGGGACAATGGTGGACGGTATGATCACCTTCGCACAGTTTACAAGGAAATCTATATTTTCCTTTTTGTCTTGGGGCTTCACTTTCACTAGTCGACGGTGTGTTTTCAACATGATCATCAGAGGTTGACGACACCGGGTTGTGCAAATGAGGAGACCAGTCCCTTAAGATCCAAGGGATGCAAGGACAATCTCGATGATAGTGGTCTCCTTTGCAAATGACACATGGCGACTTAGGCCTGGTCGGTGCAGTGTGTGGATTTTCGCTAGACGACGCTTGGTTGCCCCCTTTCGCTTTTGGCTCCTTCTTCTTCTTCTCTTTCTTCTTCTTTTCCTTCTTCTTCTCAGGTACTTGATTTTTTGCTTTACCATCCCCATCAGGCGAAGAGGAAGGAGGAGAGGAAGAATTGGAGGAAGTAGAAGGTTGGTGGGTAACTCTGGATTCATCTAGTTGTTGACTTGATTGTTCAGGAATTACGGTGTTCTGAACAACATAGGTTGAGAAGAGCCATACGGGCAAGCCGATTGTCAATCCTAGAAGCGACAATGTGGCCATATGGGGTGCACCAACATCTCCCCAAGAGGAGAAGGGACTAGGATTTCCTCCAAGGGGAATTCCTTGGTTGGTGGATTCCATTTTCTCAACCTAAGATCAACGTAGGAAAGGGTGATGATTATTTCGTTTAAAATAAATTTTAGACGCTTTGACACAACTTGTTTTTTCAATTTTAAAGAGTCGAGAAAAAACAAAAGATGACTCTAGTCGCCTTCAATTTTTAATGAGCCTGAAGTGACAAGTGCTCAGATGGACCTTTTCCGTTAAGGAGTCTGAAAAGGAGCAAAAGGGACTACTTTGGAAATCTAGGTAGAGGGATTACCAAACCAATCGCAAAACTGCAGAATACTTTTTACGGTATGGCAATCAATCTTTCCGAATGCTGTGTTCAATGCATTGCGATCGATAGGGCGGCAGACACGGCTTCCTATGGATAAAGGATTAAGCCTATTGTGGTCTCCAAAAATATACTCGACGGTACGTGGGAGCACAAGTCCGTACTAGCACTTATCGTCTCAAAGTGGAGGAATCACCCAACCATCAGTGAGAACAACAGTTACCAGGCTTTACGGCGCCGGAATACATCTCTAGCCTAGACTTCTAGATGTTGTGTGTTAGGTTCCAAAGCGTTTTTAGATTCATTAAATCTATTTTATAGTTGATCTTGCTTAAGAAATTTGCCTTTTAGGTTCACCGCGAGATGTAGAAGTACAATTCCTAAAATGCAATCTAAGATGATAAACAATCCTTTATCTTCTTTGTGCAATGAAAATCCTAGCTACTAAGGAAAGAGAGATAGTATTCTTTCATAAAGAGCAAAGAGCACACACTAAATGCACTGTCCTAAATCAAACCAATCAAACAGTCTAAATGCAAATGCACATGCATGTATTTGTTTTCAGCTTTCTTAGTATGTGAATGATAAAAAGAAAGCTAATGCGCAAATCTGAATTACTTTTCAAGCGACAGTTACTAACAAGTTTCTTTTCAAAATCAAAAATGAAGACAATCACAACATTTTACGATTCGGAAATGAATACTTGCTTTCGACACTAGAAAAACTACAAATTTAGACCAAATACAATAGTAACAGGGTAATCGACTATCAAGAGCAACCAAACTCTCTCCTATGACTGAAAACGACACTTTCAAATCAAGAAATGACAGTACAATTATGTTACTTTTTGCAAAGGAGAACAAAAAATGACTCAACAAATACACAAAAACATTTACAGTTCTTTTGCACAATGGAGGTGGAATATTAGCAAGGAAAGGGGTTTTAAACAGAGATATACTGATTACAAATAGCAAAACTCATGAATAGAACTGAAAATAATGAACACAGAAACCAAAACTGAGGAACAATGCCTAGTCTGATCAGCACACCTGTAACACAGTGAACTTGAAATGCAGCGCACCTACTACACTCGGGAAGTGCACTGAATTTCAGATTCACAGAATAGAGCCTGCGCTGGGCCAGAGACGAGACTTTTCTTGGGTTCCAGGTCACAGTTTGCAGTTCAATTCAGGGGTTTTGGCTGAGCAAATGGTAATCATTAAATCAACAATCAGGGGTAGATCTAAGGAGGTTACTGGAGCTACCACAGGGGCAATTAGAGAGTTTGTAAATTAGTTGTTTAATTCATAAACAAATCCTGGAGATTGACTGAAGCGGCATTTATCTACTTTGCATTTTCATAGCAAATGCAGTTCGAAAGCTACCTGGCTCGACTTGAGGCTCCGTCTGTAAGTTTATAAAATAAACAACAAGGAAGATAAACAAACAACATAGTCGCTCCCCAGTGGAGTCGCCATTTTGTTACAGGGAAAAGTGTCTACACAGAACTGCTTATCCCACTAAGGTGTGGTAGCTACCTTAGAAACAAACAAAGTAAAGCTACTTTCATTTTTCCTTTATGAAAT
The DNA here is from genome assembly GCA_031772625.1 of Pinus tabuliformis. Lineage (NCBI taxonomy): Eukaryota > Viridiplantae > Streptophyta > Pinopsida > Pinales > Pinaceae > Pinus > Pinus tabuliformis. The sequence continues at coordinate 198,994,920 of CM062810.1, read as the reverse complement.
ATAGATGAGAGAAGAACAAAGAAGACCAACCTCTGTCTTGCGCTTATCTCCTAGTTCGATTCTTCTCTCTCTTGATAGTCCTTCGCTACTTTCTCCCTTGTACGCCCAGCTTCACAAAGTACCTGTAGGATCAAAGTAGCATAACACTATACAAGAACATGGATCTATAATCATAAACAATCTAGGATCAGATGTAAATTGACCATACAAATGCATAAAACATAAATGACACAAGAGTATGGAGGAAAACTTGAATAGCTTTTATTGATAATTAAGAAAGAGCCAAGGGAGTTACAACCAGTTGTTCTGACCCAGCATCATCCTCTCAGCAGGTAAGCCCTTCTTCACCTCATACAAAGCTTAGATCACCCAACACTATGATGTTGTCTCAAGAAACCAACAGAAATTCCTTACAAGATGCAAAATTCCAGCCTCTGGATCTCTGGGATGAGGGATCCATATATAGATATCTGTAAGGGAGATGAGTCAACTTGTGATTTGATTAGTGTCTTCCCTCTGATAGTTCTTGCTTCCACTTGGAGATTGATGATCTCTTACTCATCCTTGGTCGAATTCAGAGAGGCAAGTGTCACAGGAGAAGTTTCTATAAGATTCCTTGCCTCTCCACCTCGCCTCTCCACCTCGCGGATGGACACTGCCATTTGTCACTTCTCGCCCATTGCACCCCATAGAAGGGCTTTTTGAAATGCAACACACCCACAGAGTGTACTTAGGTGAGATGCAACGCACTTTGCCTATGGAGCAACTGAAATGATCCTGTTTTGACCATTTCTGAGCAGTTTTTCATGGAGAACTTCTGGGAGAAGCTGTAATCAGTTGACCTTATTCCTTTAGGGGTTAGAACAACACTTTTAGGGACTTAGGAGCCCTTAGTTTATGGACATTTTATGCTTGGGGTTGCAGTGCCCAAAAATGTCTATAACACATCTGAACGCATTTAATACTATGGTAAGTCAGTTAGCATCTGTTGATATTAAAATTTCAGATGAAGATAAGTGCATCAGTTTGTTGTGTTCTCTACCAGATTTGTGGGAGTGTTTGGTATTTGCAATAGGTAAAAATGTGACTGCCTTGTAGTTTGATGAGATAGTCTTATGCTTACTGATGGAGGAGATGAGACGGAAAAATATGGAGAGCCAGAATGGTGATGCCTTGTTTGTACGAGGACGGTCCCAAAACAGAAACAAAAATAAGTCATCGAGTGGGAGATCTAAATCTAGAGGGAGATCTAAATCTCCAGGAAAATCTGTAAAGGTGGTCTGCTGGAAATGCAGAAAGGAAGGCCACTCTAAAAGGCACTATAAATCTAAAGCTCCTGACAAAGGAAAGGGATCTGATGAGGCTCCTTCTGCAGAGGCGAAAACCACCTCAGATGAAGGTGGGGATGCGTACTTGGCTTCTTCAAGTACACATGTAGATCATGAGGCTTGGTTGATTGACTCAAGTGCATCCTTTCACTTCACTCCCCATAGAGAGTGGTTCTACGAGTATGAGAAATATGATGGTGGTGATGTCTTCTTGGGGGATGACAGGAAGGTTAAAATCATTGGTTGCGGAAAGGTAAAGTTGAAGTTGCAAGGTGGAAGAGTTAGAACACTTCCAGGTGTTCTACATATTCCTACAATCGCCAGAAATCTAATTTCTGTAAGCAAGTTGGATGATGCAGGTGTAAAAATAGTGTTCAAGAAGGATACCTGCAAGATGGTTCGGGGAGCACTGGTATTGATGCAGGGAGTTTAGATTGGAACTCTGTACAAGCTACAAGGTAGCACGGTTGTTGATGGGTGCAATAGTTCTATGTTTCTTGAAAGTGGAGTAGAAAATCTAGTGGTCTCTCGAGAGAAGACCATGCCATGGCATCAAAGGCTTGGACATATTGGAGAGAAAGGCCTTCGAATACTTCATGGTAAAGGTATGAGTAATAGCTCTCTGGATTTTGATTTATGTGAAAATTGTGTATATGGGAAGCATAATCGTGTGAGTTTCCCCTCTGGTGGTAAGAAGGCGAAACAGATATTAGAGCTTGTGCACAATGATGTGTTTGGACCTGTGAAGGTTCCATCACTGGGTAAGTCTGTGTACTATGTATCATTTATAGGTGACTTCTCAAGGGATACATCGATATATTTCCTTAAGAAGAAACCTGAATTCTTTGATAGGTTTAAAGAATTTAAGGCTCTCATGGAAGATCAGATAGAGAAGAAGATAAAGGTGTTGAGGACAGATAATGGTGGAGAGTTTTGCAGCAAGGAATTTGAAGAATTATGTAAGAAGTGTGGTATAGCATGGTAGAAGACTAGTCCATATACACGTCGGCAAAATGGAGTTGCAGAAATAATGAACAAGACATTGATGGAAAGGGCAAGAAGCATGCTCAGTGGTGCCGGGTTAGGACAAGAATTCTGGGTAGAGGTGGTGGATACTGCATGTTACCTGGTCAACAGGTCACCTTCATTAGTGTTGGAGGATAAGACTCCACATGAGGTATGGACTGGTAAGAAACCCTCTCTTTAACATCTAAGGGTATTTGGATGTGATGCACATGTACATGTTCCAAACTTTGGAACCCAATAACAAGGAAGGTTGTGTACAGTTGAGATGTGGTGTTCAAAGAGGTGAAAGATGTTATTAAACATGAAGTCCAACCAAAGGAACCTGAGAAGATAGAGTTTGAGCTAAATGAGGAAGAATCAAACTCTACAGCAGAGGAGGGATCAGAAGATGAAGAGCCACAAACTCCGGCTGTGAGAAGATCAGTTCGAGAAAGAAGGCAACCAAAGAGGTATAGTCCATGTGCTTTCTGTTCAAATTTTGCTTTGTCTGTTACTGATGATGATCCTAGAACTGTGAAGGAAGAAATGGATTCAGAAGATGGAAAACTCTAGAAAGAGGCCATGGTTGATGAAATGGCATCTTTGCACAAAAATGAGGCTTGGGATCTGGTGGAGTTTCCGGCTGGGAGGAAACCCATTGGCAGCAAATGGGTGTTTAGAAAGAAGAGAAATGCAAAAGGAAAAGTGGAGAAATACAAAGCTCGGTTGGTAGAAAAATGTTATTCCCAAGTGTCGGGAATTGATTTTGGTGATATTTTTTCTCCTGTTACCAAGGTAACTTCTATTAGATTAATTTTATCTGTTGCTGCTACTTTTGATTTTGAGGTAGAATAGATGGATGTGAAGACAACATTTCTTCATGGGGATTTGGAAGAGGAGATCTACATGAGGCAACCTAAAGGCTTTGCAGTGAAGGGTAAGAAAGAACTAGTATGCAAGCTAAAGAAGTCTGTGTATGGGTTAAAACAGTAACCAAGGATGTGGTATCAGAAATTTGATACATTTATATGGGGACTTGGCTTCACTAGAAGCAAAGTAGATCACTGTGTGTATTTTAAATTAATTGGTGACGGTGTTATTTATCTGGTCTCGTATGTGGATGATATGTTGCTGGTCGGAAATGACAAAGAAATTATCCAAGATTTGAAGACCCAATTGTCCTCCAAATTCGACATGAAAGATCTTGGTGCTGCAAACTATTTTTTGGGCATGCAAATTAAAAGAGATCAAGAAAAGAGGAAGCTCTGGTTAAACCAGAGGAAGTATGTCGAGACAATACTGCAGAGGTTTAATATGCAGGATAGTAAATTGGAGAAGTTTACTATTCTTGTAGGTGTGAGGTTATTTGTTGAACAGTGTCCCAAGACACAAGAAGAGGAAGAGGACATGTCCCATGTTCCATATGCAAGTGTAGTCGGTAGCCTGATGTATGCAATGGTCTGTACTAAACCATACATTGCACATGCAGTGGGAGTATTGAGCAGGCTTATGTAAAAACTAGGGAAGGAGCATTGGACAGCAGTGAAGCAGGTTTTCAGGTATTTGTGTGGCACTAGTGATTATGGTTTGTGCTACCAAGGAAGACCAGGATTGGACAGAGTGTTGGATATTCATGGGTTTGTTGATGCAGACTAGGTTGGAGATCTGGATCAAAGAAGATCGACAAGTGGGTATGTGTTTAACCTATTTGGAGGTGCAGTCAGTTGGATGAGTAAGAAACAATTTGTAGTGGCACTATCAACTGCAGAGGCAGAATACATGGCAGCCACTCATGCAAGCAAGGAAGCAGTTTGGTTGCAGAGAGTGTGTTCAAGTATGGGGTTAGTACAGGAAGCTATTAGGATAGACTGTGACAACCAAAGTGCAATTTTCTTGGCAAAGAACCTTGTATATCATTCAAAGACAAAGCACATTGATCTTCAGTATCACTTTGTGAGGGATATGATAGAAGACAAAAAGGCGTTGTTGGTAAGGGTGGACACTTTGAAGAATACTGTGGATGCATTGACAAAATATGTGAGCTCTGAGAAGTTCTCTTGGTGTAGAGAAATAATGGGCATTGCAGGGTTGGATAAATGACTAAGCTCTCTTGTGGCCCCCTGTGGAAAGAAAACAATAAGTGGGAGAATGTTGGGTTGTGTTGTATTCTTTCCACGACTAGCCCACGTAGTTAACCAGGGGTTGGGGGGGGGGGGGGGGGGAGATCACAGGGGGTTTGAGGGGCACCCGTAACCCCTCTTTATGGGGTCCGGGGCAGCGCCCCTAAAATTTTGGTTTTGGAACCTATGTTAGGTTGGGCGGACCCACCTATGGTTTTGTGCATGATTTTCACACATGTTTTTTGGAAGCGATGGTTTTCGGTCCATTGTATTGGATGCTTCGGCATGTATGAATATGTATTTTAACATTGAAAGGAATATAATGAAAAAATCAAGTTGGTAGTCCCAATTTTCGGATCCAGGAGAAAATCTCTGTGTCTATGTGTTTTATGTGTTATGCTCTCGCATTGTTTATTTTCTGTGTTTTAGAATTCGTGTGCAGGTAATTTCTGTACGGGGTTAAAACCTACATCTCTATAATATAACTTAATTAGCAACATCAACAAGCATATAATGATGTAGTGACAACAACAATATCATATCAGCAAAACATCCTCATAAATATAATCCTCATGTACCATCATCGGACTAATCTCCATGGCACCAACAGATGCATAAAATCATCAACCTAAAATGCATGATACAAGCCAACTTCTTATGTAGCACATTATCCATGCACAACCAAAATGCAAGCTCTTGCAACAACCTTATTTCAAATAAGAACATAGCATGGAACATATAGTAAACTCCTCTAAGGAACCATGATGCCATCAATATCATTGAAAATGTTTGAGGCATATGAGATGATCCCCCTGAGCATGTGTCATCCTTCTTCCTAATCACAATAACCTTAGCAAAAATCCATCATCAAGAAATCATAATCAAAGAGATAAGCATCATTATCATCACAACGTAATTGGATGCAAAACCAAAATGTGCCATATACTCCCCTTGAGCCTATCAACTTTAAGTGGATGATTTCTTGCATGCAGATGTCCAAGTTTCCTCTTGTTTGGCCTACTTTGTATATTCTTCATTCTTTAATTAGGTTCCTTAAGTGTCTTGGAGTCTTGCAATCCTTGTCCATCTGACCAATATTATCACATATATAACATATGATAAGACCAAGAAATGGAGGAAAATATTTGAATCCCTTGATCTTTATTTTACTCCTCATTGCAGGCAACCTGCATTCAATAGACTTGTGGCCAAAATCATTGCATGAGTAGAAAAAACCATAAAAATGACAATTTTACCTGATTTTGGCTAAACTTCAAGAAGTGGATTGTCTTTCTTTCTTGTTTGCTTGATAGGACCTTCTACACCATTAATTCTCTTGTTGCATGGATCTACAATTTGCTATAATATATCCTACCTTCTAGCAGTTGAAGCATCTCACATATGAAAAAGATCTTTAGTTTCTCTTTGGAATAAACTTGGTCTTATATTCCTTGAGCTCCTTCTTTGATTATTGGTTGTGTTGATGGCTCTGCTTCTTACAACTTTTGCAATTTCTATCATCAGTTATACTTGTGGCTACAACAAAACTAGTTTACCCTTTGTGCATGTTGAAATCTAACTCGATAGATGTTGTAGTGGTTTTCTCCTCTAAATCATTCCTTAGTGAAACAACTTATTCTTCCAATATCTCACATTCCTCCTCATTATATATATATTTATTTCTCATTTCTTCCTCAATCTGAATTTTCAATCCATTGATTTCTTCTCTTAGCCCATTTTCTTTCTCATTGGAAATCTGCAAAAGTATTTTCTGGTCTTTACATGCAGTGGTTAGTTTTTCTTCTACATAATATAATTCCTTTATTACAATAATTTCTTATTCATATTCAACCTTAATGAGGGGAATATACTTCTTATCACCACTATCAAATGCGATAGAATCATCAAAATTATAATTCAAAAATGGTTTCATCATATTACCTCATGACACAACTTTTGTGGCTGATATTTCATAATTTGTTGCTTCATTTGCAATGGAATGAATATTTTCCTTCTTCAAACCATTTATCTTTTGAAACACCCTCTTCTTGCTTTTATCGATGATCCATGATCTACTCTCCAAGAGGTCAAGCTTCACTTAAGAGCACCAACTCTAATACCAATTGTTTGAAACTAGATCACTATTGAGACGGGGGGGGGTGAATAAGTATTGATGGTCTTTTTATCAATTTTAATTTTTTTTACCACAATATCAAATATCCATGCACATTCACAACATTAGCTTAACTGAATATGAAAACAGTATTAAACTCAAATCCTAACAACCATGAGAGAAATCAACACAAGAATGCACACATAAGAACACAAGTATTTCTAGTGGAAACACTTTCGAGAGAAAACCACCCTATTTATATTGTGTTGCTCAATTATTCTATTAACCTGTTGAACGAATTTACATGGATTAGATTACAACCATAATCCAAAAGACTCAACTTCCTTCATAGTATGTTGACACCTATCAGACATGACATGTGTTTCTCTCATAGATCTACAAACTCCCATCCGATTGAAGCCCCCATGAAAAATTATCCTTTCCCAACTGCCATTCAACTATCCAACCTATATTTGGTGGAGAAATTTGTTTCTTCTATTTAATCCGCCAAATAGTTGTCTACTTTGAAGCCTCCATGCCTTCACTTCTTCCATGTGAACCATGTTTCTGAATATTTCACACTGGGTTCTCAATCTACTCAACATGAGCAACCCAACAACACCATCGTTTTGCACACAAAATTTGAATCAAAAAATATAACCTAGAGAGGGAAATTATTCACTTCTTCTCACACCAAAACACTTCTCTCAAAACACACCACAAGCTACCAATTTTCTACCAAAAACAACATATAAAATATGAGTCTTCTTCTCAACTCTACCTATGATTTCTACATACAATTCTCTTATATAACTTTGCAAAACTATGTGAGCAGTTGTTGCAATCTCTACTCACTCTCAATATGCTTGCAATATCATGCTCTAAAAATCTCAAGACAACAATACTAAATAGACTGAAAACCTTCCTCTATTTATCATTTTTCTGTGATGATTAACTCAGTAAATGAAACTCGATGATGGATCTTTGTTGATATGCTTAATTTGATCTGGATTCGAATTCTTGATATGATAAATCCAATAACTTCACTTAATGAGAGATATTATTCACTTTAACCATATTCTCGAATTTATTTAACCTTTTCCGACCTTTATATAGAAAATCCCCAACAAAAACCATTAGAAAAAAGAATACAAGAAATGCACAAGGAATCTAGAGAAAAAAAATTCCATGATGTACACGCTAGTTTATTTCACAAAACCAGTGAATGTACACTAGTTTCCTTCATGCAAGTAGCATATATCCTCTCAAATCCAAGTTTTCAACTTGTTTTCACCACCATTGGATCACATTTGTAAGAGGGAGAGAGGGACACCATGATAAACCTCCAGCACCTGTACAACCTACTCAAGCATCCTGCAACAATTGTAGATCCTCTCCAAGCCCTATTTATAACGTCATCAACATGAGAGACCTAATCAGGGACATGGAGACCTACTTAGCAAGGCTCCTCTACTCTAACTCGTGTAGCAACAACCAACACTTGAATACTGCAACATGAACAAGGAATTCATCACATCTCTACTATGTACTAGCCATGCAACACCTATGAAGAATTGTTTATCATGGAAAGTGAAACACACCACCATCTAGCTCCATGCAAAAATCATGATCATAACAACATGATCATGAGATCCTCTGCTACACTCTATATGCAACACCTATAAATCACATCTACATCTCGAGTCTAGTAGACATTCCAAAAACCAATGCAACACATTAACCATGTACAAGCCACCTGTAACCAAACATACAAGTGCTAACCAACTCTTCTGCAACCCATGCTACTAGGTTGACACAATTCCAACCAACAACACATCTGCAACACTGCAACACATCTCAATGCCAACAATTTTTGTTGATTTTGTATAGGAGAATTCATAACCCTTGGGTTTGACATGAAAATTGCAAAAATAAAAGATGAATGAAAATGGAGAATCAATATTTACCCAACTTAATGGACAAATTAACAATTCCTTTAAGCCGAATAAAACCTAGTGGAGGACTGAGAAATTAACAATTCAACCATTAGAAAACATATAGTTTTGAAATATACTTGTTCCTTAAAAATCCTTGCAAGAAATATCAAGAAAGCCAAGATACTCTTCAAGCTAGCTTCATATATCTTACAAAACTAAAACAAACCATCATACTGATGCTAGAATTCATTTCATCTAAGATCTTAAGACAATTCCATACAATTTACACAACATATCAGGTTCACAACTCAAAATGCCATGAAAATTTCATAAAATTTCTTTCTATTAGCAGTAAACATCAAAATAAATATGACATGAACACATACATGATGAGAGAAACAAAAAACCCAAGAGTTACTTTAGAATTCTTCCTGAAAATTGCTTCAAGACTTCCTAGCAATTCACCAAAAAATTTAGTGTAGTTTCCCCTACTACCAACATCCCCCCCCCCCCCCCTGCCCTTTAAATTTCAAAATGAGGCCTATATATAGTAACTCCAAGTGCTTGGCCCTACTCTAAACCACTAGTGGTATATAGAAAACCACTCACATTTGTTACAAAATTTCTAGTTGTATTGTCTCTAACTTCTTTTACAAATTTCCTTGCACATCTACTAACTATCGATTAGGCCCCTCTAGATTTGGATTTGATTTCAATCTTCTCTCTCCTTGTTGGGTATCACCTCCCTTACTACTCTTTTTGTGGACTTGGTTGAGTGGATACATTAGCTTGGATGGCCCCTGATGGAAAAAAGTGCTACCCTTCTTACTTTTGATATAGAAGTTTCATTTGGTATTGCTATGGTATTTATGTGTACAACCAGTCGGTATATGTTCCACATACCACACCACTCTTCCTTGGTTGGCACATCACTCAGCCACGCTTTTACTATAGCCATTTCCATATCTATGACAGGTTCATAGCTGATTTTTCCTTGCACTCTGAAGAATTGCTTCAACATGAACAAGAACTCAAAATGTTTCTTGTAAAGATATGCAAGGAGCACCTCTCTTCAGTGTTTCTTTGACCTTTCTTTGTGAGATGTAGACTATTTAGGATAAAATTCTTGGAAAATAGGTCTCCTTGTTAATTGAATAAGGGTTGCATGCCCTTCTTACATAAACCTTCGCATATCTCTTTAATTTCTCCACCTCTTTAGCCATGTTGTTAACCCATTCCACCAATTGCATTATCATCCTATGCTTCCTCTCTAGATGAGCTTCTTTGTAGTCAAACAGGAGTGATCAATTTCTTGTTTCTGGTCTCTTCTTTAGTCATTTGATTCAAGAAATTGGAATCCACTTTGACTTTGTGTGAAGTTTCTCCATCATATTCCTTGAGTGTGTCCATCTCTTTACGAGCTTTCTAAATCATCTTGATCTTTTCCTACACCAGTTCCAGTTGCTCCCACTTCTTACTAATTAGTTTAATCATTTCCTTCGAGAGAATTTCTATAGGTCTTTTTGTTGATTCTTTTCCAACATTACCCTTCACCTATAGGTACAAATAAATTTTCAGTCTTCTGATGTATTCTTTCCCTCAGTGGAGTTCAGCTTTCATTTTCTTTAAATTCTGCCTTAACTCTGGAGATGATGGTTGGGCCTCTTCGACTTCTTTACCTTTAGCCCTGCTATAATTTTTGTCTAGAGTAGAAAATTCCATTACATGAATCAACCTTAGAATTTGGAGAGTAGAAGTGGAGTTCTAGGTGTCTTGATGTCACACGAGGTGTCACATTGAAGCTACGATGACTTTTTGATGGTGGTACCTTGGCTGACAAGAGTAGACTTTGGAATTTGTGCCTGGACAATGAAATTCTTAAAGGTGCAAGTTACTCTTAGACAGATTATATCCTATAGATTTATTATTTCATGTGCTTTATAAATTCTCCGAGATAGGGATTCTTGGAAGTACTTAAGTGTTCTTTCATTTTATTGGAAGAAATATTTAAAGATAACATAGTTGATTGAAAAACAATAGTGTGGGGCACCTTGGATAGAATTATTTCTAGCATATTTGAACTTTACTTTAGATTTACAAATATTCTTCTGAGGTCATGATGTATTTAACTATTCTAGAGCTCATGGATGGTATGGTTAGTCTATAAATGTGTTGAAAATGCAACAAGAAAATCCTAATTTAATTTTGCCTTGATTAAATTAGTAGAAATTCAAATTTCAATAGAATAAAATACTTGGAGGTAGTTAATTGAGGTGACACAACTCTTGTCACTCAATTAACTCAATAAAATATATTTGGAGACACTTGATTTCAATTCTACATTATTGATTGCTAATTTGTAGCAATATATTTTGGTTAATCTGAGTTATTGTTAGTGTAACTAGTCCTTACTATTAATAGAACTAGTGGAGGTTCAGTCAAGGGTGTGTAATGTTTTTCACACTGAGTGATCATCCAGTTAAACTAATCAATCAACCTAGATTAACTCATGCATGAAGAGAATTTTAGTTAGCTAGTTGAGATTGGAGCTCAAGGGCATTGTACTAGCAGTTGTAGAATTTTCCAAGTTGTATAGGCAATGCATGTTGTCAAAGTAAGGCCTAGAGAAACTGTGAAATTATCAATGAGTAATTTTCCTAATTAATAGGTGGCTAATTCCTCATGAAAAAACTTAAGTAAATAGGAGCTTGGTAGGCTGACAAATTAGCTAAGTATTGACATGAGTCAGTCTGTGAGGCAGTGAGATAAATTATACTAGTGGAGGGGTTGCTCAAGCTTGAGAAAACATTGTATTTCTTCTCTATTCTTTGATTAATGGAATACATATAGTAAGGTGTTTTGAGAAGTTGTTTTCCCCTAGATAAATATATATGTATGTGTGTTGAATCTTAACGCATGTTAATGATTTTTGTTCTCGATCGTGATTTTATTTTTGTAGATGATTAGAGTAGCTTCAAGTTTTGTGATCTAGTAAATTTCATGAGAAGTTTTGAATCTACACCAAAAAATTCTACATGGTATCATATTAAGAGTCACAATAGAGAAGAAAATTTGAAGTTTTCTTTGCAGGTGGACCAAATTTGCAAGATCAAATCTTTACAGCTAGCCAAATGGCGTTCTATGGACTAATACTAGAGTATGCCCTTGAGGGTAGCTCAAATTATGTTGCTTGGAAGGATAGGATGGAGGCATTGTTGGAAGATAATGAGCTAAAGAAATTCATACAAAATGATATCCCAAAGCCTCCAACATCTAATTCTCAGGATTTAGAATAATGGAAGAACTGTGTAGCAAAGGCGAGGAGGATCATATTGGAGGGAGTTTGATACCATATTATCTCAAATCTCCACAGGAAAGAGACTCCATATGCAATGTGGTAGGCCTTCATAGATTTTATCCATAACAATAGTGACCACAGGAAGCTCCACTAAAGGACAAGCTTTCTAATATCAAAATGCAGAAGGGCGACACAATTCCATAATACATCAGCAAGTTCACACGATGTCGTGATAAACTTGGTCAAGTTAGTATTACTATAGCAGAGGATGATATGGTAAACCTAGCACTTCTAGACCTTCCCAAGAGCTAGCACAACTACTAGGATTCAGAGAATGTGAGGGAGAAGCTACCAAATTGAGAACGCCTTTGGGCTGATTTGGTATAGGAGGAGATAGGGCGAAGCACCAGAGATGGGACCTCATCCAAAGAAGAAGAAGATGACTTTGCATTAGTCAGAAAGGGAAATAAGGCCAAGGGGAAGATGTCCCGGGGTGAGGCTCATTCCAACCAAGATGGAAAGAAGAAATAATTTTCCAATTTCAAGTTCTTTCTTCGTCATGAATTAAAGCACTATGCCATGAAATGTCCATAGAAGAAGGAACTCAAGAAGGAGCCTGTAGTAGCAACAATAGGTGAAGCTTTGGCTTCATAGTTCGAGCTTGATTTCACGCTCATCACACGCGTGCCAAGAACAGTGATGGGGAGCATGTGGTACATGGATAGTGGTTCCTTGTTCCACATGATGGGGAGCAAATAATTTTTCAGTGACTTGGAGGAGAAAGATCTCCAAATGAACCTTGATTTTGGAGATGAAGGTACAGTGCGACCAAGATCAGTACTATCACCTTTCAGAGGGAGTTTGTCTCCCCTCTTAGGCTCAAGTATGTGATGTTTGTACTAGGTCTAAAGAATAATCTATTTTCCGTAGCTATGTTGGAGGACTGTGGCTACGATGTGATATTTAATAAAGGGAAGGATTTCCCGAGACATATCGCCACAAAACAGGTGCATAATATTGGAGTTCGAGTCAAGAACTTGTATGAAATTGAGGTAGAATATGCATGCAAAGCACTAAAGAGCAAGGTAGAGACTACAAATTTGGTGGTTGAGAGGGAGCAAGTTAGACCTCTCAACATGCAGCCTCAGAAGAAGCCTTAGGAAGTTGTGGAGCAGACATAAATGGAGAAGCAAACAAGAGGCAGAGTGGAGACATAAATTCAAGAAGGTACCTCCAATGGGGAGAGAGTTCAAGCCAAGTGGGTAGAGGGAGCAAATACAACCATACCTCCAAGAGTGAGGTGGAGTGATGTGATGCCCTAGTCTGATAGTTGCAGAAATTTGGGTAGGGTCCATTGAGTTGTTCTCCTCATGGATCATTACCTTGATACAAGGGCCCAAATTATTCAGTAGTAGGAGGATCAATGTCTTTCAACAAGTGTAGAGCAGTGTTGACAGCAGAGCAGGAAGCTTAGTAGTAGAGTCAGTAGTGACAAAATTTTCCCAGTAGACAGTTGTAGACATAGTTGATTTTGTTTTTTTTTTCTATGCTTCTTAGTTGCAGATGTTGTAGTAGCATCAACAATAGAGAGAAGTATTGCATGAGGTACATTCCAAAGGTTCTAGTAGCATCAACAATAGAGAGAATTATTGCATGAGGTATATTCCAAAGGTTCTAGATCTTGGTAGTTTATAATCCCTTTCTTGTTGAGAGGGAGCATTGAAAATGCAACAAGAAAATCCTATTTTTTTCCTTGATTAAATTATGAGAAATTAGAATTTCAATAAAATAAAATACTTGGAGGTAGTTAACCGAGGTGACTTAGCTCTTTTCACTTAGTTAACTCAGTAAATTTGAGTTGGAGACACTTGAGTTTTGTTCTACATGATTGATTTCTAGTTTGTAGCAATCTATTTCAGTTAATTTGAGTTATTGTCACTCTAACTAGTTCTCACTGTTAGTAGAACTAGTGGAGGTCCAGTCAAGGGTGTGTAAATTTTTTCACACTGAGTGATCATCTAGTTAAACTGATCAATCAGCCTAAATTAACTGATGCATGTAGAGAATTTGATTTACCCAGTTGAGATTGGAGTTCAAGGACAGTGTACTATTAGTTGTATAATTTTCCAAGTTGTACAGGTGGTGCATGCAGTTAAAGAAGGGCCTAAAGGAATTGCACAATTCTCAATGAGTAATTTCTCTAATTAATAGGGGTCTAATTCCTCATAAAATAGTGCAAGGATATAGGAGCTTGGCAGGTAGTGAAATTGGCTAAGTATTGGCTTGAGTTAGTATGTGAGGCAGTGAGATAGATTATATTAGTGAGCAAGCATAGTATTTCTTCTCTATTCTTTGATTAATGCAATACAAAGAGTAAGGGGATTTGAGCAGTTTCTTTCCCCTAGATAAATATTTGTGTATGTGTGTTGAATCTTGATGCATGTTAATGATTTGTGTTCTCGATTGTGATTTTCTTTCCACAGATGAGTAGAGTAGCTTCAATTCTTGTGATCTAAAATTTCATGGGTAGTTTTGAATCTACACATTAAATTTCCACAAAATGAGCCACTGTTTACCTCTATTGTAACTTTATATTTTGCACATCACATGTGATAGCTTCCTTAATCTGGCCTAGATGATTACCTCATATAAATTTGGTGAAATACAACGTACAACTGGTGTAAGACATGTGGACCAATTATCATGCCTAGGAGGACATGTGGTGTATTCTCACATAGAAACACTACTGGACATGAAAGGTTCTGAGATAGTGCGAGAGTGGCAGTGGGCCACCACATGTCCATATTTTTCCCCCAAACTAGGTTATTAACCATGCAACATTCAGATGCAAAACTACTTGTGGGCATCGAATGGACCACTACCTCCACCGTCTGATTATGCAGGGTAACCATGACAATTGGTTTATGCACTGAGTCGTGAGGTTGGGACACATGGAGGGTAGTGAATGGAGTGGTGTGGAGCATGCAATGGATGAGGATTAGGACAAGGGAATCCACATAGAGGCTAACTTGGTGGCAAGTAGTGGGCGACGGTGGTGTAGTGCGATGACAAGTAGGTTGATTTAAGTGATGATGTTTGAAAGTGTTTCACACAGGGTGGGAGGTGGAAAAGCCAAGCCGTAAGGTCCTACGGGAGGCATATGCCTCCACCACATGGATTTCTCCACGCAGCCTCGAGGTGCTATCAACTGCGTAACTTTAGAGCATGAAATGATCTCGACCATTAGAAGGGCTTGTGTTGTAATCATTAGATCTACGTGAAGTGCTATCTATAATGACACCCATTTTTCCCCTCCAAAGTGGCCTGTCACAACCAACTAGATATGACTATGGGCACGTCTACTAGTGCCTGATGTCCAAGATTGGGATGAGATGCGGTTGGTAAGGAAGACCACTGTGCCCTATGTCATGGCAACTACTAGCCCTCAGAGGAAATATGGAGACCATGTTCAAGTTGAAAATATGGTCGATGATGTTTATCATTGGGTCTTACTAGAATTTGATCTTGAAACCAACATGATTAGTGCTTATTCCTCATGACGACTATAATGGAACTTGAATTTTTGAGTATTATTATTTGATAATTGTAACTCTTTCATATCAATGACTGTTACAAGTGATGGATGTAATAAAACCCCTGCTTTGAAAACCTAAATACACTCTTTTGGAGCATGATAATCTTCCTTTCACATAGTCGTTGACAATGAAGTAGGTTCAACAATCCCTCTTGACCAAAAAGTTTCAAAACCTCCATTATCGTTGCCACCTTTTCACTTAACAATCACAATGAAAATTTCAGCTGGAGAACTCAGCAATTACATTTTATCATGACTGAATAATAGTCTTTTACTATTTCTTAGGAAAAGTCCATTCACCTAATAGTCCAATTCTAGAAGTAAGGCCATCTGAAGAAGTTGGATAGTTGTCCAAAATATACCTCGATTGTGTACTTTAATGAATGTTGGGATCACGGTGGGAAAACATTATCTTCATTGGATTTGCATTTACAGGACTAAAATTTAAACATCTAGAGCATGACTAGATGTGAAATAAAACCTGTTATTGTGATATCTAGAAAGATCTCATCTCTGAGCACCTCATGCTAAAGATTGACCCTCTTTTATGGCAAGTTTCCTTCTTGTGTAGAACTAGTGTTGTATCTTCGTTTTCTAATAGCCCTAATTTCCCAAAAGCTATGAATCCATCAACTTTGGCCATAAATCAGAAGCCTCAAGCCAAGATTCTTTAGAAGACTCTTCACAGGGGAAACCCTAGCTTGATTCTTAGATCTAGGTTAACTTAATTAGTTAAACATTGACACTCATGATCTACAACAAGCACCTAACCTTTAACCCTTCTTTCAAATTCCCAGAGACTATAATGCTCTTCTCCAGAGAGGAAATTCGAAAAATGATAAATTTCAAAGTTGGTAATAATATAATCCATAATATCTCTTTGTTCATGTATTGTATCCTATAAACCATAAGATATTTGCGTGTTGGGGGGTGGGGTCTACGTGGAAAACTATTTTGATGAGAGAGTGTGTGCAATTCACGAAACGTTTCAATGTTAACAAAATTATTTCGAGAAAGATGAAAATTGCACAATCGACCCTTCCGTTAAACTTCAGATGGACAAGGAGTCCCACAATTCACCTGTGCACACCATGTGTTCAAAGGATATTGCCCATCGTTGATCTTAATAAAGTATTTGCAGAAGCAACAAATCAATCTGTAGCCTACGCAATTCTTTTTTGTTCATTACCATGGTATATATCCCACATTGGTTAAATGAATATGACTTGTTGTATTTATAGATACCATTGTTGTCATTACATTTTTATGTGTAGTGCATTCCTTATATCCCTCCCTTGGCTTGGCGCTTGATGCGTTCAACTTGTCTTGGTAATTAGTTGTCGATTGGTGGACTTTCGGAGATATAACTTGGTCATTGACATAGATTTTAGGCTTTAAACCCAATAACGTTTTCAACAACAATTTTATTTTTAAATAAATAATTATAAAAATATATATATAAGGATAATTTGTGTAAATTAAATTTATTTAAAACTAAAGCTATTTTTAAAAATAGCCCAAAAACTATTATAAGAATCTGAAGGATGATTAGTCTTCCAACAAGCATTATATCCTCTCTTCCTTCTCCCGAAGTGAAATCACTAAGATGATTCCAAAACATTATGTAACACTTGCTATTATAAAAGTGTCTAGTAAACTATTGGCAAAATATAGACCTGTTTGGGATGTTTGGCCATGCCTTTTTCAAATGTGAGAAACAATGAGGGTGAGGTTGTTCCTCTTACCGGAGAAATATTTAATCAAGTGTCAAACAAAACATCAATATAATTCCTTTATTTGCATTTATAGTGCCTTGGTTTCCAAGGAGAGGAGATGGTAACACCAGATAAGAAAGAATCTGGAAAATCTCGGATTTTTTTTATTTTTTTTTAGCATTTCCTTTAACAAGAATATTTTACAACATAGGCTCCAACTGGGGACCTCTTCCTCCTATCAGATGTAGACAACTTGTAGACCTATGATTTGAATTTTTTGGGCATGGAGTCATACCTATAACATGTGACCTTAAACCTACAACCTTCCAATTACGTATTCAACATATTTTTTCATTGTAGATTACTAGATATAATTTATTTGTGTCTAGAACTATACATTTTAGAAAAGATTCCATCCAATATATTACTAGCAAATAAAACTAATAACAACTTTATAATTGCTTCTAAAGATAAGATTGCATTTATGTATAATTAGTTATCCTCTTTGTTTTGCATATTTCTTGTAACTTCAATCTTTTGAAATAGATTAAGAACATAAAAGGAAAGATATTGATGCAATGCTTTATTCATTGAGTATTAAATTCATCAATCCACATCAGTAAATTCTATATTTTACCAATACTTTGTAACTGAGAACTAGAATCAGTCCTGAAATTGATTCCACATACTGAATATCTGTAATTTGTCTTGTTCATTACCAATTTAATTGAAACTTACTCCATGTGATTTTACCAGGAAATCACAAAAGGATCATGAAATGAATGGTTGATCTAGATCTTCATTATTAAATTCATAATATTTTCCAAATTAGAAGACAACAATAAACTTATCATTCTTCTCATCCACAAAAAAAAAAAAAAAAACTTTGAATGCTCTTGAAAAACGTTAGATACAACAATCATATTATATATATTAAGACTATCTAAAGGTGCTCCTCTATGCAATTTTATAGAAAAATCATCACTTTTAAAAACAAAAAGTAGCAATGATTTCATTTTCCTATCAACCAAAATATCTACTCCACTTCCCTTCATAAAATCAGATTCATAATTTCCATACATTTGTCCATCAAGTTCAAGAAATTGTTGCTCCAAAACTACATATTCTTCATTGTTATCATAATACACTTATGAGGAAAAAAAATTGATACATGTTTCTAGCATATTAATTCTTACAACAATCCTTAAATATAAGAGAAATTGAGAAAATACTCTCACAATGTTTATGAAAAGAATCATAAAATATTTTCAATAATGAAATGCTATAAGACATATGTATTATTATCTTGCATTCTGATTAAAGAATTCATATTTTATTAGGTAACTTGCTGTGAAGTGAAAGTTGTAACCTTCTCAAACTGAAATGAATATATATATATATAGATATATATATATATACATATATATATATATATATATATACATATATATATATATATATATACATATATATATATATATATATATACATATATATATATATATACATATATATATATATATATATATATATAGATAGATATATATATATATAGATATAGATATATATATAGATATACTACAAATCGAAATTGTTGAAGCAAAAACCCATTGAAAGTCTAGAATTAATTTGTTCTTGAAACCACATAGTGAAAACCTAAACTTTTTGAACTATACTAAAAGCAAATCAAATACAAATTGATCTACTACACACTTGAACTAATTTATATACTGCACACACTCCTACTTTACTAGACCGAAATTATGCATTATTAGGTGTATTCATACTTCAAGTGTAAACGTGTGAGAAGTGGATTATCTGACAGACCACCTTGCATTCAGATGAAAACTTGAAAAATATTTACAATATGAAACTCAAATTCCATAGGCAACTAATACTTACAGGTGAAAATAAATAAGTTATTCAAAGATGAAACATTTAAAAACTCTGAAGAATGCATCCTCTATTGATGTTTGGAATTTTTTATCACTATCAAGAGGAAGAAATAAATGTTGCTCAATGCAACCAACAATGAGCCTTGAGCTAACACAAGCACAAAATCATCTAACATCTTGAACCAGTGGAATCTAGAACCCATGGAATTGCTAAATAAACAAAGTGAATTTGCTAGGTGAATGAAATGTAGCAGATTTCTAATGTCCAATCTTTGTTTACTAGCAAAGAATAGATCTACTATTTATTGTTCTCCCAAGAAATATTTCTTTGTTACTCTATTCCTCGACAATGATGCTAAATGATGTATATATTTCTTGAAGGCATACTATTAGATGCAAACTATGCCAAGAAACCAACTCAACCAAATTTAGGTTCAAGTTAGCCCTCAAACTAGTGGGGGCTCCCTCAAGTGTTACGAGGCTTTAATGTTGTTCAATGTCACTGAAGAACCTATGAAGCACAATAGACGGATATAAGGGTTTTTTTATAGGTGGTTATTGATGAGTCACAAATCCTTTCTTAACAAATAAATCCCTCTCTTGCAGAGGTCTAACCAAAGTGCCAACTTTCAGCTATGACAAAATAACATAGTTTGAAAGATGTGGATGGGATATTTAAAGATAATATTAGTTACTTAACATATTCACACTGAATATTCAATTATCTAATAAGAGAGGAAGCATATAGAAGTATCTCTACTGTGAAAGATCAATATATTTAAGCATTGTATAGAAGCAACAATCTCCTAATGCAAAGGGATCATCATGACACACTATCCCCTTTATCTACTCAGTAAAGAACATAATTTTGCGGTGGTCTTCCAGGGAGGTTGACACTCAACCTATCCATACTTAGTATTCTATACAAACTCAACAATATGCAGAAAAATATATGAAATTATAGGAAAGTACTCACACAGTCAACAAATTTTGTCATTAACTGGAGCGATAATCTCTTGATTAAATTTTGAAGTTACAAGCTTTACATAAATGTTTTTGTCTCAAAAGGAATCCATTTCTTATTAAAAATAATGAAATATATAGAACATCATCTTCATCAAAAAGTTACAAGCTTTGAGGAATAAAATCCTAAACAATAAATTTAAAATATTTAAAATTCTTTAAATAGCTGCAAGAAATATGGAGCTGATTGATTGTTGATCTTATTCTTTAGAATTTGGATTTGTGGAATCTATATCCACAAATGAAGTCAACTTCCCTTTTACTATGCCTACTAATCCTTTGACTACTGATTCTCCTTATGATAAATCGGGGAGTAACCTTCAACTTTCTAATACTGTGCCACTTGTCTTTTTCTTATATGATTGTCGATTTGAATACTCAAGATATGTTTTTCCACTCATTACCATGTTTCGCAAAGGAGAAATAGAAGGAAATTATTTCTTTGATGTATATGACCTAAAACCATGATAGCTATTGACCACTAATACAAGCAAAGAATTTTTCCTCCGGACATGAAAAAATCAAATCCGACCATTTCATATTCGTATCCACACCATATCTAGAATTTGAAAGACCAAACTATTCCTTAAACATTCATTATTTTGTTTTACAGTCTTATAAGCACTTTTGCTTAAGCAATCTCCATTTGTTTTCAAGGTACCTGCACACCATCTTCCTTTAGAAATAAGGTTATTCTCTTCCCAATGGAGCACCTTTAACATATGGACACCCAGGTGTGTATGAATGCTAGAATATTCAATCGAGAATAAAATACCAAATCTAGTGAAGCCTAATCTAGATGAAGACAACCACAAGTTGTGCATATATCATTTGTAGCAACTTTCCAAAGTGTCTCTAGGAGCACCACTTGTTATTCATCTGCCAAGAAATCTTACATAGTTCTAATAAAATTATCCTAACATGATACTCCATAACCATTTTCTATTGTAGATTTCTCAAGCATCAGATGTTTAAAATTTGATGGTCATTTTTTATTAACACCAAATGTTGTGCCTCTTCTCTATATATTTATTTAGATAATAATGTAATCTCATGCCCAAAATAAGCTCATCAAATTAATCAACCTTCATTCTCTTGAATTAGATGCACTGAGATGAGTAACCTTAATACCTAAGTCAACATTTGAAAATTCTAAACCATAGTTTCAAAAACCTCATTTCAAAGCAACTGTTTGACAACAATTCGCATATTGTGTTTGAAAAGTGGATAGTGTTCATATAGACCTCCATCAATTTCCACAACAATCCTCAATTTACCTATTTGTTCAATGTATTTATGATCTAGAACTGTTAATGTCCCTCACTAATAGGGCCTCTCCATAAATGGTATGAAAAGGAGTGACATCCATATATTCTAACAAATAATTTTGTGTGATATTACCATAAGGCTTTTCATTTTTCTGCATTATTAAATGAAGCATCTTCAAAATCTTGTTCCTGCAATACAATCCCATATAGAATATATATTTGATAGGTATAATAAGATATCATGCAATTCGTATTGAATCCCTGTGATTTCTTGTTGTGGAAAATTATCATTTCCACCTCATAAACAAGAGTTGAATTTGGTAGAATTATGGCCAAGTTTCTTTGGGTTTCAATATTTCCAAAAACCATATTCAGGTCCTATGAAAACATGAAAACTTTCCTAATCATCATGGTTTCTACTTCATTATCAAGGTCAGTGATGAGTGATGATTTGTTCTTCGCCAACTGTAAATTGAAAATTCTCTTCATCTGCATATCCTTGAATGTTCAAATGGACTAGTGCTTGTTCCTCATGAGGATTGTAATGGAACTTGAATGTTCGAGTATTGTTCTTTGAGAATTTCAACTCTTTCATATCATTTATTGTTACAAGTGATGGATGTAATAATACCCTTTCTTTGAAAACCTGAATGCACTCTTTAGCAGCATGATAGTCTTCCTTGCACATAGTCTTTGACAATGAAGTAGGTTCAAAGCAAAAAATAATTACCAATCCAATCATCATAACAAGTCAAGTTGAATGCATGAAGCCCCAAGCCAAGGAAGGGGCATAAAGAATGCGTTACGCAACTTCTCAAAACCTTCATTATCAATGGCACCTTTAAACTTTACAATTGGATTGAAAATTTCAGTCAGAGAACTCAACAATTGCATTTAATCCGTTCTCCTCATAGTTCAATCCAGAAGTAAAGTCATATGAAGAAGTTGGATAGCTTTCGAAAATAGCTCTCCATCATGTAATTTAATGAATTTTGGGATCACAATGGGAAAACGTTATCCTCATTGGATTTCCATATACACGACTGAAATCTAAACCCATTATTATGATAGCTGCAAAATAAAACCCATTATTACGATATCCGGAGTGACCTCATCTCTGAGCATCTCATGCTGAAGATCGACCCTTTTTTATGGAAATCATCTTTGATGTGGAGAACTGGCATTGTATCTTCATTTTCTAATAGCCTAGATTGCCTGAAAGCTTTGAATCATCCAATTTGGCCATAAATCAGAAGCCTCAAGCAAAGATTCTTTAAAAAAACTCTTCATAGGGAAAACCATAGCTTGATTCTTAGATCAAGGTTGACATAATTAGCTAGCCCTTGACACTCTTCATCTACAACAACTACCTAACCTTCAATCCTTCTTTCAAATTTCCAGATATTGTAAGGTTATTCTCTAGAGAGGAACTTTGAATAATGATAAATAACAAAGTTGACAAAGCCCTGATCCATAATACATCCCCATGCCTATGTTGTATCCTAGAAACCATAAGTTGTTTGTAGGGGGAGGGGTCTAGGCAGAAATCGATTTTGAAGGGGGGGTACAATTCACGAAATGTTTCCACATTAACAAAGTTGTTTGGAGAAAACCGACAACTTTACAAACCCCTTCCGTTAAAATTCGGATGGACAAGGGGTCTCGCAATTCACCTGTGCAAGCCATGTTCTTAAAGGATATTTTCCACCGTTGATCTTAATCAAGTATTTACAAAAGCAATAAATCAAATATATAGCCTACGCAACCCTTTTTTGTTCATTTCCATGGGATATATCCCACATTTGTGAAAATAAAATGACTTATTGGCATTTATATAATGAATTATAATCATAACATTACGATGCATGGTGCATTCTTTATGCTCCTTCCTTGTCTTGGAGCTTGATGCATTTAACTTGTCTTGGTATGATGATTGGATTCATAATTTCATAATTAGTTTTCGATTGGTGGAATTTCAATTATTGTCTATAATGCGATTTTTTGGAGATTCCAGTGACAGAATCCGGCGGAAAAAATTGAGGTTAAATCTTGATTTGTAATATTTAAAATGGTTTTTTAATTGCATATTTGGATTCAGCACCCTGAAAAACCCCTGGGACGCTTTGATTGTGTAGAAACTAGCTATCAAACTTGCAATTCCAATAAATTGCTACCAGACTTTGACCGGAAAAATCCACCAGAAAAGCTTCCAAAAAGTCGCATTATAGACAACTGCTATAAATTAGCCAACCCAATAGACATTGGAATCTCAACCCAATAGATATAAATTGGCCAACCCATCTCAACCCAATTGCTTTTGTAACGGAATTTTCATTTTTTTAAATAACGATTGGTGGAATTTCAGTTATATAAATTGGCCAACCCAATAGACATTGGAATATCAACCCAATAGCTTTTGTAACTGCAATTTCATTTTTTTTAAATAAGTAATTTTACAAAATTATATAAGGATTTTTTATAGAATTAAATTTATTTAAAACTAAAACTATTTGTAAAAATATCCCAAAAACTATTATAAGAACCTAAAAGATGATTATTCTTCCAACAAGTGTTGCATCCACTCTTCCTTCTCTCGAAGTGAAATCACTATAATGATTCTAAGACATTATGTAACACCTATGATATGATACAAGTGTCTAGTAAACTGTCGGAAAAATATAGACCTATTGATGATGTTTGTCCATGCCTTTTCAAATGTTAAAAACAATGACAGTGTGTTTGTTCCCCTTATTAGAGAAAGATTTAATTAGGTGTCAAACAAAACATCAATGATAATGCCTTGATTTGCATGTACAGGGCCTTACTTTCCAAGGAGAGGAGATGAGAACACTAGATAAGAAAGAATCTGGCAAAGATCCGAAATTTGTATTTTTTGTAACATTCACTTTAACAAGAATATGTTACAGTAGGTTCAATATTATATTTGTTTCTTAGCTATCTTTTATTCTTATACTATACATTTTTTATCCCTTTTTCATTTTTTGTCAATAAATCATGGTATTTCATAGATAACTAGCTATAAGGAAAAGCATCTCCCACACACCCTCCCTCTTCAACATATACTTTATTCCACACACATGTGACTCTACACACCTCTTGTTCGGCATAGCTACTTCTTCCACACTTATCACTTCTCACATGTTCTTACACTCTACACTATTTATTTCTTGCATGCCACTTGTCATGATCACAAGATTTTGAGGCATAATATTTATCTCGCTTCATTGACTTTAGATATCATTCAATGCTACTAATATTGAGGGTGTTAAAGGGGAAACAATCTTTGAATTAAATGGATGAGTTAGTTTTCAAACATCAAGGCTTATTTCCACCATCTCCAATAAATGACGACCTTAATCTATTAAGTTTCTATTTATTAGCCTGTCCCACCCAACGAAAGTCACATGAGAGGAGTAACAATTGGTAATTATATAGGGAAACAAGGAATTTACAACTAAGTTGCATTGAGAATTCAAATTAGAAGTCTTTTTTTGAATAAGAATTCAACATTTAATTTTTCATAATTTCGGTGATTTCAAGATTAGGCAAAATATGAAAAGCAATATATCATCATACATAAAATTTATCCATAATAAAATTTCGATGACACTTAAATTATTAACCATTTTTTGGCAAGTTCAAACCAAAATTTAACTAAAAAAAACTATTTAAAAAACTTGAATTTAGTTGAATTTATGCTCTAAGAAAGGGCACTTCACTTTAGGCATGAGAGTGGAGACCAAAATTTAGTAAAAAAAAGCATATTCTAGTTATTTAAGAGAATTTATGATAAAATCCCACTATTGATTTGCAACAGTATTTACATTGTCAGAAAGTGGTAGAGAGTAATGGCCACTTCACTTCAACTTGGGATCATAGTATAGTAGAAAATAAGATAAATAATCATTTATTACCTCTTCTTAATTTATTCACCACAACTTTATTATTTATCATTTACACCCAAGTTTAAATACCCTGGTCACTTTCCCAACATGATTATAAATTAAATATTTCCTTTTGGCCCCACATTGTTCATGTTGACCCTTGAAATGTCTCACTTAAGTTTTTTTATGCTTAGCCAAATTTCATATGTGTGGAAGAAAAATTATATTTATTGTTTTGCACACACATTCCCTTTGAACATCTATTCCCCCACACATACCCCCTCTTGCTCACGTCCATTATTCCACAAACATCCCTGACTTTGCACACCTATTGTGTTTCATAGCTACTTCTTCCACTTCACACTATTGAATGCATGCATGCCATGTTATGTACCCAAATCACAAAGAAGATAGATCAATGACTTCAAAATTAGCCTCTTCGAGGGGAAAACCTCCTTTACATCACATAAATGCAGAATTCTTGAATGATACGAATGACTAGACCTCCTTGCTATATATAGGAGTCTAAGGGGTCACAATATAATTAGACTCCTATGGGGCATAACAATAATAATATGAGCTTCTATGGGGCATAACAATAATAATATGGGATATACATGGGCACAACAATAACAATAGAGGGCTACACTAAAAGTAAAAACAAATGGGATATAGTAGTATTATAGGGACCTAACATGCCCCTCGCCTTCAAAAAAAAATTGTCTTCAATGCTTGAGTAGTTCTTAATGCTTCTATATAGAATTCTCATCCTCCCATGTGGAATCTTCAGCAGGTAAGTTCTTCCACTAACTAAGATACTCTGAAATTGATTAATTTCATAGCTATGAGGTTCATGTTTCTGTGACTCCTTCAGACTCCAATATGATTTTTCCTTCTTCGTAAATTTATGGCAATATTGTTTGAACTGGGAGCTTGTCACTAATAACCTTCTTTAAGAATGAAACATGGAAAATTGGGTGTACTCAAGAACATTTAGGCAACTCGAATTTGTATGCTATAGTACTAATCTTTTTCAACACCTTTTAACGACCATAGTACTTGGGTGATAATTTATTATCCTTTTTAGCTTACTTGAGGGAGATTTGTTTGTATGGTTGTAGTCATACAACTACCTAGACACCTACATCAAAACTTCTTTCACTACAATGTGGATCAGTGTATTGTTTAATTCGATTTTGTGCTAGAGTTAGGTTATACTTTAAGAGTTGGAGAACTTGTTGTTGATGCTCGATGTGATTGTCCACTTTTTTAATGTTAGAATTTTCCCTTAAATATGTTGTGATGGATGGTGGATGATATCCATAAAGTGCCATAAATGGGATCATTTATGCTACAATAAGTAAGGAAGTGTTATACCACCATTGATTCAGAGGTAAACACTCGACCTATTGTGTTTGTTTATCAGATAAGTTATCACCAAAAAATGATCACCTAGCCATTTTTAACTAGGTGTATCAAAATACACCATGTAGGATTAATTTTACCATAGTAAAATCACTTTCAACATGGGAAATATTTTAGTAAACCATTTTTTATTAATTTATTTCTGATTAAAATTTAAAAAACCCCATGAGAATAATTGAATAAATCATTATTTATTTAATTTTCTCAAGGAATAATTATTAAATCATTATTTAATAATTCTTCCTTACTAAATCACCTAGGAATAATTGAATAAATCACTATTTATTTATTATTCCTTAATTCTATTATTGGAATAATTGTTAAATCACTATTTAATAATTATTTCAATTTTACACCAATCTTAATCCTCGCGAAATAATTAAAAAATCATTTTTTTGTTAATTATTTCTAAATAAAGATATCTGACCATTTTTAATATCTTTTTCCTCTCCAAAAAATATAATAAAGTATTCCTAACGGTTAGATCTTCATTTGTCAATATTATTTTATTATTCTCCATTTTCAACCCAATACTTTGTTATAAATAAGAGGTTTTCCCATTCCTTCTTCACCGTGATCCGTATCATCGTCACCACTATCGTCTTCTTGCATTTGAGCTCCCACTTGAGTTCTACACATTGTTTTTTGTTTCTCACATATTGAGATAGAGAGAATCGATTACTAAAGCATAAAGGACATCAAAGGACCCATCCTATGGAGGGGGATTTGCAAACCCTTTTTTTAGATCTTCTTCACTTGGTGTTATCGATAAAGATTATTATTTCTTTAAAACTATTTCCATATTATGTTATTACATTGTATATATATTGTTTGTTAATTTACATCAAATATATATTTTCGTTGCATGTTTTCTGTAGATTTATTATTACAGATCTGAAGCGTAAGTAGACATAAATTATTGTTAGGTTCACTTGTCACCAGTGACTTAAGTGATATGTTTTTGGTACACCTTCCAAGAAATTTCATACTAAAAAACGTCACCTCCACCTATGTTATGGTCGAGTGTTTGGAAGAAGCTTGGTTCACCTGACCTATCCCCTTCCACCATCACTCTCTATGCTTGGAATGGTCATCCCTCTCATCCCCATGGCTTATACTGCAACTATCACATCATTATTTCCAACAACACTATCTCAATTGACATCAAGGTCCTTGATTCCCCATCAGATTATAACATCCTCTTGGGTCGTAGTTACACCTATGCTATGTCAGTTTTCGCATCCGCGACTTTCTGTAAGATGTGCTTCCCTCATAATGAAAAGATTGTCATTATAGATCAATTGGTGTACTATGACCATAAGTCTTAGTCTTCACCTCAGTCCACTATCTCATCGATTACTGATAAAAAGATTGTCTTGTCCCTCACCAACGTCTCTCCTGGAGTCTACAAAGGTTCCACCTTCCTTGGTGCTTATTATGGTCCATCGCCTACTCCTTCTAAGATAAGCTCATCAATTTTTTGCATGCTCCAAGCATCACAGACCGCCCACAAGCAGTCTGGTATGCCTTCATAGTAGCTAGCACCTCTACAACATGTTTTTCCCGACTCAACCCAGCCTTCAGGTATTACTCCTCAATGTATTTTTCCCTCTACTGGCATCTCTCATATTCCTTTTCAGCCAAGAACCATTCCCCCACGTCTTAACTATCTTGGAGAAGTTCCCCCAGGTCATTACCCTTCTGGTCAAATACTATTCTTATTTCCACCACCGGATGTTTATTCTACACCTGTCATGGCTACATTGAGTTTACCTAACATTATCTTGGGGATCCCTGTCTGGTACATTGATCCTCCCGCAAACACTCCCCCTGATCAACTCAAACCTTACATAGCTTTGACCCCTGTTCAACCTGTCATTACTACCCCTTCCTTTTCTTTAGTTCCTCAATAACCTCAATAGGAACCTACTCCTATTGTGAAAGCATGTAGTGAGGGGGGAAATCCCATAAAAAGGGAACTAAAAATAAGGCACCCTAACCAATTCCAGCTCTTCCTAAGCCACCAAAACCTACTCCCCCGTGTTATTTGTGTGATGTTGTTTGTCATGCCACTAATAATTGTCCTGAAATCCCTCATATCAAGAATGTGGTATTTGATACCTTCCATGATTCTAACATTCATTAGGTCCATGTCACCTTGCCCGAGTAAGCTAAGAATAACAGATCATTATGCATAAATCACCCCTATTCTTTGTGTGTGATAATTATGGCCATTATTCTCATTATTGTCCACGTCTCGAATACTTTTATGATACACTTCAAGTCCTTCATGAATTAGAGGTCGCTCATAGTGATTCCACGTCTCCTCTACCTGCAGGTTCTAGCCCCACTCATATGCCAGAGTAGGAGGTCTCTCAACCAATCATCATGACCCCTCCCCTTGATATCGAGATGACGGATAGTACCACTCATATTCTCTACCTATCTTCTTCCATGGGATCTATATATTGGGACCCCCTATATGTCTCCTATTGTGATTATGTTGAACCTTCTTCAATGAACACTTCAGTCTCAACATCGATATATCTCACATCTACGATCCTTTCTCATGAAGGTGCGTTAAGTAGATCCTCTTCATCATGTGGTTTTTCTTCCTCTAGTTCCCCCATTTTCCATTCTGATGAAGACATCATGGAAGCCATGAACACCCCTAATTATCTTTGGGATGATATGCACCATTGTGTCTACTTCCTTCCACAGGAAACCCATGAACAATATGCTATGGAGTCAAAAGACTTCATTCATGGTGAAGTCGATTGGTTTAGAAATCCCATTCCAGCACCAGATGCTTTTGAAGAAAGAAATATGGCTAACATTTCCCCTACCATCAAAATCAACATTTCGAATAAACCAAGGATCGAAGAAAATATCATCTTGGGGGCACAATGCACCCAGAAAGAAATTGATGCTTACAATAAGTTATTCAAAGAATTCAGTGATCTTTTTTCCTGGTCTTATTCTGAAATGCTTGGACTTGATCCTGCCATTGTTGAACATCACATCAACACTTGGCTTGATGCCATCCATGTCTGCCAAACGAAAAGGCATATCCATCCTTCCAAATGTTAAGTTATCAAAGCTAAAATCGATAACCTCAAGTAGGCTGGTTTCATCTATCCTATCGAATACACCATATGGTTGTCCAATCCTATTCTCATTCTCAAGAAATAAGGCACCATCTGTGTCTACATGGACTTTCACAATTTGAACAAATCTTTTCGCAAAGACAACTTTTACACACTGTTCATAAACCAAATCATTAACGAGTGTGTGGGGCATGAGGTTCTTTCCTTTATGGATGGATTCTCTAGATATAACTAGATATGTATCCATTATACTGATCAGATTAAAAGTGCCTTCATGACTCTATGGGGAAATTTCGCTTATAGGGTCATGTAGTTCGATTTAAAGAATGTTGGGGCCACTTTTCAATGTGCCATGTCTTACTGTTTCCATGACCTAGCTCATATTATCCTTGCATATCTAGACGATCTCACTTCTCATTCCAAACTTTGATCGCAACACATTCATGATTTACATACCATTTTCCTCCGATGTCGCAAATATAACATTCGCTTCAACCCCCTTAAGTGTGTCTTTTGCATTCCTACTAGTCGAATTTTGGGTTTCATTGTGTCTAAAGATGGTATCACTCCGAACCCTTTAAAATTTCAATCCATTCTTAAACTTCCTCCTCCTTGTACTCTTCTCCAGTTGTAAATCCACCAAGGAAAAACTAACTTCCTTTGTAGGTTTGTCCCTGACTATGCCACCACTACACACAGGTTTCTTAGACTCCTTCGATCTAACATTCAATTTGTTTAGGATGGCTAAGCTCAACATTCTTTTGATGCCCTCAAATGTTCTTTCACTTCTGCTCCCTTGATCGATCCACCTAATTTTGAGATGGATTTAATCTTGTTTATCTCTGTGTTCGCCTATTTGATCATTGAGGTCCTAATCCAAGAAGATGGTGTTAGAAATGATCATGTCATCTATTATGTTAGTAAGAACCAGAGCAGAACCCCACTGTCCTATTCACATGAAGAAACGTTGGTGTTGGATGTTGTGTTCTATTTTCGAAAGATTCATCATTATATACTTATGTGCACTGTTCGCCCTCTGTAATTTTCTTAGGTTGTGGGAAGGAAATACAGAGGTAACCACAAACCACTTTGAGGCTGGAATCTAGCCCTGCAAGCTTCAAAGAGGGCTCTATTTATCTAGAATGTTCAATCACTTGGACATTAGACTAGGTATGGTGCTCAGTGGGGTATACGTTTCAAAGATTTTTTGGTAGGAAAGAGGACAGATCCATTGGGCATGGAGTCATGTCAAGCTGGTTATGGTTCCAGTGATAATATGAAAAAAATGAGGATCTTCTACACGGGCAAGGTAGGTAGTCCTTTAGGGGTTTCAGTCAAATGTTTTGCATGGGTGAGCAGAAGATATGTGGAAATGGAATATAGAGCACCAATCAACTGGATGAATTCTAGATATCATTTTAGAAGAAAACATACATGTTTAGCAAACTGAAAGAAAGCACCATTTAAAGTGAATTTTTAGCCAATAGCTTTGTTTAACTAAAAAAAAAGACACATTTCAAAGCAGGATTGATACATAATATAACTTAGAAAACCAAGAATCACATCTCCAAAGAAACTAACATAAGAATCCCTATAAAATTTTACCTTTGTTTTTCATTCGCTAAAAGATATATCAAGAAAAATTGCAATACACAATATCTCTTCTTCTGAACCTATACAACCCTTTTCTTGATCTAAATTACATCATAAGTCGCTAAAAAAAATATGCTCCCACCTCCAGGAACCAAATTTCTCAATAGGCTTTTCTATTTCTAGCCAATGCAATGAAAATAGAACTGTTTTCTCAAAATTAGGGGCTTTTTGACTAAATCTTTGCAAGCATATTTACATTAAATTCTTAGTCCAAATAGAGCCTATGAGTCTTTGGATGTCTCATAATATTTACCATGATCATAAAAACATATTACAATAATTTTTGGCATGAAAACCTCAATAAAAAAGGATGATTGTTTGGAAGCGCAACATCGGCGTTGCAAAACCTCCTAGTGCAACAAAAATGCAAAAACACAGCAAAATAGTGCAACACTTGTATTTTTTATTATATACTAAATGGTAATCTGGATTGAGCTAATTTTTTTACAAAAATTTAATATCATTATAACCCTCCTCCTCACAAATTTAGAGCCAAATATTATTGATGAATCTCGATAAAATCCAAAAATGGTTGCAGATGACAGTGGCTCATTTCTCCAAAATCATGAAGAATTTTTCCCTGAAATTAAGTGAGGTTATTCATCTCACCCCCATGCATCTACTGTAAAAATTTCATGGCAAATAGGTACAGGGTTTAAGAGACATGGTGAAAATATGGTGATTGTGTGAAATCACAACGCATAAGTGCAATGCTCCAAGCTTATACTACCTTCGGGAATGGCCCATAAAACTTTTCAAACCCATGATAAAATTTCTAGGCCGAACACAAACCTTCAAACCCCAAAACTTCTTCTTGTAGTAGAATCACATTAGAGTTGTGTAGTGCACCTCCATCTTCGTGACTTAACCAAACACTTGACCTTATGACTGAGAAAAATGATTTGGAGCTAATCCAAATATTCACAAAAGCTTCCTACATGAACAAAAGAGCCAAAAATTCTAATTCTTTATCAAAATTTGATGTCTTGGTAAATTCACAGAAGATAAGTGCAGCGAAGCCATGGTTGATGTAGCTCCAGTCACTCCCTGAGTTGCTTGATGATTGTTACACGTGTGAAATTCCATGTACATCATCCTTTCATATTCTAAAATATTCCAATCCCATCCATTTTCCTAGTGCTAGATCCCTTCAGGATTATCCATAATTCCTCTGTAGAAACCTTATTTCATTATGCAAAGCTTCCATCTCTCAAACCTCCACCTACAACCAAAAGCGCAACGCCTGTAAGAAAGTGCAATGCCTCCCCTACCTCCTTTGTGCAGTGACCTCCAATCACCATATAGCAAGCTTCCAATGGAAAAAATGAAGTCTCTATGGAATTTCTTGACATTAACCATGCATTTGAACTCCCAAGGTGGCTAAATCTGGATTTCAAGGGTGATGATTGGAACCTTGAAATTGAATGATGAATGTGCATCGCTTGTCAGAAGCGTGACATTTTCCTCCTAACCATTGTACTAATGATGATGTCATGACTGATCATGATTTGACACTCTAACTGACCCAAGACACCCTACCAATTTGTGCCAATGATGATAAGACATAACAACATGACCTCACTCATGATATTTTGATGAAACCTAAACCTAGACCCACTTAAGTCAACCTCTCAAGACATCATCGGTTACGATCTTTATCATTGCAGTGTCGACATTGTCCTTCGTCGTTGTCTCACCCATGCTGAAGCTGAGTAAATTCTCAAAGCTTTCCATGGTGGTGCTTGTGGTGGTCACCTCTCTAAATTGGCCACTACCCATAAAATCATGTGCGTCAGTTATTTTTGGGCTTCTCCTTTTAGCAATTGCATTGAGGAAGTCAAACATTATCCCATTTACTAATTATACGCCCCTAAGGCATGAGCTCCACCTTCTCCCCTCTGTCTTATCGTCACAGTCGGTCCTTTCTGTAAATTAGCTATTGAATTTATGGAGTGTTGACCCCTGTCTGCTAATAACCATAAGTATATTATCATTTTTGTCAACTATTTCACCAAATGGGCTGAAGTCATGCCAACGTTCAATAACACCATGGCTACAACAACCCTCTTTTTCTTTAACCATGTTATTGCTTTATTTGGGGTTCCGAAGCAATTGGTCTCCAACTGTGGCCGACACTTCAAAGATGATATATGCCATGAGATATCCTCTTTGTTGGGCTTCAAACACTAATATTCATTGTCTTACCACCCGCAAGGAAATGGCCAAGTTGAAGATGTCAAGAAAATCTTTAAAACTATGGTTTAGCGGATGGTGAACAAACACAAGACCAACTGGCATCTTATGCTCTTCCCTGATTTGTGGGCCTATAAAGCTTCTCTCAAAACCACCACTGGGTTCACTCCTTTCCAACTTGTTTTTGGAGAGGAGGATTTCTTACCAATCAAGTGTGAAATCATGTCCCTCCATCTTGTCGTCGAACTCCTACCAGACACCCAACCTCTAGAACAATGACTTATCATGCTTGAGTGTGCTAATGAATATTGTTGTGTTGCATTACAAACCATTGAAGCAGCCAAAAAGCACACCAAAGCTCAATATGAAAAAAATTCCACCCTCGTAACTTCCACGAAGGTGACCTTGTTCTCGTCTATGACTAAGCTCATGATGTCATGGGCATGGGAATTTTGAACCATTATGGCTAGGTCCTTACATAATTCGTAAGTTTTTCGGAAAAGGGGCATGCCTTTTCGAGGGTCTACAAGGATAAATACTTCCTAACCCTCATAATGCACTCTACCTACAAAAATTTTACCCATAATATTTCCCATTGAAATGCATGAATATTTTTCTTTTTCTTTCATTTAGGTAGCTTGCATCCCGCATCATCTTACTCATTTTCTTCATACATCTTTCAGATAGATCCATCATCCACACCTCATATTATCTATGCTGATGGGACGAATCTCTTCTCCAGGAATTTAGTCTCAGTCGCTTGGGCCATTTTCACCCCCTTGCATTTGTTAGTACACTCCAATGGTGTCTGTATTGGATCTGCCATCAATAACCAGGATGAATATGACGTTGTGATAGGTTTTTTATTTGATGTCCTTGATCGTCACATCCTTCACCTTCATGTTTTCTTGGTTCCTTTCTACTTTTCGTGCAATTTAATGGTGTTTATCATGTGCGTAATCCTATCCTATTTATAAAATATCTATGAGTTAAGCTTTTGGCACATGAATTTGAATCAACTACATTCAATCATGTTCCTACAGCCCAAAATTACTATGTAGATACCATTGCAAATAAAATTCTATATTCTCATTTATCACATGCATATACAAGAAGACAGCCATACCATAAACAAATGGTGAACCACAATCATCACAAAAGATGCATAACCATATTATGTATCATAATATCCAACATATCGTGCTTGGATTCCACTATTCTAAATACATTTGATATGCTCATTCACATTTTATAACAAAACAAAAATGGGGACCCACATATCCCTATGCCTAATCACTATCATTTGGAGGCTTCCAAGCCAGTGGCTCCATCCCGCAAGCCCATAGTTCTCAAACTGCCTGACTAGTTATAGCAATGTGCCTCGTGTTACCTCACCACTCTGAGGGAAGGCTAATACACTCATAGGTATGTGGATCTTCTAACTCATGCCACCAATGCTTTGTCACCCTGGCTAGTAGCACATCAAATCTACATTGGAGATCCTCTAGTAGAGCATCACTACCTGATCTTTGTTGTGATGTAGAACCACCCTGATCTACAGCCGTAGGCATTGCAGCTTATCTTGTATATCATGTCGGCCTCACCAGTGTTATATATCCATACCAAAAAGTTTAGAAATTAGTATGACATACACATATTTCTTAAAATATAAATGCATTAAATATATAACACCTTTCACTTACCATTTGGATCCCATGCTTGTCTGGACGAAAGTGGTAAGTTAGGACCTCCCTAATAGTTCATTCCATTATATGGATAATCATCTATGTATATTGGAATTTGGTCCCAATGTGAAAAAAATGGAGGTCGGAGCACACATTCGACTCCCCCTCCTCCACCTCATCATCGTATCTTCCTCGAGCAGTGCATTCTGGGCTCCTGTGCACCCCCATCACGAATCTGTACATAAGAGAATATGGTTGGGATATTCTCAAAGAAGAATGAGCATAACAATGTCCTAAATTAATATTTGTCATTAGTCTATTTCCTTCATAGTTTCCACTATCATTTCAATGATGACAACATCATCTGGGCCAACCCATAGTAGGTCCCTGCCAACACACTCTCCATGAGTATCATCTACCCCCTAGTGATGTGATGAAAGGCATGACTACCCAAGATCCATAACACCATTGTGGCTATAGCTCATGTCTCAAGACTCTCTATGTCACTAATCTGGATGGTCATTCCCTTTACAAGAACATCTCATACATAGTGGTGATCCACAAACTCTCCTATATTCCTCCCATGAGGAAGCACTAAATGTATGTCCCCCACCACCCCCAAGGGGGGAATCCTATCATAAAATATATGTCCTAGAATGTGATCTCGATCCTATGCCCCTGTACTACAAAGGCCTCCTACTCTAGTTCCCAACAACTCACAATCCTCGACAGCAAAGGCTCACCATCCCTCATTAATGGGTTCTCCAAGAACTTCAACACCCAATATCGTGCCAAAACCCCTATGATTTCTTGATTCCCTTGAATCTTAGCATGAAGGGTTTCTAAATATCTTTCTCGCCATGACACATTTAGCTCTACCATACCTGCAACATACCATTATGTTTTTCAGTTCATAGTCAAAGGCATCCATCATGGGGTCAAAGCTTCAAATAAATGGAGAAGCACCATCCTGCTTTTCCTCTTAGTCTAGAATGTAGATATTACCCTCAAAACTACACTAGATGCACTTTTTGGCCCATTCTCTACATTCTAGAATGCAGATTAGGACCCAAAACGTGTGCTCTGACTGTGAAGAAGAGTAGGGTTTTCCCCTAGTGCGTTGAAGCACTAATCTGAAAATCCAATCCACCAAAAATGATGAGGAAGGTTAGTGTTATCACCAAAAAATGATCACCTATCCATTTCTTACTAGGTGGATTGAAATACACCATGCAGATTTAATTTTACCATAGTAAAATCACTTTCACTATGGAAATTACTTTAGTAAACCACTTTTATTAAATTATTTTCTGATTTAAATAGAAAAACCCATGAGAATAATTAGATAAATCATTCTTTATTTTTTTTTCTCTAGGAATTGTTATTTAATCATTATTTAATAATTATCCATTGTCCCATTTGATTAAATCCTTTAGGCATATTTAAATATATCATTATTTATTTGAATTTCCTTATTTATGTTATTGGAATAATTATTAAATCACTATTTAATAATTATGTTGATTTCACACCTTTCTTCTTTCTCACGAAATAGTTAATAAATCATTTTATTTGTTAATTATTTCTAAATAAAGGAATTTAACCATTTTAAATTCTTTTTCCCTCTCTAATTATGCCAATAGGCGTCCCCCCTATCGGAATCAACAACTTAATCATTTTCTTAATTAATCTTTTTGATCAGATGGCTTGAATTGAAAGATGTCAGTATATTCTCGTAGTCGTCACTAAATCAATGAATGAAATTCGCAATAGTAACTTTCTTGCATGTCTAGATCACATGTTAAACCATACTTCAATTAATTTGTTACCAAGCATGATTAAAACTTTACTATGCTTCTTGTTGATAACCACGTATATAGGATTAAAAAAAAATAAAATAAAAAAATTAGTGTCAAACACCCGTCTTTGAAAGTGGTCTCTTTGCATTCTGAAACGTATGAATGTTCAAAATTCAAGTAATAAGGACATGATTTCATCCATTACAATGATGGTTGAAGCATTTATGCCTGACAATCATCCATAACCATGACAATGAGATATGTAGGCATAAATTCGAGTAATAAGGACACATTTTCATCCATTACAATGACGGTTGAAGCATTTATGCCCGACAATCATCAATAACCACGACAATGAGGTATGTAGGCATCAAACGATGAAACATTTCTTTAATTAAGTTAAGTACAGTCAAAATATGAAATGTTCTGCCTATTCATATTCTCCTCCACAAGGGGTTTTGAGTTTTTAGTTACACTACAAAAGTTCGAACCTCATAGTAGGGCGCGATAGTACTCGTAGCTTAGAGAGGGTCGGGCTTTATCCACTATGGTGTGTTGCTCATGTGTAAATGTTTTAATTTTTAATTTAATTCGACAAATCACATTGATTTTTAATTAATTCTGGAAATCCCATAAATTAACGGCTTTTCCTCAATCCGACTTGCATCCTGCTCAAGAATAGCGAGGAGGAGGAAATTGGACTTCAGTGCCTCCGATTTTTTTCCTGAATCCCTCTTCATATTTTTGTTCATCTCTTGTTTATAACATAGACAATATTGATCCATATTGATATATGTTGTATTTTATGCAGGAGGAAAACCTTGAGATCAGGGAATTTATCAAGGCTTTAAGTGCCGAAGAAACCCTAAAATCCTACAATCAACTCGTGTAACTCGAGGCTGCTTTAGAGAGATAATATACCAAACTTTGGATGGCAGGGAAACAACTTATTCAAGGGAAAGAAACCAGTGGATAGCATGGAGTCAACTTCTGCAGGTTGCGACTACAGAATTGGGAATATTATAGTCATAACAACCCCTTCTATATGGAAGAGCATAGTGCTGAAACAGTCTTTTCTATGGAAGGGATAGGATAACATAGATTTAAGGGTTTTACTAATTTCTCTATTTATTCAAACCTATTTAAGGGTTTT
The DNA here is from genome assembly GCA_031772625.1 of Pinus tabuliformis. Lineage (NCBI taxonomy): Eukaryota > Viridiplantae > Streptophyta > Pinopsida > Pinales > Pinaceae > Pinus > Pinus tabuliformis. Next base: position 198,956,703 of record CM062810.1, on the reverse strand, counting down.
CAATTATTATAGTTAAATAAGTAATAGTTGACTATAATAGGCTTTAAAATTTTATTCCAGATCTGTAACAACTCCTTTGTTATCTTTTTTCTCAAGATTTCAAAACCAGATATATTAATGTTCAATACTTTGGATTTCTATGATTATGTTTTGCCTTGATATATTTTTTTAACTTTCAAAACTAGATGGTAGGTTCAATACTTGTAAATTTCTATCATTAAGTTAAGTACAGTCGAAATATGAAACATTCTACCTATTGGTATTCTCCTCCACCAAAGGTTTTGAGATTTTAGCTACATTACAAAAGTTCAAACCTCATAGTAGGGCACGATAGTACTCGTAGCTTAGAGAGGTTCGGGCTTTATCCACTGTGGTGTGTTGCTCATCGGTAAATGTTTTAATTTTTAATTTAATTCAGCAAATCACATTGCTTTTTAATTAATTCTGGAAATCCCATAAATTAATGGCTTTTCCTCTATCCGACTTGCATCCTGCTCAAGAATGGCGAGGAGGAGGAAATTGGACTTCAGTGCCTCTGGTTTGTTTCCTGAATCCCTCTTCATATCTTTAGGTTTTGTTGATCTCTTGTTTTGAATATAGATAATATTGATCCATATTGATATACGTTGTATGTTACGCAGGAGGAAAACCTTGAGAGTGGAGAAGTTACCAGGGTTTTAAGTGCCGAAGAAACCCTGAAATCCTGCAATCAAACCCATGTAACCTGAGGCTGCTTTAGAGAGATAATATACCAAACTATGGATAGAAGTGAAGAAACTTCTTCAGAGGAAAGAAACCAGTGGATAGCATGGAGTCAACTTCTGTAGGTTGCGACTACAGAATTGGGAAGATTATAATCGTAACGACCTGTTCTATATGGAAAAGGAGCATAGTGCTAAAATAGTCTTGTCTGTGGAAGGGATATGATAGCATAGATTTAAGGGTTTTACTGATTTCTCTATTTATTCAAACCTCTTTAAGGGTTTTCAATTATTGTAGCTAAAAAAGTAATAGTTGACTGTAACAGGCTTTAAAATTTTATTCCAAATCTGTAATAGCTCCTTTATTATCTTTTTTCTGGAGATTTCAAAACCAGATATATTAATGTTCAATATTTTCGATTTATATGATTATGTTTTGCCTTGATATATTTTTTTAACTTTCAAAACTAGATGGTAGGTTCAATACTTATAAATTTCTATCATTAAGTTTTGCATTATCACATTGTAAAATGATATAGAGTGAGCGGGCAAGCAAATGTACAGTGCATACCTATAAATTTTTCCAATTCTCCAGTGTAATATACAGTGCATTCCTTTAAATTTTTACTATATATTTTATAATTTTGTTTTCTTCGATTCGTGTGTTGTTTCCAAATGAAAGGAAAATACTCTTAATTGTTTAGTACCTGGTGTTCTCGAAATGAAAATTCGATGTTATGATATTCTTGATATAGTATTGAAACCACCAACGGAAGTAGATTTCGTAATGGAGTAATCAAGCCCAAAAGTAATATTGTTAATATTATTATCAATGCATTTCACTGTGCTAGTAATTTTATTACTTTTGTTTTGTTTGAGGTGAAAGTGAATAACTAATTTAATTTAATATAAATGAATTTTATTAATTTAAAAAAAAAAAGTTTAGATAAGAACTTGTATCTAAGGCTGAAATGCCTTAGCCTGTATTCAATATTGTATAATGTATAGATTATGTGTTCTGTGAGTTCCGTGTGCCTGTGTTTATGCTTTTGTTCAGTTATGCTGTATATATGTGCGAATGACTTAAATTCCATTTGTAGGTAATGTTGATCGACCATCGATCACTTAAGGATCGATGGCGATCCATTGATAAATGAGTTAACTATGTGTCGTGTGTCTAAAGTGGAGTATGGCAGAAACTATGGATTTAACATAGAAATCCATCAATTGAAAGATATTAAGTCCAAGAGGAGGTTGGTGGAATGATACACAGGAGCCGTTGGATCAATATGATCAATGGTCCAGATGATGTCGCTGAGGGACAGAGCTTTATCGCATCGGTAGAACCATTATAATGATATCAGAACCGGCCTTTTCAATATAGCGATAGCGATATGCGATTTAAATCACAACTGTCAGATCGAGGGTCCAGATCGACAGTTTAGATGAAATCGGCGATCGCATATCGGGGAGGTCAAGGGACGGTGGTCTCTGGAACGGTCATACGCTGGTGGCCAATGTTGTAGTATCGTCGATAAGCCGATCGACGATTAGCAATCGGGGCGATCGAAGGTCGGAGGATTAGCGCAGCGAAAAGTGATAAGGAGCGAACTCGATGACAATTCTAAGCATGGGATAATAATATTTAAGATCCGCCTATATGTTCGGGAGCGAAATTTTCCCGTGTTTCTGTGTATTGCAGTTAAGTTTTGATGCTCTGGGCTTTAAAGAAAATCTCGATAATTAATGGCCTACAAAAGTTATATGGTCCCGGTTTAATGTAAAAGCGCCATTTAAAGGCTTAGGGTTAAAGGAATGCTTCCGATAAGGGTTGTGGACCAAAACCCACAGGCCTCATGGATGCATGGTCAAACATGGTCCAACATGGAATTGTGATATGGATTGTCTCAATATAAAATCAACCATGTCAAATCATGTTTACTTGAGTGTTTATAATATTTATCTTAGGGTTTATATACATTGGGTTTATAATAATAGTCCCTTGGGGTTTTCGTATTAATCCCTTGGATTTGTTATTCCCTTGGGTTTATAATACTAATCCATTGAGTTTATAATATTAATCATGGTCAACCATGGTCAATGATAGCCAATCATGCTCAACCATGATCAAACCATATGGATATGGAAATTAGCCATGGTCAACCATGGTCCAATGTTTCATTCTAACAAAGATTGTCTTGATATGAAAATCAATCATGGTCAACCATGGTTAACCATCGTCAAACATTGCATTGTGACAAGGATTGTCTATATATAGAAATCAACCATGGTCAACCATGTTTATTTTAGGGTTGATAATATTCATATTAGGGTTTATATACCTTGGGTTTATAATTTTTATCCTTTAGGTTTATTATTCCCTTGGGTTTATAATATCAATCCCTTGGGTTTATTGATCTAAGGGTTCATGTTCTTAGGGTTTAATATTATTCAACAATGGTCGACCATAATCAACCATGTTCAACCATGGTCCGATGATCCAAATTAGATCCTCAAACAATTCCATGATTAGTAAGAACGAATGATAGACTTCAAGAAATCTTATAGCTATCAGAAATAACCTCTGAATAATGGTAATTTGTAGCCAACATGGAGCAACGAGGACCTTGGGTCAAAGCGTGTTGATCATTGGCCAATGGAGACCACGCATGGCACAAAAATGGCAATTGGGAAGCTCAGATATGGAAATGGAGGATCGCATATCGCTGGGAAAAACCCCTCGAGAAGGAAAAGCCCCGAGCGCTTGATCATAAGGGAAACCGAAAAACTATGGGAAAGTGCTAAAACCGACAAGGCGGGTCCCATGCTCAAAACTGGCGGAATATTGGAGGCATTTAGGGTGGTAAGGGGATTTGGCCAAGGACCCAGTGATTCTATACACTGAGTGACACATGTTCAGCAGGGAGAGAGAGAAATTGCTTACATCACGGACTGACAGTCGAGCAACTCAACCGCGCAATATAAGTGAAGACCGTAGGACCTCGGGGCTCCAGATCAACGATGGAGGTTCAAGCCAATGGATGACTAGACGCGGGGGAGAGATAAACTATAGCACATAATATTTGAAGTCCGAATTGACCAATGAATCAGAAAAAGGATCCATTTCACAGGCATCTGGGAAATAACGGAAAAAAACGACCATTCAGGAAGAACTGACACTCAGTTCGCAAAGAGACAAGTGGCCACCTCTCTGCGAAGCGTTACGCAGCAATGATGACGCAGGGCAGATGATTCCCAGCGAATAGAGGCAGGCAATCCAGAGAGCTGAGAAGCCAAAACAAATAGTCAAAGGAACAAACTAGCTTTAAAGCCACAAGCTAACAAAGACAGGACAGACGATGAGGCAAAGAAGTAGTGAAGAAGTTGAAGGCCGAGAGACACAGAAAGAGAGGAAAAGTTTCATAGGGTAGAGAAGCTGACCTGACCATCAGATTAAGGGAAACATTGAGCAGACAGAGACCAATTGAGGTCAAAATTCGGTAAGGGTAGTCTGTGAACTCTAAGGACTTGGGAATTCCAAGTGCCATCCTATTGATCATACTCTGTCAAGTGAGACTGAGATTGAGCTCCTTATTGTAAGACTCTACTTTAAAAACATAATAAAAAGACCACCACTAAAGGATGGACCAGGAGACGTAGCCCAGGAGGACTGGGTGAACTCCTTATTAAATTTTGTTGTGTTTATGTTTGCTTACTGTGATCATGGAAAATTTTAGGGGCTAATGTTCGCCCAGTGGGCTAATTTTCCATGATTTTTCCACAAAAAAGATTCGCCAATTTCCAATTTTATAAAAGACGATTCGCCCAAATTTTAGAATATAAAATTATTTTACCTTAAAAATCGCCAACATTATAGAGAGACTATATATAAAATAATTATAAATTTGATTAATTTACAAATATATCAATAAACATTTATAATTTGCATATTAGGGATTAGTGAGATTCGCCAATGTTTTAAACTTCATGAAAATTTTCCATCCTTAAAATTTTCCTTGACTGTGATCTCTTACTATTTCAAGTGTCGGTGTATTGCACAATCTTATCGATCCATTGCACAAGATAACATAGACACACACACACCAGTACAGGAGTCTGTAATACCTTCATGAATTTCCTGAGGCCACCTAGGGGTGATTTCAGATCAAGTGGTATTAGAGCTAAAGGTTGTTAAGGTTAGACAAGCTTGTGCTAGATTTAGCTGTTGAATGCTAACTAGATCAAAGCTCAAATTAGAAGAAGGAGAGTTGGTTGAAACTAATCTTGAAATTGGAAGAGTCTACACTTAGAAGACAATGTCGGAGGAAGGTTCTATGGGCCTAGACCCTCAATTTGTAGATATTTTCCTGGCCATGAGATCCATGGTAGAGGAAATGTATAAAGACTTTAGAAAACATAAAGATGTGGAATCATCAGGCTCCAAACAAGATAAAGGAGAAGAAGAATCTCTCCTCCATGACCACTCAAAAGGCAAAGGGAAAGAAGAAAATTTTCTCATACCTCCTAATAGCCCTGAACATAAAAAGAAGACATCTTTGATTAAACTAGATGTTAAATTTGATTTACCAATATATGATGGAGAGTTGAATGCAGAAAAGCTGGACAATTGGATCAAACAAATTGATGTTTATTGCAGAGTGTAGAGTATCGACTTAGACAAGAGCAAGATTCATCTGGCTTGCCTACGCCTTGGGGGCACTACCTTGGTTTGTTGGGAAGGCAGGACCCAAGCTAACATGAAGAGACATGGTAAGACTCTTTATGTCTGTAGTGAATTTGTTTTTGCAATCAAAAAGCAGTTCTATCTATTGGCCTACATGCAGCAAGCCATGATGAGCTGGCAAATTATTCGCCAATTGAAAGGGCAAAGTGTACAAGGTTACACCCAAGGATTTAGGAAGAGAGCTTTGATTCTAGGAATCTCATTAGACTCACCTGAGACTCTATTGAAGTATATCAGTGGTGTACATAGCTACATGAGGCACACTATCCTCATGTTTAAACCCACTAGTATAGATGAGGTATTTGTTCAAGCTACGCATCTAGAAGCTAGAGGAAAGAATGGGAACCCAGAGGTTGGAGGATCATCCAAGCCCATTGCAAGAAAGAATAAGGAGAAAATAAAACAGAAATGGAAAGAGAGGAAGGCCAACACTGCACAGAAAATCAAGTCTTCATGCACTCACTGTAAGAAGGATGGGCATGATGATGAGCACTATTGGATTCTGCATCCGGAGCTGAGACCTAAGAAGTTCGACGGCAAGAAGAAGAAGACTGCTGCAGTATTGAGAAAGATTTGGGGTTAGACTCAATAGATGAAACAACCATTGTAGCCACAGATATAAAAGGTAAAAATTCTGAAGCATCTACTAGTAATTATGCATAATCTACTATTGATGAAGAAAATGAGAGAAAAGGACATGAGCTTTTCCATATTCGAGTTATTTCCAAGCATCAAAAGATTGATACTTTGTTTGATAGTGGCTCACAAGTAAATTTAATTTCTGAAGCAATTGTAAAGAAGTTGGGATTACTGACTACACCTCACAAGAAACCATACCCATTAGGTTGGTTAAGTGATAAAACACAACTACAAGTGACTAGACAATGCAAATTCAAGTTTTCTTTTGGGTCAACGTTTGTAGATGAGGTTGAGTTAGATATAATTCCTTTGGATATATGTGGAATTGTTTTAGGGAGTCCTTACTTGTATGACAGAAAATATATTTTCTATAAAGCGGAGAACAAGTATCTACTCATTAAAGATGGAATCGAATACTTTGCAAGAGCTCATAAGCTCAAGAACAATTATACTCTCATAAACTCAAGGCAGATGAAATGAATTGTAAATTCATGCAAACAATTTTTACTGATGGTTGTAAAGGAAAAGAAACCTGATAAAACCAATGTATTTGAGGGTTGTGATGCTAAACAACAAGTTGATTTAGAAAAAGTTGTTTCAGAGTATGATATCTTGTTTCAAGAACCTAAAGTTCTGCCACCCAAAAAGGAAATGGTGCATGATATTAATTTGCATCAAGATGCTCCATTACCTAACATTGGGATGTACAGGTTTTCCGCTTTAGAGAATGCAAAAATCAAGAAACAGGTGCAGGAGTTGCTCAAGAAGGGGTTCACCAGACCTAGCACATCACCATGTGGGTCACCAATCGTGTTGGTGAGAAAGAAAGATGGCTCGTGGAGAATGTGCATTGATTACCGAGCACTGAAAATAATAACAATCAAAAATCGTTATCCCTTTCCTCGCATAGAAGATCTATTAGATCATTTAAAGGAAGATGTTTATTTTTCCAAGTTAGACTTAAATAGTGGATATCATCAGGTCAGAGTTGTAGAACAAGATGCATAGAAGACTTCTTTCAAAAAAAAGCAGGGATTGTATGAGTGGTTGGTTATGCCTTTTGGCTTAACTAATGCTCCTGCTATTTTCATGAGAATAATGAATGATGTGCTCAGACCTTTTCTTGATGATTTTGTTGTTGTACATCTGAATGACATTCTTATATTTAGCAAAACATGGGAAGACATTTAAATCATGTTAAGCAGACCCTAGATGTTCTGGAAAGAGAAAAACTTTATGTTAAACTCTCAAAATGTGAATTTGGCAAAACATCTTTGAATTATTTGGGACATATAGTAGGGGGTGGTGAATTGAAGATAGATCCTTCTAAGGTGGCAGTCATTGTAAACTGGCCTAAACCCAAATTTGCTACAGAAGTTAGAAGCTTCTTAGGAGTAGCACAATATTGGAGAAAGTTGATTTCTAACTTTTCCTTAATTGCAGCTCCCTTACATGCTTTAACATGATTGAACAAGGTGTTTCAGTGGGGATGCAAACAGCAGAAAGCCTTCAACGTCTTGAAAGAAAAGATTAGTATAGCACCAATACTAGCACTGCCAGATCTTCAAAGACCATTTGAGATCCAAACATATGCCAATGACTATGCCATGGGAGCAGTGTTGATACAGCACAGTAAACCCATATGTTATCATTCTGAGACGTTTAACTCTGCAGTGGTTAACTATCCCACATATGATAAGGAATTGTATGCATTAGTACAGAGCATGAAAAAGTGGAAACATTACTTAATGAGAAAAGAAACAATTATCCATACTGATCATCAACCACTTCAATATCTACACTCCCAAACTAAGTTGCAGCAATCAAGACAGTACAGGTGGATGGGTTCCTATAGTAGTTTCATTTAGTCATCAGATATAAAAAGGGCATACATAATAAAGTTGCAAATATGTTATCTAGACCCATTATGAATGCATCTACTATACTTAAGCATAATTATGTATTACATGAAAGTTACAATGAACAATATGCTCAAGATATAGACTTTAAAGATGTATATGCAACTTTAAGTCAAGGCAAACAAGTAGAAGAATTGGATTATCATATTATGTACCAACTCTTGTATCATTGTGGGAAGCTATGCATTCCACAAACTGAAAGAGTAAAGATAATTGGAGAAGCACACACTTATCTGATATCAGGTCACTTTAGGGTAAGCAAAATAGTTGCATAGCTGCAAAGATTTTGTTATTGGCCAAAAATGAAGGAGATAGTTTCTAGATATGTAAGAGGGTGTACTATGTGTGTTAAAAGCAAGCCTAGCAATAGGAAACTATGCTTGTACAATCCATTGCCAATTCCTTCTCATCCTTGGGAAAGTGTTTCCATGGACTTTGTTGGAGGACTGCCTAAATCTAGGAAGGGTCATGACTATCTGTATGTTTTTGTGGATAGGTTCAACAAAATGTGTATTTTGATACCTTGTAATAAACAGATTACAATTGAACAAACTTCAAAACTGTTCTTTCAACACATATTGGTTCATTTTCGAATACCCACTTCCATTATATCTAATCAAGACACCAGATTTGTGGGAAAGTTTTGGTCAAGTCTGTGGGAACTGATTGACACCAAACTGAAGAAAAGCACAGCTTTCCATCCACAAACCAATTGCCAGACAGAAGTAGTCAACAGGACGGTGATCCAGTTGCTCAGGGGATATTGTAGAAAACATCCCAAGCTTTGGGATGAACATTTGTGTTATGTGTAGCATGCTTACAACTGAGCCAAACATTCTTCCACACAAAGATCTCCTTTTGAGGCCTGTTTTGGTTTCACACCAAGGTCTCCCTTGGATTTTTTCTTTGGTAAGGACACAATAGTTGAGGGATACAGCGATGTGGACAAGGCAACTAGGTTCCTTGAACAAATCCAAGAGATCCATTAGGCAGTATAGGAACAATTGGAAAAGAGCCAGGCCAAATAGAAGGCAATGCATGACAAGCATCGGATGGAGCATAGTTTCCAAGTTGGTGATCAAGTCTGGCTGTATATCAACAAGGACAGGATGCAAGGTGAAGGTAAAAAGCTAAAACCAATAAGGTATGGACCTTTCAAGATCCTTGACAAAATTGGTGAGAATTCTTTTCGCCTTGATTTTCCAGCTTATATGCACATCTACTCAATCGTCAATGCAAACACCTTGAGACTATTTGAACCTTTGTTAATTGAAGATCCTGAAGAGTAGAGTCAATTGCCTTCTATTGATGACCTATTACCTGAATATCTTAATGAATTGTAGGAAGACACAGTTCTGGATTGGAAGGTGAGAACGACGCACAGGGGAGATGTTGAGTACCTCAGAATTGGGCTCAGGGGTTCAAAGGAAAGCAGAGCAAAATGGATAGAGATTGGACAGGTGAGAAAGTTGTATCCTCACTTAGTCGATGCTTGAAAACCAACTTTTGGCGGTCCAAAATATTTTTCAGTGGGAAGGCCGTGATCCGAATTGGATCCTCAAACTATTCCATGATTAGTAAGAATGAATGACAGACTTCAAGAAATATTATAGCTATCAGAAATAACCTTTGAATAATGGCAATTTGCAGCCAGCACAGAGCAATGAGGACCTTCGGTCAAAGCACGCTGGCCATTGGCCCATGGAGACCGTGCATGGTGCAAAATGGCAATTGGGAAGCTTAGATTCGGAAATGGAGGTTGTTTCTGATACGCGATTAGTGCAAATGGGCAAAACACCTCGAGAAGGAAAAGCCCCGAGTGCTCAGTCACAAGGGAAACCAGAAAACTGTGGGAAAGTGCTAAAACTGACAAGGCGGGTCTCGCACTCAAAACCGGCAGAATATCGGAGGCATTTCTGGCGGTAAGTGGATTTGGCCAAGGACCTAGTGATTCCATGCACTGAGTGATGCATGTCTGGTGGGGAGAGAGAGAAACCGCTTACATCACGGACTAACGGTCGAGCAGCTCAACCGCGCAATATAAGCAAAGACCATAGGATCTGGGGGCTCCAGATCAATGGCGAAGGTTCAACCTGATGGATGATCAGACCCAGGGGAGAGATAAGCTATGACGCATAAGATTTGAAATCCGATTTTACCAATGAATCGACAGAAGGATCTGTTTCATAGGCATCTGGGAAATAACGGAAAAAAACGATCGTTCAGGAAGAACTGACACTCAGTTCGCAAAGAGACAAGTGACCACCTCTCTACGAAGCGTTACGCAGCAATGATGATGGAGGGCAGAGGAGTCCCAGCGGACAGAGGCAGGCGATCCAAAGAGCCGGGAAGCCAAAATGAACAGTCGAAGGAAAGAACTAGCTTTAAAGCCACAAGCTGACAGAGATAGGATAGACAGTGAGGCAAAGAAGCAGTGAAGAAGCCGAAGGCCGAGAGACACAGAAAGAGAGGCAAATTTGTAGAGGGTAGAGAAGCTGAGCTGACCATCAGAGTAAGGGCAGCATCGAGCAGACGCAGACCAATTGAGGTCGAAATTCGGTAAGGGGAGTCTGTGAACTCTAAGGACTTGGGAATTCCAAGTGACATCATATTGATCATCCTCTGTCATGTGAGACTCAGATTGAGCTCCTTATTGTAAGACTCTGCTTTAAAAACATAATTAAAAGGCCACCATTGAAGGCTGGATTATGAGACATAGCCCAGGAGGATTGGGTGAACTCCTTATTAAATTTTGTTGTGTTTATGTTTGCTTACTATGATCTCTTACTGTTTCAAGTGTCTGTGTATTTCACAATCTTATCGATCCATTTCACAAGATAACATAGATGTTTATTGCAGAGTTTAGAGTATCGACTTAGACAAGAGCAAGATTCATCTGGCTTGCCTACGCCTTGGGGGCACTACCTTGGTTTGTTGGGAAGGCAGGACCTAAGCTAACATGAAGAGACATGCTAAGACTCTTTATGTCTGTAGTGAATTTGTTTTTGCAATCAAAAAGCAGTTCTATCTATTGGCCTACATGCAGCAAGCCATGATGAGCTGGCAAATTATTCGCCAATTGAAAGGGCAAAGTGTACAAGGTTACACCCAAGGATTTAGGAAGAGAGATTTGATTCTAGGAATCTCATTAGACTCACCTAAGACTCTATTGAAGTATATCAGTGGTGTACATAGCTACATGAGGCACACTATCCTCATGTTTAAACCCACTAGTATAGATGAGGTATTTGTTCAAGCTACGCATCTAGAAGCTAGAGGAAAGAATGGGAACCCAGAGGTTGGAGGATCATCCAAGCCCATTGCAAGCAAGAATAAGGAGAAAATAAAACAGAAATGGAAAGAGAGGAAGGCCAACACTGCACAGAAAATCAAGTCTTCATGCACTCACTGTAAGAAGGATGGGCATGATGATGAGCACTATTGGATTCTGCATCCGGAGCTGAGACCTAAGAAGTTCGACGGCAAGAAGAAGAAGACTGTTGCAGTATTGAGAAAGATTTGGGGTTAGACTCAATAGATGAAACAACCATTGTAGCCACAGATATAAAAGGTAAAAATTCTGAAGCATCTACTAGTAATTATGCATAATCTACTATTGATGAAGAAAATGAGAGAAAAGGACATGAGCTTTTCCATATTCGAGTTATTTCCAAGCATCAAAAGATTGATACTTTGTTTGATAGTGGCTCACAAGTAAATTTAATTTCTGAAGCAATTGTAAAGAAGTTGGGATTACTGACTACACCTCACAAGAAACCATACCCATTAGGTTGGTTAAGTGATAAAACACAACTACAAGTGACTAGACAATGCAAATTCAAGTTTTCTTTTGGGTCAGCGTTTGTAGATGAGGTTGAGTTAGATATAATTCCTTTGGATATATGTGGAATTGTTTTAGGGAGTCCTTACTTGTATGACAGAAAATATATTTTCTATAAAGCGGAGAACAAGTATCTACTCATTAAAGATGGAATCGAATACTTTGCAAGAGCTCATAAGCTCAAGAACAATTATACTCTCATAAACTCAAGGCAGATGAAATGAATTATAAATTCATGCAAACAATTTTTACTGATGGTTGTAAAGGAAAAGAAACCTAATAAAACCAATGTATTTGAGGGTTGTGATGCTAAACAACAAGTTGATTTAGAAAAAGTTGTTTCAGAGTATGATATCTTGTTTCAAGAACCTAAAGTTCTGCCACCCAAAAAGGAAATAGTGCATGATATTAATTTGCATCAAGATGCTCCATTACCTAACATTGGGATGTACAGGTTTTCCGCTTTAGAGAATGCAAAAATCAAGAAACAGGTGCAGGATTTGCTCAAGAAGGGGTTCACCAGACCTAACACATCACCATGTGGGTCACCAATCGTGTTGGTGAGAAAGAAAGATGGCTCGTGGAGAATGTGCATTGATTACCGAGCACTGAAAATAATAACAATCAAAAATCGTTATCCCTTTCCTCGCATAGAAGATCTATTAGATCATTTAAAGGAAGATGTTTATTTTTCCAAGTTAGACTTGCATAGTGGATATCATCAGGTCAGAGTTGTAGAACAAGATGCATAGAAGACTTCTTTCAAAAAAAAGCAGGGATTGTATGAGTGGTTGGTTATGCCTTTTGGCTTAACTAATGCTCCTGCTATTTTCATGAGAATAATGAATGATGTGCTCAGACCTTTTCTTGATGATTTTGTTGTTGTACATCTGAATGACATTCTTATATTTAGCAAAACATGGGAAGACATTTAAATCATGTTAAGCAGACCCTAGATGTTCTGGAAAGAGAAAAACTTTATGTTAAACTCTCAAAATGTGAATTTGGCAAAACATCTTTGAATTATTTGGGACATATAGTAGGGGGTGGTGAATTTAAGATAGATCCTTCTAAGGTGGCAGTCATTGTAAACTGCCCTAAACCCAAATTTGCTACAGAAGTTAGAAGCTTCTTAGGAGTAGCACAATATTGGAGAAAGTTGATTTCTAACTTTTCCTTAATTGCAGCTCCCTTACATGCTTTAACATGATTGAACAAGGTGTTTCAGTGGGGATGCAAACAGCAGAAATCCTTCAACGTCTTGAAAGAAAAGATTAGTATAGCACCAATACTAGCACTGCCAGATCTTCAAAGACCATTTGAGATCCAAACATATGCCAATGACTATGCCATGGGAGCAGTGTTGATACAGCACGGTAAACCCATATGTTATCATTCTTAGACGTTTAACTTTGTAGTGGTTAACTATCCCACATATGATAAGGAATTGTATGCATTAGTACAGAGCATGAAAAAGTGGAAACATTACTTAATGAGAAAAGAAACAATTATCCATACTGATCATCAACCACTTCAACATCTACACTCCCAAACTAAGTTGCAGCAATCAAGACAGTACAGGTGGATGGGTTCCTATAGTAGTTTCATTTAGTCATCAGATATAAAAAGGGCATACATAATAAAGTTGCAAATATGTTATCTAGACCCATTATGAATGCATCTACTATACTTAAGCATAATTATGTATTACATGAAAGTTACAATGAACAATATGCTCAAGATATAGACTTTAAAGATGTATATGCAACTTTAAGTCAAGGCAAACAAGTAGAAGAATTGGATTATCATATTATGTACCAACTCTTGTATCATTGTGGGAAGCTATGCATTCCACAAACTGAAAGAGTAAAGATAATTGGAGAAGCACACACTTATCTGATATCAGGTCACTTTAGGGTAAGCAAAATAGTTGCATAGCTGCAAAGATTTTGTTATTGGCCAAAAATGAAGGAGACAGTTTCTAGATATGTAAGAGGGTGTACTATGTGTGTTAAAAGCAAGCCTAGCAATAGGAAACTATGCTTGTACAATCCATTGCCAATTCCTTCTCATCCTTGGGAAAGTGTTTCCATGGACTTTGTTGGAGGACTGCCTAAATCTAGGAAGGGTCATGACTATCTGTATGTTTTTGTGGATAGGTTCAACAAAATGTGTATTTTGATACCTTGTAATAAACAGATTACAATTGAACAAACTTCAAAACTGTTCTTTCAACACATATTGGTTCATTTTCGAATACCCACTTCCATTATATCTAATCAAGACACCAGATTTGTGGGAAAGTTTTGGTCAAGTCTGTGGGAACTGATTGACACCAAACTGAAGAAAAGCACAGCTTTCCATCCACAAACCAATTGCCAGACAGAAGTAGTCAACAGGACGGTGATCCAGTTGCTCAGGGGATATTGCAGAAAACATCCCAAGCTTTGGGATGAACATTTGTGTTATGTGTAGCATGCTTACAACTGAGCCAAACATTCTTCCACACAAAGATCTCCTTTTGAGGCCTGTTTTGGTTTCACACCAAGGTCTCCCTTGGATTTTTTCTTTGGTAAGGACACAATAGTTGAGGGATACAACGATGTGGACAAGGCAACTAGGTTCCTTGAACAAATCCAAGAGATCCATTAGGCAGTATAGGAACAATTGGAAAAGAGCCAGGCCAAATAGAAGGCAATGCATGACAAGCATCGGATGGAGCATAGTTTCCAAGTTGGTGATCAAGTCTGGCTGTATATCAACAAGGACAGGATGCAAGGTGAAGGTAAAAAGCTAAAACCAATAAGGTATGGACCTTTCAAGATCCTTGACAAAATTGGTGAGAATTCTTTTCGCCTTGATTTTCCAGCTTATATGCACATCTACTCAATCGTCAATGCAAACACCTTGAGACTATTTGAACATTTGTTAATTGAAGATCCTGAAGAGTAGAGTCAATTGCCTTCTATTGATGACCTGTTACCTGAATATCTTAATGAATTGTAGGAAGACACAGTTCTGGATTGGAAGGTGAGAACGACGCACAGGGGAGATGTTGAGTACCTCAGAATTGGGCTCAGGGGTTCAAAGGAAAGCAGAGCAAAATGGATAGAGATTGGACAGGTGAGAAAGTTGTATCCTCACTTAGTCGATGCTTGAAAACCAACTTTTGGCGGTCCAAAATATTTTTCAGTGGGAAGGCCGTGATCCGAATTGGATCCTCAAACTATTCCATGATTAGTAAGAATGAATGACAGACTTCAAGAAATATTATAGCTATCAGAAATAACCTTTGAATAATGGCAATTTGCAGCCAGCACAGAGCAACGAGGACCTTCGGTCAAAGCACGCTGGCCATTGGCCCATGGAGACCGTGCATGGTGCAAAATGGCAATTGGGAAGCTTAGATTCGGAAATGGAGGTTGTTTCTGATACGCGATTAGTGCAAATGGGCAAAACCCCTCGAGAAGGAAAAGCCCCGAGTGCTCAGTCACAAGGGAAACCAGAAAACTGTGGGAAAGTGCTAAAACTGACAAGGCGGGTCTCGCACTCAAAACCGGCAGAATATCGGAGGCATTTCTGGCGGTAAGTGGATTTGGCCAAGGACCTAGTGATTCCATGCACTGAGTGATGCGTGTCTAGTGGGGAGAGAGAGAAACCGCTTACATCACGGACTAACGGTCGAGCAGCTCAACCGCGCAATATAAGCAAAGACCATAGGATCTGGGGGCTCCAGATCAATGGCGAAGGTTCAACCTGATGGATGATCAGACCCAGGGGAGAGATAAGCTATGACGCATAAGATTTGAAATCCGATTTTACCAATGAATCGACAGAAGGATCCGTTTCATAGGCATCTGGGAAATAACGGAAAAAAACGATCGTTCAGGAAGAACTGACACTCAGTTCGCAAAGAGACAAGTGACCACCTCTCTACGAAGCGTTACGCAGCAATGATGATGGAGGGCAGAGGAGTCCCAGTGGACAGAGGCAGGCGATCCAAAGAGCCAGGAAGCCAAAATGAACAGTCGAAGGAAAGAACTAGCTTTAAAGCCACAAGCTGACAGAGATAGGATAGACAGTGAGGCAAAGAAGCAGTGAAGAAGCCGAAGGCCGAGAGACACAGAAAGAGAGGCAAATTTGTAGAGGGTAGAGAAGCTGAGCTGACCATCAGAGTAAGGGCAGCATCGAGCAGACGCAGACCAATTGAGGTCAAAATTCGGTAAGGGGAGTCTGTGAACTCTAAGGACTTGGGAATTCCAAGTGACATCATATTGATCATCCTCTGTCATGTGAGACTCAGATTGAGCTCCTTATTGTAAGACTCTGCTTTAAAAACATAATTAAAAGGCCACCATTGAAGGCTGGATTATGAGACGTAGCCCAGGAGGATTGGGTGAACTCCTTATTAAATTTTGTTGTGTTTATGTTTGCTTACTATGATCTCTTACTGTTTCAAGTGTCTGTGTATTTCACAATCTTATCGATCCATTTCACAAGATAACATAGATACACACACCAGCACATCACTCTATAATACCTTCATTAATTTCCTAAGGTCACCTAGGGGTGATTTCAGACCATCTGATGTCACATTGTGACAAGGATTGTCTCAATATGTAAATCATTCGTGTTCAACCATATTTATTTTAGTATTTTTAATCTTTATATTAGGGTTTTTATACCTTGGTTATATAATATTAGTCCCTTGGGTTTAATATTATTTGCTTGGGTTCATAATCCCTTGGGTACAATGTTTATTTTAGTATTTTTAATCTTTATATTAGGGTTTTTATACCTTGGTTATATAATATTATTCCCTTGGGTTTAATATTATTCACTTGGTTTCATAATCCCTTGGGTTTATTGTTCCTTTGGGTTTATAATATCAATCCATTGGGTTTATTATTCCCTTAGGTTTATAATATCAATCATGGTCAACCATTGTCAACCATGGTTAATCATGGGGTTTTAGTATTAATCCCTTGGGTTTATTATTCCCTTGGGTTCATAATATCAATGCCTTGGATTTGTTATTCCCTTGGGTTTATAATATCAATCAATTGAGTTTATAATATTAATCATGGTCAACCATATTCAATATGCAAATCAACCATGATCCACCATGGTCCAACGTCTCATTGTGACAAAGATTGTCTCGATATGAAAATGAAGCATGGTCAAACATGGTCCAACATGGAATTGTGATATGGATTGTCTCAATATGAAAATCAACCATGTCAAATCATGTTTATTTTAGTGTTTATAATATTTATCTTAGGGTTTATATACATTGGGTTTATAATATTAGTCCCTTGGGTTTAATATTATTCTCTTAGGTTCATAATCCCTTGGGGTTTTAGTATTAATCCCTTGGATTTTTTATTCCCTTGGGTTTATAATATCAATCCATTGAGTTTATAATATTAATCATTGTCAACCATGGTCAATCATAGCTAGTCATGTTCAACCATGGTCAAACCATATGGATATGGAAATTAGCCATGGTCAACCATGGTCCAATGTTTCATTCTAACAAAGATTGTCTCGATATGAAAATCAATCATGGTCAACCATGGTTAACCATGGTCCAACATTGCATTTTGACAAGGATTGTCTCTATATAGAAATCAACCATGGTCAACCATGTTTATTTTAGGGTTTATAATATTCATGTTATGGTTTATATACCTTGGGTTTATAATTTTTATCCTTTAGGTTTATTATTCCCTTGGGCTTATAATATCAATCCCTTGGGTTTATTGATCTAAGGGTTCATATTCCTAGGGTTTAATATTATTCAACAATGGTTGACCATAATCAACCATATTCAACCATGGTCAGATGTCACATTGTGACAAGGATTGTCTCGATATGAAAATCATTCGTGCTAAACCATGTTTATTCTAGTATTTTTAATCTTTATATTAGGGTTTTTATACCTTGGCTATATAATATTAGTCCCTTGGGTTTAATATTATTCGCTTGAATTCATAATCCCTTGGGTTTATTGTTTCTTTGGGTTTATAATATCAATCCATTGGGTTTATTATTCCCTTAGGTTTATAATATCAATCATGGTCAACCATGGTTAATCATGGGGTTTTAGTATTAATCCCTTGGGTTTATTATTCCCTTGGGTTCATAATATCAATCCCTTGGGTTTATTATTAACTTGGGTTTATAATATCAATCATGGTCAACCATGATCAACCATAACCAACCATGGTCAATCATGGTGAGATCTCACATTATGAAAAAAATTGTGGACGGCAGGGAAACAACTTCTTCAGAGGAAAGAAACTAGTGGATAGCATGGAGTCAACCTCTACAGGTTGCAACTGCAGAATTGGGAAGATTATAGTCATAACAACCCCTTCTATATGGAAAAGGAGCATAGTGCTGAAACAATCTTGTCTGTGGAAGGGATAGGATAACATAGATTTAATGGTTTTACTAATTTATCTATTTATTCAAACCTCTTTAAGGGTTTTCAATTATTGTAGCTAAATAAGTAATAGTTGACTGTAACAGGCTTTAAAGTTTTATTCCAGATCTATAATAGCTCCTTTATTATTCTCAAGATTTCAAAACCAGATATATTAATGATGCAGGAGCATCAAGACAATTTTTTTCATTTTTTCATTTGTAAATATGTGATAAAAGGGGGTGTGACAATTTTAATATTTTATTAATTAATTTGTTATTAAAATAGGAGATAATTATGAGAAGTGAGGATTATGTAAATATTCTTTTAATAAATAAAAGGATATGAGAGAAATAGTTTAGGAGTAAGGTTTGAGATTAGGATTTCTATGTATGGGATTAGTTGAGGATTAGGTGGAGAGATATTTTGAGTGAATTAAATGCATTATTTGTGTATAAATAGGAGTGGGTTTTGTGAAGAAAACTAGACATTGAGATTGTGAGTGAATGTGAGATTGAGAGTAGGCTTGAACAACAAGGCTGTAAGCCTTCAACAATTGTAAAGGGCCATAGAAATGAAATATCTGGCCAGCGAAAGTTTGTAAGTCATTGGTTTGTTTCAAATTATACATACATTGATTGATTGAGAAACTGTTTATTTGATTTCTGAAGTTCATGGTATTACTGAATTTATGAAGAAATGATCAATATATGTGTTGAATTCACATCGACTTGTGTGAGAATCGCTATGCATAACCATTGAATGTACAAGACATTAATCTCTACGTAAGAGGGTTGTATTTTAATCCTCGGTTTGTATCAAACCTTGGTATAAGATTGTTCTTTTGGATTGGTTTTCTATTAATATAATCTTCTGTCAAGAGTCCCTGTGAATCCATGTCGATTTCATATTTTAAAACCAGTTCAAATTGTAAGTTGAATGCTAAAGGCGCTACGTAAATTGGTTCAATAGGCAAAGCAACAGTAGATCGATATCAAACTGTGGATGAATATTGGCCTGTTTCATGAATTCATAATACACCAGACGAAGGAGACAGGGTTTCAAAGTTTGGGTTTGTATATCCTCTGGCGAATTTACAATTGCAATTATATAAAATGAATACAAGTCATTAAATTCCCAAACCTGGCAAAGTAATTAAGAAATGAAGGATTGCCATCTGAATGAAATCGCTATGTTAAAAGCAGAGATAGCGTTTGGAACTTATATGGTGAGAAATTGCAGGTTGAATCCACAGATATAGGATACGGAGAACAATTCAGATATTATATAGTATGCATTGACATTATTGTGTTAAATGCAGATGTGCAGACGGGAGTTTTAAAAAGTCAATTTGCAGTGTTCAAGTTACATTTGAAAGGTTAATGTGTGTCTACAGCGCAGGTTTGAAATCGATTTGTGGAAGCGAGGAACCATAATCAAAACTCGAATGGTGAGTCGATTTTAATAATGGAATGAGAAATGTTTAAATGGAATCAGAACGTATGGTTTGAAATGAAACGGTAGCAGTATTTGCAGCATAAATGTATTAATGTCTGGCTTTTAAATGCTGCAAGAACAGTAATGCACTGAATTCATATTGTCTAAAGTCCAAATGGGTTGCAGAAGCATGAATACAGTGTTAATGAATGCGGAAGGGAATTTTAAAGGAAATCAATGGCGTGGAAGGTCTGATCGAATGAAATTCGATTGGAAGACTTTTAAATTTGCAGATAATCTGTAGAATTGAAAAACGATTTCCTTGTTTCATTAAGAAGAACAAATTTTGTTGGCGCTGAAGTAATTGTGTTAAGTGACTTGCGAATGGAGTGATAACTGAATACGTGGATCACCTTATGGTAAATGTGTTTCTGGTGTGTCAAAGCATGGAGGATTGCAAAATTAGCCAGCGTTTGGTATCCAAGACTGCGTTTTAAATGTTTGAATGTTTATTAAGTTTGCAGGTGAAAATCGATTGGTGGAAGAATCGTGAGTAGTAAGGTGAGTTCACAGTAATTTTGATCAGATGTTGAAATAGAGAATTAACTCAAGTTGTGGTTTTAATGAGCAGTGTTTTGAAAACAAATAGAACACACAGTAATAGGAAGCGTCGAGCTTCATAAGGGCACAGAGAATTTTTTATTGGAATCTGTTCAGAATTTAATTGAATTTGCATTCTATGAATGAAGTTTGGGGTTGAGTAAATGAAAATGATTTGAAGCATGAGTGTTTTCTAACACACAATATTTTGTGAACAAGATATTGAAAAGCTTCCGCAGATTTAAGTGTCAATTTTCCCTGTATTGAAGATGGGAAATTGTTTGAGGAGCATGTTTTATATGCACGGGCATCAGAGGGAGAAGATTCTGGGTTTTTGCAGGCTAGTCCCTGCATCAATTAATGTTCAATACTTTGGATTTCTATGATTATGTTTTTCCTTGATATATTTTTTTGACTTTCAAAACTAGATGGTAGGTTCAATACTTGTAAATTTCTATCATTAAGTTTTGCATTATCACATTGTAAAATGATATAGAGTGAGCAAGCAAGCAAATGTACAGTGCATACCTATAAATTTTTCCAATTCTCCAATGTAATATATAGTGCATTCCTTTAAACTTTTACTATATATTTTATAATTTTGTTTTCTTCGATTCGCGTGTTGTTTCCAAATGAAAGGAAAATGCTCTTAATCATTTAGTACCTGGTGTTCTCGGAGATAAAATTCAATGTTATGATATTCTTGATATGGTATTGAAACTGCCAAAAGAAGTAGATTTCGTAATGGAGTAATCAAGCCCAAAAGTAATGTTGTTAATATTATTATCAATGCATTTCATTGTGCTAGTAATTTTATTACTTTTGTTTTGTTTGAGGTGAAACTGAATAACTAATTTAATTTAATATAAATGAATTTTATTAATTTAAAAAAAAAAATTTAGATAAGAACTTGTATCTAAGGCTGAAATGCCTTAGCCTATATTCAATATTGTATAATGTATAGATTATGTGTTTTGTGAGTTCTACGTGCCTCTGTTTATGCTTTTGTTAAATTATTTGATATATATGTGTGAATGACTTAAATTCCATTTGTATGTAATGTTGATTGGCCATTGATCACTTAAGGATCGATGGCGATCCATTGATAAATGAGTTAACTATATGTCATGTGTCTAAAGCGGAGAATGGCATAAACTATGGATTTAACATAGAAATCCATCAATTCAAAGATATTAAGTCCAATAGGAGGTTGGTGGAATGTTACACAGGAGTCGTTGGATCAATATGATCAACGATCCAGATGGTGTTGCTGAGGGACAGAGCTTTATCGCATCGGCGGAACCATTATAATGATATTGGAACCGGGCTTTTCAATATAGTGATAGCGATATGCAATTTAAATCACAACCGTCGGATCGAGGGTCCAGATCGACGGTTTAGATGAAATCGACGATCGCATATCGGGGAGGTCAAGGGACGATGGTCTATGGAATGGTGATACACCGATGGCCGATATTGCAATATCACCGATAAGCCAATCGATGATCAGAAATCGAGGCGATCGGAGGTCGGAGGATTAGCGCAGCGAAAAGTGATAAGGAGCAGACCCAATGATAATTTTGAGCTCAGGTTTATAATATTTAAGATCCGCCTATATGTTTGGGAGCGGAATTTTCTGGTGTTTTTGTGTATTGCGGTTAAGTTTTGATGCTTCGAGCTTTAAAGAAAATCCTAATAATTAATGGCCTACGAAAGTTATATGGTCCCGGTTTAATGTAAAAGCGTCATTTAAAGGCTTAGGGTTAAAGGAATGCTTCTGATAAGGGTTGTGGGCCAAAACCCACAGGCCTTAGGGAAGCATGGTCAAACATGGTCCAACATAGAATTGTGATATGGATTGTCTCAATATGAAAATCAACCATGTCAAATCATGTTTATTTTAGTGTTTATAATATTTATCTTAGGGTTTATATACATTGGATTTATAATATTAGTCCCTTGGGTTTAATATTATTCTCTTAGGTTCATAATCCCTCGGGGTTTTAGTATTAATCCCTTGGATTTGTTATTCTCTTGGGTTTATAATATCATTCCATTGAGTTTATGATGATGATTATGATGATGATGGTTAACGTCCACTGAGACCAAATTGGTCTATCGGACCTACAATTTTCTTAATTTTTACTTGTCTGGCTCCTCGTCTTTCTTGGCGAGATTGGTGTTGTAGCTTTCTTTCTTTTCTCTACGGTCTTCCAACTTCCTTTGTCTTGTATCTCCTTCATCTGTTTTGGTTCTTGGGACATTGGTGTCTTAGCTTCGCGATCTATAGTCGGAGAAGTATGGTCAATCATAGCCAGCCATGTTCAACCATGGTCAAACCATATGGATATGGAAATTAGCCATGGTCAACCATGGTCCAATGTTTCATTCTAACAAAGATTGTCTTGATATGAAAACCAATCATGGTCAACCATGGTTCACCATGGTCCAACATTGCATTGTGACAAGGATTGTCTCTATATAGAAATCAACCATGGTCAACCATGTTTATTTTAGGGTTTATAATATTCATGTTAGGGTTTATATACCTTGGGTTTACAATTTTTATCATTTAGGTTTGTTATTCCCTTGGGTTGATAATATCAATCCCTTGGGTTTATTGATCTAAGGGTTCATATTCCTAGGGTTTAATATTATTCAACGATGGTCGACCATAATCAACCATGGTCTGATATCACATTGTAACAAGGATTGTCTCAATATGAAAATCATTCGTTCTCAACCATGTTTATTTTAGTATTTTTAATATTTATATAAGGGTTTTTATACCTTGGTTATATAATATTAGTCCCTTGGGTTTAATATTATTCGCTTGGGTTCATAATCCCTTGGGTTTATTGTTCCTTTGGGTTTATAATATCAATCCATTGGGTTTATTATTCCCTTAGGTTTATAATATCAATCATGGTCAGCCATTGTCAACCATGGTCAATCATGGGGTTTTAGTATTAGTCCCTTGGTCTTATTATTCCCTTGGGTTCATAATATCAATCCCTTGGGTTTATTATTAACTTGGGTTTATAATATCAATCATGATCAACCATAACCAACCATGGTCAATCATGGTGAGATCTCACATTATGACAAAAATTGTCATCATATAAAAATAATGGACAATCATGGACAATCATGGTCAACCATGGAAAATCATGGTCAACCATGGTTGATGATGGTAAACCATGTTTTATAGAATAAAACATGGTCAAGCATGGTCAATCATTCTAAAACACGTTTCAACGTCGCGTTGTGACAAAGATTCTCTCCATATTAAAATCAACTATGATCAACCATGGGCCAACGTCACAATGTGACAAAAATTGTATCGACATGAAAATCAACCATGTCAACCATGGTCCAACATGGCATTGTGATAAGTATTGTCTCAATATTAAAACCAACCATGGTCAATCATGCTTATTTTAGTTTTTATAATATCTATATTAAGGTTTGTGTATGTTGGGGTTTATAATATTAGTCCCTTGGGTTTAAGATTATTCTCTTGGGTTCATAATCCTTTGGGGTTTTAGTATTAATCCCTTGGATTTATTATTCCCTTGGGTTTATAATATCAATCTCTTGGGTTTATAATATTAATCATGGTCAACCATGGTCAATCATAGCCAACCATGTTCAACCATGGTCATACCATATGGATATAAGAATATGGTTGTTATAAAAATAATGGACAATCATGGTCAACCATGGTCAATCGTTCTAAAACATGTTTCAATGTCGCGTTGTGACAAAGATTGTCTCCATATGAAAGTCAACTATGATCAACCATGGCCCAATGTTACATTGTGACAAAGAATGTCTTCATATGAAAATCAATCGTGTCAACCATGGTCCAGCATTGAATTGTGATAAAGACTGTTTCAATATGAAAATCAACCATGGTCAATCATGCTTATTTTAGTGTTTATAATATTTATCTTAGGGTTTATATACGTTGGGGTTATAATATTAGTCCCTTGGGTTTAAGATTATTCTCTCGGGTTCATAATCCTTTGGGATTGTCTCACTATGAAAATAAACTATGTTTATTTTAGTGCTTGTAATATTTATATTAGGGTTTAACAATGTTGCGGTTATATTAATAGTCCCTTGGGTTTAATATTATCCCCTTGGCTTCATAAACCCTTGGGGTTTTAGTATTAACCTTGGGTTTATTTTTCCCTTGTGTTCGTAATATCAATCCCTTCAGTTTATTATTAACTTGGTTTTATAATATCAATCATGGTCAACCATGATCAACCATAACCAACCATGGAAAACCATGGTTGGTTAAAAATATTTATATTTTTTCTAAAAATAAGATAATTTTTTTAAAATAAAATAAGTAATTATTTATTTACATGTTGTAAAAAATGAATAATAAATTATTATTATAATTATTATTATATATTTATCAATAGTGTGTGTCATAGATAGAAATGAAGCATTATTATTGTTAAAAAACACTAATATTAATAATATATCCCCTAATTACTAATAATATATGTATTATTAATATATATATTATTATTATTAAACAACACTAATATTAATAATATAGCCCCCAATTATAATAATATTATATCTTTATAATATTATATCTGTTATTACTATTAATTAATTAATATTACTAATATTATTATGAGTTAATATTATTATAATAATATAATAATAAATATATTATATTATTATAATAATAATACATTATTATTATTATTATTATTATTATTATTATAACCTAATATTATTAACAATTATAATATAATAATCATTATATTATAATATATTAATCATATAATAATATATGTGAATATATATGAATATGGTTGCTATTATTTATATAGTTATTAATAATGATAAATCGCTGGTGTTTAAAGAAATACACATAATAACTATTAATTCAATTGATATAAGCCTATCGGCGTATATCAACCATATTGGAAAATGTGGTTGTATTAGTATATATATTTCATATACACCTATCGGCGTATATCAACCACATTGGTAAATGTGGTTGTGCTAGTATATATAATAAAGTATCGAAGTAGTTAGATCTGAATTTGGTCAATAATATTTTATTATTCTCCATTTTCGATATTAACTCCATACTTTGCTATATAAGTAGGGTTTTTCATTCACTCCTCACCATGATCATTATCATCGTCAACATTATCGTCATTTTTTGAGCTCTCACTTGAGTTCTTCACTTTGTTTGGGTTTTTCACACAATTGGGAAAGAGAAGCTATTTCTGAAGCATCAAGGATATCAAAGAACTCATCCCACAGAGGGGCACTTACAGACCAATCTGTAGATCTCCTTCACCAAGTGTTATCAATAAACATTTATTTTTTTTAAATCGTCTTTCCACTGGGTTATTATTGAAGATCTATCATTCTGCTACTATTTGTTTCAGATCTTGTTTTCTTTTACTGCAGATTTTCCATTTGTGTTGCAGATCTAAAACGACAACAGCCATTAACTTGTTGTTAGGGTCACTTGTCACCTAGTGACTTAAGTGAAGGTTTTTGGTACATCTTCTAGGAATTTTCATATTAACAGTTAGGCCACCTACCTCTAACTTGCAGATCCTGATTTTGATAGTCAGTCTATCTGCTATGATATCCATAGTATTTAGGGCCTTGTCCTACTCTCCAAATTCTCCAACAACTCATTATGGAAATGAATTTGATTTGGGGGCAAGAAGCCCTTTTATAGGAAAAACGCTAGTTTTTCTGTCGCCCATTGCAACCAAACCATAGCTTGGTTTGACGAACTGTCGGCACTCTTGGAAATATCTCACTGATTTCAATAATGGGTCTCCATTTTTTGGTAATATGATACTTCACCAAGAATCGATTTTTCCCACTAGGTCTCACTTTACTGCCTATTAAAATTGAATTTCTTCATTTAAGCAATCTATACTCTGGTACCACTTTACCCACGCATTGGTTGACTCACATGTCGATTTTTGTCATGAGTGTTGGTTTAAGGGGGCTTGACACAGGTTTAGAGTTGTTAGCGCCAACCAAAAAAACCCTAATCATTGGCCCTTTTGGCAACAACCTACATAGCACAAGCTGCAGTCTCACCCGAAGCAGTATTGGGGGATACTAGAACCAGGTTTCTGCATCCAGGGACATGTGATAAATAATTATTAAGCTTTGACAATTCAGATCTACCTTCATGCAGATTGGTATCCGTCTAGGGCTCGTTACTATAACTAGGGTAAGATGGCTTTTAGACCTTCGCGAAGGTCTACGATCAGTCTTTACAAACCTTAAACAGATATTTTATCCTCTTTCGCGCATCAATACATAACACTAGATCTGACTTCGCACAAATCTACCCAATTCATCAGAAATCATAACAGAAATAGTCTTTAACTTCGTGAGAATAAATAACTATTCATATCATGCAAATATTGATCATTGACCTTCACGAAGGTCTGGAGGCAACTTTAACTTAGCTACAGTAAAGAGCCCTGGAAGTCTATCAATCTATGTGGAAGTAGATCTAAGGTGTTAAAAGACATCACGCTAGTCTCTGGATGCCTAAACTTGGTTCTTGCATTCCCCAATACTGCTTCGGGTGAGACTGTAGCCTATGCTATGCTAGTTGTTTTTGAAAGGGCCAGCAGTGTGGGGTTTTGTTGGTTGGCACAACTAACTTTGAACCTAGGTCATGACCCCTTAACCCAACACCATAGTACTTCAGAGTTATTCAGAATTGCAACAACATGGACCACTTCAAAATAGCCATGAGCAGGAGGGCAGAACTAATGGGGCATATGGTAGCAGGTCTTGTGGTGAGTATAGGTTGTATGGAGAGGCCATGATCAGAGATGGCAGGTCCTTAGATGCTCAAGATAGGAGGGGTGATAGACATATGTACTATTCTAGTTCTGGTTCTCACAAGCATTATGATCATCACTATTATCATCCTTATAAGTGGAGTGACAAGGGATATTTTTCGAATGAGTTTAAGAAAGAAAAGCCACCTAAATTCAATGGAGAGATGAATAAATCACAAGATTCAAAAGAATGTTGCTTGCTATGAGGAAGTTCTTTAGGTTGCATGATTATTCAAAGTACATGAAAGAAAAGATAGCCACTTTCAGCCTTAAAGGTAAAGCAAATATTTGGTGGGAGGATGTGAAAAATGTCAAAGGTATTTAGGAGGATGACTTGACTTGGAATGAGTTTTAAAGGCTCTTCAAGAAGAAGTATTTGTCGGAAAGGTATTATTATGATAGAGTTAAGAAGTTTTATGAGTTGCGGATGGGTTACATGACAAATGATGAGTATACTAGTAGGTTCTTGGAGTTGTTGATATATATGCCTTACCTCAACGAGAAGGAAATGGTTCAAAGATTTGGTAGTGAACTGGTAGTAGCATATAAAGACCAGATTGAGTTCAATGAGCCTAGATCATTCGTGGAGGCCATCCAAAAGTTGAAACATTTTTATGAGAAATCGGAGCGCAAAGTTGAGCATAAGTGTGACTTAAAAGAAAATGAGAAAGTTAAAGATAAATGACCTCCAAAGCAAGGAAGATCTCAAGATTCATGTGAGAAAGAAAATGTAGTCCCTTACAAGAAGTTCAATACAATTGAGAAGGGACACAGAGAGCAGTAGATTAGAGGCGATGGTAGAGCACCGTTGCAGTGTTGGATATGTGGCAAGGATCATCATAAGAGGGATTGTCTGGAGTATCAGGGTGATATACCCCATATCTATAGTGCTTAGGAGGTGCATACAGTTGGGGATTTTGGTCACAACATCCTTCAGATTTATGTAGATGTGGAAAGAAGGTAGGAGGATCATCAGGAATTTATCATTGAAATGGATGATAAGATTTGTGATCAAGTTGCTTCTATTTTGATTGATCCTAGATCTAATTATAGTTTTATTAATCCTGGCCTGGTGGATAGGTGTGGTTTGAGAGAAGAAGTGAATGTAGAATCTTGGTTGGTATAGATGGCTATAGCTACAAATAAGAGAGTTCACCATTGGATTAGACCTTGTGCATTTGAGTTAAATGGTGTTCCTATAGTATCACATTTGAATGTACTTCTAATAGGATCATATAACATGATTTTTTGGTATGGATTGGTTGTACCTTCAAAGAACCAAAGTGGATTTCTTTGAAAAGGCCATTGAGTGCTTGGATGATAATGGGGAAAAGATAATTTTTCAGTGAAAGAAGAAGCCTACATTAGTTATGATGGTGACAACTATGCAAGCCAAACATAGTCACAGGAAAGGGTGTGTGTTATTTGCAGTACATATCCCTAGTAACAAAGGTAAGGAAGTTGAGGATGCAGATGTTTTGAGTAGGTACCCATTTCTATAGCAATTTTAAGATGTATTTCCTACAAATATTCCAGAGTTACCTACTCATAGGGAAAAAGATTTCTCTATTGAGTTGGTACGAGGGGCAACACCAACATCGAAGTCACCTTATAGGATGAGTACCCAGAGCTAGTAGATTTGAAATAGCAGTTAAAGGAGATGCTTGAAAAGGGATACATTAGGCAAAGTGTATCACCTTGGGGTGTACCAGTGTTGTTTGTAAGGAAGAAAGATGGTACTCTCAGATTTTTCATTGATTATAGGCAGTTGAGCAAGGTAACGATCAAGAAAAAGTACCCATTGCCGAAGATAGATGATTTTTTTTATCAGTTGAAGGGAGAAACAGTGTTCTCTAAGATCTAGTTGAGATCAGGACACCATCAAGTATGCATCAAGAAAGAGGATATCTACAAGAAAACCTTCAAGATCAAGTATGGGAATTTTGAGTTTGTTGTAGTTCCATTCGGTTAATGCCCCAACTAGATTTATGTGTTTGATGAATAGTTTTTTGCATCCTTATCTGGACAAGTTTGTTATTGTATTCATTGATGACATCTTGATATACTCCAAGAATGAAGAATATCGTGATGATAATTTAGCAGCAGTGTTGAGATTGATAAGAGAGGATCAGTTGTATGCAAAGCTTAGCAAGTGCATCTTCTTTCTGACAGAGGTGCAGTACTTGGGAAATCTTGTTTACAAGGAAAGAATAGCAGTAGATCCATAAAAGATAAGGGTCATCATGGAGTGGGCAGCTCCTAAGAATGTGGAGGAGGTGAGATAATTAATGGGAATGGTAGGTTACTACAAGAGATTCATCGAGAACTTCTCACACATTCCATATCCTATTACATCCTTGCAGAGGAAAGGTAAGAAGTTTGAATGAACAGAAGAATGTGTAGTTGGTTTTGAGAAAATGAAGCAATTGTTGAACAATGCTCTAGTCCTCAAGATTGTAGATCTGGATAAAGATTTTGTAGTGTGTACATATGCATGTAAAATAGGACTTCATAAATTCCTTATGTAGGAGGGACAGTTGGTGTGCTACAAGTCTAGGAAGTTGAATGAGCACAAGGAGAACTACATGACTCATGATCTTGAGTTGATAACTATTATTCACACCTTGAAGATGTGGAGGCATTATCTTCTTGGTAGGATATTTATAGATGATCGATCAGAGTGGGTTGAGATACTTATTTGACCAGCCGAATCTAAATGCCAGGAAATCTATATGGTTGGCTACCCTTATTGAGTTTGACTTTGAGATCAGATACATTAAGGAAAAGGAGAATTGGGTTGCAGATTCTCTAAGTACGAAGGTACAAGTGAATCATATAGTAGCTATGAGCTCTTATGGGACACAATTATAGTATAAGATCTTGCAAGTTGGATAGTGGGATGACAGGTATATGGAGATTCTTCACAAGTTACAATAGAGTACAGGTACAGGTATAGGTAGAGATGATCAGGATGCAAACTGGCAGATGGTTTGGTGAGATTCAGGGACAGGATCTATGCGTCGGATTGCAGTGAACTCAAGAAGCTTATCTTAAGGGAGTTTCATGTAAATCCATACTTAGGTCACCTATGATATCAGAAGACACTAACAGCGATGAAAAATTTCTACTATTGGATAAATCTGAAGAAGGAAGTGGCATAGTTCATGGCTATATATTTGGATTGTCAACAGATAAAGGCAGAATGTAAGCATCTAGGTGGTCTACTACATCCTATTTTGATTCGAAATGGAAATGGGAGGTCATTTCCATGGATTTCATTACAGGTCTTTCGAGGATAGTGAGACATCACGATTCTATTATGGTTGTGGTCGACAAGTTGAGAAAGGTAGGTCATTTCATTCCATTGAAGACTACATATTCAACTACTAAAGTGGCACAGGCTTTCATCAAGGATATTACGAGATTGCATGTTGTTCTGAGGAAGATTGTGTTGGACAGGGATGCAAAGTTCAATTTTAAGTTTTGGAAGGATCTATTTGTAGGTTTGGGTACAAATTTGTCCTTCATTACACCCTATCATCTGCAGACAGATGGAAAAACAGAGAGGGTCAATAGGATCTTGGAGGATATGCTGAGGATGTATGTGATGCACCAACACAAAATATGGGAGGATTATCTTCCATTTGTTGAGTTTGCATACAATAACGGTTATCAAGAGTCATTGAGGATGAACCCTTTCAAGGCACTGTATGGGTGGAGTTTCAATACACCCATCAGCTAGAGTGATCTAGTGAATAGGGTACTTATTGGATCAGATATGTTGGTAGAAATGGAACAGGAAATGTAGGTTATAAATGATAGGCTCTAATGCCTCCTTCCTTCTCCTATTGTGTCGTATTTGTACATCCTTCAATCATATCCCAAGTTGTTCTTAAGGTGGGATGTTAGGATGTTTCGACACATAGGAAATAGTTAAGTATAACTTGGTCTAGTATAGAGTTAGGTAAAGTGTGTTTCTTTACTATGTACATTTGTCACTTACAATCCAACAGTCATGATATGTTCTAGACATGAAGTGATCCAACTGTTCATTCTCTCCCTGGTATACCAACACGTGATCCGTGGCTTAACACCTGATTGATCCATGATGTCTATTTAAAGATCATGGAGGGTCATTTGTAAGGTGATAATTCATGAGAGAAGCTTATGTAAATTTTCTTTCTTTTATTAATAAATTGCCTAAAGTGGTTGCTTTGGCTCAGGCCGTGGATTGTTTCCTTCTTTGACGGTTTTAACCATGTCAAGAATACTAGTGTATTGATCTGTGAGCGATTTATGAATGGTGTCCTTTGGTGTTCTATCTGAGGAACTTACCCTATAAATTCCTACATGGTATCAAAGCTATTTGAGGGCTGCATCTGTTGGTGATCCAAATCCGAAGCCGGTAGAACTGCACTCGACTGTCATTTCCTAGATCTATTGTTTCTAACTACTCTCAAGCCAAGAGTACTACTTGTGTTAGGAGCATTTGTTCTAGTGATGAACCCCTTTCGTTTCACACGAAAAGGTTTCCGGTAGCCCTAGCTACGTCATTTTTAAGATCTAGAGGTATATAGTCTTTATTTGCAGTTTGAGTTATTCATCTCTCTGTTTATTTCGGTTTATTTAGATCTTTGTTTTTTATTATTAGATCTATACCTTTCATTTCTATGTATGCTATTTTCCCCGCAACTTTGTGCAATATGGGAAAATCAGAAACAGAAAGGAATAATTTTTCTCATGCATATGCTCTTTTCCGTTTCGCCTTACTGTGATCCTAGAAAATCAAAAACAGTGAGAAAAATATATAGTTTCCAGCAAAAGCTAACTTCAAGCCACAAGGATTGGTTTTTTTTTTTCATGTCCGTGTTGGATTGTGTGTGTTTTTTTGTTTTGTAGGCAAAAATAGCTTTCTCAAGTAAGCACACACCCCAAAACTTCAGTGACCAAAAAAAAAAAAAAACCCTTCCTCTTTTCCAAAAATTACTAACCTTTTAAACTAGTTCACTTCATCCAAAGTTACTTTATGAGAATAGAGGTATTGGGTTCAAGTCTTTATTTTTGTTGAGTTACTATTAGGTCCCTATACTACTAGTGTAAACCCTTATTGTTATTAGTACAACCCCCTTATTATATTGTTGTGCCCATGTAGTCCCCATATTGTTATTATTGTGCCCCATAGAAGCCCACTATTTTTATTATTGTGCCCTTACATTATTATTGTTATGTCAGCTCTGATTATATTATGACCCCTTAGACTCCTATATATAGAAAGGAGGTCTTGGCATTTGTATCATTCAAGAATTGTTCACTTGTGTAATGTAAAGGAGGTTTCCCCTTCAAATAGGCTTATTTCTAAGGCATCTATCTTTCTTTTCTATCTTTTTGTGAGTTGGTTTCATTGTTAGAAAATTATATATTACAGAGCAATGGAACACATAAAATTTTGCAGAAATATAAACACAGAAAATGCATAAAACAAGAGAGACACAGATATACGTGGTTGACCCAGTTTGGGCTACGTCCATGGAGAAACAACCAGTCCTTCCTTTTATATTATCCAGCAAACTGAAGAGATACAACCTACAACAGATCTGTTGTAAAACCCCTTCACTCTCAATCTCCTCTCTTTTTCTCACTCAGAATACAGATCT
Source organism: Pinus tabuliformis (assembly GCA_031772625.1). Lineage (NCBI taxonomy): Eukaryota > Viridiplantae > Streptophyta > Pinopsida > Pinales > Pinaceae > Pinus > Pinus tabuliformis. The sequence continues at coordinate 198,923,875 of CM062810.1, read as the reverse complement.
ACATAGACACAATACAATTCGCTCATATATATAGTGAAGGGTTTCCTTCTAGGGAAAAAAACCCTAAATTAAACATAACTTCTACCATCAAATCTCTGCCTAATGAAAGACCCAGATTGACTAGAAATTACTATACTTTTACAAGGCAATTTTACATCTATTCTTAGCTTTGGGGGCGCTGCCCCCGAAACCACCCGCCAAGGATGGGCTCCCAAAGGTCGCAGTCGCCCCATTTCGAACTGGGATACAATGTGGCGATACCTTTGAATACAGAAGATAATCAGGCTCTAGGCCCAACATTCATAACATTTGGTATCAGAGCTTTGAATTCTAGGGTTTCACTACTCCAAACAAATCATTAAGGAATTTTCGCTATAAAAAAATTTTCTGCGAAGTTTCAAATGCTAAAAAAAAAACCATTTGCATTGAAATAATTTTGAACTTTGGATCTAAATTTCAGATCTTTCCTTGCTATATTTTTAGAGATATGATCTGAGGAAGTTAGGGTTTTAGTAAACTCCCGAATCACATTCCAAACAGGTGACTTGGGGAAATCGCCATAACTTTTTTTCTGGGCATCAGATTCAAATTTCGTAAGATGTTTCAAAAATAGGACAGCTGTAGTTTTCTGTATAGAAGTTTCAGGTACTAAGGTCGAAACAGTGACATGTGACACTTCATACAAGTTCACTCTACTGAACTAGTCTATAATCCATTCACCATGGGAGATTTGGCATAACTCTTCCTTGGAGAATCCAATCTTGATCAGTCTTGTGAGGTTAGAAACAAGACTTAAAGGAGTACTACAGGACATGGTTTAAGATATTAGAGGTCCACATTTACAAAGATACGACGGATTCAATATCGAGCTCTTACAAAGTGAAAAAATGTGTATAGTTTTGTTTTAAATTTTGCATAAGATTGGTTTGAAAAATTAGTTTGAAGGAATTCAAAGGGAATAGTGAAGAATTATTAGCATTAATTGATGCCCCAAAGAAAGAAAATGGAAACACCTAGTAAGCAGCCTGAAAGCTCTAGCATGACTTATGAAGAAGAGGAAGCAATGCAACATGATATATCAAAATTACAATACCAAGTAAAACAAATTTCACTCTCACAAAAGGTAACTAAAGCCAATATGAATAACGTGGAAGCTTATATGAATGGCGTGAAAGTTAAGATGGATGGTCTGGAAGCTAAGATGGATGGCATGGAAGCTAAGATGAATGGCATGGATGCTAAGATGGAAGAATTGATGATAAATTTGAATAAGTTGCTACAAGAAATGGTTACTAATGGTGAAAGGGTAGTAAAGGAAACTCATGATGAGAACAGAATAAATGTTAATCATGATTTCATAGACTCTAACATTGGATTGAAGACCCACCATGTTCCAAAAATGGATATGAGGATGTTTGATGGAAAGGATCCTGGAACATGGATACCATAGATGGAGCAATTTTTCAATCTCCATAATGTGAAAAACACACAAAAGGTACTTATTGCAACTTTATATTTGGAACCAAATTAGTTTGTATGGTATTGATGGCTTTGCTCTCGTAAACAAGCTGTCACTTGGGAAATTTTTACGGAAGAAATGATAGCACATTATGAGGATACAAAAAGCAACACCTTTTTTAGCCAATTGATAAATCTTAAACAAAAGGGTTCAATGATGGAGCATATTGAGGACTTCCAAAAATTGAAGGGTAAAAGATATTCTAGAGGAGCATAGGATTGATGTGTTCATAGGGACTTTGAAGGATAATATCCAACAAGAGGTTCACCTTTGGGAACCTGATTCATTGGAGAAGACATTCAGGTTAGCAAGAAAAATGGAAAACAAAATTATGGCAACCAGAAAGCCTACCACTCACAACTATAAATATGGAAGTGTTGTTGCCCCTAGCCTTCCACGACCTACAAGGTTGACACCACAAAAATTGGAAGAAAAAAAGATAAAAAGGGCTTTGTTACACTTGTGATAGCAAATACACTAAAGGTCATAAGTGTGCTGAGAAGAAATTATTCTACATAGATTGTGAATAGGAGGAATAAAAGGAACAAGAAATGTCAAAAGAAGAGGATATACTCCAGGAACAAACCCTAGATAAAAAAGAAATGAATCCGACCATATCTTGTAATGCATTGGCTAGAATTACCACTCCTCAAACTATCAAGATAGAAGGACATATCAAGAAGAAAAAAGTAACAGTGTTGATTGATTCAGGAAGTACCCATAATTTTATTCATTATAAGATAGCCAAGGAATTGAATTTCTTCCTATATCCAGCACCAGAGTGTCAAGTGATGGTTGCAAGTGGAGGAACCATAAATTTCTTTGGAAAGTGCCATAATATCAAGCTATCCATGGGAGAATATGTTTTGAATAGCCCAATGCTTTCCATTCCAATGGGTGGTGTTGATGTTGTACTAGGAGTCCAATGGCTACAATCCTTCGATACAATAGCTTTTAATTTTCAAGAAATTTTCATGAAATTTTGTGTAGAAGGAAAGGAAGTTTAATTAAGGGGTATTGCAAGGAAACCGGGAAAGATAATCGACTCTAACAGTATGACGAAGCTTCTAAAGAATGAACAACGAGGTGTAATTGCACAATTATGTTCACTAGAGGTTCCCACATCGAAATCATCTATTTCTCCCGATCTCCAAAAAGTCTTGGACAATCATTCCAAGGTATTTGAGACTCCCAAAGGCCTCCCACCTATTCGTGATCATGATCATGCTATTCATTTGATTACAGGAAGTGTTCATCCAAACATCAGGTCGTACAGATATCCCTATGCCCAAAAGAGTGAAATTGAATGTATGGTTGCAGAAATGCTAGAGGTTGGTATAATTCAACCTAGTCAAAGTTCTTTCTCTGCTCTAGTAGTATTGGTGCACAAGAAGGATGGATCATGGCGCATGTGTCCGGATTATAGGGAGCTCAACAAGCTCACTATTAAAGATAAATTTCCCATTCCTGTCATTGATAAATTATTGGATGAATTGCATGGATCAATCTACTTCACCAAGTTGGATCTTCATTCAGGATATTATCAAATCAGAATGAAGACTGAAGACATTCCGAACACAGCATTTAGAACTCTTGAGGGTCATTATGAATTTTTGGTCATGCCTTTTTGCCTTACTAATGCACCTTCTACATTTCAAGGTTTGATGAATTCCATTTTCAAACCCTTCCTTCGAAAATTTGTGTCATTATTTTTTGATGATATACTAATCTACAGCAAGTCTTGGAAGGATCATGTTCAACATGTTGACAGGGTGCTCAAACTATTGGAGGAGAAACAATTATATGAAAAAATCTCCAAATGTTTCTTTGGAGTACAACAGGTGGAATATCTATATCATATTGTATCTCATGAAGGTGTTAAGGTAGACCCTAGCAAAATTAAACTCATTAAGGAATGGAAAACCCCCACATCCATAAAGCGTCTGCGAGTATTGATGAGCCCCAAAAATGGGTAATTATATTGGCTCATTTAGCCTCCTAATTTGACTTAATCCACCATTCTCATTAGTTTATTGCATGTTTTTTATTATATTTATGCTAATAGAGTGAATTGGGTTAGTCATTATGCCAAAAAGTCTAATGTGCGCTTTATGCAGATTTTTGGTAAATTTTGAGACAAAATCAAAGGTTTTAATGAGCATTTGGTAGCCAAATTCGTGGAAGAACAAGGGAGAGGATTTGTAGGAAGGTGTCCCCTTCATTTATGAGCCCTTACCTTGAATTCTCCACCAGCAGCTCGGATTTCAAGGGCCACCACATCGATGATCACAAGGGCAGCCGAGCAGGGCTAGTAAAGTTGCTATTAACTGCAAGTTTTGGCAGCCAAGTTCCTAAAGTTTAGGAGGACTGTTGGGGTCCTCAATTTGTATAAATAAGAAGGCTTAAGGCCTCAGTTTTTTTAGTCAAATTTTAGTTAGATATTAGTTAGATTTTAGTCAGTAGGTTAGTCATTTTGTTAGTCTATTTTTTCACTTTAGTGCAGTTCTGTATCAACACATTTTAGAGTTTTTTCTTGTAGACAATTTTTTGGATGTAACTATTATTTTTTTGATCAATAAAGATGAATCCAGATTTGTACCAACTCTGATCTTTCTTAGGAGGTTGTAGCTCTTGGGGTTGGGCCCAACCCAAGTGCCAGTACCCCCTTTGTGTACTTTTATTTGTCTTTGCTGCATTCATAGAATAATTTCTATTATTTAGGTTAAAATCTTGCTTTGTTACTTAGGTTGTTTTTGATGATTAAAATAGCTCTTCATGCTTCAAGTTGATTTTACAGTTTGGTAACAGAAAATATCTACAAAAAGGCCATCAAGAAATCCTTGATCTCATCTCTCCATCCTTGGGACCATGAGCTGAGACCAAGGCATACTTGCTACCACAAAAACATTGTTCTTGCCTTTCTATGCAATTGCTAGTGTTAGATTTTTAGTTGGAAAAGTTGATACCAGTTGTACGTGCATGTTTAGATCTGTTCTTGCTTAGTTTCCATAGTTATCTTGCATGATTTCCTATCTATAAACCTCTGTTCATCATGTTTCTAGCTTTTAGGTCAGATTAGGTCAAAATAGATAGATCTCTGGCTTTTCTAGTCTTGGTTCGATCAGTTTTGGAAAATAGTGTGCATAGCACCTGTAATACATCCCTTCTTATCCTTCCTCCATCATACAACTTGCTCCAACTACTAATCCAAGATCCCTTCCCTTCATTTGCCACACTTTTCCAATTTGACCTAATTTCTACATTCTTGTGCATCATTGCTCCCTCCATCCTTGAACAAATCCAATCACCTTAATCACTCCTTAGCCTCATTCACTAGGTCCTAGACCCCTTCACATCCTCATCCATCCTCCATTTCCACTTTCTCACTGTTTTTCCACCATCAACCCTCCAAAATCCTCTTTTGACTCTTCCTGTAGAACTTCCTATAGAACATCCGGTAGAACCCCTGCAAACTTCCTATAGAAGCTCACGTGAGCAATTTTTCAAGATATTCTCGCAGTGAAATTCTCTGGAAGGGTGCTAGGGGCCCCTTAGGCCCTCTTCTGACCTTCCAAAACTCCTGCAAGTGCCCACTCCATTTCCTTTCGCCAATCAGCCTCTTCACAGTAAAAAATAGTTAAAGCACGTGCATAATAACTCTGCAAAATTACTCAAAAATATAAAAATATGTTTTTCCACATTTTACTGCAGAAGTAGCTTAGTCACATAAATTCCATCTTTCCAAGAGTTAATGGCATCCATTTCCACCGCTTTCATCTCTTTTATTGCGTCGTTAGGGTTAGTCGGTAAAACTAGGGTTTGCTAGGGTTTGCATTTCCTTTCAGCTTCCAGCTTCTTTCTGCAAGTAGATTAGCCTCCTTTGAGTTAGTTTTCATCCATCACAGTTAAAAACTTCTTCTAAGAACTCATAGAAGTTAGCTTAAGCTCCTAGTGAACTTGTGCCAGCTGATCAAGTGACAGCCTGCAGTAAGAGCTAGTACTTGTGCATATAGCACCTTCACTTCCAAGTTTGTTACGAATTATTGGGTTGATAAAAGTAAAGAAGGGAGCCCTAGGAGTTGCAGCATTATTGTTGCAATATTGGGGCCCACCATCTTTTCAGCGCCGTTGCCGGGGAAGCGTCAGAGTATTTGTGATTACTGCTTTTCTTCTATTTTCTACTGCAACCTTCTGCTAAGTAGTTTATTTCAGCAAGGCAAGAGTAGTTGTTTCATTTCCATTCTGCAATTTCATTTCCGCAAAAGTAGATTAGACATTTCCTGCTTTCATTTCATTTCAGTAAGCATAGATTAGCATTTCCTACTTTCATAGATTGGCATTTCAATTCTGCAATTTCGATTCTGCAAGCGTAGATTAGCATTTCAATTCCACAATTTCAATTTTGCAATCATAGATTAGCATTTCAATTTTGCAATTTCAATTCTACAAGCGTAGCTTAGCATTTCAATTCTACAATTTCAATTCTGCAAGTGTAGCTTAACATTTCAATTCTGCAAGCGTAGATTAGCATTTCAATTCTGCAATTTCATTTTAGCAACACAGATTAGTCATTTCCTACTTTCATTTCAATTCTGCATTTTCATTTCAGCAAGGTTTACTTTAGTTAGTTTCAATTTTTTGTTCAACCAATTTCAGTTTTGTAGGTACAAGCAGAGAAAAAAAAAAAAAAAAAAATCAACCAAAAAGATTTCCTTTCATGCCTTGTAGGAGTAGAGATAATTTAGAAAAATGTTTGCACAACACCCCCACTGCTTCACATAGCCAACTTTCTCTCTTCTTCGATGGTTGTGATTTAGAAGAACCCTTAGGTGGAAAGCAAGACATATTTTAATAACCTATAGGGGAGAAGAAGAAGAAACCATTCCTCTGGAGCAAATGGCTGAAAATAGAAATGTTGGGAGTAGTACCTTTTCTTGCAACTCATCCATTAAGGGTGAAATTGGAGACATGTGGGAAGATTGCAAAAGCGAGGTGAGGCAGATGCTTGCCATGCATATCAAAAGATATCAAGAAGAAGCAGAGAGGGCTTTGGCCATCTTTTTTCCTAGGTGCACTAGAAAGCATCCTAGGAATGAATGCCCATTGCACTCTATGGAAGTGTGTTTTGTCTGTGAAAAAGACCATCCTATGAACCAATGCCCTTCCTTGCCCAGAATTAAAGCTGCATATCAGAGGGCCAAAGGAGCCACTGAACCACTCTATTATATGAACCAAAGGAGGCCACATTGACCCATACCTTACCAGCAGGGAATGCAAGGGACATCTCAGACTTATTACAACCCCTATCAAGCCACTTCCAAGTCTTCTTGGGGTCCCCCTGCTCATCCTTCCTGGTCCACACCCCCTCATTGGTCGTATCCATCTCAATATCATGCTCAACTAGCTACTCATCCATTTCACCCCTACGCTCAACCACTGCCTCAATGGAATGCACCTTATCAGGGGTGGAGGCCCTAGCACAACTCTCCTCCCGCTCGTTTGCCTCCACCACCTGCCCAACCACAAACCCATCCACATCCATCTCAAATATACACCCCCACTCAACTACCCATACCACCATTTCCAAACCCGCACATTGGAGTAGCTCAACCCAATTGCAAAGCTGAGGTACAACACTTCTAAACAACTCCTCTTGAGCTCAATGATCTTCACCATAGCTCAGGAAGAGTATTGCAAAAAAGAGATTATATTGACAACATTGAAGGACCACATCTAGAAAAAGAAGATTCAAAAGAGGAGATCAAAGAACCATGGGCTTCATTTGATAAAGAGAAGACAACAGAATTAGAGATCGAGAGAGCTCCATCATGGTTATCATCAAATCCTCCATGTATTCAAGAGAAAAATCAGCAAAAAGAGGAATATGAAAAGGTCATGGTAGAAGGTGACATGAAGAATGATCCAGATCAGCAAAAGGACCAAGGATATTAGAGCTATATTGAGATATGGTTCCAGACGGTCACTAAGTTGCAGCAGTACTCTTTTCCTCAGCTATGCTTGATCCCTTCAAAGTCAAATCATTTGGTCTCTGAAATCTGGATACTTGTCAAAGCATGCATTTCAAGCCTCCACATCATTTTGTCTATCATCTCGATGTGCACATGGCTCCATTGGAAGTATTCTTATACTTGAAAATGATTTTGTTTTTCAAGTAGGGTAGGGTAGGAAAAAAAAAAAATTATATATATATATATGAAAATAAGAGGAAAATAAAAATCTAAGGTGAAAACCTCCTCGGACTCGCCTTATATTGGCTCATTGATTGAAAACCTCCATGAGGCGGTCAATGGGTTGGAAAGAAGAGAAAAGAAAAAGAGAATAAGATCCCTGGGTGAAAACCTCCCTTGGAGGTGCCCAAGGCAGGCAATTAGGGTGAAAACCTCCATGAGGCGCCCTAGTTGTTTTCAAAAAAAGAGAAAAAGAAAGAAGAAAAGAGAAAAAGAAAAATAAACCTAATTTCTGTTGAATAATTGCAGGTTGTAGGAAGGACATTGCAGGTTAGGAGGATTGCACAAAAAAAAGACAGAGGTCAGCATTAGGCTGCAAGCATCCCTCACAATCCATTCCTCTATGACCACTACCCTTTCCCAAGATTTGGTCTCATTCGGACTGAGATTTCACCTTCTACAGGAAGTTTTGTGTCTTCTATAGGAAAATCCTGTAGAGCCTGCAAACAAGCCAAAATTGATCTCCAAAGAGGACCCGAAGGTTGGGAATCTGTCCATGAGGCCTGTAAACATCCCTGCTTCCATCCATCGCCATATGTCACCTTTTTCTATCTCCGTACACCTCCATTGCACTCATTTTTTTATGTTCCTGCATAGTCACACACAGAAATCCTGTTTTCTTCATACTGCCAGCAAAAACTCCTTAATGACCAATCAAGCAGAGGTTTTTCACTCACCATACCTATTACCCTCCGTCTAGATTCCTCATCAGCCGAGACCCAAGTCTACATTACAGCCCAAGCTCATTTTTCTTACTGTCCAAAAAACTACAAAATGCTCTGATACAAAAATACATAGAGCAAAAATTTGTTTTGTCCCTAACTTGAAAACCGTGCATCCATTTAAAAACCTATTTCATGGGGAGTTGTATAGGGATGATGGCAACATGCCCAAGCAATTTTAGCCAATTCCAGTGCACAGTTTCCAAGAAATCAGCCTCCATCACCTTCAGCCATTTTTTCATTTTCTCCATATCTGTGCATCCATTTAAAAACATGTTTCATGGGGAGATGCATATGGGTGATAGTAACCTGTCCAAGCAATTTCAGCCAATTCCAGTACATGGTTTCCGATAAATCAGCCTCCATCACCTTCAGCCATTTTTCATTTTTCTTGAAATCCGTGCATCCATTGACCACAATGTTTCTACAGGAGGTGCATAATGATGATAGGAACATGCTCAGAAAGTTTTAGGTCAATCCGGTCTATCTTTTGGGAGCTATGGACGAAACAAGTCGTTGTCCTGCAAAAATCTAGCATCTGCATGAGGGTGCAAATTTGAACATTAAAACAGACTCCTGCAGCTTAGATCCAGCCAGAGGATACCTGCACAAGTAAAATAGCCATGTATCAGCAACCAAACAAACATGCATCCACAAAAACAAAGGCATGCAACAGAAGGAAAGGCCACAACACCTCACAACAAATGCATTCGACTTCCAGGTACATGACTAAACTCGTTCCTCTGTTGCATGAATGTAATTTAAGAACTGCATGGACAGTGAGATGGTTGTGGTTAAGCAATATCGGTGGCCAGCTAACTGGCCACCCTCATCCAGTTCAGATAGCGTCTAGTTCAAACAGCGCTCAGTGGGTGCAAGCGACACGTGTGCTCAGCCATCTAGAGAAGAAAACTGAAAACAGGTAGTGGTGGCTGTTTAAACTCCAACGTAATTGATGGAAGTGATTATGGGCAAGCAGCATATAGTTTCATAATAGCACTGCAGTCTGCATGGGGCCAACGTACATCTGGCCACCTCATCTCCTCACCACAAATCACGCCGGCAGTTAAAAACAACTCAATTAATGCATTCACCACTCTTTGTTCACTGTGCCTTCACAACATTCCCAACTGGAGTACGCGTCCACCACTTCCAGAGCAGCTAACCAGTGGTCCTCTACAAGATTTCTGCCTGATTTTCGAGATTTCTGCCTATTTTTTTTAAATCTCTCGCCTATCGGGCTCTACAGGAAGCACAGTTTCATTCTACAGGAGCCAGGTGACTTCTACAGGAAGGCTTCTACAGGAAAGGCAGAGAACAGCCCTGCAGAAAGAAAACCCGGGACTTTCACCAAATTTCAAGCTCAAAACGAGGTAGGCTCAGGAAAACTTCTCTGTGCATGATTTGTTGGTGCAAAATGGTGAATTGAACATGGCATTAAATTCAAAAATGAGAGTAAAAAGTCTGCCTGTGCATTGAGAAAAAGTGAAAGTCTGCCTGCATATTTCACTGAGTTTACCCACTTTTTTTCTCTGCATCTGAAATCTCCTCATATTTTTTAATTTTCCTATAAAGAAGAAACATGTATCAGTAGAGGCCAACCTGTGTGTGTGAAAAAAACCCGAATTTACATATCTATCAATGTGCTGAGAAAAAAACCTGTGTCCTTATGCTCTATTCTGTAAAAAAAAAGAAAAAAAAAATAATAATAATTGTTCTTTCATAAATAGACAAACCAAATTCTGGGTGACAACAGTTTTCAAACAGGGGAATTATTTCCATTTGATATTGTAAGGAGCACATGAGAAATTCCATCTTTGATGTAAAAAAGAAACCCGAATTCAACAATCCTCTGTCTTAGTGATTGACTGTTTTTTTTTCCACCTAAGCAATTTCTTTTTTAGTTAAGACACAACAAGAAGCACTCAACACCATGTCAGAAGGATTCAGGAGGATAAAACTGAAGAAATTGAGAAGAACATTGATGAGGGAGCACAAGACATTCAAGCAGAGGGCAAAACAGAGGAAGAACAGAAGGAAAAAGAGGAATTTGACAAGACTGCTGAGCCGAAGACAGAAAAGGAGAAAACAGAAAAAGTAGAGAAGGGAAAAAGGACAAAGATTGGCAAGGAAAAGGCCAAGAAAGCCTAAGAGAAGGCTACCACAGCCGAGGCAAGCACCTAGAAAGAGAAAGAACAGACACACCCTGGGATATCAGTGACACAAGCAGAAACAATGGGCATAGAGATTTCTACAGGAAGTGAAGAAAAAGAACAGCAGAAAGAGAAATCCCCTGAAATGTTGGCAAGGGAAGCAGCAGTTGTGCTTGCTGCATTAAGCACACCTACAAAACAAAAAGGAAAAAGAAAAAGGAAAACCTCCATGTATTTCAAGGCCAGGGAAAGCACAAGAATTCAAACAAGCAGAATAGGAGGAACAGTGGAAGGACATGGACAAGAAGGCAGAATTTTATGGCACACATGAGTAGACCACATCAAAAGCTTGGGGTGATAAGGAGGCCACCAGGGCCATCAAAGATGAAGAGATAGATTAGTTGCTCAGAGGATGAGCAACACTTTCAGTAGGGGGTTGATGATGAGCCCCAGAAATGGGTAATTATATGGGCTCATTTAGCCTCCTAATTCGACTTAATCCACCATTCTCATTAGTTTATTGCATGCTTTTTATTATATTTATGCTAATAGAGTGAATTGGGTTAGTCATTATGCCAAAAAGTCTAATGTGTGCTTTATGCAGATTTTTGGTCAATTTTGAGACAAAATCAAAGGTTTTAATGAGCACTTGGCAGCCAAATTCGTGGAAGAACAAGGGAGAGTATTTGTAGGAAGGTTTCCCCTTAATTTATGAGCCCTTACCTCAAATTCTCCACTAGCAGCTCAGAGTTCAAGGGCCACCACATCGATGATCAAAAGGGTAGCCGAGCAAGGCTAGTAAAGTTGTTGTTAACTGCAATTTCTGGCAGCCGAGTTCCTAAAGTTTAGGAGGACTGTTGGGGTCCACAATTTGTGTAAATAAGAAGGCTTAGGGCCTCAGTTTGTTTAGTCAAATTTTAGTTAGATGTTAGTTAGATTTTAGTCAGTAGGTTAGTCATTTTGTTAGTCTATTTTCGCACTTTAGTGCAGTTCTGTATCAGCACATTTTAGAGTTTTTTCTTGTAGACAGGTTTTGGGATGTAACTATTATTTTTTTTATTAATAAATATGAATCCAAATTTGTACCAACTCTGATCTTCCTTAGGAGGTTGTAGCTCTTGGGGTTGGGCCCAACCAGAGTACCAGTACCACCTTTGTGTACTTTTATGTGTCTTTGCTGCATTCATAGAATAATTTCTGTTATTTAGGTTAAAATATTGCTTTGTTACTTAGGTTGTTTTTTATGATTAAAATAGCTCTTCATGCTTCAGGTTGATTTGACAGTTTGGTAACAAAAAAGATCTGCAAAAATGCCATCAAGTAATCCTTGATCTCATCTCTCCCTCCTTGGGACCATGAGCTGAGACCAAGGCATACTTGCTACCACAAAAACATTGTTCTTGCCTTTCTATGCAATTGCTAGTGTTAGATTTTAGTTGGAAAAGTTGATACCAGTTGTACTTGCATGTTTAGATCTATTCTTACTTAGTTTCCATAGTTATCTTGCATGATTTCCTGTCTATAAACCTATGTTCATCATGTTTCTGGTTTTTAGGTCAGATTAGGTCAAAATAGATAGATCTTTGGTTTTTCTAGTCTTGGTTCGATCAGTTTTGGAAAATAGTGTGCAAAGCACCTGTAATACATCCCTGCCTATCCTTCCTCCATCATACAACCTGCTCCAACTCCTAATCCAAGATCCCTTCCCTTCATTTGCCACACTTTTCCAATATGACCTAATTTCTACATTCTTGTGCATCATTTCTCCCTCCATCCTTAAACAAATCCAATCACCTTAATCACTCCTTAGCCTAATTCACCAAGTCATAGACCCCTTCACATCCTCATCCATCCTCCATTTCAAATTTCCCACCGTTTTTCCACCATCAACCCTCCAAAATCCTCTTTCAGCTCTTCCTATAGAACTTCCTGTAGAACATCCTGTAGAACCCCTTAGGCCCTCTTCTCACCTTCTCAACCTCCTGCAAGTGCCCACTCCATTTCCTTTCGCTAATCAACCTCTACACAGTCAAAAATAGTTAAAGCACATGCATAAGAACTCTGCAAAATTACTCAAAAATACAAAAAAGATGTATTTTCCATATTTTACTGTAGAAGTAGCTTAGTCACATACATTCCATCTTTCCAGGATTTAATGGCATCCATTTCCACAGCTTTCATCTCTTTTATTGCATCGGTAGGGTTAGTCGGTAAAACTAGGGTTTGCATTTCCTTTCAACTTCCAGCTTATTTCTGCAAGTAGATTATCCTCCTTTGAGTTAGCTTTCATCCATCACAGTTAAAAGCTTCTTCTAGGAACTCATAGAAGTTGGCTTAAGCTCCTAGTGAACTTGTTCCAGCTGATCAAGTGACAGCCTGCAGTAAGAGCTAGTATTTGTGCATATAACACCGTCGCTTCCAAGTTTGTTACGAACTACCGAGTTGATAAAAGTAAAGAAGGGAGCCCTAGGAGTTGCAGCATTATTGCTGCAATACTGGAGCCCACCAAGTATTTCTCGGGTTGATAGGGTATTATCGCAAGTTTGTTAAGAATTATGGGATAATAGTAGCACCTCTAACAACATTATTGAATAAAGATGAATTTTCACGGACTCCAGAAGAAATAAAGGCCTTCAAACATCTTAAAGAGGTAATGTGCCAAGCACCAGTCTTAGCTACATTGGACTTCACAAAAACCTTTATTGTGGAATGTGATGCTTCAGGAAATGGAATTGGTGCTATTTTGATGCAAGATGAAAGGCCCATTGCTTTCGAAAGTTGTCCAATCAAAGGAAAGTGTTTACACAAAGCTATTTATGAGAAGGAAATGTTGGCAATACTACATGCACTTAAGAAATGGTGACCTTACCTAATGGGGAGACGGTTCAAGGTAAAAATGGGTCACAAATATGTTGGGTCATGACTTTGAAATCATCTACAAAAAAAGGAAGAAAAATTTTGTTGCAGATGCACTCTCAAGGATGGATGAAGATATGGAAGCATTGTTTTGTGCTATTTCTATTATCCAACCCGATTGGATTAACGAAGCAAGGGATGAATGGAAGAAGGATGAAGAAGTGTGGCCACTCATTCAAAAGTTGTAGAAGATCCCAGTTCAAACAATATTGCCAGAACTTGATGAGGAAGGAAAAATCATATTGGAACCTGGCTCAGTCATAGAAACAAGAACCCGACAGCTACAAAATTGATCAATTTCAGAGTATCTCATCAAATGGAATAACTTACCCACTGAATATTCCACATGGGAGGACAATAATTTTATACAAAAGCATCAAGAACTACTGAAGCATTGAGGATAACACTTTTTGAAGGAGAGGGGCATGTTAGGTTCCTATACTACTAGTGCGACCCCTTATTGTTATTAGTACAACCCCCTTATTATATTGTTGTGCCCATGCAATTCCCATATTGTTATTATTGTGCCCCATAGAAGCCCACTATTGTTATTATTGTGCCCTTACATTATTATTGTTATGTCAGTTCTGATTATATTATGACCCCTTAGACTCCTATATATAGAAAGGAGGTCTTGTCATTTGTATCATCCAAGAATTGTTCATTTGTGTAATGTAAAGAAGGTTTCCCCTCGAAGAGGCTTCTTTCTAAGGCGTTTATCTTTCTTTTCTATCTTTTTGTGAGTTGGTTTCGTAACAAATACTCTTTCAAAAAGAACATGTAACCTATGTTTTAAAGTTATTTTATGTAAAATTGTTCTCACCCATTATAAAAAGTGAGTCACTTATAATTCTAAAATCTCTTTTTATTTTATTTAAGTTACAATTTAGTGAGTAGCTCATAAAGTATCATCGTAAAAGTGACTTTCACTTATTTATAAAAGTGGGTCACATAAAAAAAAAAATTAAAGTGAGCTAACTAGATTAAGTTTGGAAGGGGGGGGGGGATTTTTTTAAATATAACATTATCATTCACTTTTGCACATTCACGCACTTCGTCGACATCTTCAACAATTTTTCTTCAAAAATCCATAACCTCTTCATCTGGAAGTCATTTTCAGAGCCATTTTTTTTAATCAGCCTAATTTTTCTAGATCTTTCCATTGGAACACTTAATTTCAACATCTAAAGCTTTAGTTTTTGTTAAAATGGAAATTCCATGCCAAGTTATTCTTGACACCACCAACTACTTCCAATGGTGGTCCTACATTGTGGATTTATTTAGAAGTAAAGGTCTTTATAGAATAGCCTCATGCCAACAAGCTAAACCTAAAGATGAAGATAAGGCAGCCAAATGGGAAAATAGGCAAGATCAAGCACGTGGGTTTATAGGGATGTCTATTTCTCCAAACCTTAGATTCCATAGCGCAGAACTTGATACCTAATGAAGCAATGAAACAACTCACTAAATTTTTTGGAATTAAAAATGACATTAGAGCCCATCAACGCGAAAATGAGTTGCTTACATTGGATGCAAACAATTTTCTTCCATTGAAGATCTTTTGTCCAAATTCAAGAACCTTAGACTTCTCTTGGAAGGTGTTGAGATTAAGAAAGACGATGGTAGCCTTATCTATTCCACTCTTATTAATTTGGAACCAAGCTACTCTGTGTTTGTTTCCATCTTCCATTCTACTAGAGAAGCATTTATTTCTCAAGGAAAAGACTACAAGTCCCCCTCTTTTGATGCCTTTTGTGATTCTTTAATAAGAGAACAAGAAAAACTCTTACATCTTGGTCTTATTTATCTTGGAAACTCTTCTAAGAAAGCCTTAGCTACCCAGCAGGAACCATATTCAAAGAATCCTAAGAAGCAGTATCTTAAAAAGAATGGTCCTAAACCAAACAAGGGTCCTAAGCAATTTCAGTCTCAAAATGAAAAATCATTTTAACAAAATGATAAGGAAAACAAAAACAAAGGGAAGAAGACTGATAGACATTCCCACTTTTGTAATCGAGATGGCCACTTAGAATCCAAATGCTTTAAGAAGATGGAAGCCTTGGAAGCAGCAATGAATAGGCATAACATCCATTTGGAGAACTCTTCAACTTCAACTTCATCTTCAAGAATAGCACTTTCTTCATGTGGTTGTCAAGCATGCCTGTCTGGTTATGCACTAAATGTGTCTTCTTCTTCTCATTCTCATGAGTGGCTCATTGATTCTGGGGCTTCTTATCACATGGCCAAAAACAAATCCATGTTTTCTTCTTTAAATGATTATAACACCAAAAATATATATGTTGGTGATGATAGATCTCTTAGTGCTGTAGGGACTGGAACTGTTCATCTAGAAAATGTTCAATTTAATAATGTATTATGTGTTCCAACCTTATCCTGCAACCTTCTATCTGTATATCAGATAACTCATTCAGGTGAAGGTAAAACCATTGAGTTTTCACCTAATGATGTCGTAATTAAGGACCTAATATATTCTAAATAGATTTTAGCTACTGGAATTGTTGATGATTCTACGAGGTTGTATAAGTTTAACAATTTTGGGTCATCAACTCTTCCCTCAGTATTTGTTTCTCATAATGATGAAGTGAGCAAACTTTGGCATGAGCGATTTGGTCACTTAAAATATTGCTCCCTTCAAAATCTATGTAAAGAAAATATGGTGACAGGTCTTCCTATGGTATCTTGCAGAGATGGTGTTTGTTTCGGATGTGTATTGGGAAAACATCATCGAGTTAGTTTTGAAAATCATGCCTCTTGGCACGCCTCATCCCCTCTACAACTTCTACATAGTGATTTATGTGGTCCACCTCCATTTGTTTCATTCTATGGCTACAAGTATTTATTAACTTTCATTGATGATTTTTCCAGACGCACTTGGGTATACTTCTTAAAAATCAAGAGTGAAGTATTTAACATGTTCTTGGCCTTTAAAGCCTTTGTTGAGAAACAATCTCGACATCAAATTCTTAAGTTAAGATCTGATAATGGCAGAGAATATGTCAGCAACAGATTCATCAACATTTGCACTAAGCATGGAATTCAAATGCAACATACTATGCCATATACTCCACAAAAAAATGGTGTAGCTGAAAGGAAGAATCACAACTTAAAGGAAATGGTTAATTGTATGCTTCAATCTAGAGGACTTAGTCTTAACTTTTAGGCAGATGCAATTAACTGTGCAAATTACATAGTAAATCGTTCTCCTACTAAGCTTTTAAAGAATATCACTCCAGAAGAAGCATGGAGCTCAATTAAACCAAATGTAAGTCACTTTCTTATTTTTGGAAGTGAAGCATGGGCTAAAGAAGAATTTAAAGGTAGCACGGGATAGACAAAAGAGTCATGTGGACCAACACAAGGCATTCAAGGAGTTTCAAGTTGTGGAGCATGTGTATTTGTGCATCAAATCCAAGAAGATCTCTTTGAGGATTGCAACATGTGCAAAGTTGGCACCACAGTATTGCGAGCCTTTTGAGATCCTTGAGAGGATTGGACCAATGGCTTATCGACTTACACCACCTCCAACAATCAAATTCCATGATTTTTTCCATGTTTCATTGCTTAAAAGGTATATAAAGGATGTTGATAATGTTATTGATTGGTTTATATGGCAGGTGGAGCGGGAAGGAGAATTCCAGCCAGAGCCTCAGTCCATATTCCAGTGGAAGTAACTCATGCTCAAGAATAGAGCCATAGAGAAAGTTAAAGTTCAGTGTAAGCACTTTGGGCCCTAAGAAGCTACATGGGAAATGGTAGATCAAATGTAGGTCATGTGTCAATCCTTGTTTGCCAGTGGATGCAAAGCAGTTTTGGTATGATGATTGGTATATGTTTGTCATATGTTTTGCTAATGTTTTGGTGTCATGATGTTTTGATTTTGAGCAGGTCATTCATTTTAAATACTACAACGAGCTAAGTTATATAGCTCCATGGGAAGTATGTTTGATTTTCAGTGGTTTTTGTGAGGTCTTTGTGTGGTTTAACACTGAGGAAGGTGTTCCATAAGGGGGAGGGGTCTGTAATAGCCCCTCGTTAAAATTTCATGTAATAAAAGTTAATAAAGGAAAAATAAGACCACCGTTAAGAGACAATTATTCCAAGTTGAATATTGGGCAAAGATATCCTAGTGGGAATCACTAGATGTGTTTATGGATAAGGGAAATTTGCAAAGGAAATGTCTACAGCATGAAAAAGGAAAAAGGGTATTTTTGACACATTTATTTATGAAAATAAAGGAAAATAGGAGAAAAGGAAGGTGAAAGGTCACAGGTTGCACGTGAGGAGGAAAATGAAGGAAAATAATGGAAAATGAAGAAAATAGAGGCATCATTGATAAAAAGGCTTCTGACGATTAGTTCATGGATTTTGGTCAGTTCATTTTTGGAGCTCTCTCATTATTCTCTCTCTCTCTCTCACTCTTATACACTTAGAGTTTTCTTGGATCATTCTAGCTTTGGAGCAAGGAAGGGAAAAGCAAGCAAAGGAAGGACAAGGAAAGGAAAGAAAAGAAAAGATCAAGAAAGGAGGAGTAGGATCAAGTAGCTTCAGCAGGAATACTTGCAAGTAACATATTGCATGTGTGATTTCCTAGTTAGTTTTGACATGTATGGATTTGCATGTTGGTATATGGTGCTCTTGCTATTAGTGGCAAGGTTTTGTAGATTTGTGACAGTGATTTTTAGCCTTGCCTTTCCTTTTTCTAGATAGCCATGGTATGATGGGATTATTTTCTTGGTTTTGAGATTTATAATTACCGAATGGTTTCAGAATCTAAGGTGAAGGTGGTCTTAGGTAAATTCCCAAAGGTCTAGGAATCCCTTGAACGGTCTTGGTGGGATACATGGTAAAGCCTAAGGGTGAAGTCTTGGGCTACGGCCTAGTGATCTAGTGTGGATTGTTTTAAATCCTAAGAGACGGGTGTCTCAGTTTAGGGCCTAGTGATCCAGTTTGGATTGTGGTAAAACCTGAGAGACAAGGAGATGGAAAATTCCCGAAGGATAGTGATGGAGTCCGAATGCATTCCATGATCGGTTTGGTTTTGTGATCTTGGTGTCGGTTTTGGTGGGATCACAGTTTGGTGAGGGTGGAGGTGGTTTAACCTTTGGATTCCCTTGGTTGTTTTGGATTGGTTTATCCATGAGATACAACATTCATGCTTGGAATATGGCATGAAGGTGACTTGTTGAATGAAATATTTGGTTCATCTATGTCTACAATCGAATGTTACGTGGAAGTTCTGAACTTGGTCAGCTTTGCCTATGTTTAATAAAAGCTAAATTATATTGCTTTTGTAATTGTTATTATGTGGCCTTAATAGATGTTATCTAATTGTTATTACATGGTTTAATGTTGGTTATAAGCATGGTTATGTGACTGGTTACAGTCATGGCTATTTCCTGTATTTACTTGTAACTGAAAGGATAATGGATGCAAGATTTAATTTGATGTCAAAAGAGGTAAGGGAAGAGGGAGGTGATCCTTCTTGTCATGTCTCATATGAGTTATCAATCATTTATGATTTATATTGTATTAATTTCTTGTAGATTACATTGATGCCAAGTGTTTGACAAAATGTCAGTCCTGGTTGGGGATGGTCAGGCCTAGTCTTGGAGTCAATTTTTGATTTGCAAGTATCATGGTCATGTAATTTATGGATTCTGAAAGCTACATAGGTTTCTGGGTAGTGAGCTAGATTCTAGGCTTAAAAAGTGGCACAAATCCCAAAGTCGCAATCACAGGTCTGAGGAGAAAATTCCCCATACCCATGCATACCCATGTTGTGCATGCGTCTAGAGGTTTCTAGACGCACCCTTGTCCATATAAACAGAGTGTCCAAGGTTTTAGTGATCTAGAAGCTTAGTGGGACCCAAGGGTTAGTCAGGGGAATTAATGGGATTAATTATAGGAGTCCTATAGCAAGTGCAGAAGGTTTGTGTTGTGGGTTTTTGTCGATTCCACTTCCTTAACTAACACATATGGAGTCAAATCATATCATAATAACTTCTCATCGCATGTTTACCATGGTTGGCCGGTTACTTGGGTAAATGTGGGAGGAGGGTGTTACATAGCAATGAGGTATTGATATACATCCCTAAGAATCCTAGTCGGGTATCTGTGGATGGGTGGTGATAGAAATTAGTAAACTCTCGACACCAAGATTTAATTATGTCACTTGTGTTGAGATCGACCCATCTAGCATAAATTCATTGTGACATATTGTATGGGCCTTTGCATATTATAATAAGTCTTCATGTCTTCTCCATAATAGGTGGAAATCTTACCACTTCTTTTGCTACAAAGCACAAGATGAGAATCATCCATGTGTGTAAGAATCCACTCAATCACTTTTACACAAGGGATGACTAGGAACTAGCATGCTATCCTATGCATCTTGAACCTATTTTTATTAATGTGTGCTTCTAGATATTCCAAGTTTTTAGTGAATTGTTTATGCATGAATGTGTATTTTATGTCATTCCATGTGACCTCAATAGACTTATCTATGAAGCACTATGTATCTGCATAGATGGGAATGGTAGGATTTGTGACTTCAACTATCACCTCAATGATTTCCTCTGAAGCTTATTTGGAGTCCAATTTATGTGTAGCGGGAGGCATGGTTCCAACAGATGATGAAAGAGTAACAAAACTTGTAGCTTGAACACTTTTTTTTGGAAGCACACTCATGGAAATAGTGATTATCTTTATCAAGTATCCGATCTATTACAAGAAATAACTCAGCAAATCATATTCAAAGAGCCATCAAATGTAATTGAGAATGTAAGGCTATCAATGATGGCATAAGCTACTTTCATGGGAAATAAATTTGCAGCAAACAAGGAGGGCACACTTCCAAATCATGAAGAGATTTAAAAGGTCATTTGGAGATTTGAAGTGCACTCATGCACTCAAGCAAAAGAGAGAAAACATCAAAGGTGCAGGTCGCATTGACGAAGCATGAAGGAGGCTCATTCAAGCCTTAAAGGTGTGCTCATGCACTTAAGGAGACTGAGAAGGCGCAAGGGTGCACTCTGAAGAGAAGAAGGAGTGAGGCTTTGGGCCTTCGGGCCTTTAAGATGTGCTCATGTGCTCAAGGAAAAAGAGGGCGCGTTGCCGCATGCTGAAAGGATGAAGGGAAAACTTTTAGTCCTTCGAGGTGCACTCATGGGCTCAAGGAGGGTGTAGTTCTTCGTGTCGAAGGAGTGTGCTCTTGAGGGAAACTTATCTTTTCTAGGCACAGTTTTCTGAGTTAGTCAAGGTTTCAGCTTCTAGAGGTGCGCTTTGTCATAGAAAGGTTCAAGGAAAAGTCCAACACTAAGATTGTGTGATAGAAATGCGGAGAAGAAATATCTACAAGTTTTTATGGGTGTCATCGCAATCATGATTGGAATATGAAGAGTTAAGGAATATGGAGAGTCACAGCCTACGATAGTAAACTAACACTTGTAGAAGAAAGAAGGAACTGAAATGGCAGTAAATAAATTGAAAAGAAAAGTAACGCCAACAAGAAAATCAAGATCGGCAGCAAAATCATGAAAGGAAACCAATAGAATCAACATGCAAAACTTACTTGGAATGAAGATCGACAAAGAGTTTCCTGATCCAAAGATGTGTGTCCAACCTAGATGAGAATGATTATGAGAATGAATGATTGACTGAGATAATTTAAAATAGAATACATTTAAATCCATCTCATCCATGCTTGCCACTTGTCGATGAATGAATGAGTTAGTTAAGAGAAGTGAAGTGGGCTCCTATTTTCTAGTAGTGCACCCACATGCAACATGAATGCACATCGTGAGTTCTAGAAGGGTGCATGTATTTGTGCCAAAGGAATGTACTCAAGGAGGGTGTACTTGCTAAGCATGGAGTTCACTCAAGGAGGGCACAGTTCCTCAGTCTGAAGGAGTGCACTCAACACAATAGAAATTCTTGGTCATCTTAAAGTGGACTTTTGCCTTAAACGTGATTTTTCTTTCTTTTGTTTTCTTTTGTGTGCTTTTGTGTGATTTTTTGTGTTTATGCATGGTGAAAAAGTCTAGTTTTTAAGTCGAGAAAAATTATGAGTTCACCTAACTAAGGACAAGATAACACAAGCACTTCAAAAGGTTTGGTGATGACACTTAGGAAACATTGACTTAGGAGGATGTGACACTTAGTGAAAACATAAGAACAATAAATCAAACAACGTGACTATGCTAAGTGGCTTGAAATGACAGTCCATGTAGGCTCTCAAAATTGAGCTAGGAAAAAATTTTGAAGGGACGTTGTCAAAGGGATAGTAGGTTCATTACTAAATTTTAATGTTGACCCTGATTGAATGTTTAGTTTCAAGGATCGAAACGAATTCACCTGAACTCCTAAAATGCAACTAGCATGATAAAATGAACTCTTTTAAATCAATGAAGATCTAACTAAATAAGGGAAGGAGTTTCAAACAACGATGTAGAAAAGAACAACTTCCAAACGAGATCTCGAAATTCACTATTCTAATTCAAAGATTTAAAGCCCTAATGGATAAAAGAATGAAAATTTTCTTTTCTTTTCCCTTTTTAATTTTCAAAACAAAGAAAAATGACAATATAACAAGATTATTGAATAAAAAAAATTTTAATGAGATTACAACTCTAATGAAAATTGCTTTAACAAATAAATAACCAAGTCAACTAATTAAAACCCTAACTGACAAGAAGAAACAAACTCTCATAAAAAAGGAAATCACACTCAATTTAAAACTAGTTGTTTACTTTATGGAGACCTTGGACAAATAAGAGACTCAGGAAGACACTACAAACAAAACTAAATTCAAAGAAAAGCAGGGAAAATGTAAATTTTTTGCACTTATATGATCATCGCAACTAGTATATGAAAACCAATGCGAGACATCGCACTTATAGAACAATACATGTGCGTTCGGATGCTCTGTCTCAAAAAAAACTAAGAAAAAACAAAAAAAAATGTGCGAAGGGGCTAATTTGACTCAAAACATGGAAATAAAACCCTAAATAAGCTCAAAGTTCGACTTTTGTAAGTCAAATGAGAGTCTGAACAAGACAATAGAGTCAATTTCGGAGGTCCTAAAAGGCTAGACAAATAAAACCACTAAAGAACATATTGTTCACTAATGGAGTCGCCAAGTTGTTTTATGTATAAATTCCTTCAGCGGACATAAGCAATCCCCTGGACCTAAGGGCTTAGTCTAGTGATCCAGATCTTGGGGGGAGGCCCCCAAGATCTGAAAATTTGAATTGTCATAAGAAAGTCGAAGAACACCCAGTAAACAAAACCCAAAAAAAAAATTATTAAAATGGGTAATAATTGTAAAGGCTACATTGTGGTGGAAAATTTGTCCTTTTACAAAATGTGACTTATTACTTATAACCCCTTTTTATTACAATAGAATAGGTAAATTCCATGGGTGGGTAAATATCACTGGTGAATGAATACCATGGGTTGATGTCACATACAATACCATCGGAAAATACCATGGGTGAATGAATACCATGGGTAGATGCCACTTACAATACCATGGGTAAATTCCATGGGTGAATGAATACCATGAGTAGATTCCATGGGTGGATGAATACCATGGGTAGATGCCATTTTCCATTGAGATCATTCCTCTTTCCTTAAGAAGCAATGGTCCCCATTGCATGAATTTCCCTCCTAAGAAGCACGTGTTGAGTATGAAGAGCCACTAAAGATAATGGTTTTGTGTGGTTAACCCAAAACCGTGATGAGGAAGATCTGAGGATAGCAATACCATGTAATGCTTGTGACCAACTGGGATAATGACAGTGTGGAGCCTAGCAAATAGAATTTGATGAAGTGTGGGTTTGTGGATGACCCATAACCATGATAAACGAAGATCTGAGGATAGAGATACCCTATAATGCTTGTGACCAACTATGATACTGAAAGTGTGTGGCCTAGCAAATGGACTTGGATGACAAGGGTTTTGCGCGGTTGACCCATAACTGTGATGTTGACTGCTAATGAAGTAGCAAGTGCCTACATAGCTTGGTGTGGGAGGGAACATCTCCAAAGAACCCAAGCTAGATGTTGTTGTGCTGAAACTAATGGATGTGAAACAAGTGCCTACTAAAGCGGGGTGGGAGGGCACGTCTCCAAAGGGAACCCGCTCTGAATGTTGCTCCATATTTAAAATTGACATAACTCAGTTAATATAACTCAAGATCTTTATTATAACCTATTTTTGGAAATAGAATGACCATTCTGCATCTTCCCATGTATTTGAAATCCCTATAATGACACTCTGGAAACTCATATTCACACTGCAACTATTTCGTCGTCATGAAAGTTCTAAAAAAAATAGTTGATTTTTAATCAATGATATCTCCCTCCTATGAACTCTGTTTTGACCAATTTCCTTTTTGAAATTGGGAAAATTTTCGAGAAGAGATCAGATCTACAATCATTTTTTTGAAATTTTGCACAAAAAATGCAGAAAATGATAGCAAAGCCACCATCCATGAATTGTCGTTAGAAAAATTTCTGCAACATAACGAATTTTAAATCAGCGATATATCCCTCATCTAGACTTTGATTCGGCTGATTGTTTTTTGAATTTAGATATTTTTTTCATGGAAACTAGATTTGTTATTTTGTTTTGCAAATTTTGCACCAAAAGTTTCATATCTGATCTGCAAACTTTTCACCCAAAAAAAATCCTGCAAAAAAATGAAAAAAGAAAATTTATTTTTTCTTGGCCCAAGAAGGTGCTCTGTGGAGGACGTAGCATGTGCCTAAAGTTTGTTGAATATTGATGCCAAAATTTCAAAATGAAATATGCATCAAACCCTCATTCCCATGGAATCGTAACCTGAATCTGATACCACTTATCCAGATCTTAGGGGGAGGCCCCCAAGGTCTGAAAATTTGAAATGGACCTTCAGGGTGGTGACCCCCAAGATCTGAAAAATTAAATTTTCATAAGAAAAGTGAAGAACACCCAATAAACAAAACCACAAAAAAAAAACAAAAAAAAATTATTAAAACAGATAATAATTGTAAAGGCTACATTGTGGTGGATAATCTGTCCTTTTACAAAATGTGACTTGTTACTTATAACCTTTTTTTGTTACAATACCACAAGTAAATTCCATGGGTGGGTAAATACCATGGGTGAATGAATACCATGGGTTGACGCCACATACAATACCATGGGAAAATACCATGGGTGAATGAATACCATGGGTAGATGCCACTTACAATACCATGGCTAAATTCCATGGGTAGATGCCATTTTCCATTCGGATCATCTAGAAACAACCAATACAAAATTACAATGCTTTGCTTAAAGGTGTTTGATATATGCAAAGAAAAACTGCTTGGAATCCAATGCAAGCTTCCTCCTTCTCCTAGCTTGTTAGCTCCAGCTCCAACTCCAATTTCCAAACGTAGAACCTGCAAATCAACCAAAACAAGCAAGAGAACCAGAACATAAAAATAACATATACAAAACAATCTAAACAAGAAGTCGAATATTCAAGTTCTACATATGCATAAACAAGACATAAGTATAGGAGGAACAATGCACTTTTGTATTAATAATGACAGGAAAAGATTACAACCCTTGTACGCCATGATCTTGTGAAACTCTCCCAGCTATATTCCCTTCCTTTGCCATAATAGTAAGCCTTCAATCACACCTAAAGCACTGATCCAGGTGGATATTGGTGGCCACCTGCCAAGTCCACCTGAACCCCCACCATTGTCTTTCTCAGCATTTTCAGTTTCCTTAATGGTAGCACAACTTACTATTTTTAGCAGTTTTTCGGGTCCTGAACTTCCGGAGCCGTTTTGAGGCCCTAAACGACGTTTTTTGGGGAATCCGAGGGCAACATGGGTCCATGGAATGGACTGATGTTGCCCGTTCCAACAATGATAGTGCTCGGATAGATCTTTCTAATGAGCTATTGTACGCGTCAAACGGGGATCATATGCCAAAGTTACAACCCCGGGAAGTTGATGTACCAACTTACCCCCAAACGGGGCCCACAGTTTGGCGTTTCATCTCCTAGGGTTAGGTTTTGGAATGTTAAGGGTTTTCCATTGTTTCTCAACAATAAATAGGCCTTCGAGCCTCATTGTAACACAGTTCAGAGGCATGTAGCCATCACATCTCTTCTCAGAGATAAGCTACCATTGCCCTAGCTAGTTTATTTCCATTTCTGGTTGTAAGCATATTTCAGTATTTTCCATTAATGAAATGAAGTATTATTTCCACTGCATCTTTGTGTATATGGTTATCTCTGTAATTTGTTGCGTTCCTGTTTAAATCCGGATCAGTGGTATCAAAGCGGTCTGCTTTTTCTCTGTTTTTCTTTTCATGTCCCCAATAAGATCGGGATATAAGGAGTTAGGGCTTGAACTGGTTGAACCTTTGCAAGACCAGCCTCGCAAATCCCGACGGCCTCCCATGGCGGACGAGAAGAAAGACGAGGGGGTAGGAGATCCCATCAAAATCTTGCTCGAAGAAGCCCTCGAGCGACAACGGAACGCAATGATGGACAGCTTTGCCCAGATCCTTCAGCGGCTACCCAGAAGCAATGCGTCGGCTTCCAGCATCTACTCTGGAAACGCCACACCCTTTAAGTACAAGTTAATTTTGAAATCCCCATATTCGAGGGTCAGATAGATGCAAATGCCGTAGATAAATGGTTAAATCTGCTAGAGGGTTATTTTTCTGTTCATGAATTTTCGAGTCGGGAAAAGATTGTTTTTGCCCTCCTCAAAGCAGCCCCCCACGTCAAGGACTGGTGGGAAACCTACTGCGAGCAGAAGGATGAAAGTACTGGCTCACTATTTCCAGCTGCACCCACCTGGGATTCGTTCCGGGATGCCATCAAGGAGCAGTACTACCCTATCGGGAGCTATGAGGATGAATACATAAAGTGGACCACGCTGCGGCAGGGAAGGGACCAAGACGTGCCGGAGTTCACCAATCTTTTCCATACCCTTCGCACAAAGTTGGGTATCAAGGATTTGGAGCAACATTTGATACTCAAATACCGTGGTTGCCTGCACAAGTACATCCAGGAAGAAATACAAATCCTAAACATCCCCTCGCTCGGCGCAGCATACCGGTATGCCGTCAAGGTCGAGCAGAAGTTTAAACAAAAGAAGCGAGACTTTGGATCTGTGAATCCAAAGCAGGGGAAAGGTGCCCCTAAACAACAGAACAAAGGACAAAGCCAAGGCGGGACAGCCCAAGACAACCAGCCGAAGCTGCAAGCAAAGAACAGCGTCGCGAAGCCGAGAAAGGACACTGGAAAATGGTGCGAGTTCCATAAGAGCTCCACTCACAACACAAGTGAGTGTCGGGCCAAGTAGTCACTGGTGGCTGAGCTAAAGGTTTCAGAATCAGATGCATGTTCCGACTCTGAGTCAGAATCCGATAAGGGGTATGAAAAAGGGAAGCAGATCATTGATGTGGACCCCAGCGCCACTGTTGCTACCGCAAAGATCCAGAAAAATGAACCCGAAGATCCAGAGGAGGACGAGCGTCTCTTCCACTCCCAGATGTGGGTAAAGGGCTCCCCGATACAGTTCATTGTTGATAGCGGGAGTCAATAGAACCTCATTTCAGCAGAGGTCGTGAAGTGGTTGGGCTTACCGACCACAGC
The DNA here is from genome assembly GCA_031772625.1 of Pinus tabuliformis. Taxonomy (NCBI): domain Eukaryota; kingdom Viridiplantae; phylum Streptophyta; class Pinopsida; order Pinales; family Pinaceae; genus Pinus; species Pinus tabuliformis. Next base: position 198,896,647 of record CM062810.1, on the reverse strand, counting down.
ACATCCACAACCATACACCATTGGGTGGCTTCACCAAGGACGAGATCTTCGCATGAGCCAGCAGTGTCGCCTTCCATACAACATCAAGCCCTTCACGGATGAGGTATTGTGTGACATTGCTCCCCTTGAAGTTTGTGATGTATTACTAGGAAAGCCATACTTGCGGAAGCGACATGCTGTGTATGAATCAAGGCCCCGTGCTGTTATTATTACATTGGGAAATAAGTTGTTCAGGATACCAGAGGTAGCACCACCTGCCGCCCTCTCTTTGATTATTGCAAAACAATGCAGTAAGATCATTTCCAAAACCAGGAAATTTGTTTTCCTGATGATACGCCCTCAAGGAAAGAAGAAGACAGTGGCCGCGGCCTCCAAATGGGGCCCCTCTGCACGACAACTACAGATGGACAAGATTGTGGAGGAGTACGAGGACATCTTCACCTCCCCGGCAGGGGTTCCTCTGCACTGTCAGGTCAAGCACTCCATCGATCTGACCCCAGGTGCGCCGCTACCCAATGGACCAATTTATCGGCGCTCCGTTCTGGAGAACAATGAAATCAAGAGGTAGATTCAGGAGCTCCTGCAGAAAGGTCACATCCGTCCGAGTTCATCGCCCTGTGGGAGCCCGATCGTGTTGGTACAGAAGAAGGATGGGACGTGGAGACTCTGTATTGACTATCGGGCGCTGAACAAGATCACTGTCCGTAATAGGTACCCGATCCCGCGGATTGGTGACCTCCTAGACCAACTAAAGGGGGTGAAATATTTCAGCAAGATCGACCTGAAGTCGGGATATCACCAGGTACCAATCGAACCCTCCGATGTGTGGAAGACTACCTTCAAATCCAAGGAGGGCCTCTTTGAATGGTTGGTCATGCCTTTCGGATTGACGAATGCTCCTGCAACCTTTATGAGGCTAATGGATGACATCTTGCGGCCATTCACCAACTCCTTTGTAGTAGTATACTTGAATGACATTCTGATCTTCAGCCAGAGTTGGGAAGAGCACCTCCACCACATCCGACAGGTTCTCCAAACACTGCGGCAACACAAGCTATGTGCCAATTTGGAGAAATGCACTTTTGGCATGACCCAGGTTCAGTATCTGGGATACATCATTGATGAACAGGGGGTGCATGTCGATCCAGCCAAGATCCAAGTCATTCGGGATTGGCCCTCTCCAACCACTCTAACAGAGCTCCGCAGCTTTCTAGGTCTTGCCAACTTCTACCGCAGGTTTGTGTTGGGGTTTTCTCATATTTCTTGGCCCTTGAGTCAAGTCACCAAGGGTGAGGCGAAAGCAAAATTCTTTTGGTCTGAATCTCAACAGAAGGCATTCAGGGAGTTGAAGGATCGCCTCTGCACGGCACCAGTTCTCGCGTTACCAGATTTACAACAACCATTTGAGGTCGAGACAGATGCCTCTGACTATGCTATTGGGGCAGTCCTTACTCAACATGGACATCCAGTGGCATATCACAGTGAAACACTTTCAGACACAGTCTGGAAGTACCCCACTTATGATAAAGAGATGTATTCCATTGTACAGGCCTGCCGACAATGGAAGCATTACATTTTGGGGAAGGAAACAGTCATCCACACAGACCACCGACCTCTGCAGTTCATACAGACCCAAGGGAAATTGCAGAATGATCGCCATCAGAAGTGGTCTACATACCTGCAACAATTTCACTTGAATATCAAGTATAAAAAGGGCAGCACCAATAATGTTGCAGATTGCCTCAGTCGACCACCGATCATGGCGCTAACCACTGTGCTCAACTCTTGTGGGCACGAGACTTCTGATTGGCCACTTCTCTACAAAAGCGACCCAGAATTCGGCCACACATACCAGACACTCTTGGAGGGTTGGCAGGTTGCAGATTTTCACCTCCAGGATGCCCTATTATGCCACCTCGGTCACCTTTGTGTTCCTTCAAGCGAGCGTGCCAAGATGATTTGGGAAGCACACTACAGTCGGGCTACTGGGCATTTCAGGGTCGAGAAAACAGTGGCAGTACTGCAAAATTATTTCTATTGGCCGCATCTTCGACAGGATGTTGGGAAGTACATCTGATCATGTACTGCCTGTGCCATTGCCAAACCGGCCATTAAGAAGCACAGCCTCTATACCCCGTTGCCTACCCCTAGTCGACCTTGGGAATCCATCTCCATGGATTACATGTCAGGCCTTCCTTCCACTAAGCATGGAAATTACTGTGTTTTTGTGGTCGTCGACAGGTTCTCGAAGATGGCCATTATGGTGGCCTGCAAGAAGAATATCACAGCAGAAGCCACTGCTAAACTCTTCTTTGAACGAGTGTGGGTGCACTTTGGGATCCCACAGTCTATCATCTCAGATCGGGACATTCGGTTTCTCAGCACATTTTGGTTCAGTCTCTGGTCAATGCTGGACACCAAACTCACGAAGTCCACAGCCTTCCATCCTCAAACTAATGGCCAGACAGAGGTTGTCAATAGGATGATTGTGCACATTCTGCGCATGTATAACTCGAAGCATCCACGCACATGGGACGAGAGCCTCCCCTATGTTCAGCACAGCTACAACCGAGCTCTTCACAGCTCCACTGGCCATAGCCCTTTTCAGGTGGGTTTGGGATTCCAGCCACTATGCCCCATTGATGTGGCCATGCCACTTGCAGCTACTCACATGAATTCAGCTCATGTCCAGTCCGAAACAGATAAGGCCACCAGCTTCATTGAGCGCATCCAACATATTCACCAACAGGACCATGACATTCTTGAGAAATCAAATGCCAAGTACAAGCAGCGACATGATCAACATCAGGTGCCACACAAGTTTCAGGTGGGCGACAAAGTCTGGTTGCATTTGCAAAAGGAACGCCTTACTGGAGCCTATCGGAAATTGAGACCACTCCGATATGGTCCTTACACCATTACTAAGGCTATGGGAGACAACGCATTTGAGCTCAGCATTCCCCCATTCCTTGGCCTGCACCCAGTGTTCAATGTGGACCGCCTTCGGCCATACTTTCCACCATTGCTAGACACATCCGACATTGCAGAACAGCTCAAACCCACAGAATTAAATCCAGATTGCATGGAACAAGCTGCAACTGATCGAATCATGGACACACAGATCAAGAACACTCGCCAACAGAATATCCAAATGTATCGAGTTGTCAAAGTAGGCCAACTCCTTCAGCACGGCAAGTGGCTCACCAGGGAACAAGTTCAGCAGAAGTTTCCTCATCTCATGGAGGAGCTCAACGCAATGGGGACCATTGCTTCCTAAGGGGGGAGGAATGATCTAGGTGGATATTGGTGGCCACCTGCCAAGTCCACCTGGACCCCCACCATTGTCTTTCTCAGGATTTTCAGTTTCCTTAATGGTAGCACAACTTACTATTTTTAGCAGTTTTTCGGGTCCTGAACTTCCGGAGCCGTTTTGAGGCCCTAAACGACGTTTTTTGGGGAATCCGGGGGCAACATGGGTCCATGGAATGGATCGATGTTGCCCGTTCCAACAATGATAGTGCTCGGATAGATATTTCTAATGAGCTATTGTACGCGTCAAACGGAGATCATATGCCAAAGTTACGACCCCGGGAAGTTGATGTACCAACTTACCCCCAAACGGGGCCCACAGTTTGGCGTTTCATCTCCTAGGGTTAGGTTTTGGAATGTTAAGGGTTTTCCATTGTTTCTCAACAATAAATAGGCCTTTGAGCCTCATTTTAACACAGTTCAGAGGCATGTAGCCATCACATCTCTTCTTAGAGATAAGCTACCATCGCCCTAGCTGGTTTATTTCCATTTCTGGTTGTAAGCATATTTCAGTATTTTCCATTAATGAAATGAAGTATTATTTCCGTTGCATCTTTGTGTATATGGTTATCTCTGTAATTTGTTGCGTTCCTGTTTAAATCCGGATCAAGCACATGGATGGATTTTGGACCTCTGGACATAAATGAGCATCATAAGTGCATAATTTAGAATCTCCGAAATCCAACCTAGACTCTATGATAAAGGCTACATTTATAGGGTAAATGAGGTGGTTTTGGTTTCACCATGCTAGGGCTTAAATCCACATTAGAGGGAGGTAAGTTCTATGAGATAAGAGATAATACCTCAATAGTAGGAGTTTGAGATATGATCCAACAATAAATAGTTAAAACCACTTCCAAAGCTTCTAGAGAGAGAAACTTTGAAAATAATTTTTACTTTTCCTCATTTCCAGGTGTTCATTACACTTTTTTGCAAAGAAACTTGTATTGGCTGGTGCATCTTGTAGGGTATTTATCTAATGTAATCTAGGATTCTTGTAACTTCTAGAAAGTGTTTTTTTTTTAGTTTTAGGGGATGATTGTAAAGTGTAAATGGATGATGATAGATCCGAGTTCAGGTCCATTTGTTTGGATGTAACAAAATTACCTATAACAATGTTGTTGTGGTATTTTATTTAATTTGTCTAGATTTTCTTGTTGCTGAGATTCAGATTGCAAATTTAAGTCTAGTTGAGCATAACATCTTAGATCCAATTTGAAAATGAATGAAATCAAGATCTACATAGAATAGAGGAGTAGTAGCCTTCGATGAATGGGTGTTTGTTAATTGGAGTCGTGATTCCATGGTAACAACATATTGGAAGAAATGTCTTCATTCAATGGTGTTTAGATAGTTTAGTGGTGATTGGGTGAGGCACGTTGGCTGTGGTGGCTTCCAGTGGATGGGTGTCCATAGATTTGTGTGAGAAGAGACTTCATAGTTATTCATTGGGATCTAGTCTCCTGGATGATAGGTGTCAACTAATTGTTTATGAGGTCAAGTCTCATGGATGATGGGTGTCATCTAATATATGTAAAAGAATTTTTTTTGACATAGTAGAGACTCAGAGCAGTGGAGTAGCAACAAGGGTGATTTTTTTGTCTCAGAGGGGTTTTCCACTAGATACCTTGTGTCCTCATGTGTGATGATGCAATTGTGCATTGTTGTGTTTTTTATTGTTGTTGTATTGGTTTAGATACTTATGTTTATATTTTAATGTGATGATTTAATGTGTTGTTGGTTATTTGATGCATGACTCAATAGAGAGGTTAAAATTGGTCAAAATTACATAACAATTCATGTTATTGATTTAGCCCCCCCAATAGTGCTCAAGGTTACCAACATTAGTTTACTTCTTTTTCAATCTAGCTAAAATATTTTGAAAAGGATACCATTAAGCCTAAGTTTATTAATTTTTCATGCTTTGTACAAAATTATGAAAGTTATACCATCGAGTATCCTTTTATATATTTTTGGGGCTCATTAAAACTCAATGAAAAATGAACTTTCAAGCTTACTTTCCAACTTTTATTTGTTCTTGTTAAACCATGAAGGAGACCTATACCACAAAAAAATGTTGGGAGAAGTAATTTATTTACATTTTATATTTCATGGTAGCAGTTAGTAATGTCGCCCTTGAACATATAACCTATTTGTGTCAGTCTTATAGTTGTGTTATATATTTCCTTGGAGTTGTCACCATGATTCATGTTACTCATCTTCACTAGTTCTCCTTCTAGTCATTATGGAGAGTGACATCCCTATTGCAATTGATTATTACAACCATACCACTTCACATATAGTATGAGTTCATGTTTCACGTAAATTAATGAGGGCTACTTCAGTTATCTCCTTCATTAGACCTATACCCTCTACCTATGGACACCAATTCATTATCTAGGAAGTATGTCTAGAAACTAGATAGTACCTTGGGACTTGTAGACATCGATGGCAGGTTTCCTTATGACCAAAGTGGGTTTTTCTCATTACCTCCTACTTGTTTGATGCTTTGAGTGTTCAAAATCAACTCATTCATTCACACTTGCTAGCTTATAATTGGTACCTCGAGATCCATCTTCCTCATTAATGGCCTCCCTCGTATCTATTAATGGTTTCCATCAATTGGCTAGTAATTAGATGGTTCCACCCATGTTTTACTTCATCACATCTATTCATGTGGGTTGGTATTGTACCATTGGGTTTTCCATGAATACCTTGAGGCATCACAAGGAATCATCACTTCTACATTTCTTCAACGTCAAACTAAGGCAAAGATATACAATGTAGACTGCAAGGGAATACTCAAACTTATCGCCTTCATGTTATCTATTGTTCCATGATATGATCCACCATGTACGATTTCGTATCCATGATGTGGAACTTATTTATATGGTCACACAAATCATTCTTAGTGGCTCTGATTATTATTTCCTCTAAGTATGGGTATGCCTCCCTCGATGATGATTCATATCACACTAACTCATGACTAATTGCAGGTACTCTCTAGTTTTGAACCCTTGGTTCTTTCCTTGTGCTACCTCTTCAAGGTGGATTAAGAATGTGTTTCGACCATTATTTCCTTTTCTGACCTCACATATTAGGGGGAATATCTTATAGTCTTAAAAACCACCACTATGTTCCATAAAGGGTCCACTCATATTTGAAACTAAGAATCTACATTATTTTCCCTTGGAAATATATTTCTGAGGGCAATGGAAACTATCTTATATAGAAAAGTGCAACTAGTCATGGGATACTTCACTTGCAACACAAGAGGGTCACAAGTTTCACTACTGGAAAATCGTAACCACTCTCTCTGCCTCCACAATTAGAAATCTCAAGTAGAATCAGTGGGGGATTTGAGTCATGCCTCATACACATTACCAATAAGTTTTCCTATCAACTCTAAGTTCACTAATTCACTAAATCATTCAAGCACATATATCAATCCCAAAACTACCTCTCCTCCATCTATATAATGAGGGCCATGCCAAGGGAAACAAAAGGAAGAGTTAGAGTAATATTATGTTGTTAAATTTTAGCGAGAGGCTCTATGAAAGACCAAGGAAATAAATTGGAGAACTTTTCTTTTGGATTAAGGAAACATCATTCATGTATTTCATCTCTACTTTTTATTAATATAATTGATCTATGTAGCCTCCCACTCTTTAAAATGTTGTTCATTTTCATGTGTTATGATCTTATAATTGTGTTTAATTTGTTTTATATACATGTCCATGTATATTTGGATTTAATAAGAAGGTTGGGATTATCTTGCTTCTAACAATCTATTTTGTGCAAACATTTGGAAAGCATATGTTATATCTTTGTCTATAGAAAGAAAGTTGTAGGAGCTAGAGAATTGGATCTCTAGAGCTATGCCCTCTAAGGATATGAAAGGATGTTAAAAATGTGCACACTCATTTTCTTTCCTTTCCCATATATGTCTTAATAGATAGTTTGTTCAAGTTTGTTTATCGTTGCATAATGTTCCACCCCTAGTCTACCTCATGTTAGTAACAAACTGAAGGGATGACTCACCTATCCAAAGTTGGGATTTTCGCCATAGCACATATGAAAATGCGGTTTGAAGTTTGATGTATGCAATGGTCTATATTGTAATGAAAATTACACATGTAATTGGAGTATTGAGCAAGTATATGGCAAAACCAAGAAAGGAGCATTCAACAATAGTAAAGAGGGTTTTTAGGTATTTCATGAAATTATTGGTTGTGGATTTTTCTACCAAAGTAGAAAATTATTAGACATGTGTGGATTCGTTAATGCAAATTGGACTGGAGATATAGATCATAAAATATCTACAACTAGGTATGTTTTTAACCTATTTGGAGTATAAATCAGTGGGATTAGCAAGAGGCAGTCTATTGTGGCACTCTCAACTATAGTATTTGAATACATGGAAAACACCCATGCAAATATGGAAGCAGTATGGTTACAAAGATTTTGTTTAACTATTGGGTTGGTACAATAAGCTATAAGGATATATTGTGAATTGTGATAGTAAGAGATCAATATTCGTGGAAAATAACCTAGCTTATCATTCGAAGAAAAAGAATATTGATGTTCAATATCACTTTGGGAGTGATATGATTGAAGGCAAGAAAATTTTACTGGAAAATGTGGACACTGTTGTACCTTAAGAACCCAATTTCCTGGCTGTGGAGAAATTGTGCTTAAGACATTAATGATTATTGTTTGTTGTCACTTATTTATCACTTTATTTTTTGTTGTGTTCTCAAATGAAGGACCTGGAAAACTTGGTCTTTAACCCTTAATACATGTATGACCAGAACATCTCAGAATGCCATTTGTTGCTAGATATAAATGATGAATGAAGAAAGCTTGAAGGAGAAGTTAAGGATAATATGTTGCTTAACACAAAACCTACTATCTGTCACTTAGAAGAATTATGAAAATGAGAATTGAATCATAGACAATATGCTTCTTAACACAGAAAGTACTATCTGCGACCCTTGGAAGTTAAATATAATATGATGCCTTACATAGAAACTATTATCTATAACTTAGAAAGGAAGGTGAAAACTTCAAGTATAGGAGCGCTCTTTTAAGGAATTTTAACTTTATCTACATAAGAAAATAAAGACCTGCAGCTTCATTACTATACTTGAAAGAAGAAAACATAAGATGACACATGACAAAGAAGGTTACAAAATTATACCCAACAATTCATGGAAGCTTCCGATTCTTTCATTAATCAACAGTTATATCAGGAATACAATGCCCTAGTCTCTGGGGTCTCCAAAATTTGAACCCTTTCTCTGTAAATTTTCCTCTTCTTATACATTGTGAAACAGTCGCTGATCTTTGAAACTGTCAAACTACTAAACTTCTTCCCTAACTATCTTAAGTAAAAACTATTACAAAAAATTACACAAAGGGTAAAAGACACCTCATAAAACATGAAATAACAGGAAATAACTGAACTTAGAAGATGACAATGACTGTTGGCTTTTCGACTCTGTTATTCGACTATTGAGTTCCTTTGTGGATGCTTTAATAATGCTTAATCTTCTTTAGTCGTAACGAACAGTGTTTGACTTGTGTGAACCTGGGCTTATGCATGTATCAGGCACATTTCAATTAACCAAAACACCAAGAAACTTGACCAACTGCCTTTTCTTCAAATTAAGCTTGAACATTGACCTTTTCCTTTACATGGAAAAATTAACACAAAGCACGCAAAAGTGGAACTGAAAAAGAATTAACCTAATTTAATAACTCCATTAGATCCACCCATTCAGCATTGCATTAACTTCCTATCGCAAATCGCAATTGGCCCATTTAAATCATGTATCAACCCAATCTTTAACAATCTGAGACATGCCAGGCCCGTCGGAGTTATTGAACGTAATACATAACAATATCGGGTCTAGAATCCCATCGCATATCGCAATCGGCGAATGAACTAATCACATATACATAATACGTTATGCGATATGATGGACCCGCCGAAATTATAAAACATGGCATATATATTTTGGGTCCGGCCATATCATATCGCAATCGGCGAAACCCAATGCATATGCATAAAGCATTATGCAATATCGCGGACCTGTCGGGCTTATAAAATGAAACATATATTTTTTCGGATCCGCCTATCGCAAATCGCAATCGGCGGACACAACATCCATTGCTACGCGGACCCGCGGAAGTAATAAACGTGATATATAATCTTTCTGGTTCGGCCAGGGGTGATATCATATAACTGCTCATCGCAATCGGGAATCAGTGATTCCTGTGGTAATAATATAATTGCCCACTGCATCTTTGCGATTGCGATTAACCACATCGCTTAACACATTATATATATATATATATATATATATATATATATATATATATATATATATATATATATATATATATATATATATATATATATATATATATATATATATATATATATATATATATATATATATATATTGGTTATGGCTCCATGTAACCATTTATAATATGATTTAACTTGGTCGCATGGGTATACTGAGGCCGATTCTTATATACTTGTTCTTTTAGAGATTTCGCTATGCCATTATCACTTCTTCATCTTGCTTTTACATTTTTTTGAAATACTTTCAAGTGATTCTTTAATGCAAAATGAACACTACAGGCAACAAAAATGCATGTTACAACATCTGGCTCCACCTCGGGATAGTGCTTTTTCCACAGAAGCACTAAGAACCACAGATTAGTGCCTTCACCTCAGGCATGGAGTCATATATTGCTTTGCATAAATTTAAATTCTATGGCATTTGTACACTGATTTCACTCTGTTATTTACAATGAAAGGCTATTATTCTTCAGAACTGGAAGTAATGCTTGAGGTACTACCAATTAACAGGTAGCTGTAGAATTTCGGCATCAAGATTCTCAAGAATGAAAGTGTTATTGGATCTTGCTTCAATAATTCTAAAAGGGCCATACCAGAGAGGATCAAACTTCCCATGCTTACCCTTATCTTCTCTCCTACTATCCCATATTAACACTAAATTTGCAACTTTAAAGTCAATTTCCTTGGGTTTTATGTCAAAAGTACTTTTCATCTTGGATTGATACATAATCAAGTTGTCTCTTACCTTGTCCCTATTCTCGCTTAGCTCCACCACTTCATTCATTCTTCTTATCAAAGCATTTGGTTCTTCTTTCGCCTCCTGAATCATTGCAATCACCGGCTTCACAAGTTGACTTGGAAATAGAGCCTGAGTCCCATATACTAATTCAAAAGGTGATTTCCTTATAGATCTTCTTATAGTTACTCTAACAGCCCATAGATCAAACCTTAACTTAGAATCCTAGTCTCCTTGATTTTCTGCAATGGTTTTCTTAAGGATCTTCATCAAAGTTTTGTTAGTAGATTTAGCTAATCCATTTCCCTGCGGATGGTAAGCTATTGAATGGGACAATAACATTATACATGTGGAAAAAAGCAATGAACTTACTTGAATTAAAGACCTAAGCATTCTCCTCCGGTAACTTCATTACTATCTGATCAGTTGCTTTCTTAGTAGGGATTTCCTCTACCCATTTGGTGAAGTAATTCATTGTTGTGAGAACCCACTTGTGTTTTCCAATTGAAGGTGGATTAATCTCACCTACAAAATCCAATCCCCATTGTCTGAATGGTTCCTCTATGAAAACTGGAATCAAAGGTAAAGGAGCCAATCTCTTTTTCTCAGCAAAAAGATGACACTTATAACAACTTCTAACAAACTTATATGTATCACCAAATAAAGTAGGCCAATAAAATCCTGCCTAAAGAATTTTATGTGCAGTCATCTTCCAACTGTAATGTCCTCCACATAACCCCTCATGATAATATTTGATTATTTCTGTAAACTCATTCTCTTCTAAACATAATAATAAAATTCCAACAGGATCGTTCCAGTACAAACTGCCTTCCACAATCATATATGGTTATGTTTTGATCTTTAGTGCTCTATACTTTGTTCTATATAGAGATTGGGGGCAGGAAAGAAAGCACAAATAATGAATTATATGCTTATACCATTCTGAACACAAAAACCTATACCTGATCTTGATACCTGGGCCTTGCTTTCCTTCATTTTGTTTAGATTCTCCTTCATTCACATGTGTCAACAGGTTGATTCCCAATCCCTGAAAGTTTGATTCCGTTAACATTTTTGCCAATCCTTGACCTTTCACCAACTTTGTGGGTTTTATGTCCAAGTCATATTCTTGGATCTTGGCTATCCATTTTCCTCTTCTGCCTTCTATGTCAGCCTTTCCTAATACATCTTTTACTACAACATTTGGCACGTAAGCAATGATTTGTGAATGTAGCACATAAGTTCTAAAAGCTTTCAGGGATTTTACCAAAGCATATACCTGTTTCTCAAGAATATTATATTTAAGATTAGCGTCCCTGAGAATCTTGCTGAAGAATGTGACTGGCTGTTCTTTGTCTTCATCATTTTTCTGTAATAATACATCAGCTATTGAATTTGAGGATGCAAATGAAAAAACATGGAAAGACTTTTGATAACCAGGGTTGATTAGGACTGGAGTTGCCCGCAATGCCTCTTTAATTCTGGAAAATGATTCTTTAGCTTCCTTGGTCCAATGCACTTCATTCTCCTTCTTCAGCATATCAGTGATTTCTTTCACGATTTCTGCATAGTTGGACACAAATCATCTTAGGAAGTTAATCTTTCCCATAAATTCTAGGCAGTGATATTTTTCGCACGGCTTGTACTCTGGCTGGATCTATCTTTACTCCATCTCTGGAAACAATGTGCTCCAATAGTTTTCCTTCTTCCAGAGCAAAAATGGATTTCTTGGGATTCAGGGAAAGCCCAAATCTTCTACATTTATCAGCATATACGTTGGGTTCCGCCGATTGCGATTTGTGATGATGGACCTGAAACACTTTATGTGGCGTTTTATAATTCCGGTGGGTCCACAGTTATATATATGTATATGGTTCCACCAATTGCGATGTGCGATGGGCCAGACCTAATATTATTTATGCCATGTTTTATAACTCTGGCGCGTCCGTCATATCGCGGTTTGTTAAGGATTGGATCAATACAACAATTGAAAGCACCGATTGCAATTTGTGATGGAGGACCCGAAAATATTTGCGTTATGTTTAATACTCTCGGCGGGTCCACCACATAGCGCCTCACGTCCATGTATATGGTTATGCTGATTGCGATTTACGATAAGCTGGACCTGATATTAATTATGTCATGATTTATAACTCTAGCGGGTCCGCAAAGCGTTTTATGCATATAGGTTGGTTCCTTTGCCGATTGCGATGAGCGATGGAGTTTCCGGACCCAATGTTACATATGTATTATGTTTAATTCTTTCAGCGTGTCCGTCTTAGCATGGATTGTAAAGGTTTATACTGATATAACAATTGAAAGCGCCGATTGTGATTAGCAATGGGAAGTCAATAGAGCACTGAAAAGGCGGAACCGATGGGTTTATGCAACAAATTTAATTCTTTTTGAGTTCCGTGGTAAACCAAAGGTTTGTGTTAATTTCGTTGTATAAAGGGAAAATCAGTGTTAAAGCCGAGTCTGAAGAAAAGGTGATTGGTTGGGTTTCTTTGTGTTTCTGCCAATCATAACACTCTCGACATATATGTGGACCCCTTCCAAAGCTTTTGGCACAATTTTACATATGTTCTGAGTTTCAATATTTTATATGTAATAAAGTTGAATAGTTTCAAATAGGAAATAGGTTTATCACTGTTATAAAGTAGTTTATTAGCTGCTTCAAGAAATCAGTTTCCAAAACTGATTTGATAGTTAATCAGAGAGGGAAGAGATAAAATCCCGAAAAGGGAATTGTAAAGTTGTTGGAATTTTGGAGAACCTGGAGACTAAGCCACTGTATTCCTGGTATAGCTGTTGATTAATGAAAGAATCAGAAGTTTCCATGAATTGTTGGGTATAATTTTGTAACTTCTCTGTCATGTGTCATCTTATGTTTTCTTCTTTCAAGTATAGTAATGAAGCTACAGGTCTTAATTTGCTTATGTAGATAAATTTAAAATCTCTTAAAAGAGCGCTCCTATACTTGAAGTTTTCATATTCCTTTCTAAGTTCTAGATAATAGTTTCTGTGTAAGTCAGAGCAATAATCAAGGACTCATATTCTGCCACATTTTTTTGTTGCCTCGAACTCTAATTTAAAGGAAAAAGGGAACATATTACCTCTAAGTGCAATTAGAAGAAAACCAGAACCTGTTCCTTCCTTGGAATAAGCTCCATCAAAGGAACATTTCCACACTCCTTCAGTTTGCAGCTCTGTAATTACATTGGCTGAAGTAAGCTGCTTCTGATTATCTTCAACCAGCTCTGCATTATCATGTAGTGTGAAACAAGCAAAGTCATCCTTCTCCTGGCTATATACAGGTGAATTACTTGCTCCATTTTTTGTAATTGTTTTTAAAAATCTAGTTTCTCTGTACAATATCCTCTCTTCCCCACCAAAAATTGGTATAACAGCATATGTAAAATCTAGTTTCAAAACACCACCCAATTTAGCCCCCCATGACCTAGATAGAAGCATTCCAAATCTAGCAGGGATATCTGCTACTACTACATCCATGACCAAGCTTCTAGTGGGAATTTGGGCTAGTGAAACTGCCAGATCCTTAATAACCCCCAGACACTTGACTTTGTTCGAATCAAAAGAATATAAGTCCCTATAAGGTTTGGTCACTTGTATATTTAGTTGCTTCATCACTGACAAAGGCATAAGATTATGTGAAGCTCCCGAATCAAACATACAACTATGTAGGAGGAAATCATGAACCAATAAGGAAATACAAAAAGGAGGTATTGAGGAATATACTTCCTCTACATGTGGAGGAAAAACCACTACTGGTTTATCCTCTTGCAGATTTACAGTGTCATTTATACTCTCATTTTCTTTTAAATTAATAAACTCGGCAATATCCTTTTTATAAATAGGTGTTTTTGTCAACTCTATAAGGGGAACTTGAATTCTTACCTTTTCCAACTCCTTAGTAAGACTAAACAAGTGACCCTGTTTTGTAGTCCTTTCATTCTCATCTTCACCTTTCTTCATGATTGGAATTACTTGAGGAATTGAAACAAGTTTCTCCAAAGGAATTTTTTCAGTTTGATCTTTAGAAGACTTACCTTGAAGTATCTGTACTTGCCATTTGCGTTCTGTTGCTACTTTCCTTTATTTACTTGTTTTACAGGTTGAGATTCTTATGGAGATGCCTTTGGTGAGGAAGTTGAAATTTGTTGCTCACTTTCATTTTCTTGATTTCTTGATCTTTTCCTTGATCTCAAGTCATACTTATTATGTAGTTCAGCCTGCATAAAATCAGAAAATTGCTTCCAATATTCATCAATTTCATTTTCATCATGAATGGCATCTGTTTCATCATATACACACTCTTCTCCTTCAATACCAAGTTCATCTTCATCTATTGCATTTAACGTAGAAATTTGATCTTCAGGTTGTTCTTCACCAATATCTGCTTCTATGTATAATGGTGCTTGAATCTAATTTTGATCTTTTCTTTCCTTCTGCAAGATTTGCAAAGGTTGTCTTCTGTATTAGGGATTAAAGTTCTTATTATACTATGTTTGCTTCTGAAAAATCTTATTTTCTAACTCTAATTTATTTAACTTATCTTACAAAGTTTTAATTACATTAAACATATCCTCCAATGCTTGACTTTGAGAGGATTCCATCTTTGCCTTTCCCTTGTCTTGGATAGGCTGTGTCTCTGGTGCTTTTCTTGCAGCCACCATATTTGCTTCTATCTCTAAAGGGTTGGAGATCTTCTTTCCCTTAATGTGAATCCAAATTTTGATTCGAAAGCCCCTGCAAAAGTTATTTTTGCACCAGCAGGAGGAGGCTTAATCTCCGCTGGGAGACTATTGTACAATTTGTTAAATATTTTGACAAATTTAGCCACTGTTTCATTAGACTTCTTCTTTATGGCATTAAACTTTGTTAATGAATACCCATGGCCTTTTTTTTCTCCCCATTTCTGAAGAATAAATGTTCCATCTCTTCCCAAGAAGGAATAGAATTATTGGGAATTCCTTTAAACCATTTCCTTGCTTCTCCATCCAAGGACTGAAGAAAAATTCTTAGAACAACATCTACATGTTCAACATTTTTTCTTTCTGCAAAATTTCAAAATACTGACACATGATTCTCTACAATTTGTTCATCTTCCCTTGTAAAACGAGGAAGAATCTTGAGGTATTTCTGTGGCATTTGATTTAACGGTTGTGACAATTGAAGAGGTGCATACCTATTCATCAAGAATGCAGGCACTGCCAGGTTTATTGAACCTTAATTACCAACAAATGCAGAACCTGACTTTGAAGTAAATGGAGTGTGAAAAGGTGGTAATGTGGATATTGGTTCAGGTTGAATAATTATAGCGGGTAAATGAAAAGTAACAGAATCTAAATATTTCTCTTGACAGTTAGGTTCCTGAAATGAAGATGATGAAAAATATGACTCTTTATCAGATGAATGTTTGGATAAGTTAATGCCTGATGCAAATAATGTAGGGATGGGTGTAATTGGGATCTTAGAATTTCCAGCCCTCCTAGAAACCAACTTTTCAGGATCTGAAAGAGATTTAACCTTCTGTTGTGAAGTGTCTGATCTTGTATGGGGCCTTCTTGAAGCTAGAGTTATTGCTTTGATTCAAAATAGCCAAGTATTTCCTCCTTACTAAATAACTAGAGGAAAATATTGAAAAACCCAGGGAAAAGTGTTCTTTTCTTCTTTCCCCGGCAGCAGCGCCCATTAATGTTGTACCTTAAGAAACCAATTTCCTAGCTGTGGAGAAATTGTGCTTAAGACATTAATGATTATTGTTTGTTGTCACTTATTTATCACTTTATTTTTTGTCGTGTTCTCAAATGAAGGACATGGAAAAATTGGTCTTTAACCCTTAATACATATATGCCCGAAACATATCAGAATGCCATTTGTTGATAGATATAAATGATGAATGAAGAAAGCTTGAAGGAGAAGTTAAAGATAATATGTTGCTTAACACAGAACCTACTATCCGTCACTTGGAAGAATTATGAAAATTAGAACTGAATCATAGACAATATGTTGCTTAACATAGAAACTACTATCTACGACCCTTAGAGAAGTTATAGATAATATGCTTCCTTACACAAAAACTATTATCTATAGGCTAGAAAGGAAGGTGAAAACTTCAAGTATAGAAGCGCTCTTTTAAGGAATTTTAACTTTATCTACATAAGCAAATAAATACCTGCAGCTTCATTACTATACTTGAAAGAAGAAAACATAAGGTGACACATGACAGAGAAGGTTACAAAATTATACCCAACAATTCATGGAAACTTCTGATTCTTTCATTAATTAATAGCTATATCAGGAATACAATGGCCTAGTCTCCGGGTTCTCCAAAAGTCGAACCCTTTCTTTGAAAATTTTCCTCTTCATATACATTGTGAAACAGTTGCTGATCTTTGAAACTGTCAAACTACTAAACTGCTTCCCTAACTATCTGAAGTAAAAACTGTTATGAAAAATTACACAGAGGATAAAATACACCTCATAGAACATGAAATAACAGGAAATAACTGAACTTAGAAGATGACAATGACTGTTGTCTTTTCGGCTCTGTTAATTAGCTCTTAAGTTCCTCTGTGGATGCTTTAATAATGCTTAATCCGCTTTAGACGTAACGAACATTGTTTGACTTGTGTAAACCTGGGCTTACGCATGTATCGGGCACATTCCAATTGGCAAAAACACCAAGAAACTCGACCAACTGCCTTTTCTTCAAATTCAGCTTTAACACTGATTTTTTCCTTTACACGGTAAAATTAACGCAAAGCACGCAAAAGCAGAACTAAAAAAGAATTAACCCAGTTTAATAACTCCATTGGATCCGCTCCTTCAGCGTTGCATTAACTTCCCATCGCAAATCTCAATTGGCCCATTTCAAATGATGTATCAACCCAATCTTTAACAATCTAAGACATGACAGACCCGCCGAAGTTATTAAATGTAATACATAACAATATCGGGTCCAGAATCCCATCGCATATCGCAATCGCCGAATGAACTAATCACATATATATAATACGTTATGCGATATGACGGACCCGCCAAAATTATAAAACACGATATATATATATATATATATATATATATATATATATATATATATATATATATTCAGGTCCAGCCATCGCATATCGCAATCGGCGGAACCCAACGCATATGCATAAAGCATTATGTGATATCACGGACCTGTTGGGCTTATAAAATGCAACATATATGTTTTCGGATCCGCCTATTGCAAATCGCAATCGGCGGAACCAACATCCATTGCTCTGCGGACCCGTGGAAGTAATAAACGCAATATATAATCTTTCGGGTCCAGCCAGGGGTGATATCATATAACTGCTCATCGCAATCAAGAATCGGTGATTCCTATGGTAATAATATAACTGCCCGCTACATCTTTGCGATTGCGATTAACCGCATCACTTAACACACACACACACACATATATATATATATATATATATATATATATATATATATTGGTTATGGCTCCATATAACCATTTATAATATGATTTAACTTGGTCGCATGGGTATACCAGGGCCGATTCTTTTATACTTGTTCTTTTAGCGATTCTGCTGCCATTGTCACTTCTTCATCTTGCTTTCATATTTTTTTTTAATATTTTCAAGTGATTCTTGAATGAAAAATGAATACTACAGGCAACAAAAACGCATGTTACAACAAACATTTTGAAAATTTTTGTAGGTTCACTAACAAATTTTTTGAGTATTGATAATTTCTCTTGGTGTAGAGAAAATTTGGGCATTACTACTGTGTATTGTTGATCATATACTCATACAACCCCTTTTATGCAAAGAGAACAATAAGTGAGAGAATGTTGGGAATGCTTTATATTATTTGCATGATCTAAATCATACAAGGAATGAAATGAAATGTAAGAAAGTAAATGGAACATCCACACACATAAAAATATAGTAAGTATTACAATAATGTGGTGAAATCCCAACTTTTATTAATAAATGAAATACATAATATTGTAGAACACACACTGGCCAGAATGGTGGTAGCTATCTATGAATAGAAAGAGATGGCAGCTACACACATTCATAAAATTTATTACAAGAGGTTGAGAGGATAGTATTTTAACATAAAGAATGAACTGTGGAGGTCCAAAAACCTAACCATAGAATATGAACAACAAAATTTTTGCAGACCTCGATGGAGTTAGCTCGTACACCAGTTTCCAGGGGTTGTAACCTTTCCATAGGATTCCCTTTTGTACAATTAGTATCCCATTGAAATGGTCTAGCTAAGAGTTACACATTCTAACCAGGGCCCAAGCAAGAGCCTACTATCACCTAGTTCCCCCATGTCAAAATAACTTTGTTTAGGGACACAAAACAACCCTAGAAATTTAAGACCTGAAAAACTATAGAAAAATTACCAAGATGAAGAATTGTACTTTGAGCCAATAGAGTAAGTGGAAGGTCACTGATGTCCACCTAGATCAGTCCTCCCCTCTAGGAAGCAATGGTCTCCATTGCGTTGAGCTTCCCCATAAGACAAGGAAAGTTTTGTTGAATTTTGCTCCTGGTGAGCCACTTGCCTTGGTGAAGGAGTTTCCCCACTTTCACAAGATAGTAGAGTTGTTTTTGTTTCTAGCAGGTATCCTTTGTCTTGGTGTCCATGATATGATCCATTTAACTTGTTTAATGAAGTTAGGATTGAGATATATGGGGGCAAATTGTTTGGTTGCCTAAGAGGTGTCCAATAGAGGTGGAAAATATGGTCAAAGCAACCCCACATTAAAAATTGGATGCAAGCCAAGGAAAGGGGGAATTCTCAATTCAAAAGCATTGTCACCCACTACCTTTGTCACTATGTAAGGCCTATATCAGAACGATTTGAGATTCATATTGATGTATGTAAGTTTCTTTCTATAAATGTAGCCACACCTTATCACCAACCTAAAACTTATGTGGAACCATGTGCTAGTCATGTCGTTACTTGTTCTTGGCATTAGATCTCTACGCAATATCATGGACTTGTTTTTGGAGATGTTGGATCCACTCAGCAAAATTGGTTTCCCTATAGACTACCTAAACATGAGCATGGGAGGACTATGTCGGTGAAAATAAAATGGACATAGCTACATCAATTTGATCCAATGGTTGGAACCCCAAGAATACCTAAAAAGGACTTTGGGAAATAGATTTGTGGAGGGCTCTTTTATATCTACATTGAACATATGGAAGGATTCCATATGGGAGGTTGGAGTTATACATGCACAAGATATGCCCAATCATCTTGTTGAGAACTTTTGTTTCTCCATATTATTTGGGATGAAAGGTTGTTAATTTTGTCAACTTGGTGTCCATGAGACACCATATGTTATACCAAAAGGTGATAAGGAACCTACTATCCATATCTAAAATAATGATTTGAGGTATCCCACACTCATAGTGGCTTTAGTTGTGACACTCTTCTTGTATGGTGCCATAATTTCCATCTTAGAGAACCGGTCGACAACCACAAACAAACAATCATTACCATGCTTGGTGGATGGAACCTGACATGTAATCCAAGGAGATTCACTCCCAAAGCTTGTCTAGGGTATGTAGAGGAGTGTAAAATCCATGCTTCTTGATGGTTAGTTTAGAAATTGCATTGGTAGTGCATGACATAATATAACGTTGGACATAATGTTGTAGCTTTGGTCAATACAAATATCATTGAAGTAATTCTACTATCTTCTCCATGCCAAAGTCCCCTACAGCTTGATCGTAGTGTTCCTCCGAAATCAACTTGGCATGCTCACTTGAAGGAACACAAAGGTATTTTAGGTAGCATAGGATTGCATCTTGGAGGTGGAATTTTGGAACTTGTTTTCCTTCTATCAACATCTGGTATGTGGCAGCGAAGTCAGATTCACTATTGTATAATTGTGGCCACCTAGAGGTCCCATGGCCATAAGAGTTAAGAAATATGGTTAGTACCACAACTGAGGGCCAACTGACGCAATATACAACATGATTGGTGCTACTGTTATTGTATTTTATGTTGAAATGGAATTGTTGTGGGTACATGTACCATTTTTTATGGAATTCATTTTGTAACTTTCCTGATGTCCGCATAAATTGTAAGGGCCTATGATCAATTTGGATGATCATCTCCTTCCCCATAATGTAATGCTTCCATTAACAAAAGGCCTGCACAATGAAGTTCATATCCTTATCATAGATGGGCTATATGCAGAAAGTATCAGAGAGTGTTTCACTATAATAGGCTACCAGATTTCCTTGTTGAGTGAGGACTACACCAATATCATAGAGGTAGTTATCTCAATCTCAAAAGGTTGTTCTAGTTCTAGTAAGGTGAGTACTAGTGTAGAGCAAAGGAAATGTTTTAGATCCTTGAATGCCTTTTGTTGTGACTCAAACCAAATTTTTTCCCTTTTCACCTCCCTTGTTTAGTTGACTCAAAGTCCAATCAATATAAGAGAACCCCAACATAAATCTTTAGTAGAAGTTAGTAAGGCCCAAGATTTTATGAAGTTATATTAGAGTCATTAGGGCTAGCGAATCCCAAATGAATTTGATCTTGGCTGGGTCCATATGCACCCCCATGCTCATCCACATTGTAGCCCAAATATTGAATACTCTGCATGCCAAATGTGGATTTATTAAATTGGCATACAACTTGTGTTACCATAGAGTTCTCAAGACTTGTTGAATATGTTGCAAATGTTCTTCCAAGGTTTTACTAAAGATGAGTATGCCATCTAAGTATACAACCAAAAAATATATTTTGAATAGCCACAAGATATCATCTATCATCCTCATGAACATTGTTGGAGCATTAGTCAAGACAAAGTGGCATGACCAACCATTTGAAAAGGTCTTCTTTAGATTCAAATGACATCTTCCATACATCTGTTTGTTCAATTGGAACCTAGCGGTGGCCTGAATTTAGATCAACATTACTAAATAACTATGCACCATTAAGCTAGTCATGAAGATTTTCAATCGTAGGGATCAAGTATCTATTCTTAACAGTGATATTATTTTGGGCTTGATAATCAATATAGAGTCTCCATTTCCCATCCTTCTTTTTCACCAATACAATTGGACTCCCAAAAGGTGAGGAGCTTGGTTGAATGTCACCCTTTTGGATGATCTCATGAATATAACATTTTATTTCCTCATTCTCCAAGAGAGAGAATTTATGTATTGGGTCATTACGTAAAGGAGCACTAGGTATTAAATCAATTGAGTGTTTGACCTGGTAGGGTAGAGGCACCCCCATAGGTGGAGAAAAGATATCTTTTATGTCTCTACAATTTTTTCCACTTGATTTTGTTGTGTAGAGAGGCCTCGTGCAAAGGTTGTGATGGTTGTAATGACCTTCCTTTAACCTTCGAGAAAAACCATGAAGAAAACATATTTTGCAATCTAAGAGAATACCTTTTGGATCTTATTATGTTGAGATAAATGAAATTATAGTAGTTGGGACTACATTTCGTATCATATAGGGTTGACATTTGAGAGTAACAATGATAGTACAAGGACAATATTCACAAATAGAATGATGTTTCCACATATAAGTTTTTCCTAAAATAAAATAAAAAACTTGAAGTGGGGAAACATCACACAATACCTCACCTTTGAAGGGATTGATGCCATAAGACAAATGACACTTCTGACACAAATGTCTTCTTCATGGGTCAACTAACCAATGGTGTATGTTTGGGGGTATGGCACTATTGGTAGATTCAATCTCTTGATGACACTCGACTATATCATATTATTTGGATCCCACTATCAATGATGAAATGCAGTGGGGTCCCCTTCACCCACATTTGTGAGTGGAAGAGGTGCCTCACCTCCTCAAATTCCTCTAGCTCATTGGGTCAGATATTTGTGGGCATAATGGTAGCACTATGTTCTACATTGATTATTTTCTTCCTCCTATTATAAATAGAAATTATAGCTAGAGTACATTTCATTTTCTTTCATCTATACTAACAATGCTTGTTTTGAGTGACATTCATCAATGTTGTTCTAGGCGCTTCTGTGGAACTCACACCACTTAGCAGTGTACTTTTCTGAATTCCCATTGCCCTTCTTTTCCTGCAAATTGGACTTATTTTCTTGAGGTTGACTCTCCTTGCTCTATCCCTTGTTTTGTGAGGTGGCGTTTCATTTTCTAGGCTTTTATTTTAGTGGATTTACAGACATGAACTCTTGCTTATTCCACTACTTTAATTTCTACTAGATTTTAACAGCATATTCGTAAGTGTCTCATAATGAAGATATTTTTGGGAAATGCATCTCCATTTGGATGTACCTATGTAGCCATTGTGATACTTCAAGAACAGGTGTTGCTCATATTTTCTAATGCACAATTTTAAGCACATGGTGTGGAAATTATTATTGTACTCTGACACTATATGGCCTCTCTCCTATCACAGATTTTTCCATCTCATGTATTGGTCATCATAGTTCCCTATAGAGTAGAATTCCTCCTTTAGGGCATCAACAAAAGTGACCCAAGTTGGTCCTACATTGAAAATTGGAGACTCATCTTCATTATGTCTCTCCCATAACCTTCTAACCAATGTTTCACATGAGGAAGGGATTTTAGTAGCTTGAAGGTGTTATTCTCGTTAGAAAATTTTGGATAGAGTAATAGCACTCTAATGGATTTAACCATTTCTCCAATGCATTTACACCTATTTTCGCTTCAAATAAGGGGACATAAATGTTAAATGGTAATTTGAAGGGTGTCCCACCTCCAAAATTTCCACTTGTTGATGGTGTCTCTGCCATTGTTGGCAGTCATCGAAGAATCTAGGCAAAATTTTCCATCATTTCTTTCGGAATTTGCATGAGTGCTTCCTTAACCAACAACTTGGTATGATCTCCTACTCTACCATCACTCATCTATCTCTCCATGGGAGGCCACTTTGGTTTGCGAGAGTGATTTTTCCTAAGTGAAACAAACTCAAGACTGAACTCTTTGTATCGTGACCTCATCAAGGACATGCACTGCGAAACAACTAGGAGCATATTTCTCTGGTGCCACTAATCTCGGTCATACAAGGAATGAAAGGAAAGTCAGGAAAATAAATGGAACACACACACACATAGAAATATAACAAGTGTTACAATAATGTGGTGAAAACCTAACCTCTATTAATAAATGAAATACATAATATTGTAAAACACATATCGACAAGAATGGTGGTAGTTATATCTGAAAAGGAGATGGAAACTATCCACATTCATAAAAGCTATTACAAGTGGCTACCAAAATGGCATTTTAATATAAATAAATGACCCTAAAGTTAAAAAAACCTAACCCTAGAAGATAAAATACCAAAATTTTTGTGGGCCATGATGGGTTAGTCAGTACATCAACTTCTTGAGATTGTAACTTTTGCATATGATCATCGTTTGGCATGCTTGGGAGCCCATTGGAAGGGGCTATCCAAGAATTACACATTTTGAATAGGGCCTAGGCCAGAGCCTACAACTATCTCCTAGGCCCTTGTCACATAAAAGAAATATTATTTAGGGCCTCAAAATAATCTTGAAAGTTTAGGACCCGAAAATTTCTAGAAAAACTACCAAGATGGAGAATTGTTCTTTTAGCTAGTGGAGTAGTTGTTTGGCCACCCATATCCACCTATATAGTTGCATGACTTCCTCCATGTGTTGTATTTTACATTCACCATAGCAATGGGGTCATGGTGAGGGTAGTATCCCCCCCTTTTCGTTGGGGACTGGAGTGGGTGGGGGGGAATGGTCACAAGGGTGGCATGGGGGATTCACTCAATTAACCTCTTACCTATCACGTGTGTTCGTGGCATATTAAAAAATACCCTTAATATGACTATATATTGGAAAATATTCCTAAAAATCACATTATTTAACCCCCTACCAATACAAACCCAATACACCTTCCCAATTTAAAAAACCCCTACTTCCACTAGATATTGTAAGCATCCATTTTTTCATAAACATTTTTTTATACCCCTTTATATCTTATCATTAATTTTGAGTTCTATTTTTTATAACTGCCAATATAAAAACCCTTTACCCCCTATATATCCCCCAATATATTATGCCACTTTTTCCTCAATATAAAACCCCCAATATTAACCCACGTGGTATGGTATTGCTCCCCCAATGAAGGCCCCATGAAGGGTGGAAGCCCCCTTGATAGGATCTGAGTGTAGTACCCCAAAAAAAGAAACAAAAAATAAATGGGCGTCTTTTTTTCTTATGTTTTTTGTGGATTTCAACATATAGTTTTCACTTTAGCACTTTTGAGGTGCATGGAGGTTTAGCCCATGGTTTTTTAATTATGGTTAAAGAAATACAGTTGCAATAAAGTCTAGGGTAAATGGATTGGTAGTTTATGCATATTATGGGGTATATATAGATATAGATATATATATATATATATATATATATATATATATATATATATATATATATATATATATATATATAGAAAAGAATATACTAAAAGATATATTTGATTCCCCCATTTTGGGTTTCCAATATCAAATCCCTATGTTAATTTGTGTGTTTTCCATTACATTTGTTTTGTTTTATTGAGAATATATTGGTGGAAATTAACTATTTAAGATTAAAACCTATAATTTTATCTCAAAATAAAATGAAGTTTTAAGAAGCTTATCGTTTCTCTGAGTTCTCTTTTGAATAATGGGATCATTTGCTTATTTATCCCCAACCCTATATATATGCTTCTCTTAAGGACATGAACCACAAAATGCTAGCACCAAATTTCTATGGACCTTAACGAATTTTCCAACATAATGGGTTAATTGCATATAAAGTACCTCTTCCAAGCCACTCGAATATCATCCTAGTCTTTAATGTGTCATGTTTTAGAAAGGTACTAGGGTAGAATTCTCATGTTTAGAGTAGCCAACCTAAAAGAAGAAGGCTCCATTTGGTTATAGTTAAAGGTAGTCCTATTATTCACTAGAAAGTGTTGACTACACTAATGCAATAGTGAAGAATACTTATATAGTGGAAAGATACATATCTAGAAGATGCAACATAGGAACCAACAATGATTTCACATCGGTTTCCACACCTCTATCCTTAAGTATAATGTTTTATTTGAAAGGGTAGGGTTGTGTTAGAGCCCTTCCCAACCTCCCAATTTTGGTGTACTTAAGAGTTAGTCAATCAATGTAAGAGGTCATCATTTTTTAATAAAGAAATTAGTTAGTTAATAAAGCTTACTAGTAGGTTATAACTCAATAATGATGAGACTAAAAGTGGTTCAAATTTTTCTATAATGAACTGTTCATACAATTAGAAGGCTTTGTGATTTTTCATCAAGTACTATTATTATATTGGAACTCTACTTAATTAGAGGTTTCCTCATTTAAGAGGCCATAAACATTCCTCTCTCTTTATGTGTTATCAATACAAGGTTTAAATTATATAAGTTTAATATCATTTTCTCTCGTACTTTCCTTTCTATAGTATATTTCTTTGAATATTTCTCTTAATTCATTGCTTCTAGCGGTTAAATACAATATAGATCTAATATCTAATTATTTAGAATTCAAGAACCTCATATCTTGGTCATTTCCCCATGGACTTCTAAACTAAGGATTTCCTTTTAAACATGATATATTTTCTTTTGGGGGGGCATGGGTTGTGATTTTTATCTTTGAATATTGACTAGCTTCATTAAAAACTATTCATATTTTTAGTGAGCCTTCCTTCCTTACTTTAAGGCTTCCACAAGAATGAATTGAATCTTCATGATGATTTTTTAAGATCATATGTATTAGGAGCGATGAACTCTGCTATAAGGACATTATTGTTTTGCTCGATCTCATGGAGCTAAAATGCTACAAATTATGGGAAAAAAGCAAGGTAGAAACCTTAGTTGTACATGAATGCTTCAATTAAGCTACACAAATAGATACTAAATTTTATTCGATAAAATGCTTCCTTAAATATTTTTGAACATGTATAACATCCATACTAACAAAAGGTAGTTCATAACCTCTACAAACCAGAGAACTACCACAATATAGCTCTACAGAATGCTAATATAGCTCCACACAATGAATAATTAAAATTAGAATAGTTCAATTGTGAAGGGATTATACGAAATCAAGACCATAAAGAAACCACATGCTCAAAGACAAAGCCATTAAAACATCATAAGTGACTTTAACTTAATACTAAGTAGTTGCCATGAATCCCATCTTAGGTGGAGGGTTTTTGTGGTGAAAATTGAACACCCACCTAATAACAAGTGAATCATTAATTTATGATGTAATGTTCCATCCATCATCTTCAATAATTTATGGAATAGTGTACCATTCATCATCTTCTTGTTCTTAAAGCATTTCTCCATAAATATTTGGAAATAAAATTATTTTTCATTTTCACATTAAAGATAAAAAGTTCCACAATGACAAATTTCTAACAATGAAAAATTATACACTGAAGTTAAAATATTATTAATAAGATTGAATGGGTTTCATCATATTTACTTATTTTATCCCGATCCTTCCACTGTGTTTTTCAAATTATATAAAAAATTAATTTAAAATTGGCAATTCTATCTACTCTATTTTACATATAAATTCGATAAAGGTTAAACTTGAAAAATATGTTTGTAAATTGAATAATTAAAATATATTTTATATTACTCATCCGTTATCACCCTACCTATCATGAGCATAACTATGCATATTTTATAATAAAACTTTATTTTATTACAAAAATATCAACCATTTATTTTTTTAATAGAAATATTTGAAAATGGTAGTCTACATCATTTTATTTAAACTCATAAAGTGTAGAACTCAATTTGCAAAGAGACCTAATAATTTAATGTGTATTATTATATTTTGAAAATAAAATAAGCAATTATGAACGCCACTTAAACAATATTAATTTACAAACATATTTTATTTATTTAAATTGCCAATGTTGATAATGTTTCTTTGGGTCCCAAAAATTTTTCATCGAATTAAGTAATTTTTGTTGTGATAATTTTGATGAAGACCCAATATCTCTTACATTATTTAACTATATATCATAGTGGCTTTAGTTGTGATACTCTTCTTGTAGGGTGCCATAATTGCCATCTTAGAGAACATATCGACAACCACAAACAAACAATCATTACCATGCTTGGTGGATGGAAAACCTGACATGTAATCCAAGGAGATTCACTCCCAGGGCTTGTCTAGGGTAGTTAGAGGAGTGTACAACCCTTGCTTCTTGATGGTTGGTTTAGAAATGTCATTGGTAGTGCATGATCAAATATAATGTTGGACATCCTGTTGAAGTTTTGGTCAATTGAAATATTGTTGAGGTAATTCTACTATCTTCTCCATGCCAAAGTTCCATACAACCTGAGTGGAATGTTCCTCCCAAATCATCTTAGCATGATCACTTTAAGGAACACAAAGTTAGTTTAGGTAGCATAGTAGCGCATCTTGGAGGTGGAATTTTTGAACTTGCTTTCCTTCCATCAGCATCTGGTATGTGGCAACGCATTCAGAGTCATTTTGTATAATTGTGGCCACCTAGAGGTCCCATGCCCATAAGAGTTAAGAACTATGGTTATTGTCACAATTAGGGGCCAACTGAGGCAATCTACAACATGATTCGTGATACCCTTCTTGTATTTTATGTTGAAATGGAATTTTTGTGGGAATGCATACCATATTTTATGTAATTCAATATGTAACTTTCCTTGTGTCTACATAAATTGTGAGGGCCTATGATCAATGTGGATGATCATCTCCTTCCCAAGAATACAATGATTCCATTAACAGCAAGCCTGCACAATGAAGTACATCTCCTTATCATAGATGCGATATATGCAGAAAGTACCAGAGAGTGTTAGACTATAATAGGCTACCATATTTCCCTGTTGCGTTCGGACTACACCAATATCATAGTGCCATTTATCTCAATATCAAAAGGTTGTTGTAGTTCTCAAAACGTGGATACTAGTGCAAAGCAAAGGAAATGTTTTAGATCCTTGAATGCCTTTCGTTGTGACTCAGACCAATTTTTTTTTTCTTTACTCCTACCTTTTTAGTTGACTCAAAGTCTAATCAATATAAGAGAATGCCAACGTAAATCTTTAGTAGAATTTAGTAAGGTCCAAGATGTTATGAAGCTCCATTAGAGTCATTTGGGCTAACCAATCCGAAATAAATTTGATCTTGTCTGGGTCCACATGCACCCCCATGCTCATCCACAATGTAGCCCAAATATTGAATCCTCTTCATGCCAAATGTGGATCTATTAAACTGGCATAAAACTTGTGTTACAACAAATTGCTCAAGACTTTTTGAATGTGTTGCAAATTTTCTTCCCAATTTTTACTAAAGATGAGGATGTCATCCAAGTATATAACCAAAATATATTTTTTGAATAGCCACAATATATCATCCATCATCCTCATGAACATTGTTGGAGCATTATTCAAGACTAAATGCCATGACCAACCATTTAAAAAGGAATTCTTTAGATTTGAATGGTGTATTCCATTCATCAATTTGTTCAATTGGAAGCTAGTGGTAGTCTGAATTCATATCAATATTACTAAAGAACTATGCACCCTTCAGCTAGTCAAGAAGATTGCCAAACCTAGGGATTATGTATCTATCCTTGACAGTGATATTATTTTGGGCTTGATAATCAATATAGAGTCTCCATGTCCCATCCTTCTTTTGCACCAATAGAATTGGACTCCCAAAAGGTGAGGAGCTTGGTTGAATGCCACCCATTTGGATGAGCTCATGAATATAAAATTTTACTTCCTCATTCTCCAAGAGAGAGAATTTATATATTGGGTCATTAGGTAAAGGATCACTAGGTATCAATTCAATTGAGTGTTTGACCTGGAAATGTAGAGGCACCCCCATAGCTGGAGCAAAGATATATGTTATGTCTCTACAATTTTGTCCACTTGCTTTTGTTGTGTACAAAGACCTTGTGCAAAGGTTGCAGTGGTTGTAATGACCTTCCTTTCAACTCTAGCCAAACCATGAAGAGAAAAAAAATTTCAATATGAGAGAATACCTTTTGGCTCTTTTTTTGTTGAGATAAATGAAATTACAGTAGTTGGGACTACCTCTAGTATCCTATAGGGTTCACATTTAAGAGTAACAATGATAGTGCAAGGACAAGATTCATAAATATTCATAAATAGCATGATGTTTCCACATATAAGGTTGTGCTAAAAGAAATTAACGAACTTGAAGTGTGGCAACATCACACAATACCTCATCTTTGAAGGGATTGATGCCATAAGATAAACGACACTACTGACACAAATTTCTTGTTCATGGATGAACTAACCAATGTGTATGTTTTGGGGTGTGGCACTATCGGTAGATTCAATATCTTGATGATACTAGATTATATCAGATTATTTGGCTTCCATTATCAATGATGAAATGGAGCAGGGTCCCCTTCACCCACATTTGTGAGTGGAAGAGATGCCTCACCTCCTCAAACTCCTCTAGCTCATTGGGTCAAATATTTGTGGTCGTGATGGTAGCGTTATGTTCTACATTGATTATTTGTTTCATTTATACTATTTTATAGAAATTAGAGCTAGATTACATTTCCTTTTCTTTCATCTCTGCTAACAATGATTGTTTTGAGTGACATTCATCAATGTTGTGCTAGGGGCTTCTGTGGAACTCACACCACTTACCAGTGTACCTTTATGAATTCACATCACCCTTCTTTTCCTACAACTTGCGCTTATTTTCTTGAGGTTGACTCCCCTTGATATATCCTTGTTCTTTGAGGCGGGATTTCATTTTACAGGATTTTGATTTAGTGGATTTGTAGACATGAACTCTTGCTTATTCCACTACTTTAATTTCTACTAGATTTTAACAGCATATTCGTAAGTGTCTCATGATGAGGATATTTGTGGGAAATTCATCTCCATTTGGATGTACCTATGTAACCATTGTGATACTTCAAGGCCAGGTGTTTCTCATATTTTCTAATACCCGACTTTAAGCATAAGGTGTGGAAATTATTGGTGTACTCTAACACAATTTGGTCTCTCTCTTATAACAGATTTGTCCATATCATGTATTGGTCATCATAGTTCCTTACAGAGTAGAATTCCTCCTTAAGGGCATCAATAAAAGTGACCCAAGTTGGTCCTACATTGAACATTGGAGACTCATATTCATTATATCTCTCCCAATAACCTTCCCATCAATGTTTGACATGAGGAAGGGATTTTAGGAGGTTGAAGGTGTTATTCACATTAGAAAATTTTGGACAGAGTAATAGCACTCTAACATATTTAACCATTTCTCCAAGGAATTTATACCTATTTTCACTTCAAATAAGGGGATATCAATTTTAAATTGTACTTTGAAGGGTGCCACACCACCAAAACTTCCACTTGTTGAAGGTGCCTCTGCCATTGTTGGTAGTCATCGAAGAATCTAGGAAAAATTTCCATCATGTCTTTCAGATGTCGCAGGAGTGCTTCTTCAAACAAAAACTTGATACAATCTCCTGCTCTACCATCTCTCTTTTATCTCTCCATGGGGGGCCACTTTGGTTTGTGAGAGTGATTGTTCCCAAGTGAAACAAGCTCAAGGCAGAACTCTTTGTACCGTGACCTCATTGAGGACATGCACTAAGAAACAACAAGGAGCATATTTCTTTGATGCCACTAGTATGGGTCATACAAGGAATTAAAGAAAATGTAGGAAAATAAATGGAGCACACACACACACATATAAATATAACAAGTGCTACAATATTGTGGTGAAAACCTAACCTCTATTAATAAATGAAATACATAATATTGTAAAACACATATCGACAAGAATGGTGGTAGTTATCTCTAAAAAGGAGATGGAAACTATGTACATTCATAAAAGCTATTACAAGTGGCTACCAAAATGGCCTTTTAATATATATAAAAAAAAAAACCCTAAAGGTTCAAAAACCTAACCCTAGAAGATAAAATATCAAATGATTTGTGGGCCATGATGGGTTATTTTGTATATCAACTTCTTGAGGTTGTACTTTTGCATATGATAATTGTTTGACATGCTTGGGAGTCCATTAGAAGGGTCTAGCCAAGAATTACACATTTTTACCACGGCCTAGGCCAGAGCCTACAACTATCTCCTAGGTCCTTGTCCTGTCAAAAACAAGTTATTTAGGGCCTCGAAATAGTCTTGAAGTTTCAAGACACGAAAAGTTGTAGAAAAACTAGCAAGATGGAGAACTGTTCTTTTAGCTAGTGGAGTAGGTGTTTGGCCACCCATATCCACCTGGATCATTGTGTGACTACCTCCATGTTTTGTATGTTACATTGGGCATAGAAAGGGGGTTACGATGAGGGTAGTACCCTCCTTTTCATCCCAGGTGGGGGAGTGGATGGGGGGGGGAATGGTCGCAAGGGGTGGAAGCCCCCTTACATAGGATCCGAGGGTAGTACCCTAGAAAAAGAAAAAGAGAATGGATGTCTTTTTTGCTTGATTTCAACATACACTCTTCACTTTGGCACTTTTTAGGTGCATGGAGGTTTAGCCCATGAGTTTTTAATTTTGGTTAAAGAAATACAGTAACAATATAATCTAAGGTAAATGAATTGGTAGTTTATGTATAGTATATATATATATATATATATATATATATATATATATATATATATATATATATATATATATATAGATATAGATATAGATATAGATATATATAGATATTTGATTCCCCCATTTTGGGTTTCTGGTGTAAAATCCCTATGTTAATTTGTGTGTTTTCCATTGCATTTGTTTTCCTATATTAAGAATATAATTGTGGAAATTAACTGTTTAGGATTAAAACCTATAGTTTTATCTCAAAATAAAATGAAGTTGTAAGAAGCTTATCGTTTCTCCAAGTTCTCTTTTGAATAATGGGATAATTTGTTTATTTGTCCCTAGCCCTATATAGGTGTCTCTTAAGGACATGAACCACGAAATTCTAGCACCAAATTTCTATGGACCTTATCGAGTTTTCCAACATAGTGGGTTAGTTGCCTATAAAATAGCTCTTCCAAGCCATCTATTATCATCCTAGTCTTTAATGTGTCATGTTTGAGAAAGGTACTAGGGTAGAATTCTTGTGTTTAGAGTAGCCAACCTAAAAGAAGAAGGCTCCATTTGGTTATAGTTAAAGGTAGTCCTATTATTCACTAGAAAGTGTTGAATACACTAATGCAATATTCAAGAAGACTTAATATAGTGGAAAGATACATATCTAGAAGATGCAACATAGTAACCAACAATGATTTCACATCGGTTTCCACACCTCTATCCTTAAGTATAATTTTTTATTTGAAAGGGTAGGGTTGTGTTAGAGCCCTTCCCAACCTCCCAATTTTGGTGTACTTAATATTTATTTAATCAATGTAAGAGGTCATCATTTTTTAATAAAGAAATTAGTTAGTTAATAAAGCTTACTAGGTGGTGAACTCAATAATGATGAGACTAAAAGTGGTTCATTTTTTTCTATAATGAAATATTTATACAATTAGAAGGCTTTGTGATTTTTCATCAAGTACTATTATTATATTGGAACTCTACTTAATTAGAGGTTTCCTCGTTTAAGAGGCCATAAACATTCCTCTCTCTTTACGTGTTATCAATACAAGGTTTAAATTATATCATTTTAATATCATTTTCTCTCGTACTTTCCTTTCTATAGTATATTTCTATGAATATTTCTCTTAATTCATTGCTTCTAGCGGTTAAGTACAATATAGATCTAATATCTAATTATCTAGAATTCAAGAACCTCGTATCTTGGTCATTTCCCCATGAACTTCTCAACTAAGGCTTTCCTTTTAAACATGATATATTTTCTTTTGGGGGGGTATGGGTTGTGATTTTTATCTTTGGATATCAACTAGCTTTAGTGAGCCTTCCTTCCTCGCTTTAAGGCTTCCACAACAATGAATTGAATCTTCGTGATGATTGTTTTAAGATCATATGCATTAGGAGCCATGAACTCTTCTATAAGGACATTAATGTGTTGCTCGATCTCATGGAGCTAAAATGCTACAAATTATGGGGAAAATGCAAGGTAGAAACCTTAGTTGTACATGAATGCTTCAATTAAGCTACACAAATAGATACTAAATTTTATTCGATAAAATGCTTCCTTAAATATTTTTGAACATGTATAACATCCATACTAACAAAATGTAGTTCATAACCTCTACAAACCAGAGAACTACCACAATATAGCTCTACAAAATGCTAATATAGCTCCACACAATGCCTAATTAAAATTAGAATAGTTCAATTGTGAAGGGATTATACGAAATCAAGACCATAAAGAAACCACATTCTCAAAGATGAAGCCATTAAAACATCATAAGTGAGTTTAGACTTAATACTAAGTAGTTGCCATGAATCCCATCTTAGGTGGAGGGTTTTTGTGGTGAAAATTGAACACCCACCTAATAACAAGTGAATCATTAATTTATGACGTAATGTTCCATCCATCATCTTCAATAATTTATGGAATAGTGTACCATTCATAATCTGCTTGTTCTTAAAGCATTTCTCCATGAATATTTGGAAATAATATTTTTTTCATTTTCACATTGAAGATAAAATGTTCAACCAAATATATACAGATTAATAAAAAGTTCCACAATGACAAATTTCTAACAATGAAAAATTATAAGATGAAGTTAAAATATTATCAATAAGATTGAATGGATTTCATCATATTTACTTATTTTATCCCGATCCTTCCATGGTGTTTTTCAAATTATATAAAAAGTTAATTTAAAATTGGCAATTTTGTCTACTCTATTTTACATATAAATTCGATAAGGTTTAACTTGAAAAATATGTTTGTAAATTGAATAATTAAAATATATTTTATATTATTCATCCGTTATCACCCTACCTATCATGAGCATAACTATGCATATTTTATAATAAAACTTTATTTTATTATAAAAATATCAACGATTTATTTTTTTAATAGAAATATTTGAAAATGGTAGTCTACATCATTTTATTTAAACTCATAAAGTGTAGAACTCAATTTTCAAAGAGACCTAATAATTTAATGTGTATTATTATATTTTGAAAAAAAAAAAAATAAGTAATTGTGAAAGCCACTTAAAGAATATTAATTTACAAACATATTTTATTTATTTAAATTGCCAATGTTGATAATGTTTCTTTGGGTCCCAAAAATTTTTCATCAAATTAAGTAATTTTTGTTGTGATAATTGCGATTAAGACCCAACATCTATTACGTTATTTAACTATATATCATAGTGGCTTTAGTTGTGATACTCTTCTTGTAGGGTGCCATAATTGCCATCTTAGAGAACCATTCGAAAACCACAAATAAACAATCATTATCATGCTCGGTGGATGGAAAATCTGACATGTGATCGAAGGCGATTCACTCCTAGGGCTTGTCTAGGGTAGTTAGAGGAGTGTACAATCCTTGCTTATTGATGGTTGTTTTAGCAATGTCATTGGTAGTGCATGATCTAATATAACGTTGGACATGTTGTTGAAGTTTTGGTCAATTGAAATATTGTTGAAGTAATTCTACTATCTTATCCATGCCAAAGTTCCATACAACCTGATTGTAATGTTCCTCCCAAATTATCTTAGCATGCTCACTTTAAGGAACACAAAGGTAGCTTAGGTAGCATAGGAGCGCATCTTGGAGGTGGAATTTTGGAACTTTCTTTCCTTCCATCAACATCTGGTAAATGGCAGCAAATTCAAAGTCATTTTTGTATAATTGTGGCCGCCTAGAGGTCCCATGCCCATAAGAGTTAAGAACTATGGTTAGTGCCACAATTAAGGGCCAACTGAGGCAATCTACAACATGATTCGTGCTACCCTTCTTGTAATTTTCGTTGAAATGGATTTTTTGTGGGAACGTGTACCATATTTTATGTAATTCATTTTGTAACTTGCCTTGTGTCTTCAGAAATTGCAAGGGCCTATGATCAATTTGGATGATCATCTCCTTCCCAAGAATATAATGATTCCATTAACGGCAGGCATGCACAATGAAGTACATCTCCTTATCATAGATGGGATATATGCAGAAAGTATCAGATAGTGTTACGCTATAGGCTACCATATTTCCCAATTGAGTGAGGACTACACCAATATCATAGAGGCATTTATCTCAATCTCAAAAGGATGTTGTAGTTCTAGAAACATGGGTACTAGTGCAGAGCAAAGGAAATGTTTTAGATCCTTGAATGCCTTTTGTTGTGACTCAGACCAACTTTTTTTTTTCTTTTCTCCTCCCTTTTTAGTTGACTCAAATTCTAATCAATATAAGAGAATGCCAACATAAATCTTTAGTAGAAGTTAGTAAGGTCCAAGATGTTATGAAGCTCCATTAGAGTCATTGGGGCTAACCAATCCCAAATGAATTTGATCTTGTCTAGGTCCACATGCACCCCCATGCTCATCCACAATGTAGCCCAAATATTGAGTCCTCTACATGCCAAATGTGGATCTATTAAATTGGCATACAACTTGTGTTACAACAAAGTGCTCAAGACTTTTTGAATGTGTTTCAAATTTTATTCCCAGGTTTTACTAAAGATGGGGATGTCATCCAAGTATATAACCAAAATATATTTTTTGAATAGCCACAATATATCATCCATCATCCTCATGAACATTGTTGGAGCATTAGTCAAGACAAAATTCCATGACCAACCATTTAAAAAGGCCTTCTTTAGATTTGAATGGTGTCTTCCATTCATCAGTTTGTTCAATTGGAACCTAGTGGTAGTCTAAATTTAGATCAATATTACTAAAGAACTATGCACCCTTAAGCTAGTCAAGAAGATTGCCAAACCTAGGGATTATGTATCTATCCTTAACAGTGACATTATTTTGGGCTTGATAATCAATATAGGGTCTCCATGTCCCATCCTTCATTTTCACCAATACAATTGGACTCCCAAAAGGTGAGGAGCTTGGTTGAATGCCACCCATTTGGATGAGCTCATGAATATAACATTTTACTTCCTCATTCTCAAAGAGAGAGCATTTATATATTGGATCATTAGATAAAGGATCACTAGGTATCAATTCAATTGAGTTTTTGACCTGGAAATGTAGAGGCACCCCCATAGTTGGAGCAAAGATATATGTTATGTCTCTACAATTTTGTCCACTTGCTTTTGTTGTGTAGAGAGACCTTGTGCAAAGGTTGCAATGGTTGTAATGATCTTCCTTTCACCTCTAGCCAAACCATGAAGAGAACAAATTTTATGAGAGAATACCTTTTGGCTCTTTTTTTGTTGGGATAAATGAAATTATAGTAGTTGGGACTACCTCTGGTATCCTATGGGGTTCACATTTAAGAGTAACAATGATAGTACAAGGACAAGATTAATAAATAGCATTATTTTTCCACATATAAGGTTGTGCTAAAATAAATTAACGAACTTGAAGTGTGGCAACATCACACAATACCTCATCTTTGAAGGGATTGATGCCATAAGATAAACGACACTACTGACACAAATGTCTCGTTCATGGATGAACTAACCAATGTGTATGTTTTGGGGTGTGAAACTGTCGGTATATTCAATATCTTGATGACACTAGATTATATCAGATTATTTGGCTTCCATTATCAATGATGAAATGGAGCTACGTCCCCTTCACCCACATTTGTGAGTGGAAGATGTGCCTCACCTCCTCAAACTCCTCTAGCTCATTGGGTCAAATATTTGTGGTCATGATGGTAGCACTATGTTCTACATTGATGATTTGCTTCATTTATACTATTCTATGGAAATTAGAGCTAGAATACATTTCCTTTTCTTTCATCTCTGCTAACAATGATTGTTTCGAGTGACATTCATCAATGTTGTGCTAGCGGCTTCTATGGAACTCACACCACTTACCAGTGTACCTTTATGAATTCACATCACCCTTCTTTTCCTGCAACTTGGACTTAATTTATTGAGGTTGACTCCCCTTGATATATCCTTGTTCTTTGAGGTGGGGTTTCATTTTATAGGCTTTTGATTTAGTGGATTTGTAGACATGAACTCTCGCTTATTCCACTACTTTAATTTCTACTCGATTTTAATAGCATATTCGTAAGCATCTCATGATGAGGATATTTTTGGGAAATTCATCTCCATTTGGATGTACCTATGTAACCATTGTGATACTTCAAGGCCAAATGTTTCTCATATTTTATAATACCTAAATTTAAGCACAATGTGTGGAAATTATTGGTGTACTCTAACACAGTTTGGTCTCTCTCCTATCACATATTTGTCCATATCATGTATTGGTCATCTTAGTTCCCTACACAGTAGAATTCCTCCTTAAGGGCATCAATAAAAGTGACTCAAGTTGGTCGTACATTGAACATTGGAGACTCATATTCATTATATCTCTCCCAATAACCTTCCCATCAATGTTTGACATGAGGAAGGGATTTTAGTCGCTTGAAGCTGTTATTCGCATTAGAAAATTTTGGACAGAGTAATAGCACTCTAACATATTTAACCTTTTCTCAAAGGAATTTATACCTATTTTCACTTCAAATAAGGGGATATCAATTTTAAATTGTACTTTGAAGGGTGTCGCACCTCCAAAATTTCCACTTGTTGAAGGTGCCCCTACCATTGTTGGTAGTCATCGAAGAATCTAGATTTTCCATCATGTCTTTTGGATGTTGTAGGAGTGCTTCCTCAAACAACAACTTGATACAATCTCTTGCTCTACCATCTCTCATTTATCTCTCCATGGGAGGCCACTTTGGTTTGTGAGAGTGATTGTTCCCATGTGAAACAAGCTCGAGACCGAACTCTTTGTACCGTGACCTCATCGAGGACATGCACTAAGAAACAACAAGGAGAATATTTCTCTGATGCCACTAATATGGGTCATACAAGGAATGAAAGGAAATGTAGGAAAATAAATGGAACACACACGCACATAGAAATATAACAAGTGCCACAATATTGTGGTGAAAACCTAACCTCTATTAATAAATGAAATACATAATATTGTAAAACACATATCGACAAGAATGGTGGTAGTTATCTCTAAAAAGGAGATGGAAACTATGTACATTCATAAAAGCTATTACAAATGGCTACCAAAATGGCCTTTTAATATATAAAAAAATAACCCTAAAGGTTTAAAAACCTAACCCTAGAAGATAAAATACCAAAATGTTTGTGGGCCATGATGGGTTAGTTTGTAAATCAACTTCTTGAGGTTGTAACTTTTGCATATGATCATTGTTTGACACACTTGGGAGCCCACTTGAAGGGTCTAGCGAAGAATTACACATTTTTACCAGGGCCTAGGCCAGAGCCTATGACTATCTCCTAGGTCCTTGTCATGTCAAAATCAATTTATTTATGGCCCCGAAATAGTCTTGAAATTTCAAGACCCGAAAAGCTGTAGAAAAACTAGCAAGATGGAGAACTGTTCTTTTAGCTAGTGGAGTAGGTGTTTGGCCACCCATATCCACCTGGATCATTGCATGACTACCTCCATGTTTTGTATGTTACATTGGGCATAGAAAGGGGGTAACGGTGAGGGTAGTATCCCCCCCTTTCGTTGGCAAGGGGGGTAGTGGGTGGGGGGGAATGGTCACAAGGGGTGGAAGCCCCCTTGCATAGGATCCGAGGGTAGTACCCCAGAAAAATAAAAAAAATGGATGTCTTTTTTGCTGATGTTTTTTGCAGATTTTAACATACACTCTTCACTTTAGCACTTTTGAGGTGCATGGAGGTTTAGCCCATGGGTTTTTAATTTTGGTTAAAGAGATATGATAACAATATAATCTAGGGTAAATGAATTGGTAGTTTATGTATATTGTGGGTATGTATATATATATATATATATATATATATATATATATATATATATATATATATATATATATATATATATATATATATATATATATATATATATATATATATGATTCCCCCATTTTGGGTTTCCAATGTAAAATCCCTATGTTAATTTGTGTGTTTTCCATTGCATTTGTTTTCTTTTATTAAGAATATAATTGTGGAAATTAACTATTTAGGATTAAAACCTATAGTTTTATCTCAAAATAAAATGAAGTTTTAAGAAGATTATCGTTTCTCCAAGTTCTCTTTTGAATAATGGGGTCATTTGTTTATTTGTCCCCAGCCCTATATATAGGCGTCTCTTAAGGACATGAACCACGAAATTCTAGCACCAAATGGACCTTATCGAATTTTCCAACATAGTGGGTTAGTTGCCTATAAATTAGCTCTTCCAAGCCATCTAAGAACATCCTAGTATTTAATGTGTCAGGTTTGAGAAAGGTACTAGGATAGAATTCTCATGCTTAGAGTGGCCAACCTAAAGTCAACAAAGAAGGCTCCATTTGGTTATAGTTAAAAGTAGTCCTATTATTCACTAGAAAGTGTTGACACTAAAGCACTATTCAAGAAGACTTAATATAATGTAAATATACATAGCTAGAATATGCAACATAGGAACTAATAATGATTTCACATCAGTTTCAACACCTCTATCCTTAAGGATAATATTGTATTTGAAAGGGTAAGTTTGTGTTAGAGCTCTACCTAACCTCCCAATTTTGGTGTACTTAAGAGTTAGCCAATCAATGTATGAGGCCATCTCTTTTGAATAAAGAAATTAGTTAGTTGATAAAGCTTACTAGGTGGTTAGTACTTAATAACGATGAGACTAAAAGTGGTTCAAATTTTTCTATAATGAATTATTTATACAATTAGAAGGCTTTGTGATTTTTCATCAAGTACTATCTTTATATTGGAACTCTACTTAATTAGAGGTTTACTACTTTAAGAGGTCATAGAAATTCATCTCTCTTTATGTCTTATCAATACAAGGTTTAAATTATCTAAGTTTAATATCATTTTCTCTCATACTTTCCTTTCTATAGTATATTTCTTTGAATATTTCTCTTAATTAATATCTTGTAGTTGTTAAGTACAATATAGATCTAATATCTAATTATCTAGAACAAGAACCTCATATATTGATCAATGCCCCATGAACTTCTCAACTAAGGCTTTCCTTTTAAACATGATATGTTTTCTTTTGGGGGGACACGGGTTGTGAATTTTATGTTTGGATATCAACTAACTTCATTAAAA
Source organism: Pinus tabuliformis (assembly GCA_031772625.1). Taxonomy (NCBI): domain Eukaryota; kingdom Viridiplantae; phylum Streptophyta; class Pinopsida; order Pinales; family Pinaceae; genus Pinus; species Pinus tabuliformis. The sequence goes on along the minus strand of CM062810.1, from coordinate 198,856,010 downwards.
AACATTCATGTTTTAGTGAGCCTTCCTTCCTTGGTTTAAGGCTTCCATAAGAATGAATTGAACCTTTGTGATGTTAGTTCTAAGAGCCTATACGTTAGAAGCCATGAACACTGCTATAGGGACATTATTGTGTTGCTCAATCACATGGAGCTAAAATGCTACAAATTATGGGGAAAAAGCAAGATACAAACCTTATTTGTACATGAAATGCTTCAGTTAAGCTACACAAATAAATACTAAATTTTATTGGATAAAATGTTTTCTTGAATATTTTTGAACATGTATAACATCCATACCAAAAAGGTAGTTCACAACCTCTATAAACCAAAAAACTACCACAATATAGCTCCACACAATGCCTAATTAAATTTAGAATAGCTCAAGTGAGAAGGGATTATACGAAATCAAGACCATAAAGAAACCACATGCCCAAAGGCCAAGCCATTAAAACATCATAAGTGCCTTTAGACTTAATACCAAGTAGTTGCCATGAATCCCATCTTAGGTGGAAGGTTTTTGTGGTGAAAATGGAACACCCACCTAATAATAAGTGAATCATTATTTTATGAAGTAATGTTCCATCCATCATCTTCAATAATTTATGGAATAGTGTACCATTCATCATCTTCAATAATTTATGGAATAGTGTACCATTCATCATCTACTTGTTCTTAAAGCATTTCTCCAAAAATATTTGGAAATAAAATTATATGTCATTTTCACATTAAATATCAAATGTTCCACCAAATATATAGTGATTAATATTTATATATTTTTATTAAAAAGTTCCACAATAACAAATTATAAGATGAAGTTAAAATATTATTAATAAGATAGAATGGATTTGATCATATTTACTTATTTTATCTTGATCCTTAGTGTTTTTCAAATTAAAATTTTAATTTAAAATTGACAATTTTCTCTACTCTATCCTGAAAAATGAAAAATATATTTGTAAATTGAATAAATAAAATATATTTTATATTATTGATCCGTTATCACCCTACCTATCATGAGCCTAACTATGCATATTTTATAATAAAACTTTATTTTATTACAAAAATATCAACCATTTATTTTTTTAATAGAAATATTTGAAAATGGTAGTCTACATCATTTTATTTAAACTCATAAAGTGTAGTACTCAATTTGCAAATGGGCCTAATAATTTAATATGTATTATTATATATTAAAAATCAAATAAGTAATTATGAAAGCCACTTAAACAATATTAATTTACCAACCTATTTTATTTATTTAAATGGCCAATGTTGATAATGTTTCTTTGGGTCCCACAAGTTTTTCATCGAATTAAATAATTTTTGTTGTGATAATTGCGATTAAGACCCAGCATCTCTTACGCTATTTAACTATATATCGACAAGCGAAAGTCCGGCATGACTCATGAATGCTTACCCATACCGATACAACGTTTAGCTACTAAGCCGGTGGTCCCATGATGGGGAATGTATAGCTGATACCTACTAATCTCTCACCACAAAAAGGGGCCAAATTTTAGTTTGATGTGAACCCCTATGATGTTGGTTAAAACAAGCCTCAAAATAAAATTATAAATTATTATTTCTTTACAAATGCGAGTTCTGTTGCAATTTCTATTAATATATATATATATATATATTAGAGTCTATTGATATTTTTTTAATTAATAATAAAAAAAATTAAATAATATTTTAAAATTTTGAAATGATAAGTTATGGAAAAAATGTGGTACACCTATATAAATTTAATAAAAAAACATACAACTCCATTGATTACATGAAATTTAAATTTAATAAGAAAGAATACAACTCCATAAATTAGATGATGTAATTATTAATGGAATGCTTGAAACTACTCAACCTACCTTATGAATGCAAGGTTGATTGGGTGGTTTAGCCTAACTTATTTGTTTTTGTAAAAACCTAAATCCTTCCTGGTTTGGTTATGGAAAATTTGTTGTGGTTGGTATCTTGTATGACTGGTTTTTGAAGTTGTTTCATTATATATCATTTTCAAGTTTGACATTACTTCTATATTATTATTGGAAATTAAACGATATTTACCTATTATAAATTAAATGATATTTATTTATTATAAATTAAATAAAAAAATTTATTTATTTATTTTTAAATTACAGAAATAATAAAAAATTAAATTGTATAAAATTATTTATAAAGATTAAATTTTTCAAATTATTTAAAATTAATTATTTAAATATTAGTAATTTTTTTTATAATATTATTGAATAAATTATTAATTTATTTTTATGTATTTTTTGTTATAATAATATTTAAAAAATAAGATAAAACATTATTTATATATATTATATGGTACAATTTTCAAAAGATACCAAATATGTTTATATATAGTTTTTACTATAAAAATAAATCTTCAATAATGGAACATTATTTATGAATACCATATTGTACTCTAACATGTCTTTCTAAAAGATCAACATCACATAAATATGTTCTCTTTACATATGTAATTACATATATGTTTTTCTAAAAGATCAACATAAAGCCTACGGGGCTTTGGATTGACGGTGAATGGGTGCACTGTTAAGGCACTCCTTGCGATAGGTCATAGGTTCAAATCCCCCATGGGTGCTTACCTACCAAAAAAAAAAAAGAGAGATCAACATGACATAAATATGTTCTCTTTTCATATGCATACATACATACATGTGGATCAAAATTTATCTTAAATGTTCTTAACCAGGTTGGTTAATATGTGGAGAAGAATTATTTTTATTAATAAAATATTTCTACATAAAAATGAGAAAATAATTTCTTGATTAATAAGAATTATGAATTAATAATGTTAATCTTGTAATATTTTTTAAATTGCGAATTTAAAATTATTCAAAATAAGTAAAATAATTTAATTTTATTGTACAATTTTAAATTAATTTCAAATTAATAAATTAAAATGGGAAATTAAATAAATGAAAACAACTTTTTTTTATTTTTTTCCCAAGAAAAAAAACGTGATTTCATTAAGAGGATTAACAAACTTACATTAAGCACATGCACCTTTCAAGGGATTAGTGTAGTGCCCCGCTCTAGTCGACTGATAATGATATGACATTAACATTTATTTAGCCGTAAGGCCCACACTTTATTCTTTGAGGACCCAGACACATGACTCTATTATTATTGGTTGTGATGTTTATGTATGTTCTCCATTGATATTATGATGAAGATAGCATTAATGGTTATGTATGTTATCTATTGGTATTATGATGATTGTAGCATTAATGGTTATGCATGTTCTCTATTGATACTATGACGATTGTAGCATAAAAGGTTATGTTTGGTCTCTATTGAATTTATGATGATGATAGCAGTAAAGGATATGTATGCTCTCTATTAATATCATGATGATGATAGCTTTGATGGATAGGTATGTTTTTTTATTTATGTTACGATGTTGATAACTTTGATGGATATGTATGTTTCCATTGATGTTATGATGATGATAGCCATGATGGATGTGTCCCCTATGTTACCTACTTACATTAGTTCTGGTTCACAATGAACAATGATGCGAATGACTAGGTGATGTTAATGATGTTATTATGACGATAGCTAACACTGAGAAACCTTGTTGCTGATGATTATTGAAAATGGAAGGAAACCACCAGAGGCACTCGCATATGACGAGTTGACGACACCTGGTTTGATGAAAATTTATATTATTTTATATTTGAAATTCTAATTCAATTTTGAACCCTGATATATATGTTTATCTGTATTCTGATGATATGTTAGTGGTTGTAGGCACAGATTAGTTGCTTGGATGAATGACTCACATATGGGTGATGGGATTGTACAATTGGATGGAACTGCATGGGAGGGGTGTGGAAGTGTCCCTGATATCATCCACTAGCACTCCCGTCGTGACTTGGAATGGAAAGGTTCGAACACCTTCACCTTGAAGATCACAATGTCATGAGGGCAAGTCCCAAAGTTGAGTCTCTTATGAGGATTTTACTGGGGGGTGCGCATTAAGGAAAATTCCTTGATCTCCAACACCATTAGTCTCACTATAGCATGCAACATAAGATATGATAGTGGTCTATGTCGTTGCACCTATACTTTCCCCTCGTAGCCACTGCATGCTTGAAGGGCAAGTGGCATGGCACCCTTGGAACTTCTAGGGAATTTATTGAAGGGCACGACCAACTTGGCATCACAAATAAACTATTAGGCGTAACACCCTTTGAACTTCAAGGGAAGTTCTTGAAGGGCATGACCATGACACCCTTGGAATCATTAAAAATAAATAAATTAATAAATACAATCAAGATATGAAAACTAGGTAAATTCACATCAAGGGTAAATGATATTAGAAACCGAGGTAATTAAATCAAGAATAAAACTTGGGTTAAGAGGATCATAGGAAGAAATTAAATATTTTACCTTAAAAACTCTACCCTCCCCATGTTGGAAAATATTAGGTAGATAATGTAGTTTAATTAGGTAAAAAGGGGAAAGAGGGACATAAATGTAAGGATAAATATTAATCCTAAAATAGTTAAACCTAATTAAGAGAAGAGGGTGTTGAATTAAAATAATATTAATAAATTAAATCTTAGAGAAATTTAGAGAACCTCCATGTGGCAACAACCAACATAAGAATATCCATCTAAGAGATAACTTGAGTTAAATTAGGGAGTAGATAGGGGATCAAATCTTGACTTTAGTAATGAACACAAATTAAGGAGTAAAAAGGGGGATCAAGAGACAACTAGGAGAAGAAATAGGAACCTTGTTGAGGTGAGGAAAAATATTAGTTTTAAATTAAAATTTAAGTAAATAATTTTGGAGACCCTTGATGAGAGAGTGACACATGGGTGGGTGAATAATCAAACTATTGAATTATAAAAAATAATTAATTATGCATGAAATTCCAAGTGTCACCTATGAGGACTCCTATAAAAGAAGGGGCAGGCCATGGGAGAAAGGACCTTTTTCTTTACCCTATTGTTGGATGGATGAGACTATGTCAGAGTAGTCACTACCAGTTATAGTGAGTTTGGTAAGATAGAGGACTTAGAGAGGAGACTCTTGAGCCAAAGAGTGCTCTCTTCTACCAGCTAATACATTCCTCCATTGTATAATCCCATTGCAGCTCAGGGGTCCACGGGGAAGGAGAGTACCCAAGGAGTAGGCTGGGAGCTCAAATGGTGGGTCATTGAATTTGGATTAAGCACGTCGACATTCACACTTGGGTGCGACTGACAACAAAGGAGGGCAATTAGTGGCAAATCGAGTTTGAATCTCGTCTCCTGTTGAAAGGTACCTATGTTGTTATAATATTCTTTTGTATGAGTTCATTATGGTTTAGTTAATAACATGTAAATTAGATGATATGTTTAATGATGTGAAATTCAGGAAATTTTATATAATGCTTAATAATTTTTAGTTCCCAATTCTACTTTCTTATGGTTGTATTTTTAGTTAAAAAAAACAAAAAAAATCTTATAGGGTTGGTCCTTACAATCATTGCATTACTTAAATTGTCCCAAATTGAATATGAAAGATGTATGAATGCCTAACAACTGAGTGGGGCATACCCAAATTGAAGATTGTCTAACAAAAGTCATAAAGACTACAATAAATCATCTGAAACAAAGATAGAATACAAATGTTGAGAGACATATAAACTGTCTGGGCTCATAATGACTCTTAGGAGAACAATCATTTGCAAAAATAAAACACACTGTTGAGAAGACTAATGTTAGAGCTAAATGAAACAATCATCCAAATGACTAGAGTCTGTAAATACCAGCAGTGAACAAAAACAAAAAAAAGTGACCTGCATCATGGGGCTAGGCCGAGCCCCCAAAAACTTGTAACCTGTCCTCATATGGTTTGTGATAGTACTCATAGTGGTCTAGACCATTGTGTTCAATCACCTACCAAAGGCCCTTGTCTAGGAGAAGGCCTTCCTTAGAAAGTTGGTTGACTTCCCTGTTTCTTTCTCTATATATGTGCCTGCAAGAGAAGTGAACAAAATCAAGACATAGTCTTCTGATATCCATCACAATGTTATCCAAATAAATGTTTCTGCATTGTTGAACACCATTCACCCAATTAACCACCAACATGGAGTCCCCCATAATTTGCAAACTATCACACCCTTTCTCCCTTGCGAAAGCGATCAAAGGCATGCAAGCCATTGATTCAACCCAGTTATTGGTACCACTACCTAGGCCAATTTTGGTATGAAATAAATTTTGATTAGACAGATGGAGAATAAATCCTCCACCGGCTAGGATCTCATTATTTTGTGCAGACCCATCAAAAAATCCCCAAGGCAAAGCATTGTCAAAAATTTCCTCACTAATATGTCTAATAGGATTTTTAATTTGATTTGGGGATAATGACTTAAAATAGTTGTACATTCCACTACTACCTTCTCGGGATAAGAAACAAGGTCTCTAAAGATCATCATATTTCAGGCGATCCAAACCCCCAGCTGATTATGAGAAGGAGAGCACGGATCAACCTGTTGGCATGATCCTACTCCCAAAAATACCAGGAGGATGCAAAACTTTATGCATTCCATCTACAAGGCATTTGGAGAATTTCTTGACATTCTGACCAAATTTGTTGAGTGAAAGGGCATGAGCCAAACAAATGATCTAGATTTTCGCTAGAGTTCCTACAAAGCACACACCAGCCAGGCCCAACCATATACCTTCTCTACATTACCTCCCAGGTGGGGATTTTTCTTACCATTATACCAAGTGAGAAGCTTTGACTTAAGGGGGGATTTAGCCTTCCATACTACACCCCACCACCATTCAGGGTCACCTAGTTGATTTTTAGCCATTAAATGAGCATACCCCATTTTTGGGTGTATATATAATGAGAGGGGAAGAGGACCATATTATTTCATCCTCCTTTTCATTTAACTTGATAAGTTCCCTTTCAAGAGCCTCCACATAACACATCCATTCTACTAGAAACTCCTCAGGTAGATTTAACTCTTCAACTATGAGCCACCCCTATCGCCAAAGCATAGTGGTCTGATGATTTGCAACATGGGACAAACGAGTGAATCCTTCATCATGCAAGAAAAGGGTGATTTATTGGGGGAGGATATGCTACCCCTCACTACTAGCCATGTATCACAGCCCAACTAAAGCCTCTAGACATTTCCAATCCTCCAGAAAAGACTGGAGGCTATCAAGTTGAAAGAATTTAGCACTACCCACCATAAAATCGATATATTTCCTTTTAGTTTGTTAGGTAGTCTGATCCAACTTTCCAGGGACATGGGGATAATGTACTTATGGAAAGACAACCTCTATTTAGAGACTATTTTATGATAACAACCTCCACCCCACTTGGTTGCCAAAGCTTTAGCAATCGAAAATATATTCTTTAACCCCTGTCCTCCAAAAAATTAGGGGTGTGCGCTTCTCGTCCATTTGACCCAGGGAAACACATACTTGTCCTTTGACCCTTCCCATAGGTATTTGAAGCAAGACTGACTTTGCCATGACTAATCAACTGGCGCGAGAGAGCCATTTATGACTCCAACTCAAAAGCCTCTTCAACAATTAAGCTCGTAACTAGTGCCAATCTTCAATACTGTAACAATTTGGCTTCAGATGGAATCCTAGATATTTCAAATCGGCCTCAAATGTCAAGATATCATATGGGAAAAAGGATTTGATATTGATAATATCTTGATTCTCAATATTGTGTATGGTGATGGAATTTTTTAAGGCATTTATGAGCATACTAGTAGCTCTGCAGAATAATCCCAAAATATCATGAAGAAATTGGAGATCACTAATAAAGGCATTGCCAAAAATTAAAACATCGTCTACAAAGATGAGTTGCGAGATGTGTAATTTTTGAACAACCCTTATGTCATGGAAGTCTCGTCTTCTCTTTTCCACCTCAATCATTCTTCTCAATCCCTTTGCCATGAGCAGAAAGAGGAGCAAAGACAATAGACACCCTTGGCAAATCCCTCACTCAAATCTAAAGAAAGGAGAGGTTACCCCATTGATGAGCACTATGAAAGATATTGAAGTCATACATCCCATAATCCAGTTGATAAAGGGAACCTAAAAACCCACTTGAGTGAGAATAAGATGAATGAAAATCTAAATCACACGATCAAACACCTTGGATAGGTCCAACTTGAAAATAACCCCTTTATAATTCTTGGTTTTGATGTTGTGAAATCCTTCTTGGGCCACCCCTATGGCTTCATGAATTTGTGTACCATCTAAGAAACCAAATTGTTCACAAGAGATAGAATTGGAAGGGTGGGCTTAATCCTTAAGGTAATCACTTTGGAAATGATTTTTTAGATGCAGTTACATAGGGAGATAGGCCTGAAGTCTTCAAAAGAGGAGGGGTTATCAACTTTTGGGGTCATAGCAATGAAAATTATATTGAAAATAGGGAGAATACAACCCTCCTATTTAGATTCATTTATCACCTACAAAACATCCCCTCCAAGGAGATCAAAGAGCTCTAAAGAAAACCCAATTGTCTGCCCATTTGGACCCAAACTCTTATCTTTCTGGAAGTTGGACAGGACAAATTTAAACTCATCAACTTAAAATTCATCCATAAGTTTCTGACTTTTCTCATCCGCTACAAACCCACGGAAGTGATTTGCAACTCTAAGAATTTCAACAATTCTGGTTCCTTCGGGGGAAAAAATAATCCTTGAAAATGGTCCCTTCCCATATTACTTAGACCTTCAAAATTCGAGACCTCCCTACCAAGAGGATCTTCATTCTCCATATTGTATTCACCATCTTCCAACTCTAGGAATAGGCTTGTAAGAACTTTGTGTTTTCATCACCTTTCTCAAGCTAAATGGCCCTACTTTGAGCCTCCATTTCACATTTTTGGCAGCCAATAACTCCTTTCTCCTTGCAATTAGCCTTCCCAAAGCTTTCCTAGAGACCTAATAATGGAAACCCTCATCTCTTGATTCAGATAATAGGTGTAGCTGACTTTCGATGGACAAAATATCCTCCTCCTCCCTGATTTTCTTTTGAGTAGCCAAAGTCTTGGTCAAAATTTTTATGATTTTTAGGTTTGTAGAAAATTACTAAGCCACTAAGGAATTTGCATTCACATCAAAGAGTCTCTAATTTATTTTACTAGAGAAAGGAAGGATTTGTCCTTGAGCCATTAAACATTCAGTTTGAAAGGGCTAGACGAATTTGGGGAGTTCCCTTTCAACTCAAGGAGGATAGGAGAGTGGTCAGAAACTCCCCCCACCCCCTGTTATATACCTAGGGGGGATAATATGGGGTACAAAGGGAGGTACCCAAGGGAATAATGTAATAATGGGATGGGCCATAGTAATAAATAAGGTGGCTAACCCGCATCATATAAGGGACCACAAGTAGTTAGTAATAACGTAATGGGCCCATGGTATTAGATAGATGGTATTGAGGGAACCATGGTAATGATCCATGGTATTGTATGTATGAGGCCTATATAGAGGCTAGAGACTCCACATTGAGAGGTGTCAAGGAATATTGTATGAATAGGCATATGGCTTGTGGAGTGTTCTCCTTCCTTAAGGAATGAATGTATGGTGTTGCCCTACCTTAAGGGTTTGATCAATAAAGAAGCATTTCAATCTATATTCAGATCCATTATAGAAAAAGGACATGAAAAAAAAGAGTTAGAGATACAGGGATAAGAAATACCCTGTGAGATGGCCACCTGCGACTAATCTGGGGTCGCATCCACCGCAACTGCAAGATCATAAATTAATCTCGCTTCTGATTCTGAGATGGGGGCCAACAAAATAGATTCCTTTGGAATGGTCTCCAGTACCCAGACTTCCCTATTCTCCTCAGATATTGAAGATTTTTATTTCCCTGCTGCAAGAACTTCTTCCCCTAAACTATTTTGAGAATTACCCTTCCCCTACAATCTTGAAAACTACCCCATCTCTGTTTGAATGCCCACACTATTTTTTACCATATCAGAAGACTCAGCTACATTCTGATTGCCTTCCCCCAAAACCAATAAACCTCCAAATTTCCTCAGTTTCTTATTAGGACCATGGATCATTTGCTTTAGATTGAAGGGTAAAGAGAAACTTCCTGCTAAATGGCCATATTTATGGCATCTATTACATCTGAAGGGGATCCCTTCATAGTCCAAAACCACCATCCATTCCTTCTCCTTGCCTATGTTCATTTTTTGGTAAAGTTTCCATCTCAGATCCAGGTTAACAAGGATTATGGCTTCCAAGAAATCCTTAGTTTCCCTATATGAGTAATCTGCCACCAAGAAATTTCCCAAGGTATTTCCTATGTTTGTAAAACTCTGTGTGTTCCACATATGCACAGGTAGGCACAAAAGACAAACCCAAATTGGCATGATATCCATTTTCTCTTGACAAGCATAAAAAAGGGGGGTCTAGAGCTTGAAGGCAACAAGAGTGGAGTCTATGAACTAGACCTCCTTCTCAATCTTCTCGACATCCTCTCGGGACTAACAAATTAGTTGGATCCATCCATTAACCAAATGACTTACCTCAAGTGGAGTTGTTACCCTGCTGCTAATGTTCTAGTGTCACTATTGCTCCATATTCCCACACTGAAAACCCTCTTTCTAGCCAATCCTACCAATGATTTTTCAGCCAGCTCGGCTACTTCAGACATTTCCACGTCATCCCCTACACAAGGGTAATAATGAATAGGCTCATCTTTACTCTTCAAGAACCCTTTTTTATTTTTCTTCTTTGAGCTTCTCTTCCCACTACCCTAGGCTTGCACCTTAGTGTGATCCCCAGCCTTAGAACCCTCCTCAGGGGTTGTTTGTAAGTTTTTCCCCTGTTGTGTGGTCTGCGTTTGAGATGCTATCCCAACAAGGTTAGGGTTTAGACTCACTTCCTTTCCTTTAGGATTTGATATCGACAAAAAACCCTCTAGCCTATGGATTTGTTGTGGATCAGAAGCCAACTCCCCCACTCTCTCCTTCACCCCCTGTTTCGATACTCCAATAGGAATGTCTTAAGACCCAAAAATGTTTGATAGGTCCCCTCTCCCTCCCCAAAATGGAAGAAACCTCTTTACCCACAAAATAATACTCTTCCCACACTTCTTGTCTTCTGTCGCTCGGCCTTGCGTAGAGGATAAAGGATACAAACTCTATGAGGGACCAGCAAGAGAAGAATTACCTCCCATAAAATATGTGCCTGTAGAGGTAATAACAGCCTCCTTCAGGTGTTCAACGACGTGCAAGACAAAACTGGATGGTGCTTTCAGCTGTGGGTGAAAGCTCCAACATGGAAGCAAGCTAAAGCCCCTCTCTATACTCGAGGAACTAGTAATGATAGGTGTGGAAAACAAAGACCTCTCCATAGGTCTTTCCATCTCACAGTCCACAAGGTCCAAATTCATCGACATCAATCCACCAATGACACCTCAACGCAATAGGAAGATAGAAGCGGAGTCTAACTGCAAGGCTTAAGGGATATAGTAGTCTATCGAGATAAACTGATCCGGTGAAACAATAAAAAATTAAGGTAAATTCCAATGCAACTTCCTTATGACACCAAACTCCATAAACAGAACACACTCGCCAAACCTATTGACTCCATGAATTAGGCTTCTTCAAGACAATTGTAGTCTAGACTAACTGCTAACCGTAACTGCCATAAAAAAACTCAAACCCTAGACTCTTGTTCATCGTCATCGCTTCTCCACTTCCAACCCATTTCATCTACCCTCTACTAAAATCCAAAACAACCTCTATTATAATTCTATTAATTTATAGTTAATTATTATTTTTTTTAATTTCTCAGTTTTATTAATTAATATTTATATTATATACGGAAAATATGTCAATAAACTAATCTTTATATATTAAAATAAAATTTAACAATTTCTTAAAAATCAGCTATTCCATAAATAAAATTTTAAACATTTTTATAATATAACTATATAAACTACTTTTTGATCCCAAATGTTCGTACACTATCATATTTCTATAGGAAAAATGGTTTAAGAAACAATCACTCTCACGTTTGAAATAAGGGAAAGACGAGCAATGGGATTTGATTTCCATAAATGGTTATTGTTTGTTTGTTATGTATGTTAATGGTATATTGATTAAATATATAGATTTATTTATGTTAAAAAGTATTTACTTTTTATATTAATTATTTTTTAATTAAATTAATTTTGATGTTAATATTGTGAAATGTTATTTTTATTATAAAATTTTAAAAATATTTTTTTATTATTACTAATATAAAAAAAATTTACTCCTCAAATTTGGAAAAACACTTTAATCTTAAATAATATTTTATATTAATAAAATAAAATGCATATAATTATATTTCTTACAATAAACTCAATAAATCACACACAATAAACATGCTACTTGCAAATTCACCATTTCTTAAATACACCTTCCCAACTTCAATGATGATCATTGCTCAGTTCAATATGAAACTATAAACATTTTCAAATGTCAATACTTATACACCAACACTAATAATTGGTGTATGAAGATGATGAAGACATATCATCCTTTGTGATGGGATTCAACCTTTTCATTGAATTTAAATAAATATTTTTATAGATAAGAAGTTAATAATTTTAAAGTTTTTGATTTATATGGTTAGCAAAAAGGTATTTCACAATGGAGTTGTTTAATGAGGTGGAGGAATTGCCCGGATGGCTAAAAGTGGTTGGAATTCAGACAAAAAAATTCAAAACATCTTGTAGAGGTAGTGTTTGAATCGTGTTTTTCCAAAAGTGGTGGGAATCCGGACAAAAAAAATTCAAAAAATCTTGTAGAGGCAGTGTTTGAATCGTGTTTTTGATGGTGGAAATGGATTCAACACCATCAAAAACGTTTAGGACACCTAAAAATTTGAAGTTTAACAACAATAACTTGGATTTACAAAAATCTTTGACGGATTTTCTCTAAATATGACCAAAATTTCCATAACTTTCCAGGCAACTCCTCCACCTAGTTAGACTACGCATTTTAGAATAATCACATCTTGATTTTTGAGTCAATGTTTCGAACCATCTATTGTGCTTCATCCTCAGGACAAGGACAAAGATGAACCACAATAGATAGTTCTAAACATTGACTCAAAAACCAAGATGTGATTATTCCAAACAAAGTGGGAATTGATGAACCACAATAGATAGTTCTAAACATTGACTCAAAAACCAAGATGTGATTATTCCAAACAAAGTAGGAATTTAAAAAAAAAAACTGCCTAACAATTTTCATCGTTCCTACCCTGTTTTCATAGTTTTAAGCCAAAATTTTGATGATTTCATAAATTTTTAAACCTATAATACATTTAATAATTAAAAAATCATTTATTTATATATATATATGATTTTCACATAAATATAATGAATTTTGACTAAATAATACCAACAATGTTATATTGCTTTCATTTCATTTAATAATTTATTTTATTTTTCTTCATAATATTTATTATTAAATTTTCCTTATAAAAATTAAAGACATTATTATATTATAACTCATTTTATTTAATATTTTATTTTTCTTATTCATACATATGCATCATACTCATATTTATATTATAAAATAAAATCAACTCAACTAACATAATATTTTAGCGTTTCATTTATGTAAAAGCACATAATATTTTAGCGTTTCATTTATGTAAAAAGCATATATATATTAACTGTAAAAAAAAAATCACATGACTCTTCGTGTTCATCCTTCTCCCCTCATTTCATGTATATATGTTTGTATCTCATAGTAATTATAAGAATTGATTCATATCTCATAATTCTCCTCACTGATAAATGATATTTTAAATCATTAAAAGGATATTTTATTTTTATTATAAAAGTTTTGCACCATGGATATATGATATATATAATAATGAAAATAAAAAATAAAAAATAAAAAATAAAAAATAAAAATAAAAATAGATTAAATATTAGATATTATTTTGGGATTCAACTCAATTAAGTAAGTCATCTTTTTATGACCATTTCCATGAGTAAGTCATTCATTTATGACCATTTCCATGAGAGGTTAATTTCTCATGAGTTTTGAATAGTCCACTTAGCACTAGTGAAATGGACTTCTCGAGAGGTCATCTACGACCATTTCCATGAGAGGGTTAAGTAAGTCATTCATCTATGACCATTTCCACGAGAGGTTAATTTTTCATGATTTTTGAATAGTCCACTTAGCACTAGTGAAATGGACTTCCCAGGAGGTCACCCATCCCAGATCGCCTTTGGCTCAAGCACGCTTAATTGTGGAGTTTTCCCCACAATGAAGCCCACTTAGCTTGCTACCCCATTTGCAAAACTTTAGCAAGTATTGTGCCTCATGAACCATTCAAGTAGAGTTCTCTTCACTCTTTTGAATTAAGTTTTGGGGTTTTCACAGTTCATTATATTAGATATCGTTTTGGGCCATTTATTTCGGGATTCAACTGCGTTAAGTAAGTCATTCATCTATGACCATTTCCATGAGAGATAGTCGTAACCGGTAACGAGGACTTCCCGAGAGGTCACCCATCCCAGATCGCCTCTAGCTCAAGCGTGCTTAACTGTGGAGTTTTCCCCACAATCAAGTCCACTTAGCTTGCTACCCCATTTGCAAAACCTTAGCAAGTATTGTGCCTCATGAACCATTCAAGTAGAGTTCTCTTCACTCTTTTGAATTAAGTATTGGGGTTTTCACAATTCATTATATTAGATATCATTTTGGGCGATTTATTTTGGGATTCAACTGCGTTAAGTAAGTCATTCATCTATGACCATTTCCATGAGAGATAGTCGTAACCGGTAAACTGGTAACGAGGACTTCCCGATAGGTCACCCATCCCAGATCGCCTCTAGCTCAAGCGTGCTTAACTATGAAGTTTTCCACACAATCAAGCCCACTTAGCTTGCTACCCCATTTGCAAAACCTTAGCAAGTATTGTGCATCATGAACCATTCAAGTAGAGTTCCCTTCACTCTTTTGAATTAAGTATTGGGGTTTTCGTAGTTCATTATATTAGATATCATTTTGGGATTCAAATGCGTTAAGTAAGTCATTCGTCTATGACCATTTCCATGAGAGGTAGTCGTAACTGACTAATTTCTCATGATTTTTGAATAGTCCACTTAGCACTCATTGCATCGAGTGATGCTCACAAGGGTGAAGAAGTGAGCTTGCACCCAGTAACCAAGGCTTCCTGGGAGGTCACCCATCCTAGATCGCTTTTGGCTCAAGCGCGCTTAACTGTGGAGTTTTCCCCAGAATGATATCTAATATAATGAACTCTGAAAACCCCAATACTAAGTATAAATATTGTTAATATAATAATAAATTTAAAAAATAAAGATTAGATAGATTTTTTGGGCTTTGTTACTTTGTTAATACCTTTACATTTAAGAGTTTATTTTTTGCCAATAAATTTGATTGTTTTTCATCTTCAATTTGATTGCTCTTAGTGTTGAGAGATTGTATGATAATTTTAATAAATTTGATTGTTTTTCATCTTCAATTTGATTGCTCTTAGTGTTGAGAGATTGTATGATAATTTTACTACATAGTTTTAAGAAGTTGTTCATCTTTGTTAATTCGAAATCGTTCTTTAATTTAGACATTTTTTTAAAAATTATTTTCTATTATTTAATTTAGGCATTTTTAAAAATCATTTCCAAAATAAATTTAATAAAGACAAAATTTACATTTTATATTTTAAATATAAATGTTGTTTTATTGATGTTAAATTAATTAATTAAATAATCTTAATTAATTTTTTTTAATAAATATAATTAAAAAATAAACAAAGTTTATATATTTATAGATAATAAACTTTATCTGCATTTAAAAATTAATTTTAAAATTTTTAATATATATTTCTTATTTTTAAAATAACTTAATTATGAATTTTTTTAATAAATAATTTAAAAAATAACAATTTTAACGAAATTCATATTTCCAAATAAATTATAAAAATATTAATAACTAGAAAATATACATATTTATTAAATATATTCCCACACACCTATACCCTTACCCACATGTTCCCATAAAATAATAATGAGTTAAAAAATATTAAAATAAAAGATTATTTTGTCCCCACGAACATTGTGACTCACTAGAGATTCATTTACCCATCCAAATAATTATAGATACCTTTTATCCATTTATATGATTCGTATAGTTATAATTATAATGCAGTTGAATGGTTATGGAATTTTTTAAGTTGAAATTTAGTGGTATAGTTTTAAGTGAAATTGTGTTTTTTTTTTTAATTTTTTTTAATTTAATTTTAAATGTATTAAAGAATAAATTTAATTATAATTATAATTTTTTTATATATTTAAAAATACATTTTAACTAATAAAAAATAATAATTTTACTAAAAATTATATCACCAAATTTTATAAAAATATAAAAACATAAATCAATTAAACTTTCATATATAATAACTCAATTCAATAAACCAAATTTAATAACAGATTTAATGAATACAATAATCTAAATAACTATGTGTATAGGATAAAAGATATATTAGAGGTCTTTGTTTAATATATTTTGATCACATTTACATAATTGTTTGATTTATTTTTTTAACAATAAAGTAAATTATTTTTATTTAATATTAATATTTTTTTGTTTGTCAAGTTGTCTGAGTTCTCCATACATCAAGCTTGACATGTGGCTTGAGAAATTGTGACCTAGCGACATCTAAGCCGTCAAAGTTACTTGGGGATCGCACTTGGCCTAGGCCACACCAACCCTTAATATGGTTGGATTTTTGCCTACGGAGTTTTGAACCGATGATCTTGACATCACGAAGTGACTTAACCGTACACCCCAATTACTGTCTATTCTATTCCAAGTAGACATTTAATATTACATTTAATATGTTTATAATATATAATAAAAAATGATATAATTTATAATTTTGTTGGGTTGGTAAAGAAGGTGTATGTTATTTAAAGTATAATCAAAACTACAATCTTTTTTCAGGGAAACCACACTACTAGAAGAACTAAAGTTTTTTTATAAAAAAAAAATCAATTTGTTTTGGAAATCCAAAATTACACCATTGAAACCATGAGGTTCTTGGCTTGCTAAAACAAACATACTTGAAATACTAAAAAATATAAGATAAAAGTAACCAACAATAAAGTGAACAAAGTGCATCAATCCACTTTAGGAGAATTTGATTTTTCAATTGCAATGCCTATTGGGCTCTTTCCTTCCCCCTCGTGAGTAGTTTGGATTTGGAGGGAGGCCTAAGTGGCCTTAATTTCTTTGTAGATATAGACCCATTCATTGCCCTATAAGTTAAAGCTCATCTAACATCATCAATATTTCCTTCCTATCTTTATTTTTGTGTAGAAGGACCCTCTCGACCAACAATTTTCGGTGCCAATAGATGTCAATGGTGTACATGTACTAATTGAGAGTTCCTCTTGTCTTCCCAAAATCCAAAGTATATTCACCAAAGTCATCTGCAATATCCACATGTCATAAACATTCTTTTTCCATTGTTATTCCTCGTTCTACCTTAGCAATTTCTCTTGAATTTGAGTTGGGGTATGATCTCTATACTTCCCTGCTAAGGCCTTTACATGTTATTGGGTGCGGAGTCCATCTCATAGTAGTAGGACACTCCTATACATGATCCAACTCACTTTATCTAGCTAAGAATGATAGGACTGAAACTTGGATGAGGGAGGGTAAAGCTAGGTTGGAGGTAGAGGTATGGGTGCCCAATGAAAAATACCTAGAGAGACATGGTTTGAAAATAGAGTGAAGTTGGGGAGGAGAGTAAGGTTGAAAGAGTGAGAAGCGAACTTGGTAGTGAAATGAAAAGGAAAGCTATAGGGCATGCCTTCACCACCCAACATATGTCAAGCTTACGATTTAGGCACAAAACAAGAAGGGGATAGTGGAGGTCAAATGCGAGAGGAAGACAAAAACAAGAAAGGGAGAGAAAAATTCGAGCAATGGAGGGAGCCAAGTGAAGAGCCAAGCTCTTAGCATAGAAGGAAAAAACTAAGAGATTCACAAGAAAGCTAGAGTGGAGCCTAGCTCCAAATAGAAATAACAAAATAATAGAGAGATGCCCCATTAGGCCAGTGATTTAAACCAAAAATTCATGATACCCTATAATGAATTTCCAATGTTGGATTCTACACCTATGAATATCAGTTATTGAATGTTGTAAAAGAAATCAAATCAAAGTTTAGAACTTGACTCATGCCAAACATGACTAGTACCCAGGTCGTAGACTTTCCACCTCCTTGAATGATGAATTTTCATTGTGTATCAAGCTAGTAATGATAACCAAGGTCTTTTATGGATATTTCCACTTGAAAAATCCACGCTTTGACATGAATATCAAGACCTCAAGCATTAAACCTTGATAACACATTATCTCTATGAGTGCATGAAGTGTAATCTCTCGCCACCCCATGTACGAGCTCTTGATTTAGTGACATGGGGGGAGGGTTGGTCATGTCTCTCTCATTTATTCTCGATGGGATAATGGTCATGCCCTCCCCTACATCTCCCCTCCCAGATGCATGATGTAGAAAATTGATAATAAATAATTTAAGAATAACCTAAATTATCAATATAATATGATTTATCCTATAAATTAATTTTAAATTAAATAATAATCATAAATACATTAGCCATTATATTTTAGTAAAACTAATTTAAATTAAGAACATTTTTAAATCTAGCAATAAGTTATATTTTTATGAAGAATATACATGTTCCAATTCTATAGGGATTTCCAAACAAAAAACAAAGCTTGGATCCCTATTAAGAATATACTGATGATGACTTTAAACATGTGATATGCCAAAAATGAACCTAGGTGATGAGGATAATTTTTTTTTTCCCAACCAACCAAGCTACATCCAATTGAATAAATTTAACAATAAGGTAACAACAATTTAATACAATAATAATATACTAATAAGTTATCATAAAAATCAATAATTGCCTTAGAAATATAACATAACATACATTATTGGAATAGTTTTATGGAAAATAAATACTTGATCATATATTTTATTTTAACTTAGATTACAAAGGAGGAAAGGAACACTAATGCCTTCTTACTTAGTGATACGAAAAATGTTGTGGTGGAAGGTGGGGAAAGGGGAGGATGTAAGAGTTGGAGACACACCATATTGGGTTGTGGAAATAAGGTAAGAATTTCTCTAAACTTAATAGATTATCTTCATAGGAATAATATTAAAGTCCTCAAGAGCCCACGGGGCTTTGGATTGACGGTGAATGGGTGCAATGTTAAGGCACTCCTTACGATAGGTCATTGGTTCAAATCCCCCGTGGGTTCTTACCTACCAAAACAAATATATTAAAGTCCTCAAGTATTGTAATGATAAGGCTTAAATGGACATATGGTTTTAGGCACAAAAAACACCTTGGGATCCTAGGATAGTAGGTGATTGGTAAAGATAATGGGAAGCAATCAAAAGTGAACTTAGATGAGCCCATATAAGGTCAAGGGAAGAGGAGGACATTTTGAATTGGTTAGGGCTTAAAGTGTAAGGATTTTATACTCTTAAAGCAAGATATTAGTTGTTGTTGGCAATGGTATCAAATCCTAAGGTCTAGCAATGGAGAAGAATCTATAAGTTGAAAGTTATGAAGGAAAAACAATATATTCGTGTGGCTTATGCTACAAGATGAAGTGCTAAACTATAAGGCTTTACAAGGAACATAACTAGACCAAGCTTTTCTATTCTTTCTTGTAGGGCTAAGGAATTGTCATGTTATCTATTAGCAAATTATGCTTTCATAAAATAGATCTAGTAGGATGTTTGTAGATGGTTGGGGCAAGTCAAATTATGTAAGAACGAAGATGTGGGGCTTTTTCTACATGGATGGTTTATGATACTAGAGATTAATATTTATAGATCCATTCATTTTCTAGTGTTGTGGGGAATATGGTTCTCATGTAATAATAGACATTTTGTTGAGAAGGAGATGCCAACTTTTTATTTTTTCTCTCAAGTAGTGGCAAGTACAATTTATCAAGTTAAAGAAGTCTCCAAATCCAAATTTGTTACAAAATGGAGAGTTATTGGTTGATAAAAAATTCAAAAGAGCAAGGTAAGGGCACGATCAAAAGTGTGGCATAGGACGTTTACTTTTTCTTTTAGATTATTTTACTTCTCTTATAAAGAAAATGGTGGAAGGGGCACTAATAGAGCTCTCGATTCTAAGATTCCTCTTAAAGTTAGCTTTTCATCATGGTGTAAATACTTTGTAGGTTCATAAACATTTTTTGTTGTAGTTAATTGGATGAAAGGTTTGCACCTAATCCAAAATGTTGGTTTACAAGTAATCACGAGACACTTGGAAAGAGCTCATAGTTCTGTTTGATAGGTTTTTTATTTGTTACATCTACATGGAATTAAATTATAGGGTCAATGCTTTGTCCAAAGAAGGACTAAATTTTCCTTTCTAGTAGAGAGTTTCATGAAATTTTAAACAACATTGAGAGAAAGGTGTTTATTTTTGTTTTTAGATATATATTTTTTAAATATTAAAGATGCATGTCATAATGTTATAAAAGTAATAGAACTATGAAAGAGATGAAAATATATTGATAATTTTCTATCCAAAAACTATGTTAGCTAAAAAAAAGAAAATACAATATAATATAGTTTAAATTTTTTTGTATAATATACAAAAGTAGTAAAATATATAATTTTGTACCATTTTTATGATAAAATACAATTATATATAAATATTACATAATATTATAAATTATAACAAAGTCTAAATTTAATATCATTATTAAATAATACTATTACACATAATAAAAATTATAATACTTTATTTTATAAAATTAATTAAAAAAATCAATAATATTTAATAAAAGGTTTAACTGATTATTATTTAGAATTTCCTAAAGCCATACTAATATGAATTTTAACTAATTTGCATCCCTAATTTTTTCAACCATACAAGAGTAATGATGAATAAATTTTTCCTTTAATTTTTAAATATTTTTATGGTATCTTAGTTTTAAATTCAAAACATTAATATCTAAATTACATACAATTCTTTATGTAAATGATTATTATAAATATTTAATAAGCATTATAGTAAATTGCATATTATTATTAACTAGCATAGATTCATTTTAATTCTAGATTTACTAAACGTCTCGAGCAATCAAATTTAATGTAAAACTTGAAATAAAGTTTTCATCTCAAAAGATTTAATCCTACACATAATAAGATTTGGTCTTTCTTAACCTTTCGTATATCCAAAATAAAAGATAAATCATATGCTATTTCTTTCTAATATTATTTATATTACATATAAATTTAATAACTTTTATTTAAAAATATTCTTATTTTAAATTTCTACCAAAACCTAAATATATACCGGGAAACCTAAATGGGTAGCCGTTGGGTAGGTATAGTTACAGGGAAACCGGACGAAGTAATATCCCTGGCTCCCACACGGCTAAGGCGAATACAAGCAGAAGCGGTTAAAAGGGCAAAGATTTTTAATTTCTATGGATAAGTCCAATACTTTCCTGTTGACCCTGCTGTACCAAAGTGAAGCATTTTATGTCACAATTATTGCTGGCACGGCGCCCGAGGTGAAACATCTGGACCCACGAGGGCTAGGACAGTACGAACGGACGATGGAATTGACAGTGGCCACAGTGGTACTGCCGAGTGCGCGGGTGGATAAAGAAGGATAAATATGAAGTAGGAGGGTAGTTTCCGTCGCTGCATATTAAATATGGTCGTTTTTCAAAGAAGGGCGGCAGAGGAACCGGTAGGGTAGGGAAGGGTTGAGTTTTAATTTTTGAAGCTGTGCTGGAGCAGAGCAGAACAAGGTATCGGCGTTGTTAATTCCGTCAGTGGAATGATGTACGAACGAAGCCTGTTGGTGTGGCTTGCGGGATGATGAGGGGCATGGGACCCCGTTGTTCTGGGACCCTGGATTCCTGTAGAGTGTTGACACAGGGGGCGCCGTGGATGGATACTGGCTTGCAGGGGACGGCGATTTAAATAATCCCGCAGCACCGCGCCGAGCCTGACGTACATTCCCCAACCCCTCTCTGTGAATGGCGGGTTAAATGATGACATGTCCTGCAGGTGCGTCAGATGATGGTAATTATTATGGCTGTGCATTCATTCTTTTGTTGCTCTTTGTACTTCCGCTGGCGCACAGGCCTGAGGCCATCACGCTCCCCTTCCTCTTCCTCTTAAACGCACTTTGGAAATTGAAACCGCTTGCTAGGCATCTTCCGTTTCTCTCTTTCTCAAAATTAAGAATTCCTTTGGAGGTACGTTAATAGGCTACTGTGGTTTTAATAGAAAGATTGAAGGCGTTGTGCCGGTGCTAATTTCGGTGCCGAAGAAGGGAATAATTGTGAATTATGGATCATCCGTTGGAATCCATCCGCTGACCAGACGGATTATGCGATGGAGGTTCGATTGGAGATAAAGACAACTCATTTGCTGCCTAGATCCAAGCTGCAGGATGAAGATTGTGAGGCACCGAGGTTCGATTCCCTTAATCGGCGGTAATCCTGGGTGGTGTTTCTAAACATGCCTGGATATTCTTTAAATGAGTCCATGCTTTCTGGATTTTTCGACGCACGAAAGGTCTCTCCTTCGCCGCCTGAGATTTGGCCGGGGGAAGTACCTAATGCGGATTCCTCGGCGCGGCAGATCAGTGCCGGTAAATGTATCCCGTTTTATTGCGGCAAGCACAAGGCCGCCTGTAAGCCGACGTCTCAGTCTCAGGCATCTCGCCTGTTGAGTGGTTTCGGTAAAGAATCGGATGAAGCTTCTAATTGTAGCACTAAAAATGGCAGCGACGACAGCGAGAGCGATCTCGCGGTCATGGTGTACGACTTTATCGAGAACGGGAGCGGTTCTCAAGAAGCTAGCGGTGTCGCTCCAGCGGAAAACGGAGCTGCGGCGATCCTTAAACTCAACGAGACTCTTCAGGTCGACAACAGTTTATTTGAAAATTGAGTGATTATTGGCACTTTTCTTCCAAATTTAGGCTCCATGAAGCTTGAGTTTTCTTTGCAGATTTAGTGTGTTGTCTAATATTATGATCCTTCTAGACCAGAAGTTCTGATATCAGTTTTGATGCTTAAGACCTTATTTCTGGAGATGTTTCTCTTTGATTGAGATAGAAAATTTAGCGGTGTGTACGCGACTGATTTCGTTTCCCTTGGAGAAGATAACGTGGAGTTTTAGGGTTTCATCCTATAATTCATCGATACAAAGGCAATTCCATTTCAAATTTTCCTTTTGAATAAGTTCTAATTTCTTTGGTCAGATAATTCCGAGTTAATTTTCTTTACTGAGATATCTCTCTGGAACAGAAGATTTGCGGTCATCCTTCACGATCCAAAGCAGAGTTTATCTCTTGGATGGAGAGGAATTATTCTGGAGTTTGCACTATATCCGAAATTTTTAATTTTTTTGCTAAGATAATTTTGTTTACTGACATGATCGTACTGGAACGGAAGATTTAATCCGGTTCTTTTAATTTCATTTCTATGATAACCCTAAGACACTTTGTATTAATAAGATGATCTTACTGGAACAGAAGATTTAATGTCGTTCTTTGAGTCTTCAAATTAGGGATTCTCTTGGTTTGATAGAAATTCTTACGAAGTTTAAAATATATTCGAAATTTTAATTTCTTTGCTAAGAGAATCCTAAGAGAATTAATTATCTTTACCGAAATAATCTTACTGCAACAGTAGATTTAATGTCGGTTTTGACACTTCAAAGGCGGATTTTTCTCTTGGATTGATAAAAATTCTCGAGTTTAGAGTGTAACGGAAATTTTAAAATCTTTGCTAATATAAATTTCTTTAATGTCATAATATACTGTAACAGAAGATTTAATGTCGGTTTTGACGCTTCAAAGAGGGGGTTTTCTGTTGGTTCGAGAGAAATTCTGATCAATTTTAGAGTTATATGCTTGTTTTTCCTTTTGCTTTAATGTGAAGTTGTATGGTGTTGTTCCGCAGGGTTTAGCGTCGTCCATCTCTTCAGCTGAAAGAGATTTACTCTGTAGCGTGTATCAAGTACTGATGAATGTGAACGAGACAGATTTGGTTTGTCAAAGCTCCCGTGCAAGCTGTAACGGAAGTTGCATCAGGCATCTGGTAGTGAAAAGCTTAAAATGCTCGGGATACAATGCCTCTCTTTGCAAGATCGAATGGAACAACTCCGGAAGAGTTCCTGGAGGTGAGCATCAAACGATCCTTGGTATCTACTTTTAAATAACAGCTTTACCTGTATACAGGCACCGTTTCTTTGACTTTCCGGCACTGACTAGCGCAATATTTTATTGAATTGTTCCGAGAATTGCAGGCCAGTATGAATACATTGACATAATCATGCCCGATCGAAATCCTGACCCAGCCGATCGCATAATAATTGACACAGATTTCCGAACACAGTTCGAGATTGCGCGGCCTGTTCCGCAATACCAGGCGACCTTGAAGCTGCTGCCGGCTATCTTTATTGGCAAGGCGGCAAAGTTGGAGCAACTTCTGCAGATCGTGTCTAAAGCTGCGAAGTGTTCGTTGAACCAAAACTCCATGCCTCTTCCTCCATGGAGAACACTGGAGTACATGAAAGCCAAATGGTTCTCCGCTTACGAAAGATGCAGCACTACGGGATCAGGGGGAGACCGAGACCTTGTCATTGCCAAGCGCACAGAGGCCGTGTCCGAAAATAAACGCTGCAAAGAGCAGTTATCACATCTCAGAACTTTCTTGAAGAAAGAAACGGACACGGGATTTACAGCGCTGAAAAGCATATCAAATAGAGGTAAAATATTCGGCAGAGCCAAGCCTAGTCGCTGGTCCCTGGCTAGCTGATCTTGTGATGCGGCCACCTGCAACTAGTCAGACTTAGTTGTTAAGGTTTGGCTGTAACTAATTTTCTGTCCATGAGGGGAATCGAACAATCACGGATCCCCTGGCCTCTAGCTTTTAACGATTTTAATACAAACAACTGCCTGCATCCTGAACATATTGTCATAAAAATGCTATAAACATTGGGTGACCCCATGTGTTGTGTGGTTTAAGTCTGTTTTCCTTCGCGCTTTCTGAGCACTCAACAGTTTAGCTCGTCACCATTGTGTACAAAGTCAATCTTCATTTGCCATCAAAAGAAATCTTAAGATTATTTTTTCTCATTTAAATACCTAAATCAACTTGCAGTTTTAAATTCTAGATCCCGGGGTACACTAGATAGATCAAACACCACTCCTAAGCTTACATGATCTATTAAACTCTAAAGCATGGGGGACACTAGATAAATGGACCAAGTACCACACCTAAGCCTACATGATGTATTAAATTATAGAGTGTAGGGGGCATTAGATGGACCAAGTACAAGTGGATAGCTTAAGGACCATCTCACATTCCTCTTTTGGAGTTGTAAGGTAAAGTGGCCAAACTAAGGCAAACCACTAAAATTCAAAATATTTTTAATATTGGTAGTAATTTTAGTTGTTACAAAATGAAAAGTGTGATGAGTTGTAAGATAAACTTGCAAAATTCAGGAAACAAACTAAAATTCAAAATATTTTTAGTATTGGTGGTAATGTTAATGGCTATAAAATGAAAAGTATGATGAGTAATTATGAAAAGTATGATGAGTAGATAGAAAAAGTGACTCTATAGAAATATTTCAAGATCGATCTTTATCACAAGTTTAATGGGAACTAAAGTATTGAGACAAGGATGAACAAGAAGCGGAAAGTTTATTATGGATTTGAAAATAATTGCAAATCAATTTACATTTGGCTATGCGATAAGAATAAACTATTGTCTTACATGATTGTGAAGTTTGGCTTTATATTATTTTTAGAAATTCATGGAGAAAGCTCAATATACCCCCCTTGGGAAGTAATGGTATCCATTGTGACAAGTTGGGCCTCATTAGATGGGGACATTTCGATTGAATTTGTCTCTTGGTGAGCCACTTCCCTTGGTGAAGAAGTTTCTCTACTTTACCAACCTAATAGAGTTGTATGTGTCATTGGTGGGTATCCTTTGTCTTAGTGTCCATGATCTAATCCATTATAACTTGTTCAACAATCATGATTGAGTTATGTTGGGGGGAATTATTTGGATGCCTCCAAGGTGTCCAATGGAAGTGGAAAATATCATTGAAGTAGTTCCACATTAAATATAGTATGCAAGCCAAGGACATTGGGAAATACTCAACTCAAAATAATTTTCACCCTTAGCCTTTTCTATTTTGTAAGCCCCATATTACAATGGTTTGAGCTTCTTGTGGGGGTTTGTGAGATGTTCTTTCTATAAATGCAACCACACCTTATCACTAGCGTGAAACTCGTGTGGAACCCTATGTTAGTCATGTCTTTGCTTGTACTTGGCATTGGATTTTTATAGGATATCATGAACCTATTCTTGGAGGTGTTGGATCTCTTCAATAAATTTGGTTATTCTATCCGACTCGATCTAAGGATGGAATGACTCTTTTGATGAAGATTCAATGGGCATAAAAACATCAATGGGGCCAATGGTTGGAAGCCCAAGCACACCTGAAAATGAATATGGGAAATAGAGTATGTAGATGCTTGGAGTTGTACATGCATAAGATATACGCAATCATCCTATTGACCACTTCCCTTTTTCCATTTGTTCGGGGATGAGTGGAAATCAATTTTGTTAACTTGGTATCCATCAAAGACCACATGTTGGACTCGAAGGTACTAAGGACCTTGCTATCTTTTTCGAAAATAATGATCTAAGGTAGCCCAAATGAATCCAAAAATACTCAAAGAAGAATTTAACATTGGCTTTGACTATGAAACTCTTCTTGCATGGTTCGAAAATGGCCATATTATAGAATTGATCGAGAACCACAAAGACACAATTGTTACCATGCTTGGTGGAGGGAAAAGGAGACATGTCATTCATGGAGATTGATTACCATGGATTTTTTGTGGAAGGTAGAGGAGTATGCAAACCCTGCTTCTTGATGACTAGTTTAACAATGACACAAATAGTGCTCCGATATACTAGTGGTGATGTTATTGAAGTTTTGGCAAATAGAAGTGCTTCTACAACATTTCTATTGTTTTTAGATCCTATGGTACATTAGATTAATCAAATACCAGACCTAAGCCTACATGATATATTAAATTCTAGATCCTAGGGGACGCTAGATAGATCAAATACCACACCTAATCCTACATTATTTACTAAATTCTAGGGCTTATGGGACACTACATAGATGGATTTAGTACCACATGTAAGCCTAAGTATCATCTCACATTCCTATTTTGGAATTGTAAGCTAAAGTGGCCCAGGTAAGGAAAACAACTAAAATTGTAAAACTAACCATAGCGAAAGGCGCTGAAATTTGGGCTAATGATCAATTATGTTCTTTAGATTTTCTAATAGTTATTAAAATTCAAAAGGTTTTTAATATTAGTATTATAAAATGAAAATTATGAAAAATAATGCTAAAAAGATTATCTAAATGAATATTTTGTATGATAACAAGAAGTTGGAGGAAGTGACTCTATAAAAATATCTCAAGATTAATCTTTATTACAATCATAGTGGGAACTAAAGTATTGAGACAAGGATGAATAGTAAGTGGAAAATTTATTATGGACTTGAAAATAATTGTAAATCAATGTGCCTTTGGCTATGAGATAAGAAGAAATTATTGTCTTATATGATTGTGGCATTTGGAACTATATTGTTTTTACAAATTCATGGAGAAATATCATTACTCCCCGTATATCAATCCTCTCCCCTTAGGAAGCAATGGAATCCATTCCGTCAAGTATGACCTCATTATATGGGTGGAATTCTATTGAATTTGGCTCCTAAGAAGCCACTTTCCTTCGTGAAGAAGTTCTAATTTCAGAACTTGATATAGTTGTATGTGTTGTTGGTGGGTATCCCTTGCTTAGCATTCATTATCTAATCCATTATAACTTGTTCAATAGTCGTGATTGAGTTATGTTGGGGAAAATCATTAGGATGCCTCCAATGTGTCCAATGAAGGTGGAAAATATTGTTGAAGCATATCCACACTAAATGCAGTATGCAAGACAAGGATAGGGGAAATACTCAATTCAAAAACATTTTCACCCATGGCCTTTTCTTATTTTGTAAAACTCATATTACAGTGGTTTGAGCTTCTTGTGGAGGTTTGTGAGATGCTCTTTCTATAAATGCAACCACACTTTATCGCCGACTTGAAACTTGTGTAGAACCCTATGTTGTTTATGTTGCTAGTTATACTTGGCATGTTGTTCAATAATTTTTTCTTTTTCTATAGTCCTCAACCTATGTATGGGAGGAATCTTCTGGTGAAGATGCAATGGGCATAACTACATTAATTGGGGTTAATGGTTGGAATCCCCAAGACACCTAAAAATGAATATGGCTAATAAAGTACACACATTCTTGGAGTTGTACATGTGATATGCATAATAATCTTGTTGATCACTTCCATTTTTCCATTTGTTTGGGGATGAATGACAATTGTTTTTGTCAACTTGGTATCCATCACAGACCACAATTTGGACCAAAAGATACCGAGGAACATTTTGTTATTATTATTTGAAATAATGTTTCAAGGTAGCCCAAATGAACCCAAACATACTTAAAGAAGAATTTAGCAGTGGCTTCGACTATGACACTCTTCTTGTATGGTGCCAAAATGGCCATATTAGAAAATTCACCAAGAACCTCAAACACACAATTGTTACCATGCTTGGTGGAGGTAAGAGCTTACATGTAATTCATGGTGACTAAAACCCATGGATTTTTTGGTTTAGGTAGAGGAGTGTACAACCCCTAATTTTTTATGACTAGTTTAACAATGGTAAAAAAATACACTATCTGATATACTAGTGGAGATAATATTGGATTTTTGGCCAATAAAAATACTTATAAAGAACTACTATTGTTTTCTCCACAATAAAGAGCCTTTACACCCAACTATAATGTGCTTCTTGGATCAGCTTGGCACACTCGCTTGAAGGAAAAAAAGGTGGTCTAGCTAGCACAAGATTCATGATGGAGGTGAAAAGTATGAACCTTTTTTACCTTCGATCAATGCCTAAGATGTGGGAGTAAAGAGTCATTATTGTATAATTATGGTCACCCAAAGGTATCATGCTAACAAAAGTTAATAACTATGGTTAGAACCACTACTAAGGGTTACCGAGGAAATATACAACATGATTGGTGCTATCATTCTTGTATTTGACATTCAAGTGGAATTGTTATAGGTGTGCAAACAACTTTTGATGGATATCATTATGTAAATTTCTTTGTGTGTTCATGAATTGAAAAGGCCTGTGATTAGTGGGGATAAGGATCTCCTTCCCCATAATATAATGCTTCCATTTTTGACATGCTTGCATGATGGATAACATATCCTTGTCATAGGTGGGGTATCTGTGGATAATATTAGAGAATGTTTCACTGTTACAGGCCACTAAATTTCATGTTTGAGTGAGAAATACATCAATAGCATAGTTTAAGGAATATATCTCAATCTCAAATGGATGTTGCAAGATCTAGTAAGGTGAGGACTGGTGTAGAGTAGAGGAAGTGTTTTATATCTTTGAATTCTTTCTGTTGTGATTCATACCAAGAAAAAATTTCTTTAGCTCCACTCCAAGTCACTTGAATTAAGAGCTAAGTGATATGAGAGAACCCCAACATGAACCTTCGATAGGTTAGAAAGGACCAACAAGTGACTAATATTTGTTAGAGATGTTGGCACTGATCAATCCTAAATGACATGGATGGGTGCACATGCACCCTGTGTTCATCCACAATGTATTTTAAAATTTGAATTTGTTACATGCAAAATGATCATTTCTCCATGTTGGCATACAACTTGTTTTTTCTTGGGGTGCTTAATATATATTGAATGCAATGTAAACGTTGTTCCTAGGTTCTGCTAAAGATGAGGATGTCATCCAAATATAAAACCACCAAAGAATTTATGAACCATAGGATATCATCCATCATCCTCATTAACATTGTTATAGCATTAGTCAAGACAAATGATATGACCAACCACTCAAATATGCCTTTGTTGAGCCTCAAAATTACTCTTTCCCTAGCAACTCTTCTCATTCCTTTTCTTTGTTTTTCCATAAGAAAGATGCATTCTCATCACTAATAACTGGTATATACTGTCTTGAGGAGGACATTTAGTGATTTACATGTTATGCTTTTATGTTTTGCTGTTTGAATAAATTTTGTATATTAGCTACAGAACGCAGCCTATTTAGCAGCTAACTAGCTGTTCCATAGCTACCTCCATGCTCTCACAGGTTCCAGGGGTCAGAAAGAGAAACTAGCCACATGGGCAGCTTTGAAATCATCATGACATGGACCCTGTCCTATTCATTCAGCCCAGGTCGAAAAAGAAGATGGCATAAGACTACGGTTAATGGATAAGTCAAACACAAAGAGACCGAGGATAACATGACTCTTTTTTGTGGTTAATTAATGCGTTTCATAGTGATGGGAAGCGTTATCCGGAGCAACTACCTATACCTATAGACTCCAATAGCCACTTGTACAAATTAATCCACAACCACCATGTCTTGGATTTATTTCTCTAGCAACCGATGAAGAAATTCCGCATATCTGTCTTCTACGTGTTTGGTTGTAGCATGCTTTTCTCCATAAACAATTATAGGATTTTTCTTATAAATACCTGTGTAAGGGACCGACGAAGTTAGTAATAGTTTTAATGTGAAATCGAAGTTCTAGACTCTGTAATTTTTGGGCGTTTTGTGTCCCTGTTTTAAAATGAGAAGACCGCATGCTTTTATGAACATCTGAAGGATTTTTCTTGGAGTTGATTGAGCAAGCGTAGCCTACTCAGTTGCAGAGGGCCCCTGCACTGAAGAAGGTTTCATTTTATTTATTTTTATTCTTCTTGTTAACTGTAAATTCATCATTTTATTTCTAAAACATTGTTTATAATCATTTTCTTACTAACAGTGTTTATAATGTAATTTCTATCATTTTCTTACTAACAGTGTTTATAATTTAGAGCAGTTTCCATTAGCTTGATTTCTTTTTAGTTCTTATCAGTAGTTTATAAGATAGAACTCAATAGTGTAATCTTGTTTCTTAAATTTAAAACTAACCTTGTTCCAGGATGAGAGTAGGATTGAAGAATGATAAGGATACATTGTTGGATAATTTACTTCATTCACTATTTTGCTAGTTTAAATTCTCAATTAAACTGATCAGTGTCATTTACTGTCTTTGCCATTTCATTTTTAGTTTAAAATACTAACTCAGGGTGTTAATGAATGTTTATGGAAAACCCTTCAAGTTGATAATTCATCCTTAACTAAGTGGTTGAACATTTCATCTATGCAATGAGTTATTTCTGCATCTTTGTATTTTCTTTCTCTTAGATTATGAAGTACATAATTACTTAAATTCCATCTCAAGGAGACTTTCTCCCAAAATTGAGAGGCAGAGTAACCAAGTATTTCATTTAGTTTTATTTCTGCAATTAGTTAGACATCAATTGCAAATTTCACTTTCAGTTTTAATTCATGATTTGGAAAAAATGGTAAAATAAGAGTAGAAACTTTGTTTTCATTTCTTTCTTAGCTTTGTTTCCATATCTTTCTTAGCTTTGTTTTCATTTATGTCTTAGCTTTGTTTTCATTTTTAGATTTTGAGCAGTCTTTAAGAAAGTTAGATTTAGGTTTGATAATTTACATTGTAAATCATTAGGAATTAAAAGACCAAAAAACCCCAAAACAACATAAAACATAAAAACAACGAAGTAAGAAGGGTTAGCTAGCCCAAACAGTGCACTACACTTCATCAATGTACGATACCTGGATTGATAATTTATGTAGAGCAATTTAGGACACTAAATTGACCAAACATTTTGGCGCCATTGTTGGGGAAGTGTAACCAGGTAGCCTTATCTCTTACATTAAAAAAAAAATTGATATGCATAGAGAAAGAGACTCTAGGGGTAGATTTATAGTTAGAGGCAGAAGTTCAATTCTTACAACACCACCTACTCTGTAGAAATTTTGAATAATTTAACACATATTCACAGAGATTATCCTGATCATACAATTATAAGCGGAACATGTATAATACATAATCTCCTCTACATTGATCATCAATTTATAGACGCAGAAACATTCACAGGCACACGTAGAAGCATCAATCAAACTCATTAACACAGTATGTATCCCGAGGAAAGAATCTCGCTAAAAACCCCACACTATATGTATATTATATTGATTGAATCATGTAACATTACAAAGTACAATGCTTATCACAAGCAATCCAGTACCAGCTCCACCTGTTACACACAATACAGCTAAGATTTGATCTCCAAATCTCCCCCGCTGCTTGCCTGCCTCCACAGCTCAATACCTGCTCAAGAACTGATGAGAATGGCTTCCCAAACTCGTATTTCACCTCAAAATAATCACTCACACTTTGTTGGACGTGAGCAAAGGCTACAATACTGGGAAAATACGTGAGAAAACTCATTGGCATACTCAATCCCTTGATTGTGCAAGATCTGGTGCACAACTATAGTCACAACTGATAGCAATCTGATTCTCTAACACTTGTCCCTACTGAATTGAACATGCACTGACATGCAACTGAGTTAACTGATGTATTCTATAGTTGCATTATGAGTTAATAACTTGTGAATTAATTAATAACTAATTCACCCAACTCATCTCTAGTCTATTGATCAGTTAGACTAAATACAACCAGTTTAACAAAGCTAAACTGAACACAACTCCATCAACTGTACCTCCAGTCCACTAAACTCAACTCACTTGAGTTCTAACTGAAGTCATGCATGCAACAACTCAACTGACTCATAAGAAAAACGTATTTCCTTCTGACAACTGCATGTGCCACCTCTGTAGCTCAAACTGAAGTGCTCCAAGAGAATAAGATCAAGTTTATAGTCCAAATATTATTATGAGACAATAATATTTGACTTTTCTATTTTTGGCAGCCAGTCTAAAAATAGACTTTGATCACTCACACTGTGATCACTCACACTTTGATCAAAAATAGAAGTCCATCTATTTTTCCCAACTTGACCAATCATCCATAAACAACAACCTGCAATCCATAGACATGATCCATATGTCTAAAAATAGACTTGCGCCAAAAATAACCTGCGGGCCCACTTAGTGAAGGCGACTCTTTTCACTAAGCTCCATCATCTTGTTGCAATCTCAACAAGCATTTCTTGTTGCACACTTTTCAACACTCCCTCTCAACAAGAAAGGCTTCCTCTCAAACCCGATCCTGTAACTCTGGAATGTTCTCCATGCAACACATCTGGCCGGTCCACTTGCTCTGCCATCAAAGTCTTTGACTGCTATTGCCTCTGTCGACTGAAACTCTGCATCTCTGTGCCCTTCAGTATCTGATTGCTCTAGCCTCTGTCACTTTGATCTCTGACTGCATCCGTGCTGCTGCTGGTTCTATCTCCCAGCATTACATCCGCACTGCACCTCCCAACTGACCTCCCTGATGGGATAGAAACATCCTCTGATGCTGAAGCTCTACGTACTGCTGACAAGTGCTCCCTCTCTGACATCTGCTCTACTGCAACATCTCCATGCATCTCGCACCATTGCACACCTCTCTCTGCCACCTAGCACTGTGCAAAACACTTGTGCCTCTCGCATTGCTACAGCCTGCTAGCTATGCGTTGTCCTGGGATTCCCTGCACTGTCGCTCTCTCTGTCGCTCCATCCGCATCTATCTCTACCCAATCAGTCAGTTCCTGTTGCTACACATCTGGGGCTCCCGTAGCAAGGTCTCATCCAAGAGGTTGGGTACCTCAAGGATCCTGCCCCTCCTCCTTGGGACAATCAATCCACATGACCCCGCCTCCTACCTGGAGGTATGGCTGCATACGATCCCTCAGCCCACCTGGCTCGAAGTTTCCCACTACTGGAGGTCTCTGGATGAGTAGATGTCTCTACTTGATCTCCTCTCAGCTTCCCTTGTTGTGGCTGCTCCACAACCTCCTGAAGCTGCTGCACCAATCGTGGCTCGTCCACAATCGTCTGAGACTTCTTCTGGCTCTGCATGTTGAGAGGTAATATACGCTCCCTCTCAACCACCAAGTCTCCATCAGTTGCCTCGCTGCTCAAGGCTTTGCATGCATCTTGAACCTCAAGAGCATACAGGTTCTTGACTCGTGAACCAATTTGCTTCACCTGTCTAGTGATGATGTGTCTAAGGAAAACCTTTCCCTTACTAAAGACCACATCATAGCCTCTGTCTTCCAACATTGCGATCGACACCAAGTTTCTCTTCAGTCCTGGTACATACTTGACATCGGTCAAGGTAAGGCGAGCTCCATGCTCCCTCTGAAAAATAACCATGCCTACACCTGAGACACTATACTTCTCATCATTACCCATCCCTATGAGTATCTGGAGATCTTTCTCCTCCAAAGTACTGAACAAACTTTTGTCACCGGTCATGTGGAAAGAAGCTCCACTATCAAGAAACCAACCACTTCCCACCATGGATGAAACCATGCATGCGAAGAGTGTGAAGTCCAACTCAAACTGTGAAGCAAGTGAGGCTGCCTCACCTTCAGATCCTTCCCCGGATCCCTTCTTGGACTTCTTCTTTGGGCAATTAGTAGCATAATGACCCAACTCATGACAACGAAAGCATCTCACCTTCGCCTGGTCAACCTTCTTCCCATCATTGGAAGAACTGGATTCAGAAAGAGAAACCTTCCCCTTCCCCTTCTTCGCCTTACTCACTAAGGCACAGTTCTCCTCATCCTGCATGGATGAAGAACTGTCTCTGGTGCTCCGTCTAATCTCCTCCTGCACAAGATCCGACCAAAGTCTCTCCATCCTGGCAGTTTCTCCCTTCCATTCACCGAGTCCTGGTAGCTATGCCAACTCTTAGGAAGGTCAAGGAGTGCTAGACTCACCATCCTCATCCGACAGTTACCCCCACACTTCCCAGCTCATCCCGGCATTGGGTGAACTTCGTGAGATACTGGGCATACTGTCTCCATTCTCACACTGAATGTTTCTGAGTTTATCTCTTGCTTTGGAATTAAATCCGAATTCCACCAGCTCAAAACTCAACCACTTCTGATCTAGAATTCGTGAGAACAAAGTATTTCTTATACAGAGATTGACTGTATGGGCATTCATCGGATATCTCACCTTCCAAAAAAAAGGATGAATCCAGAGGCTACCTGGCCCGATTACAGACTCTGCCTGAAGAAATAAATTGTAAACACTTTCTGAATAGTAGATCTGATGATCAATCCTCGCTTGATATCCTATAAAAATCTCTTCTACAAATCAAGCAGCTCTGATACCATGTAGAAATTTTGAATAATTTAACACATATTCACAGAGATTATCCTGATCATACAATTATAAGCGGAACATGTATAATACATAATCTCCTCTACGTTGATCATCAATTTACAGAAGCAGAAACATTCACAGGCACACATAGAAGCATCAATCAAACTCATTAACGCAGTATGTATCCCGGGGAAAGCATCTCGCTAAAAACCCCACACTATCTGTATATTATATTGATTGAATCATGTAACATTACAAAGTACAATGCTTATCACAAGCAATCCAGTACCAGCTCCACCTGTTACACACAATACAGCTAAGATTTGATCTCCAAATCTCCCCCGCTGCTTGCCTGCCTCCACAGCTCAATACCTGCTCAAGAACTGATGAGAATGGCTTCCCAAACTCGTATTTCACCTCAAAATAATCACTCACACTTTGTTGGACGTGAGAAAAGGCTACAATACTGGCAAAATACGTGAGCAAACTCATTGGCATACTCAATCCCTTGATTGTGCAAGATCTGGTGCACAACTATAGTCACAACTGATAGCAATCTGATTCTCTAACACTTGTCCCTGCTGAACTGAACATGCACTGACATGCAACTGAGTTAACTGATGTATTCTATAGTTGCATTATGAGTTAATAACTTGTGAATTAATTAATAACTAATTCACCCAACTCATCTCTAGTCTATTGATCAGTTAGACTAAATACAACCAGTTTAACAAAGCTAAACTGAACACAACTCCATCAACTGTACCTCCAGTCCACTAAACTCAACTCACTTGAGTTCTAACTGAAGTCATGCATGCAACAACTCAACTGACTCATAAGAAAAACGTATTTCCTTATGACAGCTGCATGTGCCACCTCTGTAGCTCAAACTGAAGTGCTCCAAGAGAATAAGATCAAGTTTATAGTCCAAATATTATTATGAGACAATAATATTTGACTTTTCTATTTTTGACAGCCAGTCTAAAAATAGACTTTGATCACTCACACTTTGATCAAAAATAGAAGTCCATCTATTTTTCCCAACTTGACCAATCATCCATAAACAACAACCTGCAATCCATAGACATGATCCATATGTCTAAAAATAGACTTGCGCCAAAAATAGCCTGCGGGCCCACTTAGTGAAGGCGACTCTTTTCACTAAGCTCCATCATCTTGTTGCAATCTCAACAAGCATTTCTTGTTGCACACTTTTCAACATACTCCACCAAGAACAAAAAAAGATACACCTCCATCCCAAACTCATACTCCCAGCCATAGAACTTCTGAAATTCCAGGGGCAGAAATCCAATCGAACGAATCTCCTACTTCATCTACCAAGTCAGTCCTAGGGGAAAAAAATCTTGAATCTCCAACAATAGGAATAGCCTTTTTCACCTCCACAGGAGAGCACATTTTAGTTGAAGAATTAGGAATACCTGGTGAGGAAGAAGAAGTAGAACCTCTCTCCCATATCCCATTAATAGAAGAACTAGAGGAGGAGAAAGTAACCTTGCAGGTTGAACCCTATACTGACCCTGAGAAAACTATAATGGTAGAAGAAAAACAGGATGGAGAATTCACATTGTTTGGAGGAGGGGGTAGAGGAGGAGGTAGAGGAAATAATGGAGGAGGCAGAGGAAATAGGGAAATAGATAACTCTTTTGGATTCCCTATAGTGGATGAAGAAACAAATGCCACAATAAAAAATATCTCACCTTCTGTCCTCCCAAACTTCCATGGGTTAAAAAGTGAGGATCCTAAAACATTCTTATTTGAGTTTGAAGTCTTGTGCAAAACTTATGATTATCTAGAAGACTCTCAAAAACTTAAGTTGTTCCCTTCAACACTGAAAGGCGCTGCTTTGAAGTGGTTCATGGGGTTAGTCACTCAGTCCATTAGAACATGGAATGACATGGAAAAAATGTTTTTGGATAGGTATTTGGATTATTGCATGCCTACCAATCACAAATATGAAGTGTTGAAAATGATGCAAAGAGAGGATGAAAACTTAGAGGATTTGATTAAGATATTCTACAATTTGAAAAGAGCAAAGATGGACAATTTAGATGAAGATACCTTGAAAGCTCTTTTACTAAAAGCCATTAGAGATGAGTGGATAGATATGCTTAACATGATGGGGAAGGGAGATATCTCTCAACTCCCATTAAATGATACAAGAGAATTATGTGTTCATTTCTCAAGAGGGAAATCCAAAACAGGGAAAGGTCTAAGAGATCCTTCTCTTGTTAGAGTAAAAAAATATATAACTAGGTCTGTAAGTAGGGCAGAAATTGGTAATATGCTTGATGAATTTAAAAGAGATATCCTAGGAAGTCTTAGTGAGCAAATAGACACCCTTAAATTAAAAAACAAGCAGAAAACCGAGGCTGACACTTTAGCCATTTTTTGTCCAAAATGCAGAAAAAAACATGCTCTAAGAAAATGTCCTTTGGATGCAAAAGTTGTAGAAACTTATATGATTTGCTTAGAAATCCATGAGACCAAGGGTTTTCCTTCAATTCCAGGTCTTAAGGTTGTCTTTCAAGAGGAAACAGTCCCAAATTCTGCAGAACCTCTTTGTTTTGTTACTAGAAAACCTTGGCAGGGGTGACAAAATCAAGGATCTAACAATCAAATGTATCTTCAGCCCCCACCAAATTGGAATTCTTGGCAGCAACCTTGGCCTCAAACTTGGCCTAAATCTCAAACTTGGCCTCAATCTCAATCTCAATCTCAACCGTGCGCACAAGGAGTACAAAATCCTTATGGGAGATTTTCTCAATATTATCAATATCCTCCATCATATCAGAATTATCCTCCCCCACACATTCCACAACAAAATCAGCAACCACAACTTCAAAATCAGAACCCTCAACTTTCATTACCATTTCCACAACAAATTCCACAACAAAATCCACAACAAAACCAAAATCCTCAACTCTTACTGCCATTTCAGCAGAAACCAAATCAGCTACCTACCCAACCATTACCAAACCCCAACAATAAAAATCCTCAGAATGCTTACATGGTAGAAGGACAACAATTTCCAACCTATATGATTACTCCTCTAGATCTTAATGATGTTCAACTAAGATCTGGTAAGATATTAGAAAAGGAAAGAGCTTTTGTAGTTATTCAAGAACAAGATAATTCTGAGGAAGATTCTCTAAAGGTCAATAAAAGTTTTTAGGGAACATCTCTCCAAAAACGAAACATTGAAAAAGAAAAACAAAAAGAATCAGTGAACACAACTCCTATCATTGAGCAACCAACATCTATTTCTACACCTCCTTTTCCTGAAAGATTACAAATTGATAGAGGAGTAGAAAATCATATTATGTTGCCCAGTTATGATTTTCTAGATGAATTGAAGAATGTCTGTATCAAAAGTCCTTTGCTACAAGCCATTAAATAAATTCCAATTCTAGCCAAAACAATAAATGAGTTGAGCATAAAGAAACTAGGAAGAAAAACAAAGGAAACAAAAAGAATTCACCTGGAAGGAAAAATAACAGACAAAATGATGGGAAAAATTGCCATAGAAAAATATGTGGATCCAGGAAGTCCAATTGTGAAAACACATATCAATGGAGTTGAAATTCCAAATACATTGATTGACTTAGGGGCAACAATAAACATCATGAGAAAACAAACTATGGAGCAGCTCAAGCTTCCTAATCTTCTTTACACACTACCTTACTACAACTAGGAGATAGATCAGTAATCAAACCAGATGGAGTGTTAGAAGTATTTCAGTATCCTTAGATTCTTGGGAATATCCTGTTGATTTTATGATCTTAACTCCCAAGAACAATCTAGGAGGACATCCACTCATATTAGGAAGACCTTGGCTGGCCACAGCTGATGCTTTTATTAGCTGTAGATCTGGTGACATGTATATTTCTGATGGTAATTCAACAAAAAAAATTACTCTATATCCTCCAGCAAAAGCAACCACAAAAATAGATGACAAAGAATGGACTGATGATGAAGATGAAATTCAACCTCTCTTTACTATTTCAGATATTAGTGAAGATAGTCAAACTTTAAATGCATTGGAGAATTTTGAATCATCTTCAGAATATGACCATGAGCAATTTCAAGAAAAATCTAATTGTTGAATATTTGTCATCTAGGCAGATGTCTCTCTATTCTATGGAAGAGTTTGGTAGCTCTACAATTGAAATGTTTCCAGGTAGGACATTGAACATAAACAAAAACTTGGAGAAAATACAACAAGAAGAGCTAATCAAAACATTACAAAAACATTCTGTTGCATTTGAATGGGAATACACCAACATGAAAGGCATTAATCCTAAGACTTGTATCCATCACATCTACATTGAGGAAAATTGTAGACCTATCAGACAACCTCAGAGAAGGATGAATCCAAATCTTAGAGAGATTGTGAAAGAAGAGCTCCAAAAATTACTGAATGTAAACTTCATTTACCCAATTTCAGATAGCCAATGGGTTCCTTATTTGGTAATTGTGCCTAAAAAGAATGGTAAATGGAGGGTGTGCATTGATTATATAGAACTGAATAAAAAAAACCTTAAAGATCATTTTCCTTTGCCTTTTATACATCAAGTGTTAGATACATTAGTAGGTAAGAAGTATTTCTCATTCTTGGATGGTTTTAGTGGTTATAATCAAATTCAGGTACCTGAAGATCAGGATAAAACCACATTTACTTGTCCATGGGGAACTTATTCCTATCGAGTACTTCCTTTTGGGTCATGTAATGCACCTGCAACATTCCAAAGAGCAGTACTAGGAATTTTTTCTGATCTAATATATGATTGTGTAGAGGTATATATGGATGATTTTACAGTCTATGGGAATACATTTGAAGAAGCTTTGGAAAATTTGGAAAAAGTTCTTAAAATATGTAAAGAAGCAAACCTTTCACTAAGCCATGAAAAATGTTTTATGATGTTTACAGAATGTATTGTTTTAGGACATCACATTTTAGGAGTTGGGATTAAAGTTGACAAATCTAAAGTTGAAGTCATCTCTAAATTATCAATCCTAAATTGCCAAAAGAATGGTAGACGTTTTCTAGGATTTACAGGATACTATAGAAGGTTTATAGAAAATTTCACTAAAATAGCATCCCCACTCTTCAAATTGCTTACCAAAGATTGTGAATTCAATTGGAATTCTGATTTCTAGTTGGCATTTGAAACCTTAAAAATAAAAATTTCTAAAGCACCCATTTTAAGAGGCCCAAATTGGAAACTCCCTTTTCATATTTCAACAGATGCTTCAGATACAACTCTGGGAGCTGTATTGGGACAAAGAGATTTGATTCCTTATGCCATTTACTATACAAATAAGAATTTGACTCCCACTGAGTTAAATTATACTGTGACTAAAAAGGGATTTTTAGCTGTTGTTCATGCAATTAACAAGTTCAGACACTATGTAACAGGCCATGAAACCTTTGTTCATACAGATCACTCTGCAATTAGATATTTAATGAATAAACCTATTACTAATGGCAGAGTTACAAGATGGCTTTTACTTTTGCAAGAATTCAACATTACTGTGCTAGATAGACCTGGAAAACAAAACACAGTTGCTGATTTCTTGTCTAGGATTCAAAATATCAAAGAAGATTCTTCGGTTGAAGATAAGTTTCCTGATGAATATCTTTTTGCAGTAACTACTCAAACTCCTTGGTTTGCAGATATTGCTAACTATTTAGTCATAGGAAAGTTACCTACACATTTGTTTCCTAGAGAGAAAAGAAAAATTATTTAGGTAAGTGCAAGATATTCATGGATCACTAACGAATTGTATAAAATAGGCCCAGATCTTATGATTAGAAGGTGTGTCAGGGAAGATGAAATGCTCGAGATTCTTAAGGAATGTCATGATGAGCCATGTGGTGGACACTTTTCTGCCAAGAGGACAACCTATGAAATCCTTTCTTTAGGATATTATTGGCCATCCATCTTCAACGATGCCAAAGAATATGTCAGGAGGTGTGACAGCTGCCAAAGGATAGGGAAACCTGCTCCCTCAAATGAAATGCCATTACAAATTCAGCTACTCATCGAACCTTTTGAAAAGTGGGCCTTAGATTTTTTTGGGCCAATTAATACTCCATCTAAGCAGAAGAAGTATATATTGGTATGCACTGATTATGTCACTAAATGGGTAGAAGCCAAAGCATTACCTTTTGCTAATGAAAAATCTGTAGTTAATTTTCTTTTTGAGGACATCTTCACTCGTTTTGGTGTTCCAAGAAAAATTGTGACAGATCAGGGATCTCAATTTACATCTAAAATGGTGGAGGGTCTTGTGGAAAATTACAAGATAAAACATGGGAAATCTACTCCCTATTATCCACAAGCAATGGTTAAGTGGAATCTACAAATAAAGTGATTGAATGAATCTTCACCAAGACTGTGCATCTACATAGAAGAGATTGGGCAGAAAGGCTTCCTGAAGCCTTATGGGCCTATAGAACTACATGGAGGAACACAACGAGACATACAACCTATGAACTTGTTTATGGGAAACAAGTCATGTTCCCTATAGAGTTCCAAATCAGAACTTTTAAGATGGTAGTCCAACTAGGACTAGATTTATTAGAGGCACAAAAGCATAGGATGGAGCAATTAAATGAACTTGATGAAGTCAGGCAAGAGGCAATTCAAAGGACTAGTATAGTCCAACAATACAGGGTTAAATGGCATGACAAATATATCAAGGGCAAGAGGTTTCAAGTGGGAGATTGGGCGCTATTGTTTGATTCAAAGTTTAAATATTTTCAAGGGAAGTTTCAAACTCATTGGCTTGGGCCATATGAGATTGAAAAAGTCTTTAGTAATGGAGTAGTGAGGATAAGAAAAATAGATGAAAGTAAAACTCCTCTTCTTGTGAATGGTCATAGATTAAAGATATATCAGAAACCAATTTCAAAAGAGGAGTTCATTAAGATTTTCCAAGACAATTCTGAAATGAAGCTAGTGAAGAAGAATTCTTCTTCTCCACTAACTTAGTCTTTATTTTTCCTAGAAAAAAAAAGAAGAAAAGAAAAATAAAAACAAATATAAATTGTATAAGGTTGAAAACCAATCATTGATTGGCATACTTATACAAAAAATACAGGGTGAAAATCAGAGGTTTATAACACCCCATATTTTCCATTTTCTTTTTGTAATAAGTAGTGGCAAAAATCTATAGTCACTCTGCAGTTTAGATTCTGCAAATTCATCATCTCATCTCACCTCACTCTGTTTTGTTTTTGCAGTTTCACTTCATCTCATTGTCATATTTCATCAATAAATTTTTCAATTTTTCCTTTTACAACTTTCATTCCATTTTTCATTTCATTTATCATCTTGTCTTACATCTTTCACTTACATAGCCACTTCCATTTCATTCATGATCCATAAGCCATATTTCACTTTCTCTTTCACGTTCTGCAGCTGATTTTGTTCTGCAACTAATCTGATTCTGTAGCTACAATTTGTTTATTAGTTTAGGCACAAGTGTACAACTCATAATA
Organism: Pinus tabuliformis; assembly: GCA_031772625.1. Classification (NCBI taxonomy): domain Eukaryota; kingdom Viridiplantae; phylum Streptophyta; class Pinopsida; order Pinales; family Pinaceae; genus Pinus; species Pinus tabuliformis. Next base: position 198,813,062 of record CM062810.1, on the reverse strand, counting down.
AAATCATGTATTCAGGGAATTGAAAAAAAAATCAATTATTGAAGACCAACCATGCTCAAGGTACCTGTGGATCAACATCAAAAAAATTAGCAAATGAAAGGTAAAGGTTCCAAAGGTAAATGCAAGGATTTATTTCAGAAGGCAATTTGAAAACATAAGTTTGTATAGTATGTATAATCACATGTCTCCTTAGTTGACCATCATTTGATTTGACTGCCACTATATCTCCGCCATATCTTCCATCTTTAATGACAAACAGTCTCAATGATTCTTTCATAACAAATCTCTGCTTCAAACTCCATAACCTGTACTTAAACGGTCCTCCACAACTCCACCTGTTAACGGTCAAGATGACGATGTGACCTACCTATCTACGACTCTCTAAACCCTTACTGTCTATTTATTACACGCAAACCCTTAAGTTTATCTCTCCTATAACACGCAGTCATTCTATCACATAGACAACAGTCATTCCATTTTCATATACACACAATCTTTCCATTTTCATATATACACAGTCATTCCATTTCCATACACATAGTCATTCCATTTCTTAAATAACACTCGTTTTATAGACAGTAAGAGTAATTTTGAAGGTTAACCGAAAACAGGGGATATGGGGCTTATTGTCAGGACAGAGCCCATAGGGGTAAAGTATATGGAGGGGTATCCACAGCTTAAAGGGATGCTACAGAAGGCCGGATGGTTAAATTTTATTGAGAAATTTGACGGCTACCACAAGGAAATTACCAAGTCTTTTGCAAGGTCATTTGATGGCACAAAAGTGGAGATAAGAGATATTAAATTTGGAGTCACAAAATCCTTCATAGCAGAAGCAACAGAGTTGTCGAGACAAAGAGAAATATGGTTTAAAAACAAGGAATTTCATGGTGAATTTGGAAAGTGATCCTTAGAAACCCATGTATGGATTTTATAGTATTTAGGAAGGGAATTCCTATTTCAGCACTCAAGAACAAATGGGGTAATATGCTGTTGATATTGCAAAAATTCATTACATGTGAAGGAAGATTTGGGTTTATATATGTATACCATATACACTTATTAATGAATTTCTTAGAAAATGGAACCATCAACCTTCCCTTCTTCCTTCTAAACAGTCTAAGAAGGATGGCTACAAATGTCCAAAAGAAAATTTAATCCATAGAAACAACTATATATCATAATGGATTAGTGAAAATACTAGTTGAATTCCATTTGAAAAGTATAGGGGATACTTGAGAAGATTTCTTGGTAAGAAAATTTTTCCAGGATGCTCTAGAGTCACCTGAGGAGAGTCATGTTAAGAAAAGTAGGAGGAGAAAGATTAGCATTAATAGTCAAAACAAATCTGGAACCTCCTCACAAAAGATTGATGCCGAGACAACTTCTAAACCAGAGGTTAGAAAGCAAACCAAACAGAAAGGAAAAATGAAAGAGAAAACTGAAGAAATAAATGAAGACATTTCTGAACCTTCATCACCACAAGAATATGAATAGTTACTCTCCAAAAGACTGACCAAGATTAGGGAGCAAATCAAGAAAAAGAAGGAGATAGGGAAGAGGAAGAAGGACACAAGAGAAGAAACCATAAGCTTCCAAAACCTGAGAAGAAGCTCTAGACTCCGAGGTAAGGTGAGGAAGGTAACATCAAAAGGAGCCCAGTTTATAAACTTAGAAGAAGAAACCTCAGTTGAATCTCCTGATAGTATTCCACCTGAACACAATCCACAAAACTCTCCACAGAATTTTGAAGGAAGCCCAAGCAGAGCTTCTCCTAGCATAAATCTAGTACAGCAGCAAGTCTATGACTACATAGAGTCATTAGAGAGGAAGGATACCTCAATGGATCCAGGATCCTCAACCAATCTAGAGCAACCTGTCAATCCACAAGAACCTCTGACTGACTCCCTCAAACAAGAAACCTATGAGTTGGAGATATTGAATAGGCATATTAAGAAAGAAAATGAAACCCTGAAGGAACAAAGTAAACTGGATAAAGCCATCCATGACAATATAATACTGCACCTAGGGCTATGGTACAAGAAGAATAGGAAGTTGAAGAGGAAAAATAGGAATTTGAGCAGAACACTTATCAACCTCAAATACAGACTTCTTATGAAGAAGCCTAGGATGAAAGTTAGTGCAATAAGAATTAAGAAAAGGAAGTTGGATGTGCTGGTAGAAGTGTCAGAACAGATGCAATAGGAGAAAGAAGTTCACATTTTTGAAAGTTGCATGGGGACATGCAATGATTTTGCAGTGGGGGTATGATGAGGCTCAAAATTACTCTTTCCCTAGCAACTCTTCTCATTCATTTTCTTTTTTTTTCCATAATAAAGATGCATTCTCATCACTAATAACTGTATATACTGTCTTGAGGAGGACATTTAGTGATTTACATGTTATGCTTTTATGTTTTGTTGTTTGAATAAATTTTTGTATATTAGCTACGGAGTACAGCCTATTCTATAGCTAACTCGCTGTTCCACAGCTACCTCCATGCTCTAACAGGTTCCAGGTGTCAGAAGGAGAAAATAGCCACATGGGCAGCTTTGAAATCATCATGACATGGACCCTATCCTATTCATTTAGCCCAGGTTGACAAAGAAGATGGCATAAGACTATGGTCAATGGATAAGTCAAACAAAAAGAGATCGAGGCTAACGGGACTCTGTTTCGTGGTTAATTAATGCATTTCACAGCAATGGGAAGCGTTATCCGGAGCAACTACCTATACCTATGGACTCCAACAACCACCTATACAAACGAATCCAACAACCACCATGTCTTGGATTTATTTCTCCAGCAGCCGAGGAAGAAATTCTGCATATCTGTCTTCTACGTGTTTGGCTATAGCATGTTTTTCTCCACAAACAGTTATATGATTTTTATTATAAATACCTGTGTAAGGGACCGAAGAAGTTAGTAATAGTTTTAATGTGAAATCGAAGTTCTAGACTATGTAATTTTTGGGCATTTTGTGTCCCTGTTTTAATATGAGAAGACCGCATGTTTTTATGAACATCTGAAGGAGTTTTCTTGGAGTTGATTGAGCAAGCGTAGCCTAATCAGTTGCAGAGGGCCCATACACTGAAGAATATTTGATTTGATTTATTTTTATTCTTCTTGTTAACTGTAAATTCATCATTTTCTTTCTAAAACAGTGTTTATAATCATTTTCTTACTAACAATGTTTATAATTTAGAGCAGTTTCCATTAGCTTGATTTCTTTTTAGTTCTTATCAGTAGTTTAGAAGATAGAACTCAATAGTGTAATCTTGTTTCTTAAATTAAAAACTAACCTTGTTCTAGGATGAGAGTAGGATTGAAGAATGATAAGGACACATTGTTGGATAGTTTACTTCATTCACTGTTTTGCTAGTTTAAATTCTTAATTAAACTGATCAGTTTCATTTACTATCTTTTCCATTTCATTTTTAGTTTAAAATACTAACTCATGGTGTTAATGTATGTTTATGGAAAACCCTTCAAGTTGATAATTCATCCTTAACGAAGTGGTTGAACATTTCATCTATGCAATGAGTTATTCTGCATCTTTGTATTTGCTTTCTCTTAGATTAATGAAGTACATAATTACTTAAATGTCATCCCAAGGAGACTTTCTCCCAAAATTGAGAGGCAGAGTAACCAAATATTTCATTTAGTTTTATTCTGTAATTAGTTAGACATAGATTGCAAATTTCACTTTCAGTTTTAATTCATGACTTGGAAAAAAATGGGAAAATAAGAGTAGAAACTTTGTTTTGATTTCTTTCTTAGCTTTGTTTCCATATCTTTCTTAGCTTTGTTTTCATTTCTTTCTTAGCTTTGTTTTCATTTTTAGATTTTGAGCAGTCTTTAAGAAAGTTAGATTTAGTTTTGATAATTTACATTGTAAGTCATTAGGAATTAAAAGACCAAAAAACCCCAAAACAACATAAAACATAAAAACAACGAAGTAAGAAGGGTTAGATAGCACAAACAGTGCATTGCACTTCATCAGTTTACGATACCCAGATTGATAATTTATGTAGAGAAATTTAGGACACTAAATTGACCAAACAACCTTCACTAAACTTGAAGGTTGTCTTCGATACATCAGTTTATTCAATTGGAATTCAGTTTGACGTCACATAAATATTACTAAAGAACTTAGCACCCTTAAGACGATCAAGAATATTGTCAATCTAAGGGATCAAGTATCTATTCTTGATAATGATTGTGTCCAGGCCTCTATAATAAATACGTAGTCTCCATGTCCCATCCTTCTTTTGCATCAACATAATTAGAATCTTACAAGGTGAAGAGCTTGGTAGAAGGTGGCCCTTTCAAGCGAGATCATAAATCTAAAGTTTTATTTCCTCATTCTTTAAGAGATATCATCTATATATTAGGCCATTAGGTAAAAGTGCAATGCTTATCAAGTCAATCAAGTGTTTGGCCTAATACTATAGAAGAACTCCCACAGGTGGAGTGCATATATCTTTGTATGTCTCTACAATCTTGTCCACCTACTTTTGTTGTGAAGAGGGGCCCCATGTTGAGGCTATGATGTTTGTAGTGACCTTCCTCTCATCATTGGACTAAACCATGAGGAGGAGAACCTTTGGGGTTTGAGAGATTACCTTTCAACCTTTTTTTCTAAGATTAATGAAATTGCAGTGGTCAAAACTACCTTTGGTACCCTATATAGATGACATCCTAGAGGAATAATCATAGTATGAGGATGAGACTCATCAATAACATGATATTTTCATGTATAAGGTGTGACAACCCTTTTTTTCTACCTCTCTTGTAAGTATCATTGTGATTTTTAATTCATGTAAATATTGTGAAAATGTAAACATAATGACTGGTTGTGAGGAGTGGACACAGATTAAAAGTTTTGGGGAGGTGTTGCTTGGGAATTGGTTAACTCATGCTATTCATTTAATGTCCACCATTTTTCTTGATTGGGTTTAATGGCCTACATGAAAGGAAAGAAGGTGGAGTATGGGCTACCTGAATGGAGGATAATCCCATACCACCTTTGTTTCCTCATGGGATGTGATGTGCGCTCAACATGTAAGAGGTTGCAAGGGGGTTAGGAAAAATAGGGAAATGACAGAGAAGAAAGAAGGAGGTGGCGGGGGGGAGGGGAGGTGAATTTGGAAATATGAGGAGAAAAGGATTAAGGGTGAGAATGTCGGGAAAAAAATGGGGTCGAGATTGAAAAGGAACAAAAAAATAGACAGTGTGATGCAGGAACTTGTATGTCAAGTTAGGCATATAGGGTTGCGAGTGGACTCATGAGGTAGAAGAAGAATTCTAGAAGTAATGATGACATTCCTGTAGCAGCATACTAGAAATCATGGGTGGAGAGAAGAAATAGGTGGAGACATTGTGCCTTCTGGAATCTTGTAAGGTGGAGGAGGTGGAACACAATGTGCTCTAGATCCATGTTTATCAAAGGAAAATATATGTGTGTTTAGATATATGCGGGGTTAGTAGCTGAATATTTAGTGTGCTCTAGATTCCTGGTTGGATGGGTGGAGACACTCAGGGAGATAATCCTGAACTAAGTGGATGGAGACACGGTGGTCTCTGGAAATATTGGCTCAAGGGGATTGGACCTAGGTTCAAAGAGTACCATGCACCAACAAAACCCTCAATCACTGTCCCTTGCGGAAACGACCTACAAGAAGATCAAAGTATCACCCGAAGTGTTTATGGGAGGTTTTCGAAACAGGTTTCTGCAGCCAGATGGATATGCACGCTATGGAATCCATGTGTTTACTTATGTTTTATACCTATCTACAACTTTGCATACATAAATAATTTCACACTGATGATTTACTTCACAGATTTTCACTTATCACATAAACATATCAGAGAATAGTATAACATGTATTCTTTCGCATAGTTCAGTAAAAAGCATGCATAACAGTATGTATAAACATACATAATGAACAAATATACACAAGAATTCACCAAATTTTCTTCTTATTTATTAAGATAGATCTTCAATACATACACTTCTTCGACCTACACACCCAGTTGCAGGTGGTATGTGCACTCAGCTATAGACTCTTTTGATCCTCCGCGCGCTCAACTACGGAGCCTTCCCTTCAGGCCCAAAAATACATACTAAAGACAGAAAATATCAATGATTCATCTATGACTTCTACTACTACTCGAAAAAGTATTACATCTCCTTATATATATTTCATTACTACAAGACCATGGTCCACATACCATGGATCCGACAAAATAATGAACTAACACCCAATACCCATTACAAAATGAGGGGCTTTGACCCACCCCAAAGCCCCTAAACGTCGCGCAGTAAATATAAATTCACAGACTTTGCACACTCTTCTCCTCAAAATGTGGAGTCTTTGACCAAAGCTAGACCAAGTTGGGTTGCACCCAACAGGCCCCCAACACTCACATGTGACTCGTCTCGAGTCACTCAGCTATGATGCCCTCGATCTTCGCTGTAATATCATTGTAGACTGCATTGTACTGGTGGAGTATTTCTGCTGCTTGTTTCTCCTCTTGACACGCCTCCTCCATCAATGCCTCTATATTTGGACCAATAGCCTTCTGCATTACTTCTTTCTCCCTTTCCTTTAACTACTTGAGCATTCCATCCACTATTTTCAAAAGTTGGAGGGCCTCATCCTGCCATAGCTGAGTCCTCGCAAGATCTGCTCCCTCCTTCAAATATCTTCTACGTATTTCCGGAGGTTATTTCCATTAGTAATGTTGGCAAGCCTCTCCGAGATTGGTAGGATCTTCGCAGTTGCAAGTATCTTTTCTCATCGCTTCTGCTTCACCTGTAACTCCTCCTCGATCTTTTGAAATTTTGGATCCTCCTGTAGTGAGGTCCAAATTTTCATAGTTTCATCCATAAGATTTCCACATTCTTCCACTGTGTTTGAGATGCCTTTCAAAGTTGATTTTAAGTCCTTCTCCCTCTTCTCTCGTACTTTTGGTGGCGTGGCTGGTTGAAGTATTATTTGTAGCTTACAAATTTGCACTTCGTGGTCAAATTTCATCTTCACGAGTGTATTCTTTGATTCTTTTATCACGAGGGCAAGCTTCACGACCTTCTCTACTAGTTGCTCCTCTTCATAGACCTTCATGTTCAGAACTGTGCTACAAGTGTTTGCAATGGATTTTTCCAGTCAGTGTTCTTGCTTCCATACCTCATCCCTTTGTTTATCCAACTGCTCCAACTCCTTTTTCAATGAAGCTTTCTCCTTTTCCACCTGACTGGTCAACAACGAAGTTTGATGTTCCCACTCCTGCAGCTCAGTTGTTATGCTCCGGTGGAATTCATGCAGTACTTGAATCGGGAGTGCGACAATGTTCATGTTGATGCTACTCTAGGATTTAGTTCATTCCCTATCCTCCGGTGCTTTGAACTGTAGTGCTACAGCTGGCACCCTCAAAATCCTAATGCCTAATGTTGTCTCTATTTGTCGCTTTGCCTGTAGTGGTTGAGTTGTCTGATTCGGTTGTCTTGATGTCTGTGGTAGTGCCTTCAAATCTACGATTCCTTGCTGACCTCAGCTAAGATTGCTCTATAGTGATCATCAATTTTGTCCCAAGTTTCTGTTGTTACCTCTTGTAACTTCTCCCCGATCTTGTCGATGTACCCATTAGTGAGGACAAGTGGTATAACATCCTTGGATTTGTCCACCTTCTAATTTTTCCTCATGCCCGATGTGGTTTTTGTAGATACCTTATTTTAATGATGAATGGTGACTCCTCTAATACTCCTTCATCGTTGGGGTTTTATGAGTACGATGTTCCTATTCTATCTTTGTCTCTTCAATGCCTTGTTCTTTTTCTGTATCCTTTCCACTCAGACCTGCATCCCACAGAGTACCCTTCTCCATTCCAATTTCTTCACTGGGTGGAGTTATCCACTCTGCTAACTAGAGTTGTACTATCGTGAGTAAGTCACCCTACATCATTAAATATGGCAATGGGTGTCATGTCCTTGTCGAGACCTTCCTTGCCTTCACACATACTCGATGGAAGTCTACTTAAAAGTCTACGATATTGCAGTATTGCCTATACATACTGGGTGATAGCCTTGGGTTCTAATTCACCATCATGTGTAAATCCATCAATATTATTATGAATAAAATCCTATTTTCCATTGCACGCGACGACTCCTTAGTATGCCAAAGGGAGGCATACTACATGGCTTCACAAACATTTGTTTTGATGAGAGGAAACTGCGAGTCCTCCAACTCCTTCCATGCAATTAGCGCGATGATGATGATTAACCATGCATAATTTGATCCGAATCTTGGGGGGAGGCCCCCAAGGTCTAAAAAATTGAAATGGAACTTGGGGGGGGGGGCGGAAGTCCCCAAGATCTAAAAATATGCAATTCCAGAAAGAAAAGGAGAGAACACATAGTAAATAAAACCACAAAGAAACCTTTCTTCATTAAAGCATATAATAACTATAAAGGCTACATTATGGTGGACAATCTGTCCTTTTACAAAATGTGACTTGTTACTTATAGCCCTTTTTGGTTACAATACCATAGGTAAATTCCATGGGTGGGTAAATCCCATGGGTGGGTAAAGCCCATGGGCGAATGTATACAATGGGTTGATGTCACTTACAATACCATTGGTTAATTCCATGTGTGGATAAATACCATGGGTGGATGCCACTTACAATACCATGGGTAAATTGCATGGGTGGATGAATACCATGGGTGAATGCCCTTTTCCATTCGAATAATAATGAAACATCTTCCCTTCCTCTTGCACTTCCTTGTAGTCTTCCAAAAACTCCTTAAACAAATAGGCAACCCAATTAAACTAGACCCTGGCACTGCGTTATGCAGCCAAAGAAGCCACGACCGCGGGGACCTCATTTTCTCAACACTTCCGCATGATTTTTCCTGCTAAGATGTGCATGGTGAAGCACACCCCTTGTTCATCGATGGAGTTAATTTCATACCCATGCCATTTCTTCACTATTACAAATTTATTCTTCATCATTTGTGCCATCACCTTGTCTTGATTCTTGCTCACAAACTCTTCTGTGAGGTCTTTTCCTTGGTGAGGTAGTCCTGTAATCCTTCTGATCAACATTTCATCGATCAAGATCCTCTTACCCCATCCATAGGAATCAATCATGTACTAATGCGAGAAAGTATCGCACATAGGTTGTATTGGATGTGCTTCTACTGAAGTGTGGCACAAGTAGCATATTTAACAGGTCTTCTCTCTGCAATCATGTAGCCCGTCAGTGTGGCTTTAACCTTGTAACTCTAGTTTTTGGGTAGTATACCTGATGCAGGTATCTTCTTGGCTAAAACTGTGGATATTTTCTTTGATCATTGAAATACCAGTCCTCCATCTTTAGTTGTGGGATCTTCCCCAATACTTCACCGTTAAACAACACTTCCTCTGGTAGAAATCGAGTGAACGTGCCAAACTTCACATCTTTTGGGTCCTTGACCTACATGGTGCTCAGTTTTCTCAGTGGCATGTAAGGTGGGAGCACAGAGGGAATTTTTTCGCCTCTGCTTCCATCGGTGCACCTCACCCTCTTCCTCACTGTCATGGATATCTTGTGGTTCTTTCTGCTGGATTGATTTCTTTCCATTATGTGCAGGTTTCTTCCCCTTGTCCTTCTTTTTCTTCATTCGCAGTTCCTTCTATGTATTCTTCCTCGGATATGTCATCAGTTCTATCCCAGAGACCTCAGTTGACCTCTTTTCCTGTTTCTTCTATGGCTGTACTTCTATGGGTACCTTCTTTCATGACGACCTCACGTGCCTTGAGGACATGGGTACATTTGCTTCTTTGGCTTGACCACCCTGGGCTTCCATGACTCTTTCTAGCCCTTTAATTGCAAATGCTCTAGCAATTGCCTCAAAGCTTCTCTTAGACATACAACAACTCACTTCCCTCACACTTAGTTGCAAATTCTCAAATTGAATTCTCCACACAACAAAGTGTAAAATGTGGTGTAGGATATGGCTTTTATAACAAATTTGAATTTTAAACTCCATGTTTGGCTAAGATCTTGCTCATTGAATGCATGTATGGTGCTAGATTCAGCCAATTGTGCTTCATAAATGCATTTCTCCCATGCCCTTTAACGAAAAATTTCTTTTAATGGTAGATTGTTCCTTCCAATGGTCATATTTCGAGCCAACTTAGACGAACCTTCCTTTGTGGCGTAGACATCCTTTCTTCATCACAGTTTCTCTGGAATTCATCATACTCCTGAGTATGGTGTAGTAATATCACTTTGGTGAAGTCCCTTTCTGCAGAGTAGTTTATAGTCTTGTGCCCACTTTCAACTGTAGGTGTCACTAAGACTTTCTTCCCTTCGTTTTTCAGTGCAAAGTTCTAGGGATAGAGTCATCCCTGTATAATTTCAATCTACTACCATGCACTCATCCTGGAATCAACTCACCATTTAACTTCACGAGCTAAAATGCACCACCATCAGAGAAGTCCTTGATGATATATGGCCCTAACCAATTTGTTTTAAATTTTCCTGGGAACTTCGCAAATTTACTGTCATATAATAGTACAAGATCTCCTTTTGAGAATATCTTCTTCTTGATGTTCCTGTCATGTCAGGATTTCTCCCTTTCTTTTTGCACTTGCTTATGGAACCCTGCTATGAACCTATCTTCTTGTAGAACCAATAACTACGACATCCTTTCCTTCATAATGTTAGGGTTTTCAATATCTATGAGCTCTACAATCCTCAAACTTGGCACAATGTACTCCATAGGCATAATTTCCTCTTGTCCATATACCAACCTAAAAGGTGTCTGCCCTATCAATTTCTTTCATGTTGTCCTATATTCCCACAACACCGTTGGAATCCTCAGATCCTAGTCATCCCTGTTCGCGTTGCATACCTTGGTCAATGCATTCTCTAGAATCTTATTAAAAGCTTCCACTGTTCCATTTTCTTGAGGGTGATAAGGAGTGCTCTTCTAGTGGTAAACCTGAAATTCCTTAGTTAATTCTTCGATGGTCTTATTCAAGAAGTGTGTCCCTTGGTCACTCATCAGAATACTTGGGCAAAAGCCAAATCTAGACAGTATATATTTGAAGACGAAATTCACAGTAGTTTCTACACTACAATCCTTCATTGGCGGTGCTTCAGCCCATCTTGTCAAATAATCAGATGTAGTGATTATATACCTCGTTCCAGTCATTTTCCCTGGTGGATTGATAGGTCCAACAAAGTCAATAGCCCATTTTTCAAAAGCTTGCAAGGTTATCAATGGTACTAGTCGCATCTCATCTCTCCTAGATGTCTTCCCTGTTCTTTGACATACATCACATGCTTGGCAGAATTATTTCACATCCTTATGTCCTATGGGCCACCATAACCCAGCTCTCAAGATTTTTTGCATGGTGGCCTTTCCTGCATAATATCCACTTGTGACTCCTCCATGAGATTTTGTTAGAATAATTTGTCTTTCGTGTTTAGGGATGTATCTGTGCAGTATTTAATTCAGCCTCATTTTGTACAAGTGTCCAACTATCGACAAGAAATTAGATACTCTGACTACCAACTCCTTTTTCTTCATAGTGTACTCCACAAGCGACATTCATGTAGCCAAAATCTGAATAATATCCGTGAAGTGATCATCTGTGACTCTAATTGCGAATAACTATGCATTAGGCAGGTTATCTTCAATACTTGTGGGTTCTTCTCCTGTCTCTATCCTTGATAGATGATCAAGCCCGACATTCAATCTTCTTGGCTTCACTACAACCTCAAAGTCATACTCCTGGAATAATAACAACCATCGACAATTTTTTCCTCCTAAAACAGGATTATTCACCAAATATTTTAGCACGTAGTGATTGGTGAACATCTTGAAATGTGATCTCAACAAATAGTGGCTGAACTTTTATAATGCATATACAATAGCTAACCCCTCTTTTTATGTTGTGCTAAAAATCTTCTCTGCCTTGGACATTTTTCTTCTTACAAATGCTATGGGGTGATAAATTTCTCTTTCTCTTGGCTACGCTAGTACTATACCAAACGCTATGCAAGATACATCAACATGTACACGAAACTCCTTATTCCAGTCTAGTAAAACCAGAATAGGCGTAGCCACCATATTTTCTTTCAGTACATCTAAACTTTTATGGAATTCTTCATTCCACTGAAAGGTCATGTATTTCTTTAGGAATTTCTCCACCAGTGTAGTTATCTATGCATACCCCTTTCAATAAAACTTTTGTAATATCTAGTGTGTCCCAATGTCGTGCGTAGTTGTCTCACTGTTTTTGGTGTTGGAAAGTTCACAATAACTGCGATCTTCATGGGATCCACCATTAATCCCTAGTTACAAACTACATGTCCCAATAGTATACCAAATGGTGCACATAAGATGCACTTTTTCAAGTTCAATGATATCTGGTATTGCCTACATGTATCAAACATCAACCTAAAGCTCACCACATGCTTCTTCGACATCCCAAAGACTGTCCAATCATCGAAGTAAACTTCAAAAAAATTGTGTATATATTCTTTGAAGGTTGTAACTACAACTCTGGAAAAGATCAAAGGAATATTCTTCAAACCAAAAGGCATAATTGTGTACTGGTAAGAGCCCCATTTTGTAGAAAAAGTTGTCTTATGTCTATCCTTTGGCGCAATTCTAATCTGATGGTACCCTGAAAATCCATCTGTGAAAGAATATACCTCCTGTCCTCCTACATTGTCCAATACCTCATCTATAAATGGTGTAGGGAAGGGGTCATGTAGACATGCATCATTCAATTTTCTCAAGTCCATAGAAATTATGATTTCCCCTTTTGCCTTCTTTTCCTGAACCACCATGGGACTTACCCATTCAGACTCTTCGACAGGTTCGATGATCCCAGCTGCTAACATTTTTTCTAATTCTTCCTTCACCTTTTCCTTATATTTTGGATTCATTCTATAAGGTCTTTACTTGACAGGCTTCGCATCAGGTTTCAGAGGAATCTTCATAACTCCCAAGTCTCCTACTATGCCCTTCATATCTAAGAACTTAGTGGGGAACAACTCCTGATACTCATGAAAAATATCTGTTATCTTGTTGACTGTGTCTTCATCCCAGTAATCTCCTATTGTTGCAAACTTCGGCTCATCTTCTGACCCTATATTCACCTTATTCATCTTTAATGGCTTCATTATATCAGGCATCTCTATTTCAGGTCCATTCACTTCATGGTGACCTTCAGATTCTACGATGTTGATATTGTGAGGATCTTCCTCCTCTTCTGCAGTGATATTGTAGCATTCCATTACATTATGTAACTACGCAGCCCAATCAGGTTTCCATATACATGGAACTTAATTTTCAAAAATTTTCTTCTTAACTATTTGAAGGGCTACACCTATATGTGGACAATCATCTTTAAAATTAAATGTCATTATAAATCCATCAATCATCTCTGCCGAGCTTGCAGTAGCATGACGCAATTCTATTTCCAAATACCAATTCTGAGGAATTGTCTCCATGGTATGGATGAAGCCATGCACCCATTCTTCTCGTGGAATTTATTTCCATGCTATCATACATAGTTTTATGTGTTATCTAGGATTAGCTTGACCATCATACCTATCTTCCAGTTTTGTTTCTACTTGACCAAGCATTATCCACATCAATCTTCGACATTGTTGTCAATATCCTATGTTCTTCTTATGTGTACCCCACCATCTAGCAGGAGTAGCTCTTAGGGCTAGATCCAGAGCTAACAACCTCTAACATTCTGGCACCTTTCTTTCATAATCTCTAAAGAAAGTATCAATATTACCAAAACCATCATAAAAAGGTAAATAACATACCTCTACTGTCATACAATGCACTGCTTTAGTGATCCTTTCACATCATCTTGTAGACACTTCATCTAAACTATTTTTCCATTTTTCTAATTCTTCTTCTGAATATGAAGTGCAAGAACTGTCTTGCTCCCAACCCAATTTTCCATCTACAGTAGGGTTGATCCATTCTTCTCCTTTTGTTGTTATCTAGTAAATCTTGTCGATGTCGTCTGCGTTATACTCCTCTTTAAAAATTTCAGTATACCTCTCTCCTTCTGATGGATCTAATGGAACAATGACTCTGACATTGTTACTTTCAAATATGATTTGCCTTTTATTCTAGTTAATTATAGCCATGTTAGAAAATTAATCCAATCCAAGCAACGTAGGATATGGATTCTATCACCGACAATTTCGATCACTTAAAAGTCAGTAGTAGTGTGCACTCCTTCAATGTCTATTGTGATACCTGACAACCTTTCTAGAGGAACAATATTCTATTGGTTCACCATCTTCAGCTGGATTGGTGACCATTGCAACTTTGGATTACCCATCAATTCCCAAGTCTACTTCGGCAAGACATTGGCATCAAATCCTAGATCTAGGCTAACCTGATCCATGTCTTATTCTCCAATCAGAGCAGTAAGCCTAATTTTTTTTCTAGTCTCTTCTTATGTAGATGTAGGTTGTGCACTGTGTGCATCTCACTATGTGGTACTTCCTCCGTAGAAGCACACGAGGCTATCAATTCCTGCAATCCCTCTACAAATTTTTGGTTTCTTAACAACTTCATGCAAGTCTATAGAAAATGTTTCAAAATATCTGGATCCACATCTTATGTCGCAACTGGTACTATCTCGCAGTTATTACTCTGAGCTGGTTGCATAGTAGAGGCTGAGGCCCCATCACCCATAGAGCTTCACCTTGCCTCCATGGATACTTGCTTTTCCTTCTAAATCTCAAATGGAGGGGCTTTTTCAGTAGTTTTTCTTACCCATGTTGCTTTAGCTTCCTTTTTACCATCGACTTTATCATCTCTAGTCACAACTTTGCTTCTTGTTATAATGTTGATGTGTGGTTCATCCTCCCTTGGCTCAACGATCATCATTTAAATATTTGTTGCAGGATGTTGGTTCCTTTTCTCCTACATCTTCGGGTTAAGGGCAGGATAGTATTATATCACGTGATCAAAAGATTTACAATAGTTGCAGGTTTTCGTAGGGTTATGACAATCCCTAGTGAAGTGTCATGCCTATCCATAGTTATAACAGATAATCTGGTTATGTCCTCGACCAGCTCCTCGTCCTCGTCCTCGTCCTTGGAAACCTTCTTGACCAACATGGTGGCCTGGCCCTTCATGTGTATGTCATTCAACTTGCATTCTATAAGCATTAGTAGTGTGCTCAATCATCAAGTCATAACTTCGACAATTTCTTTCATCATGGCCTACTGATTTACGAAAGTTTCAAAACAATTGCTTTAGGGTCTGTATGTACTTCTGTAATAAATAAAAATTTTCAGAGTGATGTTGGCCTCTCTTTCTACAAATATTGCACTACAAACTTGATCCTGGGTTCACTGGATTAGGTGCTCCACTTGCCAAGTAATCTCTGAACACAAGGAATTGGTCCTTATAATGGCCATCTGCTTTGTATTTCATACACCATACTTCTGATCTGGTTTCTTTACCTTTCTTGAGATCTTGCAATTCCAAGGTCAAATTTTCTAGTTGAATCTGAATCTGCTATACTCCTGCATGAGTATCTCTGATCGGCGATGCTTTTAGCTTCATTGAAATCTCCAATGCTTTAGATTGAGTCACGATCTTCTACTATGCCAAGGGTAACTTGATATGTGGTAGTAGCTTGGATATAAACCAATCCTTATGATGTTCTATGGGTATTTTAAATCTTACCTGTCCCATTAACACCTTGAATTGTTGATCCAACTCCCACACAGAATTAGTAGCCGTCTGTTTGATTCCCTCAGCTCTGTGATGCACTGTGATTCTGACTTCAACTTCTTGAATTATGATACCAACGCTTTCTTAATATCATCCAACGAAGTAGCTGAGTTAGTCACAGAATACTTCATGTACCATGTGAGTTCTCTTTGCTGCAACTTCGTGACAAGTTGCACATTATTTACATATTTGTCAGCGATCTATCTTGCTTTCCATATTGCATCAGCTACAAATCAGAACTAGTCAGGATCCTCTGATCCAAGCACTTTAAAGATAGGTAGCTTAATGTCATTGACCATTTTTCTTCTTGGGGGGTTAGGGGGAGGGGGAGGGGTAGGTGGTGTAGGGGAATTATGGGGAGAGGGATGGGGGGTAAGGGGAGTATATAGATGGGGAATCCAAAATACACCTTCATTTTTATCAACTCCTAACTTCGATGTGCCTTCAGGATGGGAGGGAGAATGTCGCGGGTTTGTTGGGTTACTTGCTTCTTCTTCATTCTCAGACCCACATACAAGGGACTATTAGTCTCAATAAAGTTCTTTGGTCCGTGTTCTACTCTATATCGCTTCCCACTTCATGTAGATCTTGGTCTTGGTTCAAACTTATTCCCTCTTCATCCAAACATTAATCTAAATCCATTCATAGTACACCCTTTTCATATAAAATAATTTTAATCTACAGCTTCAAAGAGTTCAGGTACTTATCTTGCGGACCCTTGAAAAATCTTTGCTCAGCTTCATTGTAAGATATAATCATGTCTATTCTGAATTCAGTAATAAATCCTCCCAAAATGCTATTGATCCAGAAGTCAACAACTCTTGAGATCCTATTATTGGCGTTCTTGAGTCATTGTATCAATTCAAGATTCCACTCAGGTTAATCTCTTTTAAAACAAGTCTTATGCTCAATCAAATTTGATACCTGTTGGAGGGAAATGCTCCCCTAGGGCTTTTCGGGTTGAAACCCTAGCAGACTGAAAGTTGTCTATTCAAAGAAGTACACATTCACACAGCCATTATGCTATTATAAGCAAATTCTATTGTAAAGGGTACGTACCTTAGGTCCTATGTTTGAGAAGGCCCTTAGGGTCCAAACCCTTCTTGGAGTTCCCTTCTTCTCTTTTGTCCTGCAAAACAACCAATTCCAAAGAACACAGTAGTATATGGACAAAACCTTATAAATAAACCATCTTCATGTTATAAATAAAGGTAGTTAGTTATGAAATCCAAACAACCATCTACATATGAATTCTAAACATGAATATCATTAACATAAAGAGGATTCATTTCGGGAACCAAGACGTGTTTCTTTTATTATAGACAAATAAAGTACATAAAAAGGAATGATTTCACCTGAGTCACCTTTAGCAGGTTCCAAGCAAAGCTTCCTTCCGGATCCGTTCCAGCCTCAAGCCTTTAACAAACTCCTTCCATGACTCTCTCCATGATGTCACAAGTAATGGATGAACATCAGCACACAAGGAAACAAGAGTTTCCTGTACAAATGGGGGAAGTGCAGAAGGCACAAGGGACTTCAGACCTGGTGAGGGGAAAAATCTCAGCATAATAACCTTTCTCTCTCCTCTCTCCTCCTTTAGGCCTTCCCTTTGAGGTTTTTCTATACCTCTCCCAAAGTAGTTTTTTAGTTGGGAGTTGGTTGGGAACAGTTGGGCCACGGGCACTAACAGGTGACCAGTAGGTAAAACCCGTGATCTCTGCCCGAAAATGAGGAATTTTATATTTTTTTAAGTGTTTTAATACATATATGCGGGTTGGGTATACACAGACCCGTGTATACACACGTTTAACTCAGGGCAATTTCGCGTATAAGGGATAAAACACTGTTTTTTAAATTTTAGGACCAGGTCTAGAAGGAGGGGTTGCCCTAGGCCATGAGTGCAGCATCACAAACCATAAGAGTGAGATTTGGAGCTATAACAGATGCCCCCTAATATATGAGGTCAGAAGGGGTACATGATGGCTGAAATATATTATGCAAGTACATGGAAAGGAAGTCTGTCAAAAACCGAGGAGGACTTCACCAGAATTCAGCCTACCAAGCCACCAAAGGAGATCAGAAAGAAACACTGTCTGAGGCGGGCATACCCATGCTCAGAAAAAGTAAAGCATGTCCACATAACAAGTACAAGCGGATCCACTAAGTATACAAGTATAAATGACTGAAAGATACATAATGGATCATCTGATCATGATGAACAAGTACATGTCTGAATATCACATATAAGATTGTCAATGATACTGAAAGATGCAATCGGATCACTGATATCAAAGACTAATCCCAAAAGGTACCAACTGAACATGATGGAATAGGATGGTACTACACTGCAAACTCAGGTTCCAGCATATAGAATGTCGCCATGACTGACTGCAACATATAAAGTGGAGTGGTATCAACTAGCAGCAACAAGAGCAACTGTCAAGTGAACCAATGAATGCTGATATAACCTGAGGTCTTCACCGACCGCCGTGGCACATTTCTACACCATGGGAATAAATGATCTGAAGTCGGCCATGTGAGAAATCGTTTGATTACCGGTCATTGATGTATACTGTTAACAAACGCGAGACTACTCACCGATAATGATAATGAGCGTTAAGGTACCCAGTACAATCTAACAAGTGTGAATAGATGAGCTGGAGTTGAACACCTGTAAGAATCTATCGATCAGGAGACAATGATGGTTTCCCACTGTCGATAACGAAGGATCTGCCACTAATGACTGCAAACCCCAAGGTACTGCCAAATGGACTCTAGATCTTTGCCCCAGAGCAATGAGTCGGAGTCGATAGGGAAAGATCCTCTAGAAGGAAGGCATTGAGGCATCCTTCATCAATCTAGCGTGAGTGTAACCCGTAGGCCAATAATGTGGAAGGAATTGGACGAAAAAGATGTAGTAACCCAACCGAAGTATGTTTCTGGCGTACACAAGATGTGGCTAGTGCACGACAGAAACTCTCTGAACCAACCAATAATGAAAGCTGACATAGAGGCGAGGTATCCACCAATAGGGTCAAATGGAAACCAAGGTACTGCATGAATCCCAATGTGTGATAATGTAAGCTGATGTCGAACACAAGGGAAACCACTCAGTCAAAGACCCATGATACTGATCGATGCTGAGCACAAGGTGACCTATCAATAATGAAAATAGGGCCAGGGTGCGGCTCTAGGCCTGTCCTCAGAGCAAGATGTCGTCGTCGATAAGGACAAGACCCGCCAGCAAGAAGTCAATGGGGACCTTCCCAAACCGGCACGAGTAAAGGAGCAATATAGCTGATGTGATGACAGACATGACACTGACAACCAGGGATGGCCGACTGAAAAATGAGTCAAGAGACACTGCAGAGAGGCCGACTCAGGCTAACTTCCCTTGAACAAAAGCACGAATCAATGTGACTATGTGGCAACACATGATGACTCTGTATAAGTTCGCCATGCAGGAGGCACGAACGAACCCTCCATATGATTGGAAGAGATAACCAATCGGGGGAGAACTAACTCAATAACAAGGTTAAGGTGTACCTAAGTCAAACTAAATCCCACCCATACGGAGGAGACTTTGTTCTGAGTGCTTTGTTCAAGGGCGAAACGACTGACTCTAGCTACCAACAATAAATGGAAATACTGTCCCGTTCCCGCTCTTTTTGGAATATTTATTTTTTTTGTCTTTTTCTGTTAAGCTGGAAAAAGAATAAAAGAATGCTATGGTACAGTGGAAAGAACAAGTGTCGGTGAAATAGATGATCTAGTTCCTGGGAATGGAACGTTCCTATGCTCAATGCAGGGAGGTGAAAACTGGTCGGTGACACTCAAAGGTATGTTCCTTCCACGAGTCAAGGTGTGTCAAGCTGCAGAAGTCAAAGGTATGCAAGGTTGATTTTGCAATCATCATGGTCAAAAGTTGGCTTAAACATGAGTCCAAGTGAAGCCGGTTCTAGGCCAAAAGGTGCAAGTGGTCAACATGTAATGCAGTAGTACAACTCAACACAAAGGAGCCTCTAGGGTATAAGGCCAGAACGAAGCGAAGAAGCAAAGAGGAATGAGTCTTCATTGCATAAGTCATGGCGGGACTAAAGAGGACTCCCGAGCCTAGGGACGAAAAATTAGCATGAGTGCTAAGCGACAATAAGGTACTAACTAGGGCACCCATGATAAGGTAGGCTCTACCACACAAGTCATGATACTTCTAAGCAATGAGAAGGTTCTGCACCATAACTTGGTGGGGTCGATCCTAAGGAAAAATGGGAAAGGAAACTGATAAGTGCACAATGCAGGCAGAAAAACCTAACCTATATGCCAGTTTCGAGAACCAATACCTGTCTGAACGAACCAACCATAAACTTCCAAAGGAGAAATCTTCCAAGTTCTCATATATACAATATGGTATAGGGAACCATGCAACCTTTCGGATTACGTATAATAGCTCTTCTAGACAAACCCCTTGCAGGGATCAGACCAAGGGCTCCTTTGGTAGTCATAAATCATGGCTTCAAAGAGTTCCTCCTGTGAAGGCAAAGCAAGATCTGAGAAATCATGAGAACTACAAGGATCAAAAGAGGGAATTAAGGGGTCCCATGTCCCTATAGGAAGAATCTCTCGGTCAACTGTCGGGACCAAGTCCCAAGAAGGAGAATAATAGGTCAAAGGATCCTTCTTAGAAGCGATTGAACATTGAGGATTCAATGCCACATAATTCACCCGTGGCGAGGTAGAGTCTACTTGAACACTTGGAAAAAACCAAGGGGCATTCTGCAGTAAAGTCGAATTAGGGTGGTGATTATCAAATGCAAGCTGATCAATAGTGACAATATTCCCGTTATGAGGAAAGCACATTACTCGAAAGAGTGAAGACACCATAGCATTCATAGCATATACATAATCACACTCAAGTAGCATATTAAAGTCTAAAGGGCTATCAACCACCATCATATCGATTAAGACAGTATTCCCACCTAAAGTGATAGGCAATTGAGGAAGAACACCCATAGATTCACTCGGTCTTCTATCATAGGCTAACAACTGACTCTGAGCTGTCAACAACTTTGGGGAACCCAAAGCTTTCCAAGTCAAAGAGGATATAATACTTGCAGAGGATCCTTCATCCACCATACATCGATAGACATTTGTGGAATTAACTCTGACCTTTATTTGAAAAGGTGCAGCGGAAGGAATACGAGGCTCAACAAGACTATCCCAATCAAAGGAAACACTCTTAGAACTTGGAGGGGGAACATTCGAAGAAACTGGAATGCCCCATATACTAGAAGACTCTATACTAGAGATCAAACAGACTCTTTTGTTAGGCACTTCACCCCCCAAAAGAGGAGTGTAATCGGCCAGCGATTGCACTATTTCTACCACCTTATCAACCAATGGTTGAGGGGATTGATGAGAAACCATATTAGATTTAGGAGTAGAAGTACTTTCAGACTCGGACCATATCCTTTGAACCTCTGGAATGCCAGGGCATAAATGAGTAAGATGGTCTCCCTTGCATATCTTACAAGGGAACTTAGGTTTAAAACTTCTACATCCAGGTTTCTTATCAACCTCCAATCTGTCGACATGACTAGCAGTGGTTTGCAGAGAGTCCCAAACATGACTTGCAGAGGATCTTGACTCTTTGCTAGTATGACTTGCAGTGACTAGGCTCGTGCCCCCAGCATGACTCGCAGCGGCTGAAGGCTCATCTTTAACATGACTCGCAGAGGTTGATGATGAAGTGCTAGTATGACTGGCAGTGACTAGACTCGTGTCCCCAGCATGCCTTTCAGTGGCTGAAGACTCATCTCCAACATGACTGGCAGAGGTTGAGGATGAAACGCTAGTGTGACTTGTAGTGACTAGACTTGTGCCCTAGCATGACTTGCAGTGGCTGAAGGCTTATCTCCAACATGACTCGCAGAGGTTGAAGATGAATGGATAGAATTATTCTTCTTCTTTGACTTCCTTTTCCTCATTTTTTTAGATTTCTTGTTACAAGAAGGAGGAGAAGAAGGAATCCCAAATTTCTCTTTGAAAGAAGATGAACAATTAGCACCCATGTGATGCCCTTGAAATAAAGCATTCAACTGAGAAGCTTCAAGAGCATTTGGAATATTCGGAGTGGACCACAGCCAAACTGGTAGTCCAACATTCAATCCAGGAATATTCAAAGTGGCCATCAAGGGAGTACCAACGTTTCCAAAGAAAGGAAAAGCACAAGGATCCCCTTTTGGAAGGATACCTTGGTTGGTTTCCACAGGAATATTAGCCATATCAAACTGATCCAAAGACCCTTCCCTTACGGGAATGAAGAAATAACTTTTCACGGAATATAGATAGGCAATCAAAACATTTGCCCTTGAAGAGGCAACTCCACAACTTCTGAAAGAGTGACCAAAAACCTTTCAAGATCGGCACAGTGGTAAGCCAGTCACCCAGAACACAAAGTCCAACCATGACTAGACAAAAATACCTAAAGCCAACTATATACAAGGAGCAAAGAGCACTCACTAGAAAGTCCCTAAAAGAAGTCAGCCGGTCAAACAACTTCCAAGTATTTCCACTTCGGGTGATGAGGACCAGACACCAAAATACAAGAAAGTGAAGTGGGGGGCCTTCCGAAGATAGTCTGGGATAATGACGGCCTAGTCCTATCAGCGAAGGTAACAGAGAAAGTTACGCTGACCTCCTAACAACAGCCTGCGCCGGTGTAAGCCCCCAAGCTTCGCAAGGGTGCCCTCCAGTGGTACCGTTGAGAGTGATGCAACGTCGACCTCAGGTGCCATGGGATTCCCCTCCGCAACCACCTGTGTAGATCCCTAGGAGTAGCAACTATGGATACCAACTCGTTGCAGAAGCCAGGCAGAACAGTCATGAGGTAAGTTCGGACAAGTAGGAGAGGGGGTATCTCTCTTCCATGTCTTCACAGACACTCGTGCTTAACTCCCAGATCCAGAGCTTTCCTGGTCTTCCTAACGCTATTGGATTTTCTCTCGTTATTTAGACTCCTATGTTTGACGTTTAAATGGCCTTGGAGAGTTAACTCTCCACTCGCCTAATCCAAGGCCCTAAAATCCTAAACTTGGTGTAACTGACTAAAACAAAAAGTTCTAGTGAATTTTAGTTAGCACTTGATTTTAAAATAGGCTGTTCTTTAAGTCACAAGGTAACGGAAGTGAAACTAGTGGTGTTTTTTGATGCAAAAGAAATTAATAAAAACTTAACTACATGCACATGCACTTTTTTTGTTTTTCGATGAAGAGCAATTTCTATAGGGTTCAGAGGAACTTCTAATAAAACAAATTTTTCTTTTCTTTTCATTAATTCACGCTTCACACTCACAAAAGCTAACAAATCTATATATGCCTAAAAAGGTATGCAAATCTATTCTAATGCAACAAATATATGCCGATGCAACATTCGAAACTACTCTAACAAAATGAAAGTTGCTTGCTTATCAATCTTTATCTTGCCACTTAAAATGTCTAGATGGAATATGAGATGCTACCATTCATTTCGTCTAAACACTAAAAACAAGTTCTAAGACAAACATAAAGCACTTTCATTCACAAAATGAAAACCAAATGAAAACCAAGCTCAAGAAAGAAAAACTAAGTTTTTCAAAAAGATTTTCTTCAAAAGTAACAACAAAAGAGTCTTTTCAAAAATGCTCTCAACAACACTGAAACTTGTGATTGAAGAATAGGCAATCAAACACTTTTGCAAGTTGACACCACACAACGGATGAAAACTCAACAAAAATAAATGTGTTTAAAAGTGCTCTTAACAATCAAAAGCAGCAATGAAATCTTTGGAAATGAAAACCAAAAAGATCAAAAAGACAAATTCCAAGAAAGTGTCAATCAACAACTTTCATGAAACAAAGAAGTGGATGGTCACAAAAAGCGGTTTTTGTCAAGCAAACAAAAAGTCACCAAAAGCAAGGTTAACACAAAGATTGAGATCAATCTTCCTACCCTGATGAATCATAGCAGCAAAGATTCCTAGCAAGAAATCTTGCTTGCTTTAGCAAAAAACAAGATCAATACTTCTTATAATCAGAGAGAATTCAGAACAAGATGCTCGCTGTAAAACAAATAACTGATACTGGAAAATGATTGTTTCAGACTGACTCAAACTACCAGACAGACCTTCAGAGACAAAAAGATTTACAAATCTTGAAAATTGCATGATATACGTGATTTTACTTATGTACAGAATGCATGTATATGCTACTGTAACTAAGGAAACCTGCGTATACACGGGTTCACTTAAAGAAACATGCATACATACGCCTCTGTAACTAAGAAAAACAACGTATATAAAAGGTTTCAAGAAAAATAAAAAACAAACTGAAGAAACTGGCAAAACTTAAAGTTCAAAAACAGACCAGACAACAACAGCAAACAAACAGGAAGCTGAGCCCTAATTGGCTTGAAAAACACCCGAACAAGGAACAACAAGAGTGTTGTCCCCAGTGGAGTCACCAATTCTGTTGGAGGGAAATGCTCCCCTATGGCTTTTTGGGTTGAAACCCTAGCAGACTGAAAGTTGTCTATTCAAAGAAGCACACATTCACACAGCCATTATGCTATTATAAGCAAATTCTATTGTAAAGGGTACGTACCTTAGGTTCTACATTTGAGAAGGCCCTTAGGGTCCAAACCCTTCTTGGAGTTCCCTTCTTCTCTTTTGTCCTGCAAAACAACCATTTCCAAAGAACACAACAGTATATGGACAAAACCTTATAAATAAACCATCTTCATGTTATAAATAAAGGTAGTTAGTTATGAAATCCAAACAACCATCTACATATCAATTCTAAACATGAATATCATTAACATAAATAGGATTCATTTCGAGAACCAAGACATGTGTTTCTTTTATTATAGACAAATAAAGTACATAAAAAGGAATGATTTCACCTGAGTCACCTTTAGCAGGCTCCAAGCAAAGCTTCCTTCCGGATCCGTTCCAGGCTCAAGCCTTTAACAAACTCCTTCCATGATTCTCTCCATGATGTCACAAGTAATGGATGAACATCAACACACAAGGAAACAAGAGTTTCCTGTACAAATGGGGGAAGTACAGAAGGCACAAGGGACTTCAGACCTGGTGAGGGGAAAAATCTCAGCATAATAACCTTTCTCTCTCCACTCTCCTCCTTTAGGCCTTCCTTTTGAGGTCTTTTTATACCTCTCCCAAAGTAGTTTTTTAGTTGGGAGTTGGTTGGGAACTATTGGGCCACGGGCACTAACAAGTGATCAGCAGGTAAAACCAGTGATCTCCGCCCAAAAATGAGGAATTTATATTTTTTTAATTGTTTTAATACATATACGGGGGTTGGGTATACACAGACCCGCGTATACACGCGTTTAACTCAGGGAAATGTCGTGTATAAGGGATAAAACACTAGTTTTTAAATTTTAGGACCAGGTCTGGAAGGAGGGGTTGCCCTAGGCCATGAGTGCAGCATCAAAAACCATAAGAGTGAGATTTGGAGCTATAACAATACCCACTTGTGAATTTAAATGTGAAACGAACCAAATAATTTTTCGTGTTGTTTTGTATAGAGATACTTTTGTAACCAGGCTTTGGTTGACAATTGCGGGTTTCTTTTTTCCTGAAATGAAAATCCTCACTCTTTTTGTTCAACCCACTCCAGGATTTCCTTCTTCAAAAAATGCCAAAACATATCCCTCAAACAGATCCCATTCTCGGAACGAAACCATTTGTTGGCTCAAGGGGCTTGGACCTAGGTTCAAAGTGTACTGCGCATTAAAAAAAACCTCAACTACTGGCGCTTTCGACGACCTACAAGTAGATCAAAGGCTCACCCCAAGTGACTATGGCAGTGCTGACAAGGTTAATCCTAACTGTGGATAGAGACAATCCCTCTAGCCCAATGAGTGGGTCTAGCAACTGAAGTGACAATCAACTAGACATCTTCCTAGATTATAATTGAAAAGTAGAATGAGAGAGAATACCTACCTAGTTCTGATGCTATTCTGATTTCCTTTGTTGAGATTCTCGAATTGATTTTGTCACGGACTTGTCCCTCATTCTCTCAGCGCTTATGTATCTGCACAAGTAATCAAGAGACAACAAAGCATGCCAAAACCAATAGCAAATCTAATAATGACCTACTTAGCTGATCAAGGAATGCCAAGCTAATACATACATGAACATATATATTTTGGGAGGATGAACTAGCAGTTGTATATTATTTAAAGAATTAAGGGAAGCTTACAACCATAGCCCTGATGTTGAAAGGCTCTCCTTGAGTGGTAATCCAAGTCCAAGCCAAGAAACTCTCCAAACACTCCTTCTCCAAGTCTAATGAATAGCCTCTAAGGACAAGCTCAGCATAGGGGTGCAAATGGACAAAGACCAACCATTTAGGAATGTGAGAGGAGGAATTTATAGGCTGGGAGAGGGAGTTAGGACTCCTCCAAAGATAAGATTAGGCCCACATCTCAAGGAGGTAGCTCATAGGGATAAGACAAAGAGGTCAAGTTAGGAGGATTCAACCTCATCTATGTGAAACCACCTCCATCTCGTTGCTCTCGAAGCTTCTAGATCATGAAGCTTCTCATCCTCTTTGGGAAAATTACCTTTTTGAGATCATCACGGGTATGGCGAGGAACAAATTGATGCCATCACGGGTCAAACACAGTGAAAAACATGACCATCACATTTTTTAGCTTCATAAGAGCGATGACCCTCATTTTAGGGTTTTAAGAGCTATTTCTTCAAGGAAAGCTCAAGACATTTTCCAAGCAAAGTTAAAGGAGGGATCTGAGTTGTATACATCAATGAGTATATTGTATAATGATCATGTTTCAGGCACTTCAGGGTATGTCATAGGGAATTGTAGGAGGCACGAAAAAACATTGTGTAATAGATGCCCCTTAAAGCAAGAAGGGAGAACAAGGAGTGATGGCTGAGACGCTTTACGACCTTTTGGCAAGGACGAGGAAACACATTGTCAGGAGACCCGCAAATCAAGGACACATATAAATATACATATATGAGATCAAGACATGAATACACAACATGGATGTAACCATTCGGATGATGAAGACTAGATAAAAAGATCCATGGTATGGGCACAACCATCTAGATAACAAGGATCTTCATAAATATAAAGTCTCACGGTATGGTCACAGTCATCCGTATAGTAGAAACATGTGCAGAATCATGAATGAAATATAAATCCATGAAACCTGATCCATAAAAGACAAGACTCAGGGTCTTGTGCTCCATCCCGACCCGATCAACGTACGAATCCTAACATGCGAATAAACGTGTTGAAGTCGAACATGCTAGAAAACCATCTGATTACAAGCCAATGATGTGGACCGTTAACGATTAAGAGATAAAACACTAATAATGACAATGGATCTCAAGGTACAATAGTACAATCCATGAATGTGATAATGAAGCTGAGGTCAAACACTCATTGAACCACCTGATCGAAAGCCAATAACAAAGACCTGTTGTCAGATGCGAAGTGTTAGGATATTCCGACACATAGGATATAGTTAAGTTCAACTTGGTCTAGTATAGAGTTAGGTTAGAGTTAGGTAAAGTGTGTTTCTTTACCATTGTACATTTTGTAACTTACAATCCGACGGTCACGATATGTAGTGATCCGACGGTTCACTCTCACCTCGGTATTACCGACACTTGATCCGTGGCTTGACACCCGATTGGTCCATGAGTTCTATTTAAAGCGCATGGAGGGTCATTGTTCGGGCAATCCGTGCATGAGAGAAGCTTATGTAAATTTTCATTCTTTGATTAATAAATTGTCTGTACCCACGTTGGGACAGGCCGTGGACTGTTTCCCTCCTTGCACTCTGAGGGTTTTAACCACGTCAAAAATACTGGTGTATTGATTTGAGATCTGGTTGTGAGCGGTGTCCTCTTGGTATTCTTTCTGAGGAACTTACCCTGTAAATTCCTACATGGTATCGGAGCTATTTGAGGGCCGCGTCCGTTGGTGATCCAAATCTGAAGCCGGTAGAACTGCATGCGGCTGTCGTTTCCTAGATCTGCTGTTTCTGACTGCTTTCGGGCCGAGAGGACTGCTCTGTTGCGTTCGGAGCATCTGTTTCAGTGAGGAACCCCTTTCGTTTCACGCGAAAAGGTTTCCGGTAGCCCTAGCTGCGTCATTTTTCAGATCGGGAGGTATACAGTGTTTTTTTTGCAGTTTACTGTCATTTTCTCTCTGCTTATTTCGGTTTCGGTTTATTTAGCCTTTTTTTTCCCGGATCTATACCTTTCATTTCTGCGTATGCTCTTTGCCCTGCGACTCTGTGCGATCTGGGCAAATCAGAAACAGAAAGAAAGGATTTTTCTCATGCGTATGCTCTTTTCCCTGCACCTTAGTGTGATCTCGGAAAATCAGAAACATTGAGAAAAATATTTAGTTTTTCGGCTAAAAGCTAACTCTGAGATTTTTTTTAAATTTCTAGTTTTTTGGCTAAAGCTAACTTCGAGCCGTAAGGTTCGTTTTTCTTTGGATATTCGTGTTGGGTTTTGTGTTTTGTGTTTTGTAGGGAAAAGAGTCTTCCCAAGGCAAGCACGCAAATCGAGGCCCCCCCCCCCCCTCTCTCTCTCTCTCTCTCTCTCTCTCTCTCTCTCTCTCTCTCTCTCTCTCTCTCTCTCTCTCTCTCTCTCTCTCTCTCTCTCTCTCTCTCTCTCTCTCTCTCTCTCTCTCTCTCTCTCTCTCTCTCTCTCTCTCTCTCTCTCTCAAATATTTTGTATAGATCAATTGGTTCAAAGACCTTTTAAGAGAGTAGAGGTCTTGGGTTCAAGTCTCCATTTTGTGGGGGCGGATTTTTTCATTCCCGCACATTCGCGCACTTTGCCGGCAACGTCAACAATTTTTTTTCAAAAAGCCATAACTTCTTCATCCGGAAGCCTTTTTCAGAGCCGTTTTTTTTAAAACCGCCTATTTTTTCGAGATCTATCCATTGGACCACTTACTTTCAGCATCTTCAGCTTCAGTTGTTTTTCAAAAAATGGAAAGTCCATGCCAAGTCATTCTTGACAGCACTAACTACTTCCAATGGGTAGCCTACATGGGAGATTTACTTAGAAGTAAAGGTCTCTTCAGAATAGCCACAGACCAAGAGAAGAAACCCAAAGATGAAGACAAGGCCGAAAAATGGGAAAATCGACAAGATCAAGCACGTGGTTTGATAGGAATGTCTGTTTCTCCTGATCTTAGATTCCACATTGCAGAAATTGAAACTCCTCATGAAGCATTAGAAAAACTTGCTAAAGTTTTTGGGATTAAAAATGAAATTAGAGCCCATCAACTTGAGAATGAGTTGCTTACTTTGGATCCTAATAATTTTTCTTGCATTGAAGATTTCTTGTCCAAATTCAAGACCCTTAGATATCTCTTGGAAGGTGTTAAAGTTAAGAAAGAAGATGGTAACCTTATTTATTCCATCCTTACTAAGTTGGGACCAGCCTACTCTGTATTTGTTTCCACTTTCCATTCTACCAGGGAAGCTTTCATTTGTCAAGGCAAAGACTACAAGCCCCCTTCCTTTGACTCCTTTTGTGATTCCTTAATAAGAGAACAAGAAAAACTCTTACACCTTGGTCTTCTTAATCTTGGAAACTCTTCCTCGAAAGCGTTAGCCGCCCAGCAGCAACCAAATTCAAAGAATCCTAAGAAGTCTTATCCTCAAAGGAATGGTCCTAAACCAACTCAGCCTCAAGATGAAAGATCATTTCAGCAATATGACAAGACCAATAAAAACAAATGGAAGAAGACTGACAGACATTGTAACTTTTGTAATCGAGATGGCCACTTAGAATCTAAATGCTTTAAGAAGATGGAAGCCTTGGAAGCCGCAATGAAGAAACATAACATCCATCTGGAGCCTACTTCAACTTCAACTTCCGGAACGGCATTTTCTGCATGTCATCGTCAATCATCTCAGTCTGGTTATGCATTAAATGTATCTTCTTCTTCTTCTCATTCTCATGAGTGGCTCATTGATTCTGGAGCCTCTTGTCACATGGCCAAAAACCAAGCCATGTTTTCTTCTTTAAATGATTGTAACACCAAAAATATATATGTTGGTGATGATAGATCTCTTAATGTTGTAGGGACTGGAACTGTTCATCTAGACAATGGTCAGTTCAATGATGTATTATGTGTTCCAAACTTATCCTGCAACCTTCTATCTGTCTATCAGATAACTCATTCAGGTGAAGGTAAAATTGTTGAATTTTCACCTCATGATGTTGTAATCAAGGATCTAAAAGATCCTAAACAGATTCTAGCTACTGGTCTTGCTGATGATTCCAAAAGGTTGTATAAGTTTCACAACTTTGGGTCATCCCATCTTCCCTCAGTATTTGTTGCTCATAATGATGAAGTGAGCAAACTTTGGCATGAGCGGTATGGTCACTTAAACTATCGCTCCCTTCAGCATCTATGTAAAGAAAACATGGTGACAGGTCTTCCTATGGTATCTTGCAAAGATGGTGTTTGTTCCGGATGTGTACTCGGAAAACATCATCGGGACAGTTTTGACAAACGTGCCTCTTGGCACGCCTCAGCCCCTTTACAGCTTGTGCACAGTGATTTATGTGGTCCTCTTCCTGTTGCTTCATTCTCTGGCTGCAAGTACTTCTTAACTTTCATTGATGATTTCTCCAGACGCACTTGGGTATACTTCTTAAAACTCAAGAGCGAAGTATTTACCACCTTTTTGGCCTTCAAAGCATTCGTTGAAAAACAATCTGGACATCAAATTCTTAAGCTAAGAACTGATAATGGTGGAGAATATGTTAAAAATGCATTCATCAACTTTTGCACCGAAAATGGAATTCAAATGCAACATACTGTTCCATACACTCCACAACAAAATGGTGTAGCTGAAAGGAAAAATCGCACCTTAAAGGAAATGGCTAATTGTATGCTGCAATCTAAAGGACTCAGTCTTAGTTTTTGGGCCGAAGCAATTAATTGTGCAAATTATATAATCAATCGCACTCCTACTAAGGTTCTAGAGAATATCACTCCAGAAGAAGCTTGGAGTTCCATTAAACCAGATGTAAGTCACTTTCGTGTGTTTGGAAGTGAAGCATGGGCCCATATTCCAGATGAAAAGCATAAAGCCTTAGAACCTAAGAGTGAGAAATGTACTTTTGTTGGATATTCTGAAGATGTAAAAGGCTATAGACTTATTCCATTTAAGTCCAAAAATGTTATCATTAGAAGAGATGTAAAATTTGATGAAAATAAATCGGCCTGCGAGCCTAGTCCGGCGGATGTGCCACCTCTTCCTATCTCTTCTATCTTTGAAAACATTTCTTCTTCTGATGATGAAAGCGAGGATGATAATCCTTCCCCACCTTCTCAGGATCCTCAACTTCCAAGATGGGTCCGTGCTACTCGGGATGCAGCAGGTGATCTTGCCGGTGATCCTACAGATCAGCGACGTACACGTTCTCAGTTTGAAAGAGCCTCTTCTTTACTGGCTCAAGCTCCAGTAAATCATGATCCTGACACTTTTGCAGAAGCTTCAGGCCATCCACATTGGGAAACAGCTATGAATGAAGAATATCATTCATTAATGACAAATGATACATGGGATCTTGTTCCTCTACCAAAGGGACGCAAACTTGTTAGATGCAAATGGGTTTACAGAACCAAGTATGGACCAGATGGGAAAGTTGATAAACATAAAGCTCGTCTAGTTGCTAAGGGCTTTTCACAGGTTGAAGGCATTGACTACACTGAAACCTTCTCTCCAGTTGCCAAAATGAACTCTATCCGCCTTGTTCTTTCCCTTGCTGCCTCTTTAAAATGGGAAGTCCATCAAATGGATGTTAAATCTGCCTTCTTGCATGGTGACTTGCAGGAAGAAATCTATATGGAACAACCCATTGGCTTCATACAAACAGACTCCAGCCTCGTTTGTCGACTTAAGAAATCCCTTTATGGCCTCAAGCAAGCTCCTCGAGCTTGGTATGCCAAAATGGATAGCTTTCTTTTAGAATCTGGCTTTTCTAGGTGTCATTCTGACAATACTGTCTACACCAAGAAAGTGGGCAACTCTCTCATCATCCTTGTTCTTTATGTTGATGATCTTATTCTTACTGGTAGTGATCCCAACCTTATAAACCATGTGAAGTCCAGCCTTAAAAAGAAATTTGAAATGACAGACTTAGGACACTTACACTATTTTCTCGGTCTTCAAGTCTTGCAATCCCAAGAGGGTATTTTCCTTTCCCAGTCCAAGTATGCTTGTGATATTCTTCGTCATTTTCACATGGAAGACTGTAAGCCAGCCACTTCTCCCTTTCAGTCTGGAGTCAAACTTTCAGTCTCTTGTACTTCTCCTGAAGTTGATGCTACCTTATACCGTCAACTTGTCGGAAAACTCTTGTATTTAACCCATACTCGTCCTGATCTTTCCTTTGCTGTTGGCCTTGTTGCTCGTTTTATGCAAAACCCCCGTGAAAGTCATTGGAAAGCAGCTAAAAGAATACTTCGTTATGTTCGAGGTACAGTACAGTTTGGGATTCATTACAGTGCCAAAGCAGCTCCTCTGTTAGTTGGTTTCACTGATTCTGATTGGGCTGGTGACCTTGATGATCGGAAGTCTACTGCCGGTTATGTCTTCACTCTTGGTTCAGGACCTATTACATGGGCTTGTAAGAAACAGGCTGCCATTTCTCTTTCATCAGCAGAAGCAGAGTATCGTGGTGCCGTGGAAGCTAGTAAGGAAGCCTTGTGGCTTCGTCAGATCCTATCAGAGTTTGGCTTTGAGCAGCAGCATCCAACCACACTTTGGTGTGATAATCAAAGTGCCATTCAGCTATGCAAAGATCCAGTCCAGCATCAGCGCAGCAAACACATTGAACTACACATGCACTTCATCAGAAAGCTCATTCATGACCATGTTCTTGAAGTGCAATATTGTCCAACAGATGATCAGGTTGCAGACATCTTCACAAAGGCTCTCACAGAGGCGAAGTTCACTAAACTTCGATATATGCTTGGAGTTCAGGAAGTTGTCACTAAGGGGGGATAGGCTCTAGTGCCTCCTTCCTTCTCCTATTGTGTCATATTTGTAAATCCTTCAATCCTATCCCAAGTTGTTCTTAAGGGGGGATGTTAGGATATTCCGACACATAGGATATAGTTAAGTTCAACTTGGTCTAGTATAGAGTTAGGTTAGAGTTAGGTAAAGTGTGTTTCTTTACCGTTGTACATTTTGTAACTTACAATCCGACGGTCACGATATGTAGTGATCCGACGGTTCACTCTCACCTCGGTATTACCGACACTTGATCCGTGGCTTGACACCCGATTGGTCCATGAGTTCTATTTAAAGCGCATGGAGGGTCATTGTTCGGGCAATCCGTGCATGAGAGAAGCTTATGTAAATTTTCATTCTTTGATTAATAAATTGTCTGTACCCACGTTGGGACAGGCCGTGGACTGTTTCCCTCCTTGCACTCTGAGGGTTTTAACCACGTCAAAAATACTGGTGTATTGATTTGAGATCTGGTTGTGAGCGGTGTCCTCTTGGTATTCTTTCTGAGGAACTTACCCTGTAAATTCCTACACGAAGAACTGGCCATTAAGGCATGCAAGCTCTAAGGTACTGAAAGGGAGTTTCTAATTCATCTTTCTGGATAATAAGTTGAAGTTGACAGGAAGTGACCTGTCAAAGGAGGGTCATAATGATTCCCCCATCATTGACATGAAATGAGGAACAAAGTGGAATAAGTTTCAAGATTGTAATAATGACTCAAACAATGTATAGGTAAATAACTGTAGATTAGAATTCTCTTGAACATATTGGCAACATGAATCCTGAGTGTGGTAGAATTAGATTCAACATAGGACCAAGGGTCATAATGACGAGGTGGAATAGCCAAATGAGAGGAAAAATGGATCACCCAAACTTGGAATGATGAGTGACTAAGTGAGGATATCCCAAACCCAACATGAGCAACAGATGAGTGTCATGTTCAAGAGCGACATGCTACCAATAGAAAGGATGTTTCATCTTCACGTTTCCCCTGCTATTTCTAGCAAGTACCTCTTTATTTTTACACAAGCTTGAAGAGGATCGCACATGCTTGTTACGTAAGTTCAATCTTCAAATGAATCCATCCTAGTAAGTTTTATGAGCCCTAGGAAGGAGAAACTTGGTCTCATCATGGTGACAAGTCTTTCGTTGCAAAGTTTTAGCGAGTTTGACATAAGAATAACTCAGTATATTTTTCACATTTAGAGAGTTTGAAAAAGAGACAAAAAAGAAACCTCCATCTTGTCCCTTTTTGTAATTTGTCCCTCGAACCTAAAAAGGTAGAAAACAATATCCAAGGGAACCTCTTGACCATGTCAACCAAGGTGTACATCTTTTGTAAATAGTCAATCTCAACTTGAAAAAGGGGTAAACGTATATTGAGGTGACGTCCATTCATTTACTTTAATCAGTTCAAAAGGACAAGTACTCGATAATATTTTCATATTTTTGGAGTCTGAGAAGAACTGAAAGAGGTCTCGACCTAGAGGAAAGAGTGGTATGAAAGGATAGCAACTTGTTCCAGTCATGATGGAACTTTGAAAAACATGTAATGGTTAAGAGGCTTTCTAATAAGACCACTCATAATAGATTTTCCTCAGGCAAGGTTAACAACCAAGTGAAAGCATATGATTGGCCAAAGAGATGGTGGTTTTTGGCTTGAAGGGGCCTGACCCAGGTTTAGAGTTAATTAGCAAAACAAATCCTTCTACTACTAGATCTTTCAGTAATAGCTCGTGGAGCGCAGACTGAGGTCTCACCCGAAGCAATATGGGGGGATACTGGAACCAAGTTTCCACACCCTTGAGATGTCTGAGGGGTCAAATTAGTCCAACTAGGAATGACTTTGTGCACTCTCCTATCCTGCGAGGCCTTCGCACTCGATTATAATCGCCTTCGCGTAGCCCTAATCAGGGGATGATGTGATTTCGCACTGCTAAGGCAGTGATCTGCACTCTTTCCCTAAGTTACACTGCGAATATTACTTATCTTCTTATAACTGTTAGTTAACTTTGCGTAAATTTGTACTTATCTTATATTTGGTTATTCAACACATTCATATAAGTTCATGCAGCAAATAAACAATAAACTTGCAATTCATACCCAATATAATTCAATGCATAAAACACGAAAAAGATACACAGAATGATAAGAAACTTATCTTTATTATTTTCTCCAACAGTTACAGACTTGACTCACCCTGCGCACTCAACTGCAGGGGTCCGTACACTCAACTGCGGACTACTAGGCCTCTACCCACTTAGCTGCAAAGCCTTCTCCTACTCTACAACCCAAAGTCTCGACTTTATGCTTCAACTTAGACTCAATGCTTCATCTTCTCTTAGATTTTTCAATGTCTCTTTACACTTAGAGCCTCACTTTATTTATACAATCCCATGGTCCACTGACCATGGGTAGAACTTTCAAGCTGACATTACATTACAAAAGTAAGGGAAGACAACCCTATGAATCAATTATAACTTCACACTCCGCACCCACAAATCATGGAGCCTTTACATCGGACTTAGTCAAAACTTGGGCTTTAAGCCGCAAAACTTGCCTTGGGGGATCCTGCGCCCAACAAGCCCCCAACACAAACATCATGACTTGCCCTCGAGTCACTCTGTTGGTGCAGAGATCTTCGCACAGAGACCTCCCAACTTTGCTTGGATTGTTGCAAGGTTGGCAGCACACTGAGCGGCTGCCTGCTATATCTCCTAGACGCACTGTTCAGAGACCACGGTATCTAAAATGCTTCCCTGTATCTGCTCCTGCATCCCCTGAATTTGAGTGAGTTTGCCTTTAATCATTGTTGTGATGACGAAGGCCTTGTCAGTCCATGGTTGGACGCACGCCTTCAGAACTGCTTCTTTGTGTCGTGTTGTGTCTACTTGATCCTTAAGCACTTTTTCCTATTGCATTCGCGCGAGCCTCTGTGTAAGGGCCATCATCTACGCGGTCCCTTTGACATCATCATACTATTTTGTAGCTCACCTGCCTCTGTTTCCAAGCATTGTATGTTCAGGTCCTCTTGCAGAGCGGTGAGGACCTCGAACGATTCTCCCAACACTTTGGTTCAGTCCTTCACTGCACTGTTGATCTCTTCTATTCTCGCACTTATGGTGTTGGCACACTGTTCCCTTACCTCTGGAGGAGTTGAAGGCTGCGCCTTCAACCACAGCTCTTCTATTTGAAGGTTTAGCTCGAGCTGAACCTTGGCCATCTCTTCTCATGCTTCGCACATTCCTACTACTAACCTCTGGATGCACGCCTCTGCTAGGATGGTCAACTTAGGGACCATCTTTCAGGCCTCCTCAACCACCTGCACCATCTTTCGGTTTTGCACGACTACCTCGTCATGCTGTAGGCTTAGTTTCTCTATGTTGATTATTTGTTCTCTTAACACCTATAGCACGCAACCCTCCCTGGCCCGCAGTTCTGCAGTCACTCTGTCCTGCAGGACATAGAGTGTCTCCCGAGGGAGCACAACCATGTTGATCCCTACTTCCTTCAACACATTGATTGTAGGCCTATCAGCCTCGTTTTCTGTAACCAGTGCCCCCTCTAGCAGCACTATTGTGTTGGTCATTCGAGTGTGCAGCATTTCCTCAGCCACGGTTGTTCCTACTGCGAGGATGGTTGAGAGAGTACCAGCCTAGGGAGTGTGCACCTGCAACTCCTGAATCTGTGCCCGGAGGGCCCCCAACACAATCTGATTCTCCTCCGCCAACTACTGGAGGGCCTCCGTGTTGATGTCGTGCACTGTCTCCCCTATATCGTGTAGATCTTCCTCAGTGAGGGTGATCAGGTTAAAAGAAGTCTTAGACGCTTTCGACTTTTTTCACAACCCCACCTGCTCTCTTGGGCACTGGCGCTTCAACTGTGTCGACGCTATTTGTGGGTCCGTGCCACCCTCCTCTGTCTCTGTCTCCATCTCTTGTTCCTGCTCAAGCGAAGGTGACTTTCGGCCCTCGCGATCCTTCTTTGCTGCCTTTTGTGCTTCTGTTGTGGCCTTCTGTTGTTCTGTTGTTGTCTTCACAGCGTCCCGCGCCTCCTGCGCCTTTGTTGCTACTGCCTCTTTTCTTCTCTTCCCGACCAACTACGCCACGCACAGTTTTTCCGCCTCCTTCTTTTTCTGTGCACCAAACATGTCTGCTTCCACCACGAAGATGGCTGGAGCGCACCTCTTCGGCAGCCATGACTCAAGTACGTCAAAGATAACATCATCCGTGTCTAGGTATGGTAGTTCATTCCACTTCTTCGCGGGGTCCTTACGCATCCTAATGTAGACGTGATGGAAGTCCAATTTGAACTCTGTGAAGCTTTGTAAACTATTATAGACAGTGGGCGATAATTGTGGCTTATGGTTAATCCCCATTCTGATGTTAATCTCCATGAACACCCAGAATATTTTACTGTCTTGGATCCTCTACATGTCTTTAGTGGCCCATAGTGAAGCGTACCTCATGGCCTCTAGGAGATCCTTTGCAATTGTGGGGAATTGGCTCTCCTCAGGCAATTCCCAAGCCACCAACACTATGGACTGTAGAAGCCATGCATAGTGGAAGGTTTTCCCCTGTTCCTATGCCTCGCGTCAATTCTCCAGGAACTCCTTGCACAAGTATTCAGACCAGTTAAACTGGACCCCCTCAGTGCACTGCTCGGTAAGTGCTACCATCGGCACAGGCACCTCATCCGCGCAACACTTCTGCATGACCTTGCCTACTAGTATTTGAGTCATAACTCTGAGTGCATTGTTGTTGATATTGGAGATCGCATAGCCCCTCTTTTTCTTCTCCAACTTATATTTCTTCTTCATGGCCTCCGTGATGGCCAAGTCACTACTTTTACCCTCCGAAATGTCCGATGGGTCTTCCACTTTGCAAGGGAGTGGAGAAATTCTATGGATCAGGTGGTCTATGATGGGGATGGGCTCCTCCAGCCACAAACACCCATCATGCACCAGGCAAAGAAGCTGCCTGATGACAAAGATAGTCACTGGGGTGCGATGGTAATGTGTTATAGGACAAATTGACCTCCTAATCAACTCAGAGGAGAAAGACAAGATGACTGAATTAATGACCACAGTTGCAGGCCCAAAATCCACACTAACACTCTCTATACACTAACAACCTGCTTTATAAAGCTTGTTACCAAGCATAAAGGAGCGTTAGTCAACTTGCTAACTCTTGTTGTTAGACCAGGGGGAGTGTTAGTGAAACTAAGTGATTTTCAAGAGGTTTTGCCAATGAATCTGCCAATAAATATCTAGATATTAAATCCCTATATTTATGCAAGAAAAGCAAGGAAACTCCAAAAATCAAGATATTTGGAGAAATTCTATTTCGAGAATGAAGGAAAATGGGAAAAAGCTTGAAAACAGGGCAGGTTCATGGTTTTTTCCCTAATGAACTATAGGTGGAGTTTGGCAGCCCTAATTTGATTGCTACATAAGCAACTAGAGGGCCATTGCAAACAGGTCAGAGCATTTAGAAGGATAGCCCATAGTGCTTTTGTGAAACTATAATATTCTTGAAGGAGCTAGCTGAAAAAAGGAGAGAGAGAGAGGAAGAAGGGATAAGGAAGGCTGATACAACAAGGTTGTTGTAATCACCCTTTCATTCTGAATATAGGACTGTGGTTGTGTTCCCCACTCCAAAGTGTCGGTGATATTCTGCATTTATTTGTTCATTCTGATGCTTGTTGTGTTGAGTAGATAAGTTATACATTTATACATGTTTGTTACAAAGTCTTACATTAATTGTCAGAAGTGTATGCTGTGATTGGTTTGTTTTGTTCTTTTGTGCAGGAATCATCTTGGAGCTAGCTAGGAGAAGTTCTTCTTGCCGCACGGAGATCCCCAAGCGAATATAGAAAGAACCAAAGGTGATCCTCTTTCCATACCCTATCAATATATGTCTGATAGATGAACATGTGTGTAACAGGTATCTTTTGTAGATAACCTTACTGTCTGTTGAAGGTCCTAGGAAGACCTTCGAGGGTAGTTTTCATCTCGTGCATTTTACCCCATAGCAAAATTGGCGACTCCGCTGGGGACTATACATCTAGTTCCCGGTTGCCTGGACTCCTCTCAAATCTTCCCTTTCTTCTATGAGCTTCTCGTTTCTTCAAATCCTTTTTTGATCCACCATCTACCTTGTTGCATTCTGCAAAGTTGCATTCTCCTCAGAAACTAATCCCAAAAGCCTTCTTTTTGAGCTATTTCCCTCACTAACGCAGGTTGTTGGTCTACACAGAGCTTTATAAAGCTCTTTGACTGTGCACAAGGAGCGTTAGTGGCCAAACTAAAGCTCTGTTTACACAGAGATAGAGTGTTAGTCTCCCATTTCCATGTTTTTCAAGAGATTTTATGGACCAAAAGGGGGGGGGGGAACTTGTCTCAGGGGCTAAAGTAAGATCTGCAACAGTATCATGCTAACAAATTTGGTGTCTTAAAATTTATTTTTTAAGAAAATGTTTTAGTTTTTCTCTCATAAAAGACATTTTTGTTGAAAGAAAAGCTGATAAACTGTATATCTCTTTCCATTGAAATAGTTGTAAGCTGCTTTGTTTTGGTTCAGTAGTTTTTAGGGAATATTGAGAAAAGAAACTTTCGGTTATGCAAAGTTTTGAATGGCTTTAGATGCATTGACAAATACATGAATATGTGAAATGATACATGTGTAGAATAAGACTTGTTTGCATAAGAAATTGATTTTTGTTTTAAAGCATTGTTCTGCATGGTTTATTGAGTCAAGAGTCTCATCATATTCACACATCAACACCCCTACCGAAGACAAATAAGCAAGTACAATAAAATTTACACTAAAATCAATCAGTTACTCTTTTTTGAGCAAACCAACATTAGCTAGATTAGGACCTTAGGATAAGAGTGTGAGTCAACTGCCCAAGGTTGAAAATCAAACTAGTGTCGTTAACGAGTGAAAAATCCCTCTGCACTCATATTACCAAGACCACTCCACTAACAATGGAGTGAAATACAAGACAACATCGGACTATAATTGAAGGTAGCCCGCCTTCTTTTACAACTCCTTTGGGCATTCTATGTATTGGGGGTCCCTTTGGGGATTTCAGAACTGAGTCGGGGACTCAGGTATCCTGCCCACACAACGTGTTGTCTACGACTATGTTCCCCCTGGTAATGTCTGTGATTTGAGGTATCTCTAGTGGCCAAAACTTCTAGGTACTTACCTAAGGTGATTGGGACGGGCTATCCTGGTACCTCAAACGGATGGATCTACTTTGTCTTTAGTTTTTGGGAGGGTGCTCGTCTTCATGAGAGTACTTGGCCCCTCAATCTGAGGTTCGGGCGAAGCTCAAAATTAACCATAACCGTACATTTGGCCATCCTTCTCTGTTACTCATTGAGAGACTGGGTTTCATCTCCAGTAATCGGTGTTTATCAGACGAGGTAATTTCCCTCTATTTGCTGATTGATATATTTAGTGTATTTTTTCTTTTTAGGTACTTGAGTGCTATCGTTTTTTGAGACTTAAAGAATATCACATTAAAATTTATCTGATAAAACTTAACATTCACTGTGGCTACATTCAGCCCTCATCATCAATCCAGATGATTGTTAGGACTTCCTCCACTCATTGTGGAGGATCCCCCGAGTTCCACTGACTTAGATTCCTCATCTTCGCGGAATCAGTCTCCTAAGTCACACACGGGATCTGTCTGGATGACCAACGATTCTAGTTTGCTGAAGGATTTCTTCACGGAAGGATTTCTTCCTCATTTTAACACTCCGCTTACAAATCTGTCGGAACCTATCATCACTCCTGTGGTACCTATACTTCCTTCTTCAGTAGGAGGAACTCTCCCATATATTCAGTCGACACCTCAAGGGTTGTGGAATTATAGAGACATTGTGAGTCCTCTACCACTTCCCCAGTCGACGGTCATCACAACACCGGTAATGTGGAATCCTACAATCCCTTTCGTCCCGGGTATTGCAACTCACATAACACCCTCTATAAGTGGAACCCAGCAGATGCCAGGTTCCACTCCTATGGTGCCACAAAGTATACCTTTGAATAGTGCCACATATAGTTCTCCATATAACACTCATTGCGACACTATGGGCTCGATTCTAGTTTACTAGCAACAAGGTCGGCAGCCAATGTATATTTCCCACCCCCAAATTCAGATATCTGGGGCGGTTCCCAATATGCACATGGCGGTGGGGAATGCCACAGTTCCCCACTGTTCTTAGGCATGCATGGATAGTTGCTGATTGACATGAGTGTTCCCTTTGTCAATCAAAGCCATATGGTTAGTTCTGTGTCGGTTGGGAATCCACAAGTGATTCCCACCCAATCCATGGGGGCACCCTACTCACAAGCTCAGATGAGTTAAGGGGGCACTGCTTATATTGGGGGCATCTTCATACCCTAGTATCAAAATCCTCATGGAAATCCACTCCACAACACCGTACTGTAAAGCAACTACTACACCATGCAACCCTTGAACACCATGGGGAACCAAACGATGGGAGGAGCACAGATCTCCTCAAGTCATCCATCATCACCATGGTCTGAGTCGGGGGCACCCAACAATTTTCCTTTTTTGGAAACATTGGATATTCTCGACTTATACAAGTTGACAAACGACCCCATCTACCACAACTTACAATGGCCGCCGATCACGCATAAAATACCAATGGACATTCCTAAGTTCGAAG
Source organism: Pinus tabuliformis (assembly GCA_031772625.1). Classification (NCBI taxonomy): domain Eukaryota; kingdom Viridiplantae; phylum Streptophyta; class Pinopsida; order Pinales; family Pinaceae; genus Pinus; species Pinus tabuliformis. The sequence goes on along the minus strand of CM062810.1, from coordinate 198,771,487 downwards.
GAAAACAAGGGGAGGATCTGGGCACTCATGTCACCACCTACCATCTGTGGTGTGTTTCTAAGTCTATGGTGGATGACAATGTCCGGTTACATCTTTTTCCCTACACCCTCACTGACAATGCTGCAAAGTGGTATATTGAGTTACCATGTGCGTCAGTGAATACCTTTGACGCTTTAGCGATGGAGTTCCTAAAGCACTTTCAGTTACCTATCCGTTATGAGACAGGGATGGAGCTCCTTACTTCATTTCGTCAGGATACCACCACCCACATCTCCAATCATATCCATGAATGGAGACATAGGTGGAGGTTAGTCAAAGCTCCCATCCTTGATTTTCTCTTATCAGACTGGTTCTGTAAGTCGTTGCTCCACAAATTGCTAGAGATGTTGCTCTAGGTGGTGCGGTCACAGAGGAAAAATCCATACGTCGTGCCGAGAACTTAGATTTGATTTATTCACATTCTGGCACTCTCTACAACACTATCCTCTATGCTCTTGATAACCCCAATCCTCCCACCACTCAACACCCTGGAGCGCACGCCGACGGGATCATTGGCGCAACCTCCGAGGTCACTGTAAAACAACTAAATGGTTTCGTTGCCAAGCTGGTAGTGGACCCCTCTACCAAAGCGACTGCTCTTCCTGCCACCGTGATTAACTCTATGCAGTCTACACAGAAATCCAGTAGCAAGAACAAGAAGAATAAGAACAAGACCGCTCCTTCTGAGGAGCAGTCATCTAAGCAGCCCAACTTGAAACAGAAGCCCGCTGCGCCTACTGATACAGAAAAGGATAAATGCACCACCTATTCATGCAAACTCTATCTTGAAGATCATGTAACTTGGCGTTGTCTGCGTCTTCAAGAATGCACAGATTACCTTACCAAGAAAGATTCTGGTAAGGCACCTGCTGTCCTTAGAAATCCTTTTCCTAATCAACAACAACAAAATCTCGTTGCCAACCAACCGCAACCCACGTCAGGGGACAACGACGGTTTGCAACACCCTTCAGCTGGTGAAGGGAGTTCTACTGTTTACACATTTGAAACGGTAGAACTAACCACGAGAGCCAAATCTTATGAAGCTCCTGTTGCTTTGGCAGTAGAACCATCCACAGGTCAAAACCCATCGCCGCCCAACAATTTGCGAATCGAAAGGCTGGTTGAGGACTTTGTAATCTGACCCCCAAAGGGGGCACTTCGATGCACAATGCATAATACATCTGCATGTGCCACCCAACACAACAACATCGTAGAGGATTTGGTGCAAGTGCCATCAGCTATGTCAGCACTCAAAGTATTACAAACATGCCCCAGCCAAAGGAAAGATTTGCTTTCGACTATCGGGGGTATTGACCCTACGGATTCCATGCTTGCTATTTTCGACATGGACAAGTGTAAATCTCCCCTTTCCCACCAACTCGGATTTAAGGTGCATATCACTTCAAAAAGTAAAGGTATACATCGAACTGTCATCGACGAAGGTGCTTCAACCTACGTCATGTCAGCTTCATGTTGGCTTGCCTTGGGTTCCCCAACCATCTTCCCGCCATCGAACTCCATTAAAGCTTTTGACAGCCACACCTTTGTCCCAAAAGGATACTTAGCCAGTTTTCCCATCACTTTGGCTGGGAAAACAGTAACGGTGGATGTAGAAGTCGTGGACAAGAGACTCGACTATAATCTGTTGCTGGGTCGTAGTTGGACATATGCCATGACGACCGTCGTATCCACTGTCTTTTGTATCATCCTATTTCCATTGGATGGAAAGGTCATTACAGTGGATCAGTTGTCTTTTTGCACCCCTGATTATTCACCATTACCAAATGGCTCCATACCCCTAGTAGGAGGTGTAACTGATAGTTTTGTCATTATAGGTACCGGTCTGTTGAAGGCTTCCTCCTTGATGGGTTTTTTTCCTCTTCCATCGCTGCAGGTTCCACAATTGGTCAAGATGATTTCATCAATTCCTCATGAATTGATCAATGCCTGGATCCTAACGGCACCTTTAGACCTTGACACATTCATGCCGCTGTCATCGGCTGAATCATCCTACTAAGGCATTCAATTTGCATCCACATCTCTAGTCATGTTGGCTATCACCGACGGTACCACCCAAATTCCCATAACCACTCTTCCATTAGATCCATGCGATCAAATCCCATCTACAGACGAAGCCGTTCGCGGAATCATGAGTTTTGGAGAGCAACATTGGGAGGATTGGCTTTTTTTTGGTCCGACATCTGATTCGGACATGATGCCTCTTCAATTACTATCCTTTGACATAAACGAAATCATTTCCCCACCTTATACAAGCATCCAAAATTTTGGGGTGGAAGAAAATATGGACGACACTTCCAGGTCAATGCCCATAGATATTTCTGTCACAACAGACATCCTGGAAGACACCCAGATGCAAGTAGATTGTAGTCCCGAGGAAATTGCAAGCTCCACCTGCCTACATGAGGAATTCCATGATGAATTTGTTTGGTCTCTTGAGGAAATGCCAAACTTTAATCCGTCATTTTTTGCGCATGAGATCCAACTTTACGATGAGGAAAAACGAAATTGGTGGCCAATTCCTTCCCTCGAAATAGCCGTTGAACCCATGCCCGGCCCCATGGCCGAAGAAGAATGCCTAAGTGACCTCAAACAACTAGATAAAACTCGTTGAGATGCCGATTTGGCACTCGCAGCTCACAAGGAGCAGGTACAAACCCAATTTGCGAAAGAGGTTTGGTTTTGTTCTTTCCAAGAGGGCGATTTCGTATTGCTATATCATCCAAAAGATAATCTCTTGGAGGCATGCACACTTCAACCCATTTAGCTAGGTCCCTATGTCATAACGAAAGTCCTCCCCTCGGGGGCATATGAACTGCAGGATTGGGATGGAATCCCACTCAAGGAGCCCACATACGGGCTCTATCTAAAAAAGTATTGTGCCTAGTGTTGTGCTGGGCATGTGCTTTGTAATTTTATGTATTCATAAGTTTTTCTTACCTTTTTTATGTGATTGGATTGTTTTGTTATTTAGTAGAGTACTTGTCTCATGCATTCTTCTCGCAAAGCAGATGTCGTTGTCGCCCTTAGCATACGTAGGATACACGGATGGTGCAAGTTATTACACACAGCACATCGCATCAGTTGCTTGGGTCATCTATACACCCGAGTTGGAACTATTTTGCTCCCGGGGGGGGGTCTTTCTTGGTACTGCTACCAACAATATTGCTGAGTACATTCCCGTCATTTCGCTTCTCACGGAAGTGTCATCAAGGGGCATCTCCAATCTGGTGGTCAGGTTAGACTCCCAACTAGTCATTATGCAATTGACAAACCATTATCACGTTCGCAATCCAGCCTTGTTATGTAACTATCTAAGGGTGCGACTCTTGGAACGTCGATTTGAAATAATCGCATATGAAGATGTTCCTCGAGAATTAAATACAGTTGCTGATTCATTAGCTAACTATGTATTAGATTGGCATTTGTCTCATTTGTTATAGTAGCATGCATGAGAAGTAAAATATTTACTAAAGTTAAAATTTGTCACAAAAACATTTTAAAACACATTTACACCACCAAAATACCAAAAATATTTGTATGTATATATAGGTCGAAATCCAAATTTTTTACATCAAAATATTCCAAAACATGGATGATTTAATTACAAACTGGCTCAAAGCCCAGCTACAAACATTCACATGGCTACGCCAGAACACTTGCTAAAATGAGCCTATTGCTCTAGAAAAGCTAAAACAACTCTAGCTACCCTCCGAAGAGGAACCAGAAACTGCTCAGGTACACCAACGGTGTGTCGCTGCATATGAGCGGGAATCTCCCTTATAGGAAGGGGGGGGACACCCATAGTCAAACTCTCTAGGTTCCTCAGAACCTTGTGGAGACTGTCGACATCGCACCCACCAGCATGTAGTTGGCCACCTTGTCGCACATAGCGAGGTTTTCCTGCAAGTCGTACTGGTGCCACATCTTTGTTAAGCATAAAAAGTTCCATGTCAGTTCTTATCTCATCGTTAAAAAAGAAAACATTACAGATACATTCAAAAGTACAAAAATAATTAAGTACTATCAAACTTATTCTCACCTTGAGGACCCTAGTTGGTCCCGGGTGGTAGCATCAAGTCTGGGTCATCGGTAAAGTCCATGCCTTCATAGGCATAGTCGTCAACAATCACGATCTGGCTGCAAAGCCACTGGAAGAAGTCTTCGTCAAAGAAGTGCTAGAGTGGTCCTCCTCCTGTGTGAGGATCCAGTGATGACCAGTGACCCTGCCTTGGCTCCCTCGGATCAAAGGGACCTAAGCTCACTCGTGGGCGCATGACAGGTACCCTCTTAAGGAAAAATGAGACTATGATAGTACTGTACCCAAAACTGTGTTGGGTATGGGTCTTGCATGCTGTCAATTCTGCCTTCAACTGGCAAAGCACCACTTCACACCAGTTGAACATCTGGGGTTGGACACAGTCAATGGTAAGAAATAGTTGGGCCTTTGTTGCTACGTGGGGAGTTTTGACCTTGCTAATCACACAATCAAACATAAAATTGCCCTCATAGACCGATATTGAATCCTCTCTATCGAGACTTTGTTGCTGACTAGTCCACTCTCAAGGATGTAGTAGATTTGTACCAGCTCTGATGTAGATCGTCGATCTGACCTGTTACCGGTGAGGTTTGCTTGTGCTCGACGGCACGACAAAACAGTCAAAAAGTAAATGTCATCTTGGTCAATTGCCAGCTCTTGATCTCCAACCCTGAACACTTGCTCGTGTTCATCCTAGCGCTGTATGATCCATCTCAATAAATCCTCCTATCCTTTCATCAGCTCTAGCCTTTCATACTTCAACAAACCGTAGCGGCGCAATGCAAGTATGCAAGCTGGATCGTTTCACATCAGCAATTCCTCATTGTCATGGGCATGTTCTCTCCATAGGTGAGTCATTTCAGCCTAAAACCTGTGCGAAATAACCCTAAAAACAATCAAAATGGGTCAAAATCACTTAGGGAATCCATGCATGAGGGTTTCAGATGAGCCCTACAACCCTAACGCCCCTCCAAGTGCTGCACAGGGAGGATTAACGCCCTCCAGTGGCTTGTATAGAGCGTTTAACTCTCTCTATTGGACATCTGGAAGGCGTTAGTGCGCAAAAGTGGCTCTAGGCACCTCAGATCTGAAAATTTCCACCCACAAAATTGACAAAAAAAGTTTAATAAAGCATAGAGCAAGGTTTTAGCTCTCACCTGGGACTGACGGCACATCAAATGGTTGCCCGGATCTCCTGCAATGGTCCGCAGAAAATCTGCTTCTCTTTAGCTCCAACTAGCTCTCACAAACTTCAAAATAGTGAATTACTTGGTCCATTTCATATTCTCCAATCTACGTGGTTAACCTCATTTATCTCCCTGTCCTAGTCTTATGCTTTCCAATCTTCTGGGCTACGTGTGGTTCTCCTTGCGCGGTTCCAGCGCATCTGTTAATGAGTTCTTGTAATCCCTTTACAGCCTTACTGTCTCGTAGTAACTCCATACATGTTTCCAGGAACATCGTGAGCATCGATGGGTCCATTTCTAGCTCCGGTCTATCTTTTCTTCCTGAAGTGGAGGCATTAGCGAAGCTCTTCTTAGATTCCATAAAAGTTTCCTGAGTGCGCTCCAAATCAAATTCTGCTTCCTTCGCCAGAGCTTTGCAAACCCAAGTACTTTCTTCGAGCTGTTTGTCTTTATCATCTCCTGTCGTAATTCCACTTCGGAGCACAATACTCACATTTGGATCATCCTTGCATGGCTCAAACCTCATCATCTTCAGGTTCTTAGTTGAGGGAGGTGGTAGCGCTCCCTTGTCGCGTATCCTAGCTATCAGCGTAGGACAATCTTTTGTCTCGTGATCAAATAAGGTACAATACATACATGATGGATGCATCAGATTCATACAATCATGGGCATAATGTCCTGGCCCTTCGCAATTGTAGCATATTAGCTGTTCGCGACCTCTTCCAGGTCCTCCTCCACCTCAACCTCATCCGCGCCCCTAGAATCCGGTTCACACCATCCCTGCACCTTGGTCTAGGGGCCGTGTTATGGCCTGAACCTTGTAGGTGGGAGTTCTATCCATCATTAGCTCATAACTTCTACATGTGCGCTCATCATGTCCCACTGATCTATAGAAGTTATAGAACAACTGTTGCGAATTATGCGTGTACTTCTGCAACAAATGGCAGTTGTCTGTAGCATGGTTTTCCCCTTATTGACAAATCGCGCACCACAGAGCAGGTGCTGTGCTCGGTCCTGCTTGTGCTTTTGGTCTTAATGACATCGGTACTCCTCCGGCAAGTAATTTGCGAACACTAGGAAGTGGTCCTTGTCATGACCCTGACCTTTGCATTTCACGCACCACACCTCTTCGCGTGCTTTTGGTCGAATTGTCCTGTCCTATTTTAGACTCTGCATCTCAAGGAATAAGTTTTTCAACTATGCATGGATTTGATGCACTCCCAAGTTAGGATCCTATATTGGGGTCTCATGCACCCTCATTGTGATCTATAAAACTTCTGCTTGAGTTTTTAACCTTTGTTGTGACAACGCGTTCCTCAGATGCGGCGTTAGTGATGCTACAAACCATTCGCGGTGTTGTCCATTTGTCAAATTCATACTAGCTTCGTGAATCATACACTTCAGCCTCTGATCCAACTCCCAAGGAGTCTTGCCTAATAGCATCATGATCTCCTTGAACCTAATGATCAACTGCTCCTCTAACTTCGGCCTGCTAAATTCTTTAGTTAGCGCAGCTTGGATAGCCGCGATTCTCACATTAGGATTATCACTTGAGTGCTTAATGTACGAGGTCAGTGCACGGTCCTATAGAGTGCTAACTGTTATAGACATTTTTGTGCCTTACAGCTATAAGCATGAAATGTCCATAATTCAAGGGATCCAAAGTCCCTAAAAATGTTGTTACAGCTCCTAAAGGAACAAGGTCAACCAATGACAGCTTCTCCCAGAAGTTCTCCACCAAAAACCACTCAGAGATAGTCAATTCAGGATCAATTCAGAGGCTCCACTAGATGCTTGCGTTTAAATGCAGAGACTACACTAGCTAGGTGCACTGCAATGTAGGTGGAAGCACTACCAGGGTGCACTGAGTGGGAAATGACAAATGGCAAGCTCATTCAACGAGGTGGAAAGACCCTGGAAGCTTCCAGAATATTCTCCAATGACACTTGCCTCAATGAATTTGACTAGTGATGAGTAAGAGGTTCTCAACCTCCAAGTGGAAGCAAGAACTGACAGAGAGAAGCCACAAGTCAAAACATAAGCTGACTCATCCTCTCTGCTTACATCTATATATGGATCTCTCACCCAGAGATTCAGGGGGCTGGAATTTTGTACTTTGCAGAGAATTGCCGTTGGTTTGAGATTGAGATTAGTACATTGGGTGATTTATGCTTTGTTGGAGGAAAAGAAGGGATTCCTTTACTAGGAGGTAGATGCTGGATAAAAACTCACTTGGTTGTATCTCCTCTTGGACTTTATTATAATATCAATAAACTATTTGAGTTTCTCCTACATGTTGTGTACCAATGATGTTTTGTTATGCTTACATGTTTAGCTTAATCTGATCTTGAGCTTTTTATGAATGTATATCTGTATCTTTGTGTAGTTTCTCTCTCTTGTGATCTTGCAGGAATTCGGTGAAGCTGGGCCGGTGAAGGAGCAAGGAGCTGGGAGCTACTGAAGAGAGGAGTGATTTGGATCGACAAACTAGCGGAAGACACAGGTTAGTTAGATCCTTCTTCCTCATTTACATTTCATAAAGAAGAATACTCAATTAGTTTACCTCGTTTGTTGCTAAGGCACTATCACACCTTAGAGTGGGATAGGGGCATTCCAAATTGGATACTTTTCCCAACAACAAATTGGCGACTCCGCTGGGGAGCGTATCTTGTTAGTTTATTTGTGTTTCTATTGTTGTTCTTCTCATAAACTCAGGAGTGTCGAATCAAAATGCATTTTCCATTTTCAAATGCAAAGTAGAGATCTGCCACTCTAGTCCACTCACTGGGCCTGTTTTTATGATCTGAACAAACTGATCCACAAGTGCTCTAACAGCCCTTTGTGATAGATCTTAGTCCTCCTTCAAATCATCCTCCTAATTGTACCTAATTGATAGCTTTGATCCGGCCAAAAACTGTAGATTTAACTGCAAACCGTGACCCAGAAACAACTCTCATTTCTGCTTCAGCGCAGACTCTGTGAAGAGGTTCTGCATTTCAACGCAGGTCCCGTGAAGGATACCTGCACTGAAGTTCAGTTTCTCTGTGCTGAGGGTGCGCTGATCAGCCTTTGCCCTGTGCAGCTGTGGTTCCCTGCTTCCTTTTGCTCAGTTTTATCTCTATTTTTTACAGCCTGTTATGAGTCAGTGTACCTATCTGAAACCCCTTTTCTTTGCCCCAATTCCGCCTCAGTTGTATAAAGAAACTGTATTTGTTCTTTGTGTATTTGTTACATCATTTGCAGTTTCCCATTACAAAAGTAAACTAGTCATACTATTGCCCTTAGATCTAGACTTGTCGTAAGTGTCGTTTTGATCTTAGGAGTGAGTTTGTTTGCTGTTCATAGTTGATTGAGCTTTTACTTTTGTCGTTTGGTTTGAATTTGTGCATTTCTAGTGTCGAAACTAGTAAATCATAAAGTGTTGTAATTGTCTTTTTGATTTCGAAAAAGGAACTTGTTTATGTTTTCACTTGAAATCGAATTCAAATTTGTACAACAACTTTCTTTTTAGGCATCAATATTAAGAAAGCGAAAACAAATACATGCATTTGTTCATTTGCATTTTGATAGTTTGTATGGTTTGATTTAGGGAAAAGTGCATTACCGTGTGCTCTATGCTCTTTGAGAAAAGTTTGTGTCTTCCTTTTCCCCTTGTAGCTAGGATTTTCATTGTTGAAAAGATATAAAAGCTTGCTTATCATCTTTAGACTGCATTTAGGAATTGTATCATACATCTCGTGGTGATCCAAAAAGGCAAACTTCTAAGAAAGATCAACCTAAAATAAATTGGATGAACTTAACAACGCTTTGTAACTTAACGCACAACATAGAGGTCTAGGCTAGAGACGTGTTCCGGCGTCGTAAAACCTGGTGACTGTCGATCTCGCTGATGGTTGGGTGATTCCTCCTGAGGGACGATAGCGCCAGTATGGATTGTGCTCCCACGTACCGTCGAGTATATATTGGGAGACCCCTATAGGCATAAAACCTTTATCCTTAGGAAGCCATGTCGGCCACCCTACTGATCGCAATGCACTGAACACAGCATTCGGGAAGATTGACCGCTCGTACCTTAAAAAGTATTCTGCGGTTTTGTGAAAAGTTTGGCACACCCTCTACCTAGAACTCCAGAGCAGTTCCTTTTGGCCTTTTTCAGACTCTATAACGGAAAAAGTCCATCCGAGCATTTGTCACTTCGGGCTCGTTAAAACATCGAAGGAGACTAGAGTCATCTTTAGCTTTTTCTCGACTCTTTAAAATTGAAAAAGCAAGTTGTGTCTAAGCGTCGTTAAAATTTATTTTAAACGAAACAATCACCCCTTTTTCCTGCATTGATCTTTAGGTTGAGAAAATGGAGCCTACCAACCAAGGAATTCCCCTTGGTGGAAATCCTAGTCCCTTCTCCTCTTGGGGAGATGTTGGTGCGCCCCATATGGCCACATTGTCACTTCCAGGACTGACAATTGGCTTGCTGGTCTGGCTCTTCTCAACCAATGTCGTTCAGAACACCACTATTCCTGAACAGTCGAATCAACAGTTAGACCAGTCCAGAGTTGCCCACTAGCCTTCTACTTCCTCTAATTCTTCCTCTCCTCCTTCCTCTTCGCTTGACGGAACTGGTAAAACAAAAAACCAAGTTCCTAAGGAGAAGAAGGAAAAGAAGAAGAAAGAGAAGAAGAAGAAGGAGACAAAGGCGACTGGGGGCAAACAAGTGTCATCTAACAAAAATCCACACACAGCACTGACTAGGCCTAAATCGCCATGTGTCATATGCAAGGGAGACCACTTCCGCAGAGATTGTCCTTGCATCCCTCGGATACTAAGGGACTGGTCTCCCCGTTTGCACAATCCGGTGGCATCAACCTCTGATAGCCATGTTGAATGCACACCATCAACTAGCGAAAGTGAAGTCCTTGGACAAAAAGGGAGAGCTAGATCTCCCTGTAGACTGTGCGAAGGCAACCACGCCATCCACCATTGTCCCTTCTTAGACGAAGCGAAAAGAGTTTTGGATGATCATCCGGTTTCACCGTTACGGCTTCCTCCTGGATATAAAAAACTCTTGCCGAGTCCTTCGTTAGTTGAAAATCTAGTTGGCCCGCTCAAGTGGTCAGCTGAAGCGCCGGTCATTGAAGATGAACCAGCTGAATCCATACCCGACGAAAGTCAAAGGGTCGAGGCGGCAGTTGACCCGGTCTTGCCTTCAGAGGCTTTGTCTTCGAATGATACAGTCACTGAAGAGGATAAAGATGACACCATCCAAATTCTCTTCATCAACACAGACTCTGACGAACACGGGGGCAATCCCCCCATTCCTTTATCGCAGGAAGGAAGTTCGTCAGAGCGATATCCGACCGTCTACTCGGTCCCACCACCAAGCAACCTAGTTGTCTCCTTCGACTGGAACCAACTAGGCAGACCCCGTTTGCCAGCAAGCATACCATTCAGAATTATCGTCCAAATATACAGAATGGTCATGGCTAGCACCATCATTGATGAGGGGGCATCTGTGAGTATCCTTTCCTCTACTGCTTGGAAAGCGCTTGGTTCGCCAGCGCTTTTGCTTGAAATGAGAAATCTGACAGGTTTTGATAAAGGAACCAGTCGACCTTTAGGGATCCTCCCCAATGTGCCCATAACATTGAAAGGGAAGGCCGTTCAAATGAACGTGATGGTCGTTCAAGGACCCTTGGATTATAACCTACTCCTTGGACGAGACTATATATATTGTATGGGGGCCATCGTCTCCTCACTCTTTAGAGTAATGTGTTTTCCGCACGAAGGAAGAGTGGTCAAGCTCGTGGACCAGCTTTCATTTCCCGGATCACGCATCACAAATAGTCATATACCATCCCTAAATGGTCTCTTCACGCAAGAAATGTCTCAACCCACGGTCCGTCCTCCCAATGAGCGCGAGTGATTCGGAAGGATATGACTGGAACCTAGGGGGCATGCGTCCTGGTCTGCTTCGGCAGGAAAACTTTGGGTATAAGGTAGGTTTCCGTGGGAGAATATGACTAGTCCGTACCCCGTCCATGATTGGAATAGGGGTTGTTCTAGAATAAGATTCTTTTGTCAAAGTTATGTGAGTTGGCGGGCATCGTCGCTCACCTTTGTTTATCTCGGTAGACATCGGCGAAGAAGTGTTTTGTTTGAAAGATTAACAGAACAATCTTTGGGTAACCTGAAAGAGGTAGGCCTCTCTCAGTAAAACAATTGTTTTGGCGGAAGTGAAGTAGAGGTAACCTTGAAACTCTGTTTTATACCTGGGGGCATGCAACCCTTTTGGAGTGCAAGCAAAGAGCGGTTATTTATCTGTTTTTTGGGTTAATCGTTTCCTAACTTGCATAAAGAAAGGATGCGGGGCATAGCTTTGGTAAGGTGCAAGCTCCATAAAAAATGGAATCTTACATGAGACATTCTTATAATATGACTGGATAATCGAGCAGTTTTAGCACATAGTTCATGCTCATTAAAAAATAAACATAAGACCGAGCAGTGTTTTTCCGCGTTTAAGCTCGTTAAAAAATGAACTACGCTCCGGTAAATAACCACCGTGAATGTAACATTATCAGCCATTAAAGCCTTGGTCGTGTTTGCACCGTCACCTCCACTTTTCCATTGGCCGATCATTCACCTCCATTTGATTGTTTACCCATTTTGAGGAACAGCTGCGAAGAGTGATTTCACTAGCCATCCTTGTGACACTGTCGTGCTTGGAAAATTCCAACCCTTACCTGGAATCAGCTGCTACCCATTTCATCACTCGTTCCTCAAAAGACGAGTCTTCTTTAAGCTCTTTTTGTCTGACTCGTAAAATATGAAAAGATTGCCGAGTTTTTGCCTTCGAGCTCGTTAAAGCGACCGGAAGTGCTATCCCTCCTTTAGATTTTAATCTTTTTGGACCCGAGGGATTATTGCACAAAAAGATCGAGCGCTTGTTTTGTTCGGCTCGTTAAAACTATCGAAAATCCATCCCTTCTGTATTGTTTTATACTTTTTCGGACTTAAGGGATTAGATGACGAAAAAGGAACTTTGGAGTTATCTTTACGTACCTTTTCAGACTCTCTAAAATTGAAAAGGACCGAGTTATCTTTGTCATTAGACTTGTTAAAAAAAAATTAAATAGCGACAAACTTGTCTTTAGACGAGAACGAGTTTCACTATCGCTAGGCTCGCTAAAACATAGCGATGGGTTTGCCCGAAGGGAAAATTATAGAACAAGCATATGTTATCCTCCTCAAGCTTGACAAAAATAAAGAGGTACTGGTCAGAAATGACTAGGGAAAAATTGGGAAGAAACTCAAAGAACTTTATTGGTAGCAAGTCGCTCTTGAACATGACATTTCCACTCCGTGCCTGAGTCGGGTTGGGTTGTTTCATTCACCGGTCACATCGCCATGGTCTTGCCATACCATCCATATTTGGGGTAAATGCTACCAATCCATCACATAAGTGTCGCCGATATGTTCAAGAGAAGTCATCCAGAGAAGTCAACCGTGTCCCATCCACTACCATACATTATCCTTCATTCTTTCATGACCGCCACCCTGAACCATATATCATCAGATCGTTTTCACCTCCATCAAAATCATTTGCTCTGTTCCATGTCACTGATGTGGGATACATTAAGGCCCTCCTTTGATGGATCGCTTCTTGTCGACATCAACTCATTATCCAAGAAGTTGATCTAGGAACAACCCCTTCAGTACTTTGAAGCTTGCATGCCTCAATGGTAGGTTTCTCACTTCTGGCGACAGGTATACATCAATGACCTTCGACCGAAATATTTTGCGTGGTGTTCGACACCAAGTCCTTTATTCACACCACGTGAATTGTACTACAGTACCTTGAGGGTCATTATCATTATCGGTGATTCCTCTCGCGCTTGTTAACGGTTTATCTCATTGACTGGTAATCAAGCGATGTCTTTCCATGTTCGACTTCAGAACATTTCTCACATGGATCGACTTATACTTAGAGTGAAGATCGAACGAGTTTGAAGACCCCGGATCTAGTTTCATCCATCCGGGCTGCGATATATATTCAGGAAAAATAAAGACATTGACATGTACAACATTGCAGCACAGACAATCATCCTACCAAAGGATGATGATTTCAGCAGGATCATCAGTTTATCATCAGACAATTGTCTGTCCTATGTACATAAAAATGAATTTATAAAGCTGAGCATGGGAATGCCCGCCTCAGCTAGATCATGAAAACAGTATGAAAAATAATGTATTGTATTGTATCTTATTACAGGTCTCCTCCCAGCATTGAATGAACTTTGGATCCTCCTAATAAAGCATTTCACCCGATAAACGGCCTCATACTTTAGGGGGCAAATGTTATAGACATTTTTGTGCCTTACAGCTATAAGCATGAAATGTCCATAATTCAAGGGATCCAAAGTCCCTAAAAATGTTGTTACAGCTCCTAAAGGAACAAGGTCAACCAATGACAGCTTCTCCCGGAAGTTCTCCACCAAAAACCACTCAGAGATAGTCAATTCAGGATCAATTCAGAGGCTCCACTAGCTGCCTGCGTTGAAATGCAGAGACTACACTGGCTAGGTGCACTGCAACGCAGGTGGAAGCACTAGCAGGGTGCGCTGAGCGGGAAATGACAAATGGCAAGCTCATTCAACAAGGTGGAAAGACCCTGGAAGCTTCCAGAATCTTCTCCAATGACACTTGCCTCAATGAATTCGACTAGTGATGAGTAAGAGGTTCTCAACCTCCAAGTGGAAGCAAGAACTGACAGAGAGAAGCCACAAGTCAAAACATAAGCTGACTCATCCTCTCTGCTTACATCTATATATGGATCTCTCACCCAGAGATTCAGGGGGCTGGAATTTTGTACTTTGCAGAGAATTGCTGTTGGTTTGAGATTGAGATTAGTATATTGGGTGATTTATGCTTTGTTGGAGGAAAGGAAGGGATTCCTTTGCTAGGAGGTAGATGCTGGATCGGAACTCACTTGGTTGTATCTCCTCTTGGACTTTATTATCATATCAATAAACTATTTGAGTTTCTCCTACATGTTGTGTACCAATGATGTTTTGTTATGCTTACATGTTTAGCTTAATCTGATCTTGAGCTTTTTATGAATGTATATCTGTATCTTTGTGTAGTTTCTCTCTCTTGTGATCTTGCAGGAATTCAGTGAAGCTGGGCCGATGAAGGAGCAAGGAGCTGGGAGCTACTGAAGAGAGGAGTGATTTGGATCGACAAACTAGTGGAAGACACAGGTTAGTTAGATCCTTCTTTCTCATTTACATTTCATAAAGAAGAATACTCAATTAGTTTACCTCGTTTGTTGCTAAGGCACTATCACACCTTAGAGTGGGATAGGGGCATTCCGAATTGGATACTTTTCCCAACAACACTAACCAACATCGCTTTCTTGATATTATCATTCGTAACTCCCTATGCTTCGCATACGGCCTTTACAATGAACCAAAACTTGTCCAGATCTGCATTTCCCAATCCCTTGAACACATACAACTTTATCGAGCTTGCCATATTAAAATGCAGTGGTGGCGGAGGTGGTATAGGCAAATATGGAGGTGATGGCGGTGAAGCCGGTGGTGGTGTGGGTGTTACACTAAAAAATGTCACCATGACTACTTACAGTTAGTATGGCTCAAATCAACAGTCATGCTACCCTCTTAGGCAAGTCTTATGCCTCTGCTATCCATCTCAAACTCAAAGAAGAGAGAAAGTCTTGTAAAAAATGTGTTTATCTCTGGGGTCGCAGGTTCTCTCTAGCCTTACCTGCGGGGACGCTCACAATGTTCACAAAAGTTGCGTCCTTGGACGCTCTGTATGTTAAGGGACAGGTGCGTCCTTCTGTAAAAGGCAAAATGCGCGAGTTTCATCTTAAAAAAGTTACTTGTGGTTACTTCTAGAACTTTCTAGAGGTCGGTTTGATGAAATGGATGCGCCTCCAGTTGGTTCATGTATCCCTATTAAGGAGGAACTTATCCCATCAATAAGGGAGCTATCCCACCCAAAGAGGGGGATTATCCCATTGATGGTGGACCTGAATAACCTCTTTACAGCACTATAAATAAAGACATTGAGCCAGAGGGAGGAGAGGTTGGAGCTATACATTTTCTTTGGGTAAATGCTGCAGGAATTAGGACTCCCATTTAGAACCTTGTGAGGAGAGATTGTCTTTGCTTGATTCTACTTGGAAGTGGGTGAGCTTTGTCAAAGTAGAGGAAAACCCTTGATGGACCCTGGGAGGAACTTGCACAACACCAAGGCCAGGTTGTAAGAGTTTCTTTGTTTCGTTATTAATACAAACTGGTTTATTTTTCTCAATAGCTTGTGTTAATGAGTTATTTCATGTGTTCCTTGGTCTGCATGTTGAATATATGTTTTATTATATGAAATGCAAGTGCTTGGTAATTGTTTGATTGTTTGTGGTTGCAGGAATTGACTTGAAGGAGGAGCTCATCCGGATCGGCAAGGACGGACTACAACAACAACGTTTTGGAATAAGGTAAGCCTAAACACTTGTAGTTTTCATGTTTTAAAAGGTATATTTAGAGAAAGATCACTCCATTTTGTCTTGTTTGTCGCTAGAGAGTTTAGACTCCTAGGGAGGTCAGTTGTGTCCGCACAAACGACTTTTTCCGCCACGACAAATTGGCGACTCCACTGGGGAATCCATTAATGAGAAAGTCTTTTCCTTTGTGTGAACTTTGCTCTGAGAAAATCATTTTTATTTTCTGGTTTTTGACTGTGAGAATTAGTATTTGGGTGGCTTAGCTTTAGATTTAGTTAGATTTGGTTTTTCTTAACTTTTCCAGAAGGACGCACCCTCTGAGTACTGCACAGTGCGTCTTTGGACGCGCTGTTGCCGTTTGCACAGAGCGGGCCCGCACCTGTTATAACGGGTTGCCTGCGTCTTCCTGTAAAATTTAGGAAAATTCCATTTTTTGCTTTAATTGCTTTTAGATTTTGATTTTTCTTAGTGTTTTCTGCCCAGATCCTTTAGTACCCTGTCAAGAATTTTCACCTGAACTTGTTTTGTGAGCTTTGAGTGTTTTAGTGGATTTCAACGAAGTTTAGGCCTAGGGTTTGATTTTTCAATAGGTCCTGTAGTGACTTTGACGGTAGAAAGTTGTCCAGCCTTAGATCTCTCTGGTTAGTCAGCCTTCTTAGAAGTCGGGCCTGTCGTAAAGTCTCCTTGTGTGAGCAGCTTGCCATTTAAGTTGTTTTGGGTCAAATTTCGAATTACTTGTTTATAAAGTGTTGATTTCCATTTTACAAAAGAACAAAAAGATTAGAGTTTTGTTTTGACTAGTTTTTGGTTCTGCAATAAGCTAGTCCTTGATTTGATTGTGATCAAGTAAAACACCTTAGAATAATCATTGTTGGTTTTGGCCTCGTTAAGATTGCTTAGAGTAAATTTACCTTTTAGTTTGCTTATGAGTGAATTTTCATAGATTTTAATAGTTGTTAAGATTGATTTTTGGTTATATTAGATTTATTTGCTTTATTAAAAGAAAAATACAAAAACATCTTCTTTAAAAGTCTTGTTTCAAGTAGCTTTTTGTTTTTTAAAGAGGAAAAGAGTTTTTTCGTGCATGTAAAGAGCGGTCATGTTTTTATGCTTGGAAAAGACAAACGAATTGTTTCTTTGATTGTCTTCAATTAAGAAGTTGCTTTTATAAAGATTGCATTCTCTCAACTTTTTAGTTAAGCAATTCATCGAAAAAGTAAAGTAGTGGGTAAATCATCCTAGGTGCATTTTGTAGTGGTTTCGAGTCGAGTCAACACACCACTGGTTTCACTTCCATCACCTTTTGACTTAAGAAACAACCTTAAAAGTAACGCTTAAATTAAAATCAATCTAGTAATTTTTATTTTTCTAGGGCTCTGAAACACCAACATAGCTTAGGCTAGGGTCTTGGAGTAGGTGAGTACTTAACTCTCCAAGACTACAAAACCAAACAGATAGTTTATCTTGAGTAGATTAAATCCAATTGTTTCAGTTATACTCTGGGAAAGCTCCTCTTAAAGGAGAAGCACGAGCTCGTGTCCGAACCAGTGAGGGGATCATTCCCCCTCGTTGGGAACGACGCCAGACAGTACGTATTACAAACGGTAAACCTCGGATTAACCATTGTCGAGGAGCCAGGGGTCACTTATCGGTAAACCTTGGATTATTGTCAAGGAGCCGGTAAGGGGATTGAGCTTGTTACTCTGCCCTTGCGTGCTGTCGGAGTTTAGACTGTTCCCCCAGGTGTAATTGTTGTGATTGGTAACTTTAGTGACCATAATCTTTAGGGTTCTACCGAGGTGACGGTGGAGGGAAGGTCCCACTGTACCTGGAGCAGACGTCGGTTATACTCACTTGGATTTTCGGGGGGTTCACTTCACTTCGAGACGGTTAAAGTGGAGGAACTTGTGCCGGTCTATTCATTAAGCAGGTTGCCGGGGTAACTGTTCCACCCGCCATTTCTGTACTGAATCCTGCGAGGTTGGGCCTAATCACCAACTAGCGCTTTTGGTCCGGAAGACTACTGTTTGTGTTTGGTTTGACGCTCTAGATTCTTTAGGCGTGTGCTTCAAATTTGTTTGCTTCTTTAGAAGACTTTAGGTGGTTTGATTTGAAATTTTTACTTTGTTTTCGTGTGTTGTAGTTAAAAATCTTTAATTGTGGCGGAATTACCGAGACAGTCCCGTCGACTTCGGGGCAAGTCTCCTGAGATTGTTACCGGAATAGATTTGTTAAGAAAACTCCGTAAATCGCGGGGTGAATCTCCTGAAGACATTCCGGGTCAGTAGAAGGGTTAAAGGTCCTTGTAACTCCTCCTAGTGACAGTAGAGTAGGTTCACCTGAAGAAGGAGAATCTTCCTTGGTAGTCCATCCAGATTACCAAAGTTTAGAAACAGGTTACAATCCCGAAACTGTTACAGTTTCCGAGCTTGCTGGTAGTTTTTCATCTGCCAGTGAAACAGGCGAAGAACCTGAAATTTCCGAACCTGTTACTCCAACTTCTAGTGTCCCTGATTCACCGAGAATAGAAAGAATTATCACCGAAAATCTACCTTCTGGTTTGATTGCTATAGAAGAACTTGCTCCAGAAGAAGATATAGGTGTCTCTCACCTTGAAGGTCAACTTACTATTGATCTAAGGGAGCGTGAATCCATCTTTTACAGTCCTCCTAGAAGTACTTCTTGGTACCTTGCGTTAACCAATTTTTTAGACAACTCAGTAGGTTTTTCTACACCTCGTACTCCTTTTCCACCTGGAGGTATTCATACTCCTGTAAATATGTCTGGTCAGTCGTCCGTGTTTACACAAAGTCCTGAATCTTTTTTACACGGCGGTCCTTCTGTTCCCACTGGGTATCAGTCACTTTCTGGTACCTTTGCGGGGGCATCTCCTCAACCCGTTGATCATGGGTTATTTGCTGGAAACAGTGGTAATATACCATTGGGTGTAGGAGACATTTACATGATGTCAGGTTCAGTTCCCGTTTCCCAACCTCAAGGTGGCCAATTACCGCCTGGGGGGCAACCTCAAGGTACACAAATCGTGTCTGGGGGGCAACCTCAAAGTCAGTATGTACCTATGGTGCAATACTTGCCTCAAGGTCAACCTCAGCCTCAATATGTACCCCAAGGTCAACCTCAGTATCAATATCAACCTCAAGGATGGCAACCTCAAGGATGGCAACCTCAAGGGTATCAACCCCAAGGTTATCAACCTCAAGGGTACCAACCTCAAGGTCAAGGTCAACCCCAGTATCAGTATTTACCTCAAGGTTATCAACCTCAAGGTCAATACTCAAGTCAAGGTTATCAACCGCCTCAAGGTCAGTCATATGTTCCAAGTATGGGAACTGCACCTTACAATTATCAATCCTACCCTCAATCTGGTTATGGATCTCAGTATCCTCAACCTGTTACGGGTCAATACCCTGGAATGTTAGTGTGGGATCCATCACAGGGTCAACAGGTGTTGCAGCCAAGTGTACAGATGGTTCCTCAAGCTGGACAACCCGTAGTTTCTGGTCCAACCCAGCAACCGCAACCTGTCCAGCCAAATGTTCAAACTTCTGTAGCTTCGGTAGTTACTCAGCCGTCAATTGCACCTAGTACTCCATCTCAAACGGCTGCTGCAACTACCGCTACATCTACCATACTTACTTCTGGAGTATCGACGGCTCCAGTTTCTACTGTCCCTGTTACCACACCTCAGACATCTTTACCGTTGTCTGGATCTACGATTCAAACCACGGTCCAGATGCCTGTAGGTCAGCCTGGTATAAGTACGGTTGTCACTACTCAACCTCAATTTGTTCAACCTCCGTACCAGGGACAGTACCAACCTGGGCAAGCTGTCCAACAACCGGTTTACCAGTATCAACCGTATCCTGGGTACACTTATCAACAACCTCAACAACCCCAGTACGGTCCGGTTAATCCTGGTTTTCCAGGAGGATATAATATCCCAAATGCGACTCCTGTTCCTAGTTATCCTGGATATCCTCCTCCTGGGGCTGGTATTGTGACCCAGAGTTTTAGAGATCCTAACCGGCAGTTACCGTTTATTGCAACTTTGGATTTACCCGACTTGACGCGCCTAACGAACGATCCAATTCAATATCTTCAGTTCTGGCCGCCAATGCCAAATAAGTTGCCCAGCGATATACCCAAGTTCGAAGGTAAGTCTGGAGAGGATCCGTCCAATCATGTGATGACTTACCACCTCTGGTGTGCTTCGAATTCTATCTCAGATGATTCCATCCGCTTACGTCTTTTCCAGCGTACACTCATTGGTCTCGCGGCCAAGTGGTACATTGAGTTACCACGGGCCTCTTTTTACAACTTTAGCCAGTTAGCTACCTCGTTCTTAACTCACTTTCAGTTGCCGGTCAGATACGATAACGGCACGGAGTTATTAACTTCACTAAAACAATCGACGTCCACGTATATTTCTGATCACATTCATGAGTGGAGACGTCGAAGGAGATTAGTGAAAGTTTTTATCCCGGACCAAATCTTAGCTGAATGGTTTGTCAAATCATTATTACCGAAGATTACTGAAGATGTAGCTAAGGCCGGAGTAGTTACTGAGGAGCAAGTCATTGCTCAGGCACAATACCTTGACTTAGTTTACACTCAGTCGGGTACGTTACACGAGAAGATTCCGGATCTTCCAAAGTCGAATCAAATCGCTGCTGCTCCTTCGGGATCTCATGCCGCTGATGGTATGATTGGTATCGTGACTACGAAGAGCAAGAAGAAGTCTTCCAAGGCTTCAACTACTCCAATTATCACTTTGCCTGATTCTCCGACAGGAGAGTCTTCTCCTGAACTTACCGCCGACATTCACGCTGTAGAGTCATCTACGGCCAAATCAAAAAACGGTGGAAAGAAGAAAGGAAAGAAGAAGGCTAAAGCAGACAAGGCTCCAAAGGAGAAAACTGAAAAGTCGGAAACCAATGACGAAAAACGCAAACCTCGATATCCTTGTCTTATTTGTGAAGAGGATCATTTTACGAGAGATTGCCCTCATCGGGCCGAGGTTGTAAAAATAGTCAAAGGTTCTCCCACTCCTGCTGTGTTAAAGAATCCATTTCCAGAGCAGGAGAATAAGATGATAGGTTCTTCTTCGAATGCCAGTGAAGAACCCATTTTGATGATGTCTCATGTGAGGATTGCGACTCGATCGCAAGATTATGGTAGTAAGGCTCCTGTTGATGGTAAGGAAGCAGAATCTTCTCACTCTAACCCATCAACCTCAGCTCCTGGTTCCGATCCACTACAGATCGAAAAACCTAACCCAGACTTAGTGATTAAGCCGCCCGCCAAGGGTGTACTTCGAAGGTCTGCTTTCAATCCACATGCGAGAGCAGCCCAGAATTACAACATTGTTGAGGACTTAGCTGTTTCACCTTCAGCAATGTCGGCACTCGAAGTGCTGCAATCATGCCCAGCACAACGGAAATTGCTTTTGTCGGCTATCGGAGCTGTCGATGTTCAGGACCCGAACCTAATGATCTTTGATCTAGAAAATAGTACACCACGTCTCCCCCATCAAATGGCTTTCCAAATTCCAGTGATAGTCAAAAACAGGCCTATTCATCGGACTGTGATTGATGAGGGAGCTTCTACGTGTATTATGTCGATTCAATGTTGGAGATCGCTTGGTTCTCCTTCGTTGAACCAATCCCCCACCATCCTTAAGGCCTTTGATGGCCGTGGGTTCCGTCCGTTTGGTATTCTACAAGAATTGCCTATAGGGGTTGAAGGTAAAACCGTTAGTCTGGATGTGGAAGTGGTTGATGCCCCTCTAGACTACAACCTTCTTTTGGGTCGAAGTTGGTCATATGCTATGACAGCGGTCGTTTCATCGGTCTTCAGAGTAATTAAGTTTCCACATAACGGTAAGATCGTGACTATTGATCAGCTGACATACTTTTCATCCGACCCAGCCTCTTCAGAGAGTATCCAGCATGTTGGTAAAACGACAATCCCTTATAGGGACGTTGGTGTAGGTTTAGTTAAGGATTCCGGTTTACTGGGAACTTTTCCTCTCCCTCCACTCAACGCAGATCCTTCGTTTGCAACAATTCATATGATTACATCAGAAAACATTATTTATGATGATCCTTGGTTGTCCCATCTGACTCTGAGATAGACTCACTCGGTGATGTTATGCCTTTGAGTCCATATGAAATTGCTTATGAAGCTCTCATGTCTTTTACCGACTTTCATTCAACCGAAGTCGACCAAATGAATGTGGTCAGTGAAGAGTCACTTTTCACCTCACCCTTAGAACGGATAACGTTTCCCGAAGTCGTGTCATCTGACGAACAACTTCGCGAAATCCTAAGTGTAGATGATCTACCATGGGAAGATCTCCATCACAGATCTTCGTTTTTACCTAAGGATGATGCATTTGAAAATGATTTTTCATCTATCTTTACCGCTGAATATGTCAAAGACGCTCAGGATCCAACGAAACATTCTGATTCAGAGTTGAATTTAGGGAATATTTCTCGTACTATTCCCATTGATATTTCAGTGAAGCCCGGAATCGAGGAAAACATTCATATAGGTGCCGCATGTACTGAAGAAGAAATCCAAACTTACAAGGCCCTATTCCAAGAATTCCGCGACGTGTTTGCCTGGTCTTACGAGGAAATGCCGGGAATTGATCCTGCCATTGTTGTTCATGAAATAAAGACCTACCCGGATGCTAAACCCGTCCGGCAACGGTTGCGTCAGATTCACCCTCGAAAAGCGGCTGCGATTAAAGCAGAAGTCGAAAAGCTGTTGAAAGCAGGTTTCATTTATCCGATCCCGTTAACGGATTGGGTATCGAATATTGTTCCGGTCAATAAGAAACAAGGAACAATAAGAATCTGTATCGACTATAGGGATATAAATCGAGCTTGTCCAAAAGACAACTATCCTACGCCTTATATCGATCAAATTATTGATGATTGTGCCGGAAGTGAAATGTTTTCCTTCATGGATGGTTTCTCGGGCTATAATCAAATCAATATTCTACCTGCCGACCAACCAAAAACGGCATTCATTTGTCCATGGGGGACATTTGCTTATTGCAAATTACCTTTTGGGCTTAAGAATGCCGGGGCCACTTTTCAACGGGCGATGTCTTATGCATTTCATGACATCAAGCACATTGTGCAACCCTATCTCGATGATTTGCCTGCTCATTCTTTACATCGAGCTGATCACCTTGTCCACCTACGAGCAATCTTTATGAGGTGTAGGCATTATCGAATTCGGTTGAATCCCCACAAGTGTGTTTTCTGTATAGAAACAGGTCGATTGCTGGGATTTGTTGTTTCAAAAGCCGGCATTCGCGTCGATCCCTCGAAAGTCGAGGCTATCATCAAATTGCCTCCTCCTTCGAGTTTGCGCCAACTCCAAAGTTTGCAAGGGAAAGCGAACTTTTTACGCCGATTCATCCCAAACTACGCCGAGGTCACTAAAGGTTTTACACGGTTGTTGAAACAGAACGCACAATTCTTTTGGGACGAGATTGCCCAACAATCTTTTGATGCACTTAAACACGCGTTGACCCATGCACCGTTATTGCATCCTCCCAACTACAACCAGGACTACTTCTTATACCTCGCAGCTTCGCATTCCACCATTGGAATGGTGTTAGTTCAAGAAGATGAATTCGGAGCGGAGCATGTGATATATTATCTTAGTAGGACCTTGAATCCCACTGAGCTAAAATATTCGCATGTGGAGAAATTGGCCCTGGCAGCCGTTCAAGCTGTCCAGCGTTTTCGTCACTACATTCTTCTCCGCAAAACTACAGTTATTTCGGATTGCAACCCTATGATTTATATTTTGACAAAACAACTGCTAGGGGGCAAGTACTCTAAATGGATTGTTATCCTGCAAGAGTTCGACTTGGAGTTCGAGAAGTCCAAGTCTAAGAAATCCTTAGTTTTTGCGGAATTGATGTGTGATTTCCCGAGTGCTGACACAGAGACTGTGGCAGAGGAGTCCATTGCGGACGAATCTTTGTTTCTTATCAGTACTGTAGATCCGTGGTACGGGGATATAATCATCTATCTCCAAACCCAAACCTTTCGGCCTGAAGCTTCCAAAGCGGAACGTCGAAAAATTCGGTTTCAATCCCAGCCATACAAAATTATTGGAGATACACTTTATCGCCGGGGGGCAGACTTAGTTTTTCGACGTTGTTTAACTCACGAAGAGGCTGAGAGGGTTTTGAATGATTGTCACTCTGGAGCATGTGGCGGTCATATGTCTGGGTATGCCACAGCTCAGAAGGTGTTGCGCGCTGGCTATTTCTGGCCGTCTATGTTTAAAGATTGTATCATTGCAGTCAGGAAGTGCCACAACTGTCAAGTGTTTGATCGCAAGATGCGCGCTCCACCTGCTCCTCTCCACCCTATAATTGCCGTTGGTCCATTCGCCAAATGGGGTATCGACTTTATTACTTGTAACCCTCACTCGGCCGGGGGGCATGCGTATATCATCCTTGCGGTTGATTATTTTACTAAGTGGGCCGAGGCGATGCCTACATTCGACGCAAGCGGCAAAACAGCTGCAGTTTTCGTATTCAATCATATCATAACTAGGTTTGGTGTCCCACAAGCAATCATTACTGACCATGGGAGCCATTTTCGAAACGTCATGATGACTGAGCTTACAAGCCAGCTTGGTTTGCGCCACGATAGCTCTACTCCTTATTATCCGCAAGCCAACGGTTTGGTTGAGTCTATCAACAAAGTTCTAGTTATCATGATCCGACGAACCATTGGTGTTCATCGGTCGAATTGGCACAACATGTTATTTTCAGCGCTATGGGCATACCGAACCTCAGTGAAAAATTCAACAGGGTTCACTCCTTTCCAGCTAGTTTATGGCTTAGAAGCTGTGTTACCCATTGAATGCGAAATCCCATCACTTCAAATGGCTGTCGAATTACTTCCAGCTACTTCCGAAGAGGAGAAACGTTTATTGTACTTGGCTAAATTAGATGAGACTCGACGTGACGCTACATTGGCAATCGAGACTCACGCGAAACGAATGAAAGCTCAGTATGATAAAAATGTAACCCCTCGAAGTTTTTCGGAAGGAGACCTAGTACTATTATATGATCAAGCTAACGATAAGCTAGGTGCCGGAAAATTCGTTCCCATGTGGCATGGGCCCTACATTGTAAAGCGAAAGCTAGCAAAAGGGGCTTATGAGCTAGTTGACTTTGATGGGGACTCTTTGGGTAAACCCAGAAATGGACTTTACCTAAAGAGGTATTATGCTTAAATGATGGGTATGGAGAAATTTTTAGATAGGTTAGATTTTCTTTCTAGCTAGCAAGTGTGTTAGTTTAGTCAGTGTGCTTAGCTTAGAGAGTGTGGTTTTTCGTCGTTATTCTGGCTTATCTTGGTTTTACTCTTGATATTGCAGATGTCGACGCCTCTCCAAACATACATTGGATTTGCTGATGGTGCTTGTCGTAGTACACGGAATATCTCTTCCGCAGCTTGGGTTATCTATTCGCCCTCTGACGAGTTAGTTTCTATGCATGGGGTAAGCCTCGGTCAAACAACGAACAACATTGCAGAATACAGTGCAGTGATTGAATTATTATCCGAATCTATTTCATTTGGAATTCGACGTTTGATAGTGAGGTTAGATTCTGAACTTGTTGTATTACAGCTTAATAGAGTTTATGCCATTAGAAATCCTGTGTTATTAAGGTTGTTTTTGAGAGTGCGTCTCTTGGAACGTGAATTTGATTACATTGAATATCAACATATTCCAAGGTCTTTGAATACATTAGCAGATGCAATTGCTTCTCGAATGTTGGACAGACATTTACGATAATCATGCAAGTAAATTTAAAAACATTTCATCACATATGTTAAACAAGATAAGCCGGTAATAGTGATATATATAGATAGAAGTGTGTCAAAAAATATATACATCGTCTTCGATCATAGGTTGAAAACACCTTATGATCGGCAAAATGATAGTACAAAAAGTCAAAATGTCACATGTGACTACAAAAGTGACTAGTCAATCACTGGTGGTGCTCTCTGTATGACACCACTGCGCGGGCTACCTTACGCAAAAATCTCCTAAACGGTCCAGGGACCGCGACTACGAAGCGCTGAAGCCTGATAGGAATGTCATCCATAGTAGTCTCAGGTATATCTGCCGTGAGACGCTCTAGATCATGCTCCAACTCAGCTAGTACTTCTGCAGCCGCGTCCTGTGGGGCCGGTACCGGTGCAGCTGGATGTAGTCTATCAAAAGGCCGGAGGTTGGCTGGACGCTGTGGACCAACATCTGCATTTTGAAAATTTTACTGTTAGTTTTGAGACGATATATATGAAAAATAAAAAAATACATAATTAGAAAACTTGTGAAAATAAAAGTACCTCTGTCATCCCATTGTTCTCCCTGTGGAAGAACCATGTCCGGATCACCTCTAAAATCCACTCCGGCATACGGAAAGTCCTGTATCGAAAAAACCTGGTCCTCTAACCAGTGAAATAACTATCTGAGAATCGAACCACTGTCGCACCCTCGTCAGGATGCCGGGCCATCACCGCAACCCATCGTATCAGCTTTGGCTCCCGAGGACCCAAGATATCAACAGTGAGTTGCTGAGGGATCAGCATTGGAACTCTCTCCAAGGCAAAGCTCACGACTAGAGGCCCATATCCAAAAGTCTTTAGTCGTCCGTTCTTTGCCTTGGTCAGTTGGCTCTTCATATGAGCCGACACAGCTTCACACCAGTTGAAAATGGTGCCTTGGTAACAGTCAATTGCCATCCGCATTTGGGATCCGGAAGCAATGTGTAAAGCGGCCGCGCCGCAAATTCTGGTAACCGTGAACGCTATGACTTTGAGTTCAGGCAGAGTGATGTGTTTTATCTCTATGCCTTTTGAATGGTGAGCCCCAGGTGTGCACCACTCGTCGCGGAGACTATCAAGGGATTGGCCACCCGGCCTAGTCCCCGCAAGACTGAGTTGCTCACCTCTGTTCGGCAAGCCAGTGAGAAAGTATACATCCGAGGGCTCTATCTCGAGCTGGTGCCCTCCTATGTAAAAGCATTGTTCTTGAACGTTCCATCGCTCAACCAGCCATTCCAAGAATCTTACCTGGCCCCTCATGCCCGGTATGGTCCAATATTTGTATAATCCGCATGCTCTTAGGGCATCCAGGGAAGGTTGATGATTTATTGCAGCTTCATCATCCTCTACATGCTCTCTTTCTCTCCAATCTAACATGGTTAATGCCCTGCACATCAGAAATAGCAATTAGAAATTGATTTGGGAATTTTTGGTAGTTTTTTGAGGGAGTTGGGGTTTTGAAATGCGCACTTCTCGGAAGACGCACCCCGGCTTTGTAGCACAGGGCGCCCGGACGCGGCTGGCCTGAAGGCGGGCTGCGTCTTCCGACCATTTTCCCGTATGAGAAAAAGTCGGGGGACGCGGGTCACCCGAAGGGCACCTGCGTCCGCCGAGAGGCGCATTCCAAAACCAAAACCCCCCAAAAAATGAAACTAAGACCTAAAAATTAATTCTAAACGGATAGAAATGCAGAGTAGGATGTGTAAAATACCTGGATAAGACGGCGTTCGATTCCGACGGTCAGATTTTCCGCAGCGACCACGGGAAGTTTCTTGTCAAAAGCTCCTTTTTCAACCTCAACAGTCAAACGGTAAAAATGACATGGTAAAAGGTCTTTTTATAGGTTTTTTGGATGAATTAGTTCATTTTTTACCATGAAAAGATGTTTTTCGATGTATTTTTGCCTATTTTAAACAGGTATGAGTAATGTGTTGCTTTTGTGCAGGACAAAGGGATTTCGAGGGAAATTGTAATTTTTCACAAACAAAAATATCAGAGTCATCTTTTAAGCCCTTTTCTGACTCCTAAAACATGAAAAGATCGCCGAGCGTTTCTTTTACACTCGTTAAAACGGAATTAAAAGACGGTCCCCTTTTAGCTCTTTTCTGACCGCAAAATCAGGAAAAGATTGCCGGGTTTTTGTCGTTTCAAACTCGATAAGGAAATAAAACGACGTGTCCTTGATCGCTTTTTACTTTTCAGGTCAACGACACTATTATGAAAGTACTCCTTGGTCGCAAGATCAAGCGGTTCCCCCAGGTATTATTTTATACTTTTTCGGGCTTGAGGGACACAAATATACGAAAAAGTTCAACGTGGAGTCTCCTTTTGTTTTTTCAGACTCTCTAAAAATGAAAAACGCCGAGTTTCTCCTATACTGGGCTCGTTAAACTTTTACAGTAAAGGACCTGTTCAATTACAAACAGGAACGAACCACTCCTTCCTAGGGTTCGAATTTAAACTAGGTTGGACTCGTCCGAAGGATGAGCTTATAATCAAGCATATGTTATCCTCCTCAAGCTTGTTAAAAATAAAGAGGTACTTGCCAGAAATGGTGGGGGAAAAGAGAGAAGAATGAACCTGTTTGTTACCTTTTGTCTCAAAAGAAACTTTATTACCACTCTTGAACACGACACTTTTCATTCACCTGGGTTGGGAAATCTTTTACCTCACAGTTGACCAAACCACTTTGAAAGTCTTTAACCGGGTTCCGGGGATTAACTTTGAGTTATTCGTCACCAAGCCATCTGTCGTGTCGTTATGTGTTCAAGAGGTCTGCAAGCAAAACTTTCATCTGCAAAATACTTGTCATCCATTTGACCATCCCTGAGTCAGTCCTTACAGCAACATTTCTTCAACTTGAACAATGATTTCGTGTTGCGGGCTTGCCTGCAACGGGTCGCTTTCTATCGACATCGACACATTATCTAGAAAGATGACTTAGGAATCGACAGTACCTTGAAGTCTGCATGCATCAATGGCAGGTTTCTCGCCTTTGACGTCAGTTTACATCATTGACTTTCGATCAAAGGATTCCGTGAAGTGTTCGACATCAAAACATCTATTCACATTTCACGGGTTGTGCTTGGTACTTTGAGAACCATTGACATTACTGGTGGTCTCTCTCACGCTTGTTAACAGTTTACATCATCGACTGGTAATCAAGTGGTTTCTAACATGTTCGACATCAAATCATTTAATCACATGGCTAGAATCGTACCAATTCGGGAAGTAGAAGTGAAGACCCTGGATCTAGTTTCTACCATCCAGGCTGCGAGGAGTTTTGTATTCATTATCTATGTAGACTAATCATAAACAGATGGCTGCGTCCATACTGTGTCTACAAAAGTCTATAAAAATGATGTACTGCAAGATCATTCCTGTATCAGAATAGTTAGTCCATTAGTTAAAGTTTTGAATCTGAGTATGGGAATGCCTACCTCAGTGATGATATAATCTTATACATGTATTTTGTGTTGAAAATTGCAGGTTCCAACCAGGTCATCCACAAGACAATCCTTGAAATGATAAAGCGCTTCACCCTTCCTAGAATTACAAAACCCTAATCTATTCCAGGCTTCGCACTTTAGGGGGCAATCTGTTACACTAAAAAATGTCACCATGACTACTTACAGTTAGTATGGCTCAAATCAACAGTCATGCTACCCTCTTAGGCAAGTCTTATGCCTCTGCTATCCATCTCAAACTCAAAGAAGAGAGAAAGTCTTGTAAAAAATGTGTTTATCTCTGGGGTCGCAGGTTCTCTCTAGCCTTACCTGCGGGGACGCTCACAATGTTCACAAAAGTTGCGTCCTTGGACGCTCTGTATGTTAAGGGACAGGTGCGTCCTTCTGTAAAAGGCAAAATGCGCGAGTTTCATCTTAAAAAAGTTACTTGTGGTTACTTCTAGAACTTTCTAGAGGTCGGTTTGATGAAATGGATGCGCCTCCAGTTGGTTCATGTATCCTATTAAGGAGGAACTTATCCCATCAATAAGGGAGCTATCCCACCCAAAGAGGGGGATTATCCCATTGATGGTGGACCTGAATAACCTCTTTACAGCACTATAAATAAAGACATTGAGCCAGAGGGAGGAGAGGTTGGAGCTATACATTTTCTTTGGGTAAATGCTGCAGGAATTAGGACTCCCATTTAGAACCTTGTGAGGAGAGATTGTCTTTGCTTGATTCTACTTGGAAGTGGGTGAGCTTTGTCAAAGTAGAGGAAAACCCTTGATGGACCCTGGGAGGAACTTGCACAACACCAAGGCCAGGTTGTAAGAGTTTCTTTGTTTCGTTATTAATACAAACTGGTTTATTTTTCTCAATAGCTTGTGTTAATGAGTTATTTCATGTGTTCCTTGGTCTGCATGTTGAATATATGTTTTATTATATGAAATGCAAGTGCTTGGTAATTGTTTGATTGTTTGTGGTTGCAGGAATTGACTTGAAGGAGGAGCTCATCCGGATCGGCAAGGACGGACTACAACAACAGCGTTTTGGAATAAGGTAAGCCTAAACACTTGTAGTTTTCATGTTTTAAAAGGTATATTTAGAGAAAGATCACTCCATTTTGTTTTGTTTGTCGCTAGAGAGTTTAGACTCCTAGGGAGGTCAGTTGTGTCCGCACAAACGACTTTTTCCGCCACGACAGTGGGCAGAGGTGGTATGTGCGAAATACTCTGCTTTATCAAATGAATTGTACTTCACAGAGAGACCCTCACAATCTCTTCCTCATCCCCTCGTAGAGGTGAAATCAAGGGGCTAGTCTCTAGTCCTTTGTTTTTGTAAATTTTCCCACTTCACGTAGCCCCGAACATCAATGTAACTACATAATCCATTTCTCGCACAATAACATTTTAATCCAAGTGTTCAGAGACTTTATGTACTTACCTCACAGTCCTTTGAGAAAGCATCACTCTGCCTCGCTATAGCTGACTGAAGTGTCTACCGTGAACTCAGTAATGAATCTCCCTATAATCAGATCAAGCCAGTGATCAAAGCCTCTGA
Source organism: Pinus tabuliformis (assembly GCA_031772625.1). Classification (NCBI taxonomy): domain Eukaryota; kingdom Viridiplantae; phylum Streptophyta; class Pinopsida; order Pinales; family Pinaceae; genus Pinus; species Pinus tabuliformis. The sequence continues at coordinate 198,740,780 of CM062810.1, read as the reverse complement.
TGCTTCCAATCTACGAACCAACTCTAGGGTCCACACAGTAGGACCGTCAAGATTTCACCTTCCTTGGCTATCTGCTAGCTACGTGATCCACTTGTACAACTCAGTAGGAAAATATGCGAAGAAAATTTCATGGATCTCTGTGTACAGGTAGCAGTTTAACCACTCTTCCTTTGATAGTCATGGATTCTTGTTCTCCTACACCACGAACTCATGAATTCTCCCATCCAACTACCCTTCAATTTCCTTCTTAGTTGGATTCCAGTGATGCAACATCAAACATCTCTATGCAGATTCCGATTCCGGCAATGGAACCATTTGTTGGCTTGAAGGGGTCTGACCTAGGTTCAGAGTTAAATAGCCAAACAAATCCCTATACTACTAGCTCTTTTGGCAACAACCCATGAAGCGCGGACTGAGTTCTCACCCGAATTAGTATGGAGGGATGCTGGAACCAAGTTTGCGCACCCTAGAGATGTCTGAGGGGTCAACTTAGTCCAACTAGGAATGACTTCGTACAAGTCACTTCGCCCACTCTCCCGTCCTGCGAGGCCTTCACGCTCTGTTATAATCGCCTTTGCACAACCCTAATCAGGGGCTGAGGTGATTTCACGCTACTAACGTAGCGATCTGTGCTCTTTCCCTAAGTTACACTACAGATCTTACTTATCTTCTTATAACTGTTAGTTAACTTCGCGTAAATAGCTACTTATCTTATATTCTCTTATTCAACACATTCATATAAGTTCGCGCAGCAAATAAACAGTAAACTTGCAATTCATACCCAATATAATTTAATGCATAAAACAGGAAAAAGACACACAGAATGATAAGAAACTTCTCTTTATTATTTTCTCCAACAGTTACAGACTCGATTCACCCTGCTCACTCAGCTGCAGGGGTCCGCGCACTCAGCTGCGGACTACTAGGCCTCTGCACACTCAGTTGCAGAGCCTTCTCCTACTCTACAACCCAAAGTCTCAACTTTACACTTCAACTTAGACCCAATACTTCATATTCTCTTAGATTATTAGATGTCTCTTTACACTTAGATCCTCGCTCTATTTATACAATCCCATGGTCCGCAGACCATGGTTAGAACTCTCAATCCGACATTACATTATAAAAGTAAGGGCGGACAATGCTATGACTCAATTATAACTTTGCGATCCACACCCACAAATCGCAGAGTCTTTACATCGGACTTAGTCAAAACTTGGGCTTTAAGCCCCAAAACTTGCCTTGGGGGATCTCGCGCCCAACAGTGGCGATGGAATGAAAGAACCAAGGCTCATTTGGCAAAAATCGGCTCATAAAAAACATCAATCACGACATGTAAAGAGGGAATGGTTTCAGTTTTACACAAGCTTGAAACATCGGAAACTATGCTTGAGTATACTTGAAGATGGTTTCATTTTTACACAAGCTTGAAACAAAGATAAACTATGCTTAGATTTGGTTTCATCTTTACACAATCTTGAAACAAAGATAAACTATTCTTGAAATAAGTTTGCATGCCCCCAACATAATGACTCAATTCGAGGTACATGCCCCCCAAGCTTCATTTCATTCACCTAAGTGGATGGAATGAAGGTTCACTTACGAGATCAAGTGAAAGACTCAAATGGTATTTTACGAGATCTAATCAAAGACTCGAATTCAAAAGGAATTTGTTTCATTTTTTAATGAGCTTGACACAGGAAAAGAACCATGCTCATGACACCTATTTCATTTTTTAACGAGGTTGACATAGTAAAAGAACTATCCTCATAGAGACTTGATTTATTTTTTAATGAGGTTGACATAGTAAAAGAACTATCCTCATATCCTTTGTTTCATTTTTTAAGGAGCTTGACATAAGACAAGGAACTCTGCTCCATCCATTGTTTCAAATTTTAAAGAGCTTGACACAAGAAAAGGAATTGTGCTCCATGGTCCTTTGATCACATAAAAAAAGAGGTCATGGCTTCCAAGAGGTTCTCATCAGATGGGAGAACAACACTTTGGAAGGGATACATGTCCAGGGATCCAAATGAAGAATCAGGCTCCAATTCCCCCAGTACATGGTGTACTGCATCATCCAATAGATCATTAGTAGAGGTGGGCATGGAACAGGTGGCCACGTAATTTACCTATGGAGGGGTTCATACCGCATGCACATAAGAACCATTTAGGCCTTCACGCTCTGTTATAATCGCCTTTGCACAACCCTAATAAGGGGCTGAGGTGATTTCACGCTACTAACGTAGCGATCTGCGCTCTTTCCCTAAGTTACACTACAGATCTTACTTATCCTCTTATAACTGTTAGTTAACTTCGCGTAAATAGCTACTTATCTTATATTCTCTTATTCAACACATTCATATAAGTTCGCGCAACAAATAAAACAGTAAACTTGCAATTCATACCCAATATAATTTAATGCATAAAACATGAAAAAGACACAAAGAATGATAAGAAACTTCTCTTTATTATTTTCTCCAACAGTTACAGACTCGATTCACCCTGCTCACTCAGCTGCATGGGTCCGCACACTCAGCTACGAACTACTAGGCCTCTGCACACTCAGTTGCAGAGCCTTCTCCTACTATACAACCCAAAGTCTCAACTTTACACTTCAACTTAGACTCAATACTTCATATTCTCTTAGATTATTAGATGTCTCTTTACACTTAGATCCTCGCTCTATTTATACAATCCCATGGTCCGCGGACCATGGTTAGAACTCTCAATCCAACATTACATTACAAAAGTAAGGGCGGACAATGCTATGACTCAATTATAACTTCGCGATCCACACCCACAAATCGCAAAGTCTTTACATCGGACTTAGTCAAAACTTGGGCTTTAAGCCCCAAAACTTGCCTTGGGGGATCGCGCGCCCAACAGTGGCGATGGAATGAAAGAACCAAGGCTCATTTGGCAAAAATCGTCTCATAAAAAACATCAATCACGAGATGTAAAGAGGGAATGGTTTCAGTTTTACACAAGCTTGAAACATGGGAAACTATGCTTGAGTATACTTGAAGATGGTTTCATTTTTACACAAGCTTGAAACAAAGATAAACTATGCTTGGATTTGGTTTCATTTTTACACAATCTTGAAACAAAGATAAACTATTCTTGAAATAAGTTTGCATGCCCCCAACATAATGAATCAATTCGAGGTACATGCCCCCCAAGATTCATTTCATTCACCTAAGTGGATGGAATGAAGGTTCACTTACGAGATCAAGTGAAAGACTCAAATGGTATTTTACGAGATCTAATCAAAGACTCGAATTGGAAAGGAATTTGTTTCATTCTTAATGAGCTTGACATAGGAAAAGAACCATGCTCATGACACCTATTTCATTTTTTAATGAGGTTGACATAGTAAAAGAACTATCCTCATAGAGACCTGATTTATTTTTTAATGAGGTTGACATAGTAAAAGAACTATCCTCATATCCTTTGTTTCATTTTTTAAGGAGCTTGACATAAGACAAGGAACTCTGCTCCATCCATTGTTTCAAATTTTAAAGAGCTTGACACAAGACAAGGAATTGTGCTCCATGGTCCTTTGATCACATAAAAAAAGAGGCCATGGCTTCCAAGAGGTTCTCATCAGATGGGAGAACAACACTTTGGAAGGGATACATGTCCAGGGATCCAAATGAAGAATCAGGCTCCAATTCCCCCAGTACATGGTGTACTGCATCATCCACTAGATCATTAGTAGAGGTGGGCATGGAACAGGTGGCCACGTAATTTACCTATGGAGGGGTTGGTACCGCATGCACATAAGAACCATTTAGGGATGATGGTTGAGTGGGAGCTGATTCAGGACCAATGAATGTAAGTTGATCAATGATCACAATGTTTCCTTCATGCAGGAAACACATCACTCAAAATAGGGAAGAAACAAAAGCTCCCATGATGTAAACATAGTCACGACCAAGGAGTAGATTAAAATATAATGGGCCTTGGACAACCATCATGTCTATATAGGAAATCTTTCCTCCCAAAGTAATAGGAAACTTAGGAAGCATCCCTAATGGTTGACTCGTTCTTTTGTTAAAAGCTAATAGATTTTGGGTGATAGGGATAAGCTGAGGAGAACCCAAAGCTTTCCAAGTAGTTGAGTACATAATACTAACAGATGCGCCCTCGTCAATGACTGTGCTAGGCACGACCATATGGTAATCCTACATTGTAATATGGAAAGGCACATAAGACGCAAGATGATATCCTGCCAGTCGACTCCAATCAAAAGAAGTGACTAAACTACTCAGAGGGGGTGTCGTAGGAATGTGAGAGCTACCCTCTTTCTCAATTGGAATAGGAGAAATGGTCTTATGTACCGCAGCAACAGGAGGATTTACCTCCAGTTCATTCGAAACTGAAGAGACTAGAAGAACCTGAGCAGTATGAGGTTCACTCTCTACCAAAAAGGTGCAGTTAACTGAAGGTGGAGTCAAGTCTACCAGTTTCTCAACCAATGTTTGGTCGAGAAAAGACTCACGAGACTCACTTTTAGAGAGAGTGGGGTTGACCAAAGATGAATTTTGATCAATCACAGGATCAACTAGTAAAGGATCAGAGGAAAGTTTTCGATAGCCAACCAGAAGATGAGGCTGAGAAGCTGTAAGGTTTTCCAACTCTTTGGAAGCTTCATCCATAAGAGGACAAAGGTGAATGGGATGATTACCTTCACACAACTTACAGGGAAATTTGAATTTTCCATTTTTTCCATGGGATTTACTAGTTGAAGGTTTATCACCAGCATGATCGCCAGAGGCTGATGACAAAGGTCAATATGAACCCGTGGACCACACTTCTAAGACCTTGGGAATACCAGGACCATTTTGGAAGAAGGTGGTCACTCTTACATAAAATGCAAGGGAATTTTACTTTCTGGGGCTGGTTGGAAGATTTTTCTTCATTATTTGCATCTGTGGCAATGGCTGCTTGGTTCCCCTTGCTTATTTTGCTTCTTCTTGTTTGGCCTCTTCTTCTTAGCTTCCTAGTTACTAGAATCTAGAATTTCACCAGGAAAAGAGGAAGATTAAGGTGAAGAAATAGGCGAAGAAGCCGAGGGGTCAACTTTAGGATCAACATGAGGTTGATGTTGTTTAGGTGGAGGAGAACTCAGTTGAAAAGCAATTTCGACACTTGGAACCACCGAGGTCGAAAACAACCAAACTGGTAGACCAATGGTCAATCCAGGAAAGGAAAACGTCGCCATATAGGGAGCACCAGTATTTATGAAATAAGGAAAAGGACTAGGATTCCCATCAGAGGGGTTTCCTTGACTGGTAGACTGAGGAAATGTTTCCATTGGTATCAACCTAAGATCTACTAAGGAGTATTTCCACAAGAAGGATGTTGTTCTGTGGTCAATCAATTTTAGAATTTGAAACAAAAACTTTTCCTTTTGATGTTTTAAGAGTCGAGAAAAGGACAAAAAGGTGACTCTAGTTGCTTTCGTTTGTTTAGCGAGCCTGAAAGGACAATTTGCTCAATGATATTTTCAAATTTAAGGAGTCAAGAAAGATCAAAATGACTACGCAGGTAACTCTAGGCAAAAGGAATACCAAGTAACCATGAACTGCAATATACACCTCAAGAAATAAATTTACCAAGGACTTGACATACGTGAAGGCAATATCCCCAAATGTTGTGTTCAGTGTATCACATTTATAGGGAAACAGACTTAGCTTCCTATGGATAAAGGTTTGCAACCTATTAGGTTCTCCCTTTATATATTCGACTGTATAGTGAGCACAAGTCCATTTTAGCACTATCTAATGCAAGAGTGAACAACGACTGCTAAGTTTTAAAGACATCAGAACATGTCTCTAGCCTAGACCACTAAGCATGAATGTTAATGTTTCAAATGCTCCTTAAATTAATTGATATATTTTAAAGTTTATCTTGAAATTATGTTTTGATTTCAAGGCCTTAACGATGTCACCTGAACACTTATGATGCAACTATATGAGAAAAGGAAAAAAAAAAAACCTTTTGTTTCAATGAAAGCTAGACTAATCAAGGGAAGAAATTTCAATCAATAATGAATCAAACAAAATGCATCATGTAAAATTCCTTCCACTAACTTTCACTTTCATCTTCCAAACGTAATGCCAAAAGTAATTTTTTTTTTCACTTTTCACTATCCTAAATGCAACTTTTTGAAAGGAAAATGATTTTGAATTTACAAAGATGCACTTATATGCATTATGCTTTTGTTTTCGTTTTGAACGATTTGATGCACCTAATACATTTTTTAGCTTTCAATCACTGAAAAAATGTAATCTATTCTCAATGATGAACCTCAAAAAATAACTTTTCAATGCAACTAATCTAATTCATTTTCACGGAAAGTAAATTTCGAAATACTAGCTAAAACAAATGCAAAATGATGTTTTCAAGGATTTCCACAGAGAACAAAACTCAACCAATAAACAAAACAAGCATCTCAATGATTCTAGCAAGTAGCAAGTGATGACCAATTGACTAGAAACCCTAGAATTTAGTCAGATTTCACTTCTAAGCCAATGAGAAAAATTTTGCAAATTAATCAAGGAAATCAATCAAAACATTGACAAATCCAAGCATATAGGATGGTAAAAGACCTTAGCGGCCAAGACACATTGGATTCTTAGGAAGAAACCTAAAAAATTCTCACATTCAAGGATCATCGCTACTTTACATACCCAAACCTGCGATTATTGCTACTTTTCATAGGAAAACCCGCGATGGCATCACTACTTTGTATAGAAAAATTAGTGATGATTTTAGCATGACCAAAAAATGAATATTTTTTTTCATCGTGACTATAAAGGTAAAAACCATGATCATCGCGACTCTAAAGGTAAAACCCATGATGCCATCGTGACTTTAAATGCTAAACCCACGATGGGTGAGGAATATGCAAAAAAACTAAAATGATTCTAAGAAACAATCCATACTTAGCACTCTAAGGCAGTAACCAGTGATGGTATAAACCCAGACTAATGCAGACAAGACGGAAAATCGATGGTTGGTTAAACTAGTCAAAAGACTAGGCTGAAGGATTGAATGAAAGGATCATAGGCTCCCCAATGGAGTCGCCATTTTGTTAACAAGGTTAATCCTCTCTATGGACATAGACGATCCCTCTAGCCCAAGGATTGGGTCTAGTAACTGAAGTGACAATCAACTAGACATATTCCTAGATTATAATTGAAAAGTAGAATGAGAGAGATGACCTACCTCATTCTAGTGCTATTCTAATTTCCTTTGTTTAGATCCTTGAATTTCTTGTGTCACGGACTTGTTCCTGCTTCTCTCAGAGCCTATGTACCTACATAAGTAATCAAGAGATGAAAAAGCATGCCAAAACCAATAGCAAATCCAAAAATAACCTACTTAGTTGATCAAAGAATGCCAAGCTAATACATACATGAACATATATATTTTTGGAAGATGAACCAGCAGTTGTATATTATTTAAATAACAAAGGGAACCTTACAACCATAGCCTTGATGTTGAAAGACTCTCCTTGAGTGGTAATCCAAGTCCAAGCCAAGAAACTCTCCAAACACTCCTTCTCCAAGTCTAATGAATAGCCTCTAAGCACAAGCTCAGCATAGGGGTGCAAATGGACATAGACCAACCATTTGGGAATGGGAGAGGAGGAATTTATAGGCTGGGAGAGGGAGTTATGACTCCTCCAAAGATAGGATTAGGCCCACATATCAAGGAGATAGCTCATAGGGATAAGACAAAGAGGTCAAGTTAGGAGGATTCGACTTCATCTGTGTGAAACCACCTCCGGCTCGTCGCTCTCAAAGCTTCTAGATCACGGAGCTTCTCATCCTCTTTGGGAAAATTACATTTTTGGGATAATCGTGGGTATGACAGGGAGCAAAGCGATGCCATCATGGGTAAAACATGGTGCAACAAACGACCATCGTGGTTTTGAGATTCATAAGAGTGATGACCCTCATTTTAGGGTTTTAAGAGCTATTTCTTCAGGGATAGCTCAAGACATTTTCCAAGCAAAGTTAAAGGAGAAATCCGAGCTATATACATGGATGAGTATACTGTATAATGATCATGCTTCGGGCACTTCAACGTATGTCACAGGGAAGTGCAAGAGGCGTGAAAAAATACTATGTAACAATGAGGTTGCAAAACCAGGTTTCTACAGCTAGAGGGATATGCGCACTATGGAATCCATGTGTTTACTTATGTTTTATACCTATCTACAACTTCAATTACATAAATAATTTCTCACTGATTATTTACTTCACAGATTTGTACTTATCACATAAACATATAAGGGAATAGTGTTGTTGGGAAAAGTATCGAATACGGAATGACCCTATCCCACTCTAAGGGTGATAGTACCTCAGCAACAACTGAATACAAAGCTATTCAAGATTACTTCTTTATGAGATGTAAGAGAGAGGAGAAAGGGATCCACTAACCATTGTCTTCCGCTAATGGTTGATCCAGTCTTCCCTCTTTGCTGCTTGCTCCCAGCTCCTTGCTCTTTCACTGGCCCAGCTACACAAAGATCCTGCAAAAGCACAAGAAAGGGAAACTACGAGAAGCATACATCCATAATTGATTCAAGGATTAGAATAAATCAAATATACAAGCATCAATACACCATTAAGATACATGCATATAGAAGAACCTCAAATGCTTTATTAATAGAAGAAGTAAAGTTCTGAGAGTGTTACAACCATAAGAGGCCCAATCCAGCAACACCTCCCAGCAGAAAGAAATCTCCTCTTCACCTCCTTCAAAGAAATCACCCAATAGTTCTATGCACAAACCAACAACACTTCCTTACATTCACCAGATTCCAGCCTCCCTAGACCTCATGAGAGAGCTCTATATATAGGAGATTTGGAGAAAGGATGAGTCAGCTTGAGACTGACATGAAGCTGACTAGTGTCCTCTCCCACTTCAGTTATACTTCAGTTCTTGAGTCCACTTGGAGTTTCTTGCTTCCACTTGGAGATCTAGATCCTCTTACTCATCACAAGGCGAATTTCTTGATCCAAGTGTCATTTTGGAAGCTTCCTGGGCATTTGACACCTTGCAGAATGACTGTGCCACTTGGCCAATCTCGCCCAGCGCAGGTAGCCTTCATTAGATTTGACATTCAGCGCAGGTACAGAGTGGAGCAGTTGACATTCAGCGCAGATGCTCAGTGGAGCAGCTGACATGATCCAGAAATAGCTTGTTTTTGAGTGTTTTCAGGTGGAGAACTGATTTTCAGTGCTGTGGTTTGCTGACCTTGTTCCTCTAGGGGTAGGAACAACATGTTTAGGGACTTTGGATCCCTCAGATTATTGACATTTCATGCTTCATGTTGTTAGGCACAAAAATGTCTATAACAGTTGCCCCCTAAAGTATGAGGTCGTTTATCGGGTGAAATGCTTTATCAGGAGGATCCGAAGTTCATTCAATCGCTGAGAGGTGCCCTGTAATAAAATACAATACAATACATTATTTTTCATTTTGCTTTCATGATCTAGCTGAGGCGGGCATTCCCATGCTCAGCTTTATAAATTCATTTTGGTACATAGAACAGACGATCGTCTGATGGTAGACTGATAATTCTCTGCTGAAATTATCATCCTTTGAGTAGGATGATCATCTGCTGCAATGATGTACATAACAAATGTCTTTATATCCTGAATATATATCGCAGCCCGGATGGATGAAACTAGATCCGGGGTCTTCAAACTCGTTCGATCTTCACTCTAAGTACAAGTCGATCCATGTGAGAATTGCACTGAAGTCGAACATGGAAAGACATCGCTTGATTACCGGTCAATAATGTAAACCGTTAACAAGCGCGAGAGGAATCACCAATAATGACAATGACCCTCAAGGTACTGCAGTACAATTCACGTGGTGTGAATAAAGGACTTGGCGTCGAACACCACGCAAAATCTTCTGGTCGAAGGTCATTAATGTATACCTGTCGCCGGAAGTGAGAAACTTGCCATTGAGGCATGCAAGCTTCAAAGTACTGGGGGGTTTGTCCCTAGATCAACTTCTTGGATAATGAGTTGAAGTCGACAAGAAGCGATCCGTCAAAGGAGGGCCTTAATGAATCCCACATCAGTGACACGGAACGGAGCTAATGATTTTAGTGGAGGTGAAAACAATCTGTGAAATATGATTCAGGGTGGCGATCATGGGTGGATGAAGGATAATGTATGGCAGTGGATGGGACACGGTTGACTCTTTCTGAACAACAACTCTTGAACATATAACGACACTGATGTGATGGATTGGTAGCATTACCCCAAATGTGGATGGTTTGGCGAGGACCATGGTGATGAGACCGGTGAATGAAACAACCCAACCCGATGTGATATGGAGGACAAAGTGTCATGTTCAAGAGCAACTTGCTACCATTAAAGCTTTGAGGTTCTCCCAATTTTTCCCCAGTCATTTCTGACCAGTACCTCTTTATTTTTGTCAAGCTTGAGGAGGATAACATATGCTTGTTCTATAACCTGCCCTTCGGGCAAGCCCATCGCTATGTTTTAACGAGCCTAGCGATAGCGAAACTCGTTCTCGTCTAAAGACAAGTTTGTCGCTATTTAATCATTTTAACGAGTCTAACGACAAGGAAAACTCGGTCCTTTTCATTTTTAAAGAGTCTGAAAAGGTACAGAAAGTTAACTCCAAAATTCCTTTTTCATCATCTAATCCCTTAAGTCCGAAAAAGTATAAAACAATACAGAAGGGATGAGTTTTCGATTACTTTAATGAGCCGAATAAAACAAGCGCTCGACCTTTTTGTGTAATAATCCCTCAGGTCCAAAAAGATTAAAATCCAGAGGAGGGATAGCTCTTCCGGTTCTTTTAACGAGCTGGAAGGCCAAAACTCGGCAAACTTTTCATATTCTACGAGTCAGATGAAAAGAGCTCAAAGAAGACTCGTCTTTTGAGGAACGAGTGATAAACAGGGATAGCAGCAGATTCCAGGTACAGGTTGGAATTTTCCAATCACGGCAGTGTCACAAGGATGGCTAAGTGAAATCACTCTTCGCAGCTGTTCCTCAAAATGGGTAAACAATCATATGGAGGTGAACGATTGGCCAAATGGAATGGAGGTGGCAGGTGCAAAACACGACCAAGGCTTTTTATGGCTAATAAATTTACGATCACAATGGTTATTTACCGGAATAGGTTCATTTTTTAATGAGCTTGAACTCTGGAGGAAACTCTTGCTCAAAAGCTTATGTTTATTTTTTAACGAGCATGAACTATGACGCTAAAACTGCTCGGATCTCGCTTTTATATTTTTTAACGAGCATAAATTCCGTGGTAAAACTGCTCGAAATACCAGTCATAAGATAAGAAATGTCTCCTGCAAGATCCCAATTTTTATAGAGCTTGCACCTCACATAAGCTATGCTCTTTGGCAAATTTTGACCTTTGCCCCCCATCCTTTTTTCATGCAAGTTCGGAAACGATCAATCCAAAAACCGGATAAATGACCGCTCTTTGCTTACACTCCAAAAGGTTTGCATGCCCCCAGGTATAAGGTACAATTTCAAGGCTGCCCCTACTTATCCTTCAAAACATTTGTTTTGATGGGTGAGGCTTGCCTCTTTCAGGTTATCCAAAAAATGGTTTTATTTGCTGCCGCAAATGAAACTATTTCTTCAGTGATGTCTATCATTAGGTTACTCAAAGAAGGTTACAATTTGTTGTAGCAAAGGAATCTCTTTCTTTGGAGGCTGCCCCTACTTATCCTTCAAAACATTTGTTTTAATGGGTGAGGCTTGCCTTTTACCCAAAGATGGTTACAATTTGCTGCCGCAAAGGAATCTCTTTCTTTGGTATTGCCTACTTATTTAGACAAAGGTGAATGACTAGAAATCATCAAACACATAACTTTGAAAAAAGAATCTTATTCTAGAACAACCCTCTCTTCCTTCCATGGATGGGGTACGGACTAGTCATATTCCTTCGCGGAAATTCTACTTTATACCCAAGGTTTCCTCTGCCCGAAGCAGACCAGGATGCATGCCCCCTGGGTTCCAGTCCCATCTTTCTGAATCACTCACACTCATCGGGAAGGAGGACTGGGGGTGGAGACATTTCTTGGGTGAACAGACCATTGAGGGTTGGTATTTGACTATTTGCAATGCGTGATCCCGGAAATGAAAGTTGGTCTACGAGCTTGACCATCCTTCCTTCGTGTGGAAAACATATTACTCTAAAGAGTGAGGAGACTATAGCTCCGATGCAATATATATAGTCTCGTCCAAGGAGTAGGTTATAATCCAAGGGTCCTTGAACGACCATCACGTTCATTTGAACGGTCTTCCCTTTCAATGTAACAGGCACATTGGGGAGGATCCCTAACGGTCAACTGGTTCCTTTATCAAAACCCGAGAGATTTCTTATCTCAGGCAAAAGCTCCGGGGAACCCAGTGCTTTCCAAGCAATAGAGGAAAGGATACTCACAGATGCCCCTTCATCAATGATAGTTCCAGCCATTACCATTCTATAAATTTGGACTATGATTCTGAATGGTATACTGGCTGGTACCCGGGGTCTGCCTAGTTGGTTCCAATCAAAGGACACAACCGGGTTGCTTGGTGGTGGGACCGAATACACGGCCGGATACGATCCTGACGATGTTCCTTCCTGCGATAAAGGAATGGGCGCATTGCCCTGATGCTCATCAGAATCTGTGTTGATGAAAAGAATCTGGATGGTGTCATCCTTATTCTCTTCAGTGAGGGTGTCATTTGAAGATGAATCTTCAGTGACGGTGTCATTTGAGGATGAAACCTCTGAAGGAAGAACCGGGTCAACTGCCGTATCGACCTTTAGACTTTCGTCTGGTCTGGATTCAGTAGGTTCATTTTCAATGACTGACGCTTCAGCTGACCACTTGAGCGGGCCAGCTGTATTTTCAACCAACGAAGGACTTGGCACGAGTTTTTTGTATCCAGGAGGAAGTCTCAACGGTGAAACCGGGCGATCTTCCAAAACTCTCTTCGCTTCGTCTAAGAAGGGACAACGGTGGATGGCGTGATCGCCTTCACACAGTCTGCAGGGGGATCTTGCTCCCCCTCTTTGTCTTGAACCTTCACTTTCGCTGGTTGACGGTACGCAATCAACATGGCTATCAGAGGTTGATGCTCCCGAATTGTGCAAACGAGGTGACCAGTCCCTTAGTATCCGGGGAATACAGGGACAATCTCTATGGAAGTGGTCTCCTCTACATATGACACATGGCGATTTAGGCCTGGTCTGTGCTGTGTGTGGGTTTTTGTCAGATGTCTTTTGCTTGCCCCCAGTCGCCTTAGGTTCCTTCTTCTTCTTCTCCTTCTTCTCCATGGGAGCTTGGCTTTTGCCGGCTCTACCCTGCGAAGATGAAGGATTGGAGGAAGAGTTATAAGAAGTAGAAGGCTGGTGGGCAGCTCTAGACTGATCTAACTGTTGACTCGACTGTTCAGGAACCATGGTGGTCTGAACTACATTAGTTGAGAAAAGCCAAATAGGCAGGCCAATTGTCAGTCCTGGAAGCGACAATGTGGCCATGTGGGGCGCACCAACTTCTCCCCAAGAGGAGAATGGACTAGGATTTCCATCATGTGGAGTTCCTTGGTTGGGGCGTTCCATGTTCTCAACCTAAGATCAACGCGGGAATAGGAGGTGATTATGTTCCGTTTAAAATAAATTTTATAACGACGCTTAGACACAACTTGCTTTTTCACTTTTTAAGAGTCGAGAAAAAGCTAAAGATGACTCTAGTCTCCTTCGATGTTTTAACGAGCCCGAAGTGACAAATGCTCGGATGGACGTTTTCAGTTATAGAGTTTGAAAAAGGCCAAAAGAAACTGCTCTGGAGTTCTAGGCAGAGGGTGTGCCAAACTTTTCGCAAAACCACAGAATACGTTTTACAGTACGCGTGGTCGATCTTCGTGAATGCTGTGTTCACTGCATTGCGATCAGTAGGGCGGCCGACACAGTTTCCTATTGGATAAAGGCTTTATTCCTATAGGGGTCTCCCAATATATACGCGACGGTATGTGGGAGCACAAGTCCGTATTGATACTTATTGCTTCACCGTGGAGGAATCACCCAACCACTCAATGCTAAGATACCACGTTTAACGACGTCGGAACACGTCTCTAGCTTAGACCTCTATGTGTTTGCATTATGTTTCAATGCGTTGTTATGTAAATTCAATTTATTTTAAGGTTGATCTTGTTTAGCAGTTTGCCTTTATGGATCACCACGAGATGTATGATAACACTCCTAAATGCAGTCTAAGATGATAAGCAAGCTTTTCAATCTTTCAACTTTGAAAACCTTAACTACTGAGGGAAAAGAAAGATAACACCTTTTCACACAGATCATAGAGCACACACTAATGCATTTTCCCTAAATCAACATGCAGACTGTCATAATGTATATACACAATGCAAGTATTTCTTTTCTCTTTCTTAATGTTGGTGTAATGCAAAAAGAAAGCTGTTGTATAATTTTGAATTCAATTTCAAGTGAAAGCAAACAAGCTTGTCCAAAATCAAAAGACACCTTAAGATTTACTTGTTTCGACACTAGAAATATATAAATTCAAACCAAATGACGAAAGCAAAAGCTTAATCAGCTATGAACAGCAAACAAACTAACTCTTAAGATCAAAACGACACTTTATCATAGGTCTAGATCTAAGAGGTCACAGCAAGACTAGTTCACTTTCGTTATGGGAAACTGTGAATGATACAAGAAATACACAAAGAACAAACACAGTTTCTTTATACAACCGAGGCGGAATAGTGACAAGGAAAGTTGGTTTCAGATAGGCACACTGACTGGTAGCAAACAACAAAAACAAGAGTGAAAACAAGGCAAGAAACAACAGGAAACCCCAGTAGCACAAGGCAAGACTGGTCCAGCGCAGGTGGGACACTGCCTGTTTGACCTTCAGCGCAGGTAGCCCCTTCGGGAACTGCGCTGAAATGCAAACAGCCTTTGTACAGCCTGCACTGAAGAACGAAACTTTCGTTTCTGGTGGTTTCCGGGTCACAGATTGCTAAAAAATTCACAGTTTTTGCTCAAATCAGAAGCTATCAGTCAAGGACACACTAAGGGATGACAAGGAGGATGAAAAGCTATCACTAAGAGCTTATTAGGGTCCTTGTGTATCAGCTCTTCAAATCATAAACTTGCCCAGAAACTGAGCTAGAGTAGCTGCCCTCTACTTTGCATTTGAAAGATTCAAACACAGTTCGATTCGGTACTCCCTTTGTTTATGAAATGAATAGCAAAAAACACAAACAACCAACAAGATACGGTCCCCAGCGGAGTCGCCAATTTGTTTTTGGGAAAAGTATCCAATACGGAATGACCCTATCCCACTCTAAGGGTGATAGTACCTCAGCAACAACTGAATACAAAGCTATTCAAGATTACTTCTTTATGAGATGTAAGAGAGAGGAGAAAGGGATCCACTAACCGTTGTCTTCTGCTAATGGTTGATCCAGTCTTCCCTCTTTGCTTCTTGCTCCCATCTCCTTGCTCTTTCACTGGCCCAGCTACACAAAGATCCTGCAAAAGCACAAGAAAGGGAAACTACAAGAAGCATACATCCATAATTGATTCAAGGATTAGAATAAATCAAATATACAAGCATCAATACACCATTAAGATACATGCATATAGAAAAACCTCAAATGCTTTATTAATAGAAGAAGTAAAGTTCTGAGAGTGTTACAACCATAAGAGGCCCAATCCAGCAACACCTCCCAGCAGAAATAAATCTCCTCTTCACCTCCTTCAAAGCAATCACCCAATAGTTCTATGCACAAACCAACAACACTTCCTTACATTCACCAGATTCCAGCCTCCCTAGACCTCATGAGAGAGCTCTATATATAGGAGATTTGGAGAAAGGATGAGTCAGCTTGAGACTGACATGAAGCTGACTAGTGTCCTCTCCCACTTCAGTTATACTTCAGTTCTTGAGTCCACTTGGAGTTTCTTGCTTCCACTTGGAGATCTAGATCCTCTTACTCATCACAAGGCGAATTTCTTGATCCAAGTGTCATTTTGGAAGCTTCCTGGGCATTTGACACCTTGCAGAATGACTGTGCCACTTGGCCAATCTCGCCCAACGCAGGTAGCCTTCATTAGATTTGACATTCAGCGCAGGTACAGAGTGGAGCAGTTGACATTTAGCGCAGATGCTCAGTGGAGCAGCTGACATGATCCAGAAATAGCTTGTTTTTGAGTGTTTTCAGGTGGAGAACTGATTTTCAGTGCTATGGTTTGCTGACCTTGTTCCTCTAGGGGTAGGAACAACATGTTTAGGGACTTTGGATCCCTCAGATTATTGACATTTCATGCTTCATGTTGTTAGGCACAAAAATGTCTATAACAAATAGTATAACATGTATTCTTTCACATAATTCAGTAAAAAGAATGCATAACAATATGTATAAACAAAGATAATGAACACATATACACAAAACTTCACCAAATTTTCTTCTTCTTTATTAAGATAGATATTTAATACATACACTTCTTCGACCTACACACCAAGCTGCAATGCATCTATAGACTCTTCCAGGCCTCTGCGCACTCAATGATGGAGCCTTCCCTTCAGGCCCAAAAATATAGACTAAAGACATAAAATATAAATGATTAATCTATGACTTCTACTACTATTCCAAAAAGTATTACATTTCTTTATATAGATTTCATTACTACAAGGCCATGGTCAACATAACATGGATCCTACAAAACAATGAGCTAACACCCAATACCCATTACAAAATGAGGGGCTTTGACCCACCCTAAAGCCCCTAAACATTGTGTGGTAAATATAATTTCGTGGACTTTTCATGCTCTGCTCCTGAAAATGCGAAGTATTTGACCAAAACTAGACCAAATTAGGCGCAACAGGAATATTCTATGATTAGATTTGTTGGCATTGATTTAAATTTCCTTGAGCATTTACTCAAACTTTGAATCCAACCCAGGGATGCTCAGCTGCAAGAAAAATTTTAGTGCAATTGGCCTATGGTTGGGTGGAGAGTTGAAGTCCCTCTCTTAGTTTCTAGTCATTTAATTCATAATATAAGTTTCTTACTTATATATTTGTGTATATTTGTTGCACTTGAATGAGATATTTTATTGTTACAAAACAAAGAGATTATCAACATTGTTAAATAATGAATGAGTATTCTTGTATGTGTTGTGATGGTTGTCCAAATTAGACACAAATTAAGGCCCATCTAACCTTTCTTAGGAAAATAAAGGCTATATTAAATCTCTTCTTCTACACTTAATAATATTTTTTAGATTTAATATGTTCTTAGGAAGGTTTAGAGATAATCTCATATTATGTGCCTAATATTATTCATTTTTGCAGAATATTGAGTAAATTATGAATGATATAATATAGGGACTTTCTAATGCTGATAAGTGGTTGTCATTGATGTCAACCCAAGAAACACGAAGAGCTACCCCGGTCTTCCATGGAAAATTTGACTTGGAAATTCATGGAATCTTGTGTCACAATACTTCTAAATATATTCTCCTTAACGAGATGTTTCCATTGATATATGGTATGCCTCGTGGTTCCTCCTATTTTCAGAGAATTGAGGTTGAAGTTGAAGAACCAGTTTTGTGGGTTAAAACCCCAGCGGTAGAGACATGACACCGTATTCACAAATGGTTGTCAATATATGATAGGGATTCTCACCATAATCTCACCACGTATAATTTGAATAACTTGAAAATCCAAAGATAGTAAAAAATCATTGACTTCACCACTGTGCACTAAGCCATTTCAAATTTCTAATAGAATTGATAATATTTCTAAACAATTATTAAATAGGGTTCTTAATGGGGATTAGTTATTATTTATTAATATTAGTACTATAACGTTTCTTAAGTAGAGTATCACGAATATTTCCCTTTATCACTTAAAAGGATGAAGACCACCTAAAAGATAATGGCCCTTAGAATATAATTGTTATTTAAAAAATAAAGAAAAAAATTCATGCAGCCTCCAACGTTCATATCTTAAAGCCCCTTTCTTAGCCAAACCAATGACGATAAAGGAAACTTAAACATATTCCACTGATGATGAATTGAACGATGAAATAATAGGAATATTATCTGAAATTTTTGACCCTTGAGGAATCAACGTTAAATACAAGTGTTAAGGCTTGATTTGTTTGTTGGTTTGTTTATATTGTAGGTCTAAGAGAAGGTTGCAAATTTGTTTCGAAATTGATTTAGTTCTCTCAGCATTCTATCAATCATACATCTTAACTCTCAACATCCCTAAACCTTCATCAACAAAGAGGATTCACTCCCCCTTTTAAAAGGTGTAGAAGAGTTTGGAAGACAATTATGGCGTAAATTTCAATAAGGAAATTCGGCCTGAATCACAAGGGAAACCCTTGGCTTCTAGTCACAAGAAAACTTGGCATGTTACAGTAAAAATTTAAGTGTGCAGATCTCTTTAAATACCTTGCAAAAGTCCAGAGAAAACCTTGTTATTGAACCTTTTAACATGAAAGACCGAAGTCTGTAATTCAGACTTAAAGGAGGCTCAATTGGATAAACTCTTAATTGCAAACTCAAACTAGCAGAAGAATACTTAGTCACAAATCAACACATAAAAACACCATCTCTACACACATCCTAAGTGGCATCAATTTTCAGTGACAACATGCCTTTTCAAGTCCCACACAGTGAGAAACTTGATAGTATTTTGATCTAAAGGTTGGAGATAAGTAGATGTAGCATATATATTATTCTATTGTTTGCTTGATTAGGCTAGTAGTTAGGACTGTATTAAGATTAAGGATATTAATTAGGTAGTGTTGTGTTATGTTTGGGCTATTAGTTAGGACTATATCAAGTATAGTTAAGTGCATTGATTAAGTTAAGAGCTGCATTCAATATTGTAGTGTTGTGTTGTGTTGTGTTTAGGTATTTAGAATTGTGTCAAGTCAAGGTTTGTCACATTGATTAGGGTCTGTGATAGTTAGTTTTTTATTAAGATACTTGTATAGTTTTCTTGGGTTTTCCATTAGCGTGTATAGTATTCTCTAGGTTTGTCATAGTTGACAGTCATTCTAGTTTTAGATTGATTGTAAAGTTGTTGGATAAGTCAAGAAACATCATAAGGGCTAGTTGAGGTTAATACTAGTGTATATAGTGAACGTTGTGTTTGAAGTTCACAAGGAATTTTTGTATATAGTCTTGCATAGATTCTAGGTCTATTCCAAGGTTGGGAGTCTAGGTCTAGGTTAGTTTTCAATTGTGACAATTGCTACAACAAGTCAATAGCAAAAGAGACAATCTAAAAACACAAGCACATTTCAAGTACGCATTGTAATCATTTAATTTTTTTTTATTCATTATGTACTTACATGTGTTTTGTAGGTAGAGGTAAGTTGAAGGGTATTTTGTTTTACTTTTGGGATTGGGTTTCATTGGGAAATTTGCATGCAGGTAGAAGAAGATTCGATAACAACACCAAGCAAGCATTCAAGAGTTTGAAGTGTCAAATCAATATCTCTTAAAGGAATAATTGTGATGGGACATCATTTGAATACATAAAAACCATCATCAATTGCTATCCATATATTGTGAAGCATTGTCAATGTCAAAATTCAAATCATTGTAACTAAGTACAAGAGCCCATCTTGTTAAAGAGTAAAAATTGTCTAGAATTGTATAAAAGTCTAATTTCCTAGAGTTGTAAAGGCATTATTGGGGAGAGTCTATTGTATTGTCAAGTTTGTCAGGATAAGGGAAGGTCCTAGTATTGTCTATAATTTATTGTAAATCATTGTAACGTGGATCATTTTCCCGGGTACGGGAGTCCACATCTTTTATTCTCTTTTCTTTATAGGGTGGTAGGGTGGTGTTAGGCAGGTGAATGAAGTCACCTATAGGTTGGGCATTGTAAACACTTTAGGGTGGTAGGGTGGTGCTAGGGTGAGTTTTGGCTCACTTGGGTGTTGGGGCATCCATTTAGCTGACTAATGATAAAACCAGGGCATTGGGGCGTCCTTCCAATGGGAGTTGGAGAAGAATGCTTTTCTATAGTTCTAGGAAGTTGTAGACTTATTTTCAATTGGGGATGAAGATTAAAGAACTTATTAGAAAAGTGTTTGGTGGTTTTTTATCCGAAGGGGGTTTTCCACCTGAACATATTGTGCCTATTGTCTCTATTTTTTCATTTTTGTTTACTGCTCCTAATGAACAATAATAATAATAATTGAAGATTAACTAATTCTCTAAAAATATTAATAAAGTGCTAATTGCTAAGAAATATTGATTCACCCCCCTCTCAGTATTTCCAACAATTGGTATCAGAGCTTGGTTCCTTCAGTAGCAGTTTAACAACTGGAAGGAGATCATGGAGTACACCAAGAATAGAGTTCCTCTATTTAATGGAGATAACTATGCACTTTGGAGCGGAAGGATGCAAGTTCATTTACTTGCGCAAGGATATGAAGTTTGGGAAATTTTCAAGCAGGGCTACCAAGCAACAAAAGATGAACAAGGTAAGAAAAATATCGTAAATGATGCTAAAGAAAAGGATATTATTATAAGTGGACTCACTCAATCTATCTATGTTAAGGTATTGGGTTGTAAAATAGCTAAGGAGGTATGGGACAAGCTTCAGAATATATATGCAGGAGACTCGAAGGTCAAGGAAGCAAAACTTCAAATTTACAGAGTTGAAATTGAACAACTAAGGATGAAAGAAGATAAGATTATCGCAACTTAATTTCAATGTGTAGATGAAATAAAAAATTCCTTGGAATGATTAGGAGAACCAGTTGATAAGAAGGTCATTGTTCAGAAAGTCCTCAGAACTCTTCCATCAAGATTTAATCCTAAGGTTCTGGTATTGAAAGATAGATCAGTTTTAAGCAACATGAGTATGGATGAACTACATGGGATACTTACATCTTATGAAATGAGGAGTGAAGAAGAAGATGGGTCAACTAATATAGAAATTGCATTCACGACATCTAAGAAAATTACGAAGGGAAAACATGCATCTGAACCTATATCTAGTTGTTGCAAAGACAAAGAATAAGAAGAAGTATGACTTTTAGATGAAGAATTTGCATACATTACAAGGAAGATGAAAAGAGGAACATGTAAGTATAAAGGAAAAATTCCATTAGTATGTTTTGACTGTGGTGAGATAGGTCATTTTTTTGCTAAGTTTCGTCATATGAATAAAACATTTACAAAAGGAAAGAAATGTCAAAGAAATTTCAACAACCAAGGTAAGAAGAAAGGATTTAAGAAAACTTCCTCTCCAAGGAAGATAGTTCCTCATCTGAAGAAGAAAGTGACAACGACGAAGAAAACAAAAAAAAGTATTATTTATGGCTAAGTATAACCATATGGAAGCATCTGACAAAGAAGAAGATGAATACAAAGAAATGACTGAAGTTGAATTTCCAAACGAAGTTGTCAGAATTATAAAAGAACTCAAAGAAGAAATGAAAATTATTAATTCTGTGGGAACTAAATTGAAGGAGGAAAAGAATCTCAACAAAAGGAATAAAGAAGAAATCATCAACCTCAAAGTAAAGTTAGAATAAGCTAAAATAATTGAAGAATAACTCAGGGATGAGTTAAAAGAAAGCAATGAGGCAAGTGAAGAACTAGAAGCCCAAATAGTATCTCTTTGAAAGGAAGTAAAAAGGGGAAATGTTCTGCAAAATTTTGCTAACAATTCTAAAACTTTGGATGAGCTCATAAGCAACCAAAGGTCATACAATGACAAGACTGGTCTAGGCTATAAAGAAATCCTTGAAAAGGGTTCAAACTATGGAAGGGAAAATGCACATAAAACCTATGCTGAAGGATCTACCAAGCAAGGATGTTTCCTAGGCAAAACAAATGTTCAAGATATACAAGAAGGATTTTGGAAAATGATTCCACGAATATGGTTTCCTCCCAATTATCAACCCACCTTTTATGGTTTTTGTTATTCATGTATAAATTTTGGGCATAAAGCTTTAGATTATCGTACTTATGAAAGCATATTTGGAAGATCTTTTAGGAATATCTATTCCAAAAATACGCAAGAAAACTTTAGGCAAAATTATAACAGATTTGACTGGTTAAGAAATGAATTAGAGTGTTATAAATGAAACAACTTTAGGCATTTGGCTAAGGATTACAGGTTTATGCTGCACTCAAGGGAATCATAATAGAATTGGAATGAACAACCCTGAAAGAAGAAAAATGAAAGGTGTGCTCTTGCATTAAAGTATCAAAGTAAACAGAATGTTTGGTATGTTGATAGTGGTCGTTCTACACATATGAATGGAGATAAGAATACATTTATATCTTTAAAGGAAGGAACAGATGGAACAATATCCTTTGGAAATGATGGATCTTCAAATGCTATAGGAATAGGTAGTGCAAATATTGGAAGAAAGGATTCTATAGCAAAATATGTGCTTCTTGTTGAAAATATGAATCAAAATTTGCTAAGTGTGGGTGAAATGTGTGATCAAGGACACACAATGTTATTTGACTCAAAGAAATGTGAAATAAGAAAAGAAAAATCTGGTCAACTTGTGGCTACTGTAAGTAGAGCTCCAAATGACATATACACCTTGGATGAGGTCATTCATTAGGGGAGTTCTGAGGTCTAAAATGGGCCTCCTAAGGAAATTATAAAATAATAGTGGAAATAATAAAATAAGATTTGATTACATCATCAAATTTTAGAGGGAAAAAAGAAAATTCTATTTTTTTCAACTCGTATGTTCAACTTATCTCTATATGGGTTTACTCAAATTTCGAGCGGAAACACTCGTTGCATGAAAATTTTGATTCCTCATCCAACGAGTACCTATGTTGCATACTTTCGATGGACCCTACTACACAAAAAATGAGAAATACATGAAAAACGTGATTACAATCACGTTTTTTCATGTATTTCTTATTTTTCTTGTAGCAAGGTTCATCGAAAGTATGAAACATGGGTACTCCGTAGATGGGGTATTAAATTTTTTCATCCAATGAGTAAAACCTTAGGGAGATAAGTTGAAAATATGAATTGAAAAAGTAGTTTTATTATTTTATTATTTTTTAATGTTTTTACTTTTTTACTCCAAAAATGGTGAATCATCCTCCATGGTTGGCATCATCATGTTGAATCCTATTAGTTCTTATAAATTTTATTTTGGTTGTACATTTTTCATAGGAGGACCATTATAGACCTCAAAATTCCCTAATGAAAGGATGTTTCTTGGCAAAAGAAGATGAGATTTGGTTATGGCATAGACGAATCAGACATATAAAATTTGACAACCTTGTTAGAATTAGAAAAAAGGAACCCGTGAGAGAAATGCCATTGATTTCAAAACCAACCGATGTTGTATGTGAACACTGTTGGCATGGCATGCAAACAAAGGTTGAATTCAAGACAAAATAACACTTCACATCACAACTATTGGAATTGATACATACTGATCTATGTGGACCAATGTGGACTAAAGGATTGAATGGTGAATTATATTTTATGCTAATGATAGATGATTATACCAGGATGACGGCTGGTAGTTTCTTGAAGAAAAAGTTTGAGGAATTTGAATGTTTCAAGATCTACAAGGAAATGGTTGAAAATGAAACTGATTTAAAGATTAAATGTTTTAGATCTGATAACGGTGATAAATTTACCTCCAAAGAGTTTCAACATTTTTGTGAAGAAAATGGAATAAAAAGGTAGTTTTGAACAACATGAACATTGCAACAAAATGGAGTTTTTGAAAGGAAGAATAAATCTGTAAAAGAAATGGCCAGAACAATGCTAAATGATTCAAAATTAGATGACAAATTTTGAGTTCAAGATGTTGATACAACTATTTTATTTTGAATAGAAGTTTGCGTAGAAACAATTGTGATATGACTCCATACAAACTTTGGGAAGGAAGACCAAAAAATGTCAAATATTTTAGGGTACTTGGAAACAAATGTTATATTAAAAAGAAGATCAGGAAATAGGAAAGTGTGATTCTCGAGTAGACGAAGGTATTTTTATTGATTATTCACATAAAATAAAATCTTATAAATGTTACCATCGGAGACTTAAAGGAATAGTTGAAAGCATCAATGTAACATTTAATGAAGATTATGGCTCAAGGTTGATGAGGAAATCTCCTCTTCAAGCAAATCAAATATATACGATCCAAAACTAGAAAAGGTCAAAGAAGAAGTTCCAGAGCAAGGACAAATGAATAAGGAAACAACTACCCAACCAAGAAGAGATAAGAAATGGATAAGAGGTTGAACAAGAAGCACCCCAAAAGGCCCCCAAAGAATGGTATCAAAAGAATCACCCATCAAATCAGATCATTTGGGATCTCAATGAAGGAATAGGAACTAGAAAAAATTGACATCTTTGTGTACCATGATAAGCCCATCTTGCTGTTTTAGCTACATTTGAGACAAACAATTTTGAAGAAGCTAGTCAAGATGAACATTAGGTAGCTGCCATGAATGAAGAATTGGATCAAATTGAGAAAAATGACACTTGGGAATTTGTCCTATGACCAAAAGATAAAAATTCCATTGGGACAAAATGGGTTTTCAGGAACAAGTTAAATGAGGATGGATAGGTTACTAGGAACAAGGCAAGGTTGGTTTGCAAAGGATATGCACAGGTTGAAGGAATTGATTTTGAAGAAACATTTGCTCTCGTTGCTAGAATGGATGTTGTCAAGATGTTCTTGGTTTATGCATGTTCGAGAAAGATCAAAGTTTATCAAATGGACGTGAAATTAACATTTCTAAATGGATAATTAGAAGAAGAAGTATATATAGAACAACGTGAGGAAATTTTTCTCAATGATAAGAAATTTTATGTTTGTAGGTTAAAGAAGGCATTGTAAGGTCTCAAATAGGCACCCAGAGCATGGTATGCCCATCCTGACAGGTATTTGCAACAACAACGATTCAAAAAGGGAATCGCAGATAAAAAACTTTATGTAAGGATTGAACATGACAGTTTGACAATTATTGAACTATATGTGGATGATATAATATTTGGGAGTGATGATGACAGGTTAGCTAAAAATTTTGCTACAAATATGCAGAGTGAGTTCGAGATGTCACTACTTGGTGAGTTGACATACTTTTGGGACTTCAAATGTCTCAGCAAGACAAGGGAACATTTATCTGCCAAACCAAATATATCAAGGAAATGTTGAAAAGATTTCAAATGGAATATTGCAAGCCAGTTCTCACCCCAATGGTGACAGGTTGCAAGCTAAGCATAGATGACTCATCCAAAGATGTGGATTAGAGGATGTATAGATATATGATTGGTAGTCTTCTATATGTAACAACTTCTAGGGCAGGTGTGATAGAGATAGTTGGGAAAGTTGCAAGATTCCAAGCAGCACCAAAGGAATCCCATGTCATTGTAGTAAAAAGGATTTTTTGATATCTTAAGGGAAAAACAGAATATGGACTATGGTATCCTAAAGGAAATGAGCTAACCATCAAATCTTATACTGATGAAGACTGGGTAGGAAGCGTTGAGGATCGCAAGAGCACCAGTGGAGCAGCCTTCTATCTAGGTGGTTGTCTTGTTTCGTGGTTGAGCAAGAAACAATCTTCAATCTCATTATCCACAACATAAGAAAAATACATAGAAACAACAACTTGTTGTACCCAAGTCCTCTGGAAGGAAAAAACCTTGCACGATCTTCAAGTGAAGTTTGATGAGCCGATTCCAATCTTCTATGATAAGACCATCACGATCATATCTCCAAGAATCCTGTGATGCATTAAAAAATGAAACACATTCCAATTAAGTACCATTTTGTTAAAGAACAGGTTGCTGAGAAAACCATCAAGGTTGAATACATTGGGATGAAAGAACAAATCGTTGGCATCTTTACAAAACCTTTACCATGTGAGAAATTTGAGTATCTTTGCAAAAATCTTGGGATTCTCCCATGTTCCCATTAGGCTATTGTTTTATCTAGTGAAGTCGAAAGGCAGAGTTAAGGTAGGTTATAGGTTTGCAGGAGAGGAAACTTGTCACGGGGAGTTACCCTTTTCCATTGATGTCAAAGGGGTAGAGAAAGCATTAGGAAGGTTTTAAGTATGATGTTAGGGGAAGTTATGATCTCCGAAGGGGTACATGTGTTGCCATCAATGCTAAAGGGGGAGATTGTCGACAATTCGTTGTCATTGATGTCAACCCAAGATGTACCAAGAGCTACCCCGGCATTCCATGGAAACTTTGACATGTAAATTCATGGAATATTGTGTCAAGATCCTTCTAGATATATTCTGCTTGATGATATGTTTCCGTTGATATATGGTACGCCTCATGGTTCCTACTGGTTTGAGAGAAAATTGAGGTTGAAGTTGAAGACCCAATTTTGTGGGCTAAAAACTTAGGGGTAGAGACATGGCACCTTAGTCACCAATGGTTGTCAATATATGATAGGGATTTTCACCATAATCTCACCACATATAAGTTGAATAACTTGAAAATCAAAAGTTAGTAAACCAATCATTGACTTCATGTTGTAGCGGTTACAACCACCCTCCAAAATTTTTCCTTAGCTTCGTTTTGGAGCCTCCCTACCAACTATCCTCAACAACATGTCTTGCACACTCAAATACACAAGATTCAATGGTTTTTTAGCAAATTACCTCTCAGCAGTTCAGGATCAATGGCCTCCAAGAGAGCAGGATCAAAGGACACAGACAAAATTGTAACTCGGGTAGCAGTTGAGCGAGTGTCTACAAGTTTGCCGATCTATGAAGACACCAAGTTGATTGTAGAGAAGGACATCAAGTTGAAATGGCAAGAGGTCAATGATTCATTCATAGGCAAATTTTGGGAAGATATCAAAGACCGCCAGGTCTATGTGAACATCCAAAAGTTTGGCTTGTACCAGACCGCATGTAGGTATCCCATGCTCCCATGCGCTGACATGATATATTGGATCACCTCGCACGCTGACCCTGAGATGATGACTTTAAGCAGTGTCAGTGGGACAGAGATTGTTACCTTCAGGGCACAGGATTATGAATAGATGTATCATATGTTGAAGCCAGTGATCACCATAAAGACACCCTTCAGCATACCGAGCAGCAATGCCAAATCCAGAGATATCTTGAAGAATTGGGTGAAGGAGCGGGCCAAATTTAAGATGACACCCAAATAGGTCTACAAGACGAAGGCATATCAATAATTGGTCATATTTTCATGTCACTTGTTTGGCTAAGAGAGCATGGAAACCTTCCCGAAAAGTTGGGTGATCGCGTTGGACCAACTGGCCATAGAAGGAAAAGCATGCAACTGGTTCGACATTTTGGCTCACCAGCTAAAGAAATAGGTAACAAGAGCTTGACAACCACCCAAAGGTATGCAAGTAGAAATATACATGTCTGCTTACATCTTGGATGCAATCTATTCCCGTTAGGAGTTCCTGGGCTTGAATTAGACATGGACATCGGCAGAGACCTCTGCGAACACTTATTGTAAGATGTTGTCCAAATGCAGCTTCAGACGAGTTATCAAACAACTGTCCAATAATTTTTCACCCCAGTGTACAAGATGATATTTGAATAGGATCAACCCTCCATGTCAAAGGCAGAAATGGTGGCACTGATTGATAAGAAGATTAGTATGCCTCACCGTCCGACACCTTCATACGGATGTACAGTGCGGAGAAGCCTCTGCATGTTCTACCAAAGTTTTCGTTGGAAAAACTTGTCATACAGGAAGTATCATATTACATCTCGGCAAGATTGTCAGCTAGGCTGCACTGGAAGAAGAAGGCACCTTGGCCTGCTCTTTCGTTGTGGATTTGGTTATACGAGATACATAATTTCAAGCATGTGGATGTCAAAGTGGAGGAGATGAATAAATATCCATATGACCTGCATTGTCTTGTGAAATACCATTGCATGAGAGTACAATTTACTTGGATTCACGGGGCATTTCATTGGGTGGAGGAAGACCCATGGAGATATTTTCATAGCTTCTCCAGAACAAATGAACCAGCCGGCCTCGCTGTGGAATGGCTAGCAAAGTAGCAACCCATAGAGCAACAATTGAAGCAACAACAGAAGTAAACATACTAGCGTGCGACAAGGGCAAGAGGAAGATTGTCGACAACATGGAGAAGGAACAAAGCTACAAGTTTTGAGCAGACCCACTTGTGTAGAAAGTAGATTTGGAAATAGAGGTGAAGAGGCAACAACACGATAAGAGGAACGCACAAAGGTAGAGAGAAAAACAAACAATGGAGGAAATAGAGAAGGAGTTGCATGAGTTGAAGAAGAAACTTCGGAAGGAACATGAGATGCGTAGACAAGAGAAGGAACCACAACAGGAATAGGTACAACAAAGGGCATAATATGTATAAACAGATGAAACTGCACCTGTACAAGTAGTTGACTCATCCGAACAGCTGGCATTAGGCAGACAGGGTGAGCCATCATAGGAATAGAACTTTGCTCAAGAGATTGAACAAGCACTTGAGAATATGGATATGGACATGGAGTGACAAGAGTTAGAGAAAGACATCGATCTCTTGCCTCACTGCCAAGAGGTCGATCCACCAGCTTCACCAGAACTAGAAGCAGAGCAAGTCCCAAGTGGCCAAGGAGACACTAAGATCCTTGGAGACAATCTGGAGGAGGAGATGCACAACATCTCATTTGATGAGTCCCAACATAGAGTTGTGCAATCTCATAGAGTGTCGACTCTAGATGATACACATCTCCTGCACAATTTGAGGAATGAGTGATCATTTATGATGTGTACAAATATCCAATAACAATGGCCGATGCTACTAGAGCATATGCTGAAGCCACTATCTCGAGTGTTCGGTTCCTGATAGCTGAGAACGAGCGAATGGCTAAGGAATTATAGATGGCAAAGTAGGGAGGAGAATTTATTACAACATCCACCCGAGAAGAGTTGAAGAAGGCAATACTGGATGAAGTATTATCCCTTGACACAGTCATTTGGGCGTTATATTCCAAGTTTGGTACTATCCATAAGGCAGTTATGCATCTCAATGGTTGGCAATAGCGATGTGCAAGGAGAGCATGTATCTTATCAAACGTGCATGCTGTTGTTGTGTACATGAAAACCTCGATAATGAGATACAAGGGAGCCCTGTTACACTTGCCTAAGATGATGAAGCCTAGAGCGGTCAAGCTGAATGCACACATTTGGAGTTAGATCCAGAACTATGAAGATCTCCCGCATCTCATCACTAGTCTATAGGCTTCCCATGCATGGGTATTCAGGAGTATGGATGTTTTTTTGTGCACACATGTGATCCCTTCTATTGGGACAGCCACATAGGCGAAGATAAAGGCACATGTATGGCTGGATCTTGACTCGCACTTTGACGAGTTGATGTGCATAACCACCAACCCAGACTTGGTGATCAGTGCAGACACCATGCACAAGTATGTTGCTAATCTACCTGCACTCAAGAAAATGATGCGCATGATATCAAAAGAGTTGGATAGAGGAGTCTGAGAAGTGTACCCAGATTTTATGGAGGCAAGAGTTCATTTCTAGAAAGATGTCACCTTAGAGTACATGGACACCATCGTGGACCATTGATCTTGGCATCAGTTCACTACTATCAACCACCATGAGGATGTCGAAGATTTGGTCTTCCAATAATTGTTCGAGTCATAGTGATGTCTTTCATGGCTTGCTCAAGCCTATTTTGTCTCATATGGGTACATGTGCAGATTGTATGTAATGTCTTGTCAAGTGTAAGTTCAAGTGTCGATAGTTGGATGTAACAATCATAGTGTAGATTGAGAGTCATGAGGGTAGTTGAACTATCTCAAAGGGGAATTTCAAGGGCCACCCCACCCTTTGCTATATATAGTCCCTCATAACTCATTTTAAGGGCTTTTGGTTAGCCAAGCTTCCAATAGGAGTATCTTATAGAAAACTTGGACAGTATTGTAACGAGCCTTGGCTTCTCCACTGTGCAGAGCTAGCATATCTCTTTGGAGGAGCAGGCAGTTGTGACTCTAACGCTCTGCTATTGGCACTAGTGGTTGGACATGGATGTATTGTACGACTGGAACTTACACTTATTAATATAATAGAACCGACACGTTTCATGCATATGTCGTATTGTATTCGAACTATCTTAGTTACTCTAAATGATATATGTATCTATTTGCTTATGCATGCATGTATGGACTATTCTATATAAGTATGTATGAATCTTACTGAAATGTGTTTATTGGATTAACCATCACTTTGGATTTCTTGCTATCTTTCTTTCCATCTTGTGATGCATCTTCTCTAGTGTGTTCCCTTCCAAGGCGCACACTCTTAAAGGTTTCCAAGGGGCGCACTCACCCCACTTTCCGTGTGTTAGAACCATTCATACACCTTCCTTGACTCTCTACAGTTGTCACACCCTTGCCACCAAATGTGAAATCTTACTTGTCTCTGTGTGAAACCACGGTCAAGGCAATACTGTATGACTCACTGCTGGGACTCCTTATGGTGTAGGAATATCCTCTCTACGGATAGAGACAATTCCTCTAGCCCAAGAGAGTGGGTATAGCCACAAACAAGACAATCTGATGTAAATTTTCTTAGATTATAATCGAATACGAGGTCCTACCTCTTATAAAACTAATCCACTTGATGGTGATCTTGCTTCCTTGCTCCAACTTCCTTTCGTTCAAGTACCTGAAACAAACATGCAAGAAACAACAACAAACGTGATAGCATAAAATAAATCCATTCTACTTAAAAGGTCAAGGAGTTCTAAGCTATCAAATATAATATTACACCCGATATAGGAAATAAACCATTAGTTGTATTAAAATAAAATTCAAAGAGAAATACAACTGAAGCCTTGACATTGGAGATCTCCTTTGCGGTATCCAAGCCCTGCTACACGCCTTTTCAACACTATTTTCCTCCCCTAGCTTGACATGAAATGGATTCCAAGCTCTAAATCTCTCTCCTCATGCTTTAGGTACCAAAGACTAGTCTTTTGTCATCTAAGACTAATCTTTTTCTATCAAAAGCTAAAGATTTCAGAATTTTGCAACTGGTTCTATCTCTCCACCACTTTCACTATGTGTTGTATTGTCTTGTCTAACCAAAAAGGGTAAGAGGAAGTGGTTTATATAGGGAGATGAGGATAATAATGAGCTCCACTCAAGGGGAAGAAGGTCTTATCTCCTTGGGAAGGTCCACTTTTAAGGGGGAAAGAACCTTATATGGAGTTTTCAACCCTTATCCACCCAAATGAACATCCAACACATTGCCACTAGACATTTTTAGACGTGAAACTCTATTTCCTTTTATAAAAGATTTCTAGAAATAGACTGGAGTGGGTATTGGGCTAACAATAGCGTCGATTGGTGTGAGTCATAGTGTTAAACTATGCAAATCACCATGGGTGAGCCACTAGGAAAGAGCGTTGATCTTAAAAACTAGGTTTTAAGAAGGATTCTTTGGAAATGTTATGAAGGGAGTGGGGAGTACTTTCTTCAAACTTCAATGGATGCAAGAGCATAGGTGAAATTATAACACAATAGTCACTACCAGGGTTCTCTGGGATCAGGAACTGGGAGTGATAGGAGAGTGACAAATTACTGTGGAACAAATGCCCCCTAGAGCATGAAGTCAGAGTTGAGAGCGATGGCTGAAATTATTTAAGACGGAGCAAGGACTTGGAATACTAGCATCGGAAGACCTGCAACTCAAATATACATGTACATATATGAAATCTGATATTCATGCCTAATAAACATGAGAGGCATATAACAATACATGAATCCATGGTATAGGCGCAACTATCCATCAAGAAAAGGATCATGTGCATGGATCCTCGACATGAATGCAGCCATCCAACAGAAGGGATCATATGAAATAGATCCATGAAATGGGTGCAACCATCTGCATAGAGAGGATCAAAATGAAAATACCCACGGTATGGTCACATCCATTTGACTGAGAAAGATCAAAATGATACCCATGGCATGGTTGCAACCATCTGTCTAAATAATCATGTATATAATCATGAACGACTCATCACTCCTCGCAGCCTGGACTTTTGTGATCTAAGCCCAGGGTCTTACACTCCAACATGACCCGATCAAGGTACAAATTCTAACATGTGAGTAGAAGTGCTGAAGTTGAACATGCGATAAAATCACTTGATACTGACCAATGATGTGAACTGTTAACAAGCGTGAGAGAAACCACCGATAATGTCAATGGCTCTCAAGGTACTATCAATACAATTCACGAAGTATGAATAAGGAATTGAAGTCAAACACTCGTGAAATCATTCGATCGAAGGCCAATGATGAGAACCTGTCATCGAGTGTGAAGAACTTGCCATTGAGGCATTCAAGCTCTAAGGTATTGGAAGGGAGTTTCTAGATCAACTTCCTCGATAATGAGCTGAAGTTGACAGGAAGTGATCTGTCAAAGGAAGGTCATAATGAATGCTTCATCATCGACACAAAACGGGAAACACAATTGATGCGAGTAATCCAAGATGGTGACATATGATCAGACAATGTACAGGTAGGAAGACTTCTATTGAACATGTGGATGACACGACTCTAGATTTTGGCAGCATTTGACATCAGAGGGACAAAGGTCATGGTGACATGGAAGAGATCATATGAGAGGTCTAAAACTGATAACCCAAAACCCAGGGAGGCAAGTGACAGAGTGAGGATGTCCCAAAACCTGACACGAGCAACATATGAGTGTGAATGTTCAAGAGTGACATGCTGCCTCAAGTGAAGAATACAACTGATGAATACTTCCAATTCCCCCCCACCATTTCTAGTGAGTACCCAAGTTATTTTTACACAAGCTTGGCGGGGATAACATATTCTTGTAATATAAGTCCATCCTTCAGATGGATCCATCCTAGTAAGTTTTATGAGCCCTAGGAAGGAGTAGCTCGGTGTCATCATAATGACAAGTCCTATGTCGTTTAATATTTTAACGAGCCCGACAAAGGTGAAACTCGACATCTTTTTCATTTTTTAGAGAGTTTGAAAAGGCACAGAAAAGAAAACTCCAAAGGTCCCTTTTCATAAATTTGTCTCTTGAACCTGAAATGGTAGAAAACAATATTCAAGAGAACCTCCTAGTCATGTTCGACTAAGGCATACCTTTATCATAAATAGTCAACCTTAGCCCGAAAAAGGGGTAAATATATACTGAGGCGACGACCTTTCACAGCCTTTAACGAGTTCAAAACGACATGAGCTCGACAATCTTTTCATATATTGAGAGTTAGAAAAGAGTTCAAAGATGACTCTTTGCTTTTATTTGCTTTAACGAGTCTAAAAGGGAAAAATACTTGGAAACCTTTTCAAGTTTTACAAGTTAGAAAAGAGCTTAAAGGTGACCCATCCTGGAGGAATGAGTGGTATAAAGGGTAGAAACTGGTTCTGGCAATGAAGGAAATGCTCAAAAACATGTAATGGTAAAGAGGTTGGCTATCAAGACCACTCATCACTACGGTTCCTCAGGAAAGGAAAATCAACCAAGTGAAATCATATGATTATTCAAACAGAAGGTGGGGATGGAATGAAACAACCAAGGCTCATCTAGTAGAAATTAGTTGATAAAAAGGAAAATTATGAGATGTAAATTTGGGCATGGGTTCATTTCTACACAATTGTGAACCATGGGGAACTATACTTCGATTTGGTTTCATGTTTACACAAGCTTGAAACGAAAAACTATGCTTGGAGTCGGTTTCATGTTTACACAAGCTTGAAACAAAAAACTATGCTTGGATGAAAAAAAGGCATGCCCCCAGCATGATGAGAGCTGAGGCACATGCCCCCCAAACTTCATTAAATTCACCGAAGTAGACATCGAGTTACTAAAAGGTGGATAGAATAAAGTTTCACTTTCGAGATCAAGGAAAGGCTCGATTGGAATTTGAACGAAGTTGACACAAAAAAAGAACTATGCTCATACCACTTGATTCATTTTTTAAGGAGCTTGACACAAGACAAGGAACTCTGCTCTGACCTCTTGTTTCATTTTTTAATAAGCTTGACACAAGACAAGGAACTCTGCTCTGACCCCTTGTTTCATTTTTTAACGAGTTTGACATAAGACAAGGAACTCTGCTCTGAGGTCCTTGTTTCATTTTTTAACGAGCTTGACACAAGACAAGGAACTATGCTCACGACTCCTGATCATGGACCATACGAGAACATGGCCCCCAAGAAGTCCTCACTGGATGGGAGAACTATGCTCTAGGAGGAACACATGTCAACTGGTACCAATGAAAGACCAGGCCCCAATGCCCCCAGTACATAATGTACTATACCATCTGTGTGATCATCAACAGATGTGGAGACAGAACGGGTAGCCACATAATTAACCTGTGGCAGGGTAGGTACTTCTTGCAAACAAGAACCAATAGGGGACAATGGTCGCAAAGGAGGCACCTGGTGACCAATGAATAACAATTGATCAATTGTCAATATTCTCCCTTCGTGTGGAAAACAAACCACATGGAAAAATGAAGAAATAAGAGCTCACATCACATAAACATAGTTGCATCCAAGGAGAAGATTGAAATCTAAGGGACCTTGGACTACCATCATGTCTATGTAGATGGTCTTTCCTCTCAAAGTAATAGGTAACTTTGGAAGGATCCCTAAGGGATCACTAGTGCCTTTGTTGAAAGCCAACAGATTCTGGGTGATAGGCACAAGCTGTGGGGAACCTAAAGCTTTCCAAGTAGTAGAAGACATGATGCTAACAAACGTGCCTTGATCTAATATAGTGCAATGTAATACCATATTATAGGCTTGTACTGTGATATGGAAAGGCACATAAGATGGAGGCGGAAAGAAGTCAATGGAGTCCAATAAAAAGAAATGACATAACTACTTGGTGGGGGTATCATATGATGCCCCCATGCTTTGCAGGAATAGGAGGAGGACTCTCCCGAACAATTGGGACATGAGGGTCACTCTTCGATTCATGAGAATTTGAGGAGACAAGAATAACATGAGCAGTATGATCACTACTCTCTTCGAGAACAGAGTGAAAAACGGAAGTCGGAGCCAAGTCGACACTGTTTTTGACTAATGGCTGGTCAGCAATAGACACAAGAGGGTCATGCCCAGGAAGAGCAGGACATGCAAGAGATGAATCTAAGTCAATGTCTTTACCAGCTAAGAGATGGTCAGAAGAAAGCCTCTGATAACCAACAAGAAGTTGGGGTTGAGGAGCTGTAAGGTTTTCCAAAATTTTGGAAGCTTTATCCATAAAAGGACAAAGGTGAAGAATATGCTCTCCTTCACATAACCTACAAGGGAATTTATTTTTTACCTTCTTCTTACCATCACTAGCTGAGGGTGTAACATCGACATGATCTCCAGAAGTTGATGGGGATGGTTGTTCCAGATTTTGAGAACATACCTCTAAGACTCTGGGAATACCAGGACAATCTCGAAGGAGATGGTCACCCTTACATAGCCTGCAAGGGAATTTTACCTTCTGCAAAGGATTAGAAGGTTTGTCGAAGGGAATTTCATTTGGAGCAATAATTGCATGGTTTTCCTCTCACTTATCTGACTTCTTCTTCTTCTTCTTAGCCTCCTGGTTACTGGATTTAAAACTTTCACTAGGCGAAGTATAAGAGGAGGGTGAAGAAATAGGTGAAGAAGGTGAGAGGTCAACCTTAGAATCAACATGGTGTTGTTCAGGTGAAGGAGATGGCTAGACAGAAGTTGGGACACTCGAGACCACCAAAGTAAAAAATAACTAGACAGGTAAACCAATAGTTAACCCATGGAGGGACAACGTTGCCATATAAGGAGCACTAGCATTTCCAAGAGAAGGAAAATGACCAAGGTTCCCATCTGAGGGGAATCCTTGACTGGTAGACTCTGGAAATGTTGCCATTGGAATCGACCCTAAAGAATCACTAAGGAAGATAAATTTAACCAAGAATATGTCGTGGGTAGTCAATTTTAAGACACTGAAACAAAACTTTTCCTTTTCATATTTTAAGAGTCAAGAAAAAAGTGAAAGGTGACTTGTTGGGTCTTGAAAATGTCATTCATTTCCATTACACTTTCACTATTATGTCTATTATATCACCTCCATTTCACTACTATGTCACTACATTCATCCCACTTTTATTATCATTGGGCCACATTTATGTTTTTCCAGACTTTATTAATTCTTAGCCTTTTTAAGTGAATTTGTGGTTAAAAATTAGAAAATAATGTGCATATGCTTATGCCTAACAAGTGAATTGAGATTGCTAACATGTGTAGGTCAAAAGGAGACTTCTAGAAGTCCCTTATGTGGAACTCTAAGGCCAGATTCGAATTTGAGTGGAAAGAATCATGGGATCATGAGGATATGTGTCACATCTCCTAATTGTATTGAAACTCGAAGAAGACATATGTCTTATCAGTTCATATTTTGATTAGGACTCTAGAGGTAGAGGGAGAGATTCATGGACTCTCATTAATGAGATGGCTTCTCATCTTTTTTTATAAATAGGAGATCTTTCTCCTTCATTTGTTAGCTTAGACTTTAGAGCTTAGCTTGTGAGTCTTAGCTTAGCTTGGAGTTTGTAGTTCTTCCTTGATGACTTTTGAAAGCTTTGGAGAGCTTTGTTGTACTTTGTAATTTGGAAGAATTTGAATAAAGCTTTGATGTTCTCAACATGGAAGGAGATGTGAATTAGATGTCATTGAGCATATTAGAATGTAAGGTAGAGTATATTTCATTTTGTAATTTTTCTTTGATTTCATTATGTCATTTGATTGCTTTCAAGTTTGATAGATTAGATTTTCCATTCATGCAATTTTAATTCATGTAAGTGTGTTCAACCGGTTGATTGTAGATTAGCTTTTCTTTACATGTTTTTGTATCAAATAGTGACATGAGATTTGCCTCTCTGCTGACTTTCTTTTTTTAGCTTTTTAATTTCAGTTATGCTTTGATTTCATTCTTATTCATTTGCTTTGTTAGTTAGTTTAGATATAAAATTCCTCATATAATTGATGTTATCTCCTAAAGCCATAGCTTAGACTACTTGGTGAGCTATCGGACTATGAATGATGTGATTTGATTTTATCTTTATTTTTCTGCAATTAGATATCAAATTCCTCATATCATTGACGTTATCTCCTAAAGCCATAGCTTAGACTACCTGGCGAGCTATCGGACTATGAATGATGTGATTTGATTTTAGCTTTATTTTTCTATAATTAGATATCAAATTCCTCATATCATTGACGTTATCTCCTAAAGCCATATCTTAGACTACCTGGCGAGCTATTGGACTATGAATGATGTGATTTGATTTTACTTTTATTAGTTTGCAGTTTTTGATTTGTTGAGTGCAATAGCTTAACTTTTATTTTTGTATTTAGATAAATAGTAGAGATAGTGATTTCATGATCAGTAGTTCATGATTTGTTTGATTTGAATAGCAGCACATTTCCATTCTTGTTTAAGTACTAATTTCATCAATAACATGTTTTGAGATCTTTTGAAGTGCTAAGTTTTGGAAGCTACCATTAGGGACATAAACCTTGTCTTGAAATCTACATCCATACTTGACCTTTAAAAGTATTCTTAAGGCCTTAGAATAGGATTTCCATTTGCATTAGACACTTTAGGAGATCAACAAGAAAAAAACCCAAAAAGAAAATAAAATCTATAAAATAACAAAGTAAGAAAAAGGTCAACTAAGCACATATGGTGCACCACACTTCATCAGTTTACGATACCCGGATTGATAATTTATGTAGAGCAATTTAAGATGTTAAATTGACTAGACATTTTGGTGCCATTCTCGGGGAAGTGTAATTAGGAGACCTTATTTCTTACATCTAAAAAATTTAATAATTCTTGAGTATGCTCTCCTCCTGCACTTTGTGTGATCTAGAGGATCAGAAAAAGAATTGTTATAAAAAATAATAATTAATAATTCTTGAGTGTGCTCTCCTCCTGCACTTTGTGTGAACTAGAGGATCATAAAAAGAATTGTTATGCTAAAAATAAATAAAAAAATAAATAAATAAATAAAAAGGAGACAAGATAAACTTCATCATTCAATTGATTCAATAAATAAAAAAAACAAAAAAAATGAAACCCAACTGCTTTGATAGGTTCAATTGTCCAAGATTGACTGGTTACGATTTGTAGTGGTCCTCAAAACATTGTATCCTGTTTTAATAAGATTTTGCAACTTAGCTGCGGAATGTGGCTTGATTCCGCAGCTAATTGTAAATTCCGTAGCTAGTTTCAAGGTTTAACAGGTTACAGGCATCCAATGAAGAAACCAACCACATGGGCATCTCCAGAATTGTCCTAACATGGATCCTATCCTAGTCACCTAGCCCAGATTGATAAAAAATCAGCTTAAGACTTCAGTCAAAGTCCTGTTTTTAACATATTTTCCTTGAAGTCTTTGCTCCCTAAAATTGAAAATCAATAATCCTTCTTATAAAAATTTACAATTTCAGAGTAAAAAGAAAAAAAGAAAAATAGTCTATGGCTATCTTCAATCTTAGCTTTCACTGTGGCCTCAGTAGAAAATCTGCATTCCTGCTTGAGCTTTGGTCTTGAAACAAACCTGCAAGAACATTTAAAAAATCAAAAGTGCAAATTCAACATATCAAATTGCGTGAACTGTTGTAGAGAAAATAAGATGAGGCCAATTGAAATAAAAAAAAAACCCCTTGTGTGGCTTTCAAAAGAGTGTATGTGGCATCCAATTTATGTGGAATGTTTTTTGAAACCTCCCAATGTCAAAATCTGAAAAATCTGCATACACATTGATTTGATGTTCTGGCCTCTTCATGATTTCATTTCAGTGCATCCTCAGCCCTTTGTAAGCAATCCATTTGCATTCATTTGGACTGTGTATCTTACTCATATAGGAAGCTTTTGGTTTTGGAACGTTTTTGGAAAGCCAACATAGGAAATTTCTTGATGATAAAAAATCTGAAACCTATGGACGACCTACATAAACTGTGCAAATAGATTGAAAACAGAGGTTTAAGGCATGCCACAATCACCAATACTTCTAGAGAAAATGCTGAGCTCATGATCTCTATTGAAGGCCTCACAAAATTGTTTGAGTTCTTGGTTATTGGCAATTCGCTCGTTCACCATATTTGTTGTTGATTGCATCTGAAAATAATCTTTCTTTGAAATCGATTTTACAGAGAAATCCACTTCACGAATTTCATTTACATTCCCCAGGCTAAAACCAAATTATGTGTTTCAACATTGTGCATACTACCGCTGGCAAATAAAGGTATATTGTCCTACCTCTGATTCGAAAATTTACAGCCGAATGAAGCAATTTAGAAAAAAACGCAAAACAAAGAAAAATGTCAAACTTCAAATGCACGATTTGGCCAAACGGAGATAAATTTGAGAAAAATAAAACATGGGTTTTTTCAGTAGTAGGGTCAGTTAGATAACCCAGAAATAGTTTTAAGAAATTCGTGGCGGTTTGAGATAATTTCTCAGTTCTCTGAAGCCTCTTTTTGCATGCCACATGAGGAAA
The DNA here is from genome assembly GCA_031772625.1 of Pinus tabuliformis. NCBI lineage: Eukaryota > Viridiplantae > Streptophyta > Pinopsida > Pinales > Pinaceae > Pinus > Pinus tabuliformis. The sequence continues at coordinate 198,701,169 of CM062810.1, read as the reverse complement.
AATAGTTGTTTTTCTGAACAGTTGAGACCATATTTCGATTTCTTTGAGAAATCTGCCCAGATCTAATTTCCTTGGCTGCCAGGTCATCCACTGTGTCACTCAATGCATGAGAAGAAATGATTTCTATTAAATGAACAAGGAATAGTTTGAACACTGCATGCCATAGTTGTTTGAAGAAACATGACTCTCTGTCATTAAAACCCATGAAGTTGCTGCCATCCATCTGTACCTATTCCGTTACTTCTGGTTAAATGTTGGGAGAAAATGGAACAGGGAAGACAACGTTTATACGCATGCTGACTATTTTATTGAAACTAGATCTTGTAGAAAATACAGATGTGGAGAATCCTGAATCCAATGTGTTATACAAACCGAAGAAGATCAACTGAAGTTCCAGTCAACTGTTAGGCATTTATTGCACCAAAAAAAATAATCTGTGATTCATATACGCACACTCAATTCACATATGATGACATGAAACCACTTCAAATTGAAAAATTAATGTAGTAAATCTTTCTGGTGGAGAATTACAGAGAGTTGCAAATGCATACTTGAATTCAAAACAACGTATTGTTGAAGCATAAAGCTGCACAAATAGTCCAGTCGCTGCTTAGGCCAAACAATTATGTTATTATCAAGCATGACCTTAGTATACTTGATTATTTATCGAACTTTATCTGCTGTTTGTAAGGGAAGCCCGGGGTTTATTGTGTAGTAACACTGGCATTTTCAATAAGAGAAGGGATCAATATCATTTTGGTTGGTTTTGTTTCAACTGAAAATCTTCGTTTTAAAGATGAATCACTCACTTTTAAGGTTGCAGAAACTCCACAAGAAAGTGTGGAAGAGATAAAAAGCTATGCATGACACAAGTATCCAAAATATGTGTAAAACTAATGGTTGGCTGTCTTTTAGCTGCGGAATGCAGCCTGATTCTGCAGCTAACTGGCAATTCCACAGCCATTTTATTACTTCTGTAGGTTACAAGTGTCGAGAGACAAAACGAGCCACATGGGTAGCTGGGAAAATGTCAGTACATGGATGGTGTCCTATTCATTTGATCCAATTTGATGAAAAAGACCTCGGTCAAAGGGAAGTCAGGTTGTGTGTTATCACTAAGTCACCACACTAAGTCGTCGCATGTCAAGAAAAAAATAATAATTTTGAATCAATGAAATGAATAAGTTATTTGCTCACATTTATGAAGGTATTGATTAATTTTGGACTAATGATGAAAGATGAATGGCTAACTTTTTATTCAATATTTTTAGCTACAGAAACCGTTGACATTCCGCAACTAAAGTCCAATTCCGCAACTGTTCTCCAATTCCGCAGCTGAAAAACCTCATTGTTCAAATCAACCTAACTTTCTCATACAAAATCAGATTTTGATGATTCAAGTATCGTTGGAAAGATCTGAACAAGCTCTACACAATGAGAAATCCATCATTAGAGTTTGAAATGGTAAATAATGAAATAAATTGCTTAAAAGAAGCAACATTCAACTTGGGGCACCAATTCCAAAGAAGGTATAAATTCTTTTGATTTTTTCTTTGAGAACTTGTTTCATTAATACAAATTATTAGTTTTGTGTGTAAATATCATAACTAGAAAGATTGATCACCTCTCTCCTTTTATAATCATACATTCTATTGCAGAAGAAGTATTAGTTTTTTTGCAGGTTCCAAGAGGAAGGACAAATGACTACAAGAGAATGGTGTCTCTCTAAGAGACCAATTTGTTTCATAAGAGGATGATCAACAACAAAGAGGAAATATGCTGATGCAAAATCAGATCCAAACACTTGAAAAACTTTCAGATACTATTGTCTCCATCACATCCATACTTCATAATAAACCATTCACCTCATTTCACTCCATATTTTCCATTTACATTCACATACACTTTCCATCTCTTTTTGTCCATTCATAACCCACAAATAAAAGCAAGAGGCTCATTCACATGCTTATTTCCCATTGCCATTTCTACTCTCCATTGCCATCTTCCATTTTCATCTTCCATTTCTTGTCATTTTCATTTCGCAAATAAGCCCTGCTTCAATGCAAATTATTGAGTCCATAGTCCTTTGAGTCTAAGTTCTTTGTAAAAACAGCTTGAGGCTTGCATGCCTTAATGGAAAGTTCTCATGCTAACAAACAATGGGAATACATTAATGTCCCTTGTTCGTCAGATCTTCTAGGTGACTCGATATCGACAAAATCATTCATACCTAGCAAGATGTGTTTGGGCATCTTGACTCTCATTGTCATCAGTGGTGATAGTTCTCGTGTTGACTACTGGCATCCATTAATGGCCACTAAGTCAACTATTTCCTACTATGTTCGACATCAGAACATCTTTTCACATAGTAGGAATTGTGCCAATGAGTTTTGAAGACATGAAGACTATTATTTTCAGCATTTTGGAGCAGATTCAACAAGTTTTAGTAGAAGCACTAAAAAGTCATTTTATCTCTTTATCCATGACTCCTCTTGTTCAGCCACTTGAAGAAGAATATGATTAGAATTTTGCAGCCACGACACATACAATTCATCCATTCCAAAGGGTAAGTTAAGGTACGTCCTTTTCTAACTTTTGACCATAGAATTCCATAAAAAGCTAGAATGATAATTGTTGGAAAAACATTTCTCTTCTTCATTTCATAAAATTGTCAATACCATCAGTTGGGGTGAATACATTCATCTTCATATCTTGCCATGTCCATATCATACTCAGGAGCCCACATACTTCCAACATATATTAACTATTACATTGTTATTATGAGCATACAATGGCTTTTCAAAAACGTGCTTAAAGGATAAATTGTATACAAACAAAATCATGGTTGTCACACAAGAACCAACCATCATGCAATCCAATAAAGATATACTTTGCAAGAATAATCAAAATATCATTATGCAAAGTTCAAATATCAAAATAGAATGCAACAACAAAAATATTGGTTGTAACACAAGAACCAACCATGTTGGAATTCAAGTAAAAAAATTTGTAGAAATATGAAGTTATCAAATGATATCACGCAAAGATAAGCTAAAGCTCAAGGATCAAAAGAGTTAATGTAATATATATTGCATGAGGACATGCAATAACTTCAATTGGGGGATATGTTGGGTCTTGAAAATGTCATTCATTTCCATTACACTTTCACTATTATGTCCATTATGTCACCTCCATTTCACTACTATGTCACTACATTCATCCCAGTTTCATTATCATTGGGCCACATTTATGCTTTTCCAAACTTTATTAATTCTTAGCCTTTTTAAATGAATTTGTGGTTAAACATTAGAAGGTAATGTGCATATGCTTATACCTAACAAGTGGGTTGAGATTGATGACATGTGTAGGTCAAAAGGAGACTTCTAGAAGACCCTTATGTGGCACTCTAAGGCCAAATTCGAATTTGAGTGGAAAGAATCATGGGATCATGAGGATATGTGTCACATATCCTAATTGTATTGAAACTCTAAGAAGACATGTGTCTTATCAGTTCCTATTTTGATCAGGACTCTAGAGGTAGAGGGAGATATTCATGGACTCTCATTAATGAGATGACTTCTCATGTTTTTGTATAAATAGGAGATCTTTCTCCTTCATTTGTTAGCTTAGAGTTTAGATCTTAGCTTGTGAGTCTTAGCTTAGCTTGGAGTTTGTAGTTATTCCTTGATGGCTTTTGAAAGCTTTGGAGAGCTTTGTTGTACTTTGTAATTTTGAAGAATTTGAATAAAGCTTTGATGTTCTCAACAAGGAAGGAGATGTGAAGTAGATGTCGTGGAGCATATTAGAATGTAAGGTAGAGTAGATTTCATTTTGTAATTTTTCTTTGATTTCATTATGTCATTTGATTGCTTTCAAGTTTGATAGATTAGATTTTCCATTCATGCAATTTTAATTCATGTAAGTGTGTTCAACCAGTTGATTGTAGATTAGTTTTTCTTTATATGTTTTTACATCAAATATTGACATGAAATTTGCCTCTCTGCTGACTTTGTTTTCTTAGCTTTTCAATTTTAGTTATGCTTTGATTTCATTCTTATTCATTTGCTTTGCTAGTTAGTTTAGATATCAAATTCCTCATATCATTGACGTTATCTCCTAAAGCCATAGCTTAGACTACCTGGCGAGCTAGCGGACTATGAATGATGTGATATGATTTTAGCTTTATTTTTCTACAATTAGATATCAAATTCCTCATAGCATTGATGTTATCTCCTAAAGCCATAGCTTAGACTACCCGACGAGCTATCGGACTATGAATGATGTGATTTGATTTTAGTTTTATTTTTCTGAAATTAGATATCAAATTCCTCATGTCATTGACGTTATCTCCTAAAGCCATAGCTTAAACTACCTGGCGAGCTATCGGACTATGAATGATGTGATTTGATTTTAGCTTTATTTTTCTGTAATTATATGTCAAATTCCTCATATCATTGATGTTATCTCCTAAAGCCATAGCTTAGACTACCTGGCGAGCTATCAGACTATGAATGATGTGATTTGATTTTACTTTTATTAGTTTGCAATTTTTTATTTGTTGAGTGCAATAGCTTAACTTTTATTTTTGTATTTAGATAAACAACAGAGATAGTGATTTCATGATCAGTAGTTCATGATTTGTTTGATTTGAATAGCAACACATTTCCATTCTTGTTTAAGTACTAATTTCATCAATAACATGTTTTGAGATCTTTTGAAGTGCTAAGTTTTGGAAGTTACCATTAGGGACATAAACCTTGTCTTGAAATCTACATCCATACTTGACCTTTAAAAGTATTCTTAAGACCTTAGAATAGGATTTCCATTTGCCTTAGACACTTTAGGAGATCAACAAGAACAAAACCACAAAACAAAATAAAATCTATAAAACAACGTTGTAAGAAAAAGGTTAACTAAGCACATATGGTGCACCACACTTCATCAGTTTACGATACTCGGATTGATAATTTATGTAGAGAAATTTAAGATGTTAAATTGACTAGACATGACTCTAGTCACTTTCGGAGTTAACGAGCTCGAAAGGATAAGTGGTCAATGATATTTTAAATTTAAAGAGTCAAAAAGACCAAAATTACTACTCAGTATAATCTAGGCAAAAGGGATTACTAGGTAATCGTGAACTGCAGAATACCTCCCAGTGAACCGAGAAGTACAGGCAGGAAATCTCCCTGAATGCTATTATTTGTATATCACATTTACAAGGAGGCAGACTCAGCTTCCTATAGATAAAGGATTGAAACCTAGTGGGGTCTCCCTTTATATACGCGACAGTATGGGGAGCATAAGTACGTACTAGTGTTGTCTAATGTCGAAGCAAATGACAACTGCTAGGTTTAAACATAGCAGAACACGTCTCTAGCCTAGACCACTAAATGTGAGCGTTAAGTTTCAATGCTTCCTTAGGTTAATTCAATGAATTTTAACAATTGATCTTGAATTAGGTTTCAATTCCAAGGCCCTACTGCTGTCGTCTGAAAAATCCTATATGCAGGTATATGAGAAAAAAAATACTTGTCTTCGATGAAAGTTAATGCTAATTGAGGAATAGATAGCACAAAATCAATGCAAAAATCAAAGAGGGAAATGTTTCACTAATACATCTCCTAAATGCACTTAATATTCCCTAACAACAAAATAATTTTCAGTTCATTTCCAAAGATTCTGATGATGCAATTCTAGCTTCTCAATGATGCTACTAGTGCAATATTTTCACTGAAGTAAAATAGAGTGATGTTCTTTTCATAAAATGCAAAATGAATCTTTCACATAGAGCACTTTTAATGAAAATTTCACAATTCCGAGCAAACAAGCATCAATCAAATCCAAAGCATGAAAAATGAAACTAAAAGCAACTTCTTCCCTGAATCAAACAAACTAAACACATAAATGCTTCAATCGACAAACCAAGCAATGTAATCTATGCTTGGAAAGAGAAAAGAGACACTTGAAATAAGAGAACAAACATGACTCTTTCACTCATTCAATTGAAAATGAAGCAATGAATATGTTGCAACTGAAAGATGGATTAAATGAAGTAAAATATTAGAAACTTGAAAAAATGAGTGAATTAAAAGATGAATGGAAATTGACCTAGATGTGCTAGGGTCATAGAAGGCATCCAAAAAACTCAAAAAATCAAGCAATGAAACTTCAAGCCAATCAATCAATTGAACCCAGGAAACAAAACATCCTAGTCACTTCTGGGCGGAAGAAGATAGTCGGAGGGTCAAGACACACTGACACTGGAATGGAAAAAACTCTGATTTTTTCTTAACTCAGAGACTGGCATGACTTTTTGCCTGAAACTAGCACTAATTGACACGACCAGCATGACTGTCAGGCTAAAAATAGCGTTGATAGGCCTGATCGGCGTGATTGTTTAGCCAAAAATAGAGCTGATTGAGGGATTCAAAGAAAAACAAAATTCACACAGGGCTAGACTTAACACATCAGAGGGTGGGCTAGTGTCTGTATGCGTTCAAATAGGTCAATACAAATCTAGAAGACCATAAATAAAAAAACTAGGCACACAAGTAGAAAAAATGGGGTGATGAAAATGAGATGTATGTTCCCCAGCAGAGTCGCCAATTTGTGGTGTAGGAATATCCTCTCTACAGACTGAGATGATCCCTCTAGCTCAAGAGAGTGCGTCTAACCACAAACAAGACAATATAATGTAAATTTCCTTATATTAGAATTGAATAAGAGGGCCTACCTCTTATAACACTAATCCACTTGATGGTGATCTTTCTTCCTTGCTCCAGCTTCCTTTCATTCAAGTACTTGAAACAAACATGCAAGAAACAACAACAAACATGATAACATAAAATCGAATTCAATCTACTTAAAAAGTGAAGGAGTTCTAAGCTATCAAAGGTAATACTACACCTGATATAGGAAATAAACCATTAGTTGTATTAAAATAAGATTCAAAGAGAAATACAACCGAAGCCCTGAAATTGGAGATCTCCTTTGCGGTATCCAAGTCCTGCTACATGCTTTTTCAACACTCTTTTCCTCCCCTAGCTTAACATGAAATGGCTTACAAGCTCTAATTATCTCTCCTCATGATTTAGCTACCAAAGACTAGTATTTTTTCATCTAAGACTAATATTCTTCTATCAAAAGCTAAAGATTTCAGAATTTTGCAACGGGTTCTATCTCTCCACCACTTTCACTATGTGTTGTATTGTCTTGTCTAACCAAAAAGGGTAAGAGGAAGTGGTTTATATAGGAAGAGGAGGATAAGAATGAGATCCAATCAAGGGGGAAGAAGGTCTTATCTTCTTGGAAAGGTCCACTTTTAAGGGGGAAAGAACCTTATATGGAGTTCTTGGCCCTTATCCACCCAAACGAACATCCAACAGATTGCCACTAGAAGTTTCTAGACATGGAACTCTATTTCCTCTTATAAAAACTTTCCAGAAATAGACCGGCACAAGTATTGGGCTAATAGTAGTGCTGATCAGGGTGGGTCATAGTGTTAAACTCTGCAAATCGGTGTGGGTGAGACACTAGGAAAGAGCGTTGATCTTAAAAACTGGGTTTAAGAAGGATTCTTTGGAAATGTTCTAAAGGGAGTGGGGACTACCTTCTTCAAACTTCAAGGGATGCAAGAGCATAGGTGAAAGTGTAACACAATAGTCACTACTAGGGTTCTCCGGGATCAGGAACAAGGATTGACAAGAGAGTGAAAAATTACTGTGTAACACTCCTACACCAAACGGTCTGAGGTCTAATTGGGACTTCTTACCGAGGTTATCCCTGACATTGGTAGGTCCAGCACCATCAACATTTTTGGCACTAGAAGGAGGGCCAGATGACAAGCTATGTCCTCTCATCCTATTTTAACCTTTTTACATCTATCATGGATTTTGTTACACTCCTCCCTCCATGATGTCTTTCGCATGTCGAACCTCTCCACATAACAAGCGAATTCAAAGATCTCTTGTTCAAATTCACGTATTTTAGTGAAGGTGAAGTGTCCTAGCTTGTGTTCATACATGAATTCCTTTCCATTCTTTGATGAGGAAGATGGATGTTCTAACGAACAGACTAGTCTCCTGCTTGCACACACACTTCGCGAATCCCCACGACGATGGTGCTACAGCTTACCGGCTAATAGCGTGCACTCACTTGAGCATTTCTGTGATCTCATTGAATATACTTTCCATCATTTTGATCCATAACATCTTGACCAAAAACTATTACAACAACAGAAGGCCCCGCATGAATCGCCTAGTGATTTTTCGTAGCTCTTCCCTGTTTTACAGTTTCAAGCTCCGAGAAGCTAGATGAAATTCCAGTATCTCATTGATAGATTTGAGTACTACCTTATCAAGTATGTCAATCCCAAAAGGAAATATGAGCCCAAGCCTCACTCCACATACTTCAGTGATGTAGTTGCGCAATCACAGACAGACACGGTCACTGTCATGAGTGACTATCCGCTGTCCTGTAATAAAATAGCTCCACCATAGCAGAGTGATGTGGGAGAACATGCACACACATCTGTTCAATTGTCACATATTCCAAACATCACTTCACTTAATTTTTGCGTAGATTTGGTTGTGAATCCATTGAGTTGTCACATGCATTTTGTACCACAACCGTCGTCTTCGTACTCAGATGATCCTCTGGGTGATACTGTCTTATGTTCTTCCATTCCAATCTCTAAAGTTGTTGTGAATGAGGATCAAGCCATCGATGGAGTTGGTGTTGCAAAACCAACCTGCGTTGCCATTCATGAAGAGTATGACTGGGAGCTTGAGCATCAACACTTGGCGAAGGATGAATCCTTTCTGTCCGAGCCTCCTTCGTTCTTCCCTGACCTATTTGGTGAACCTGCCATCCATGATTTCGCATGTGTATCTCTATCTATGGATGCACCCATTGTTGATCACTCACAGGACACAACAGATGTCAGTCCATCATCCGAAAACAGAGAGGATAAGTTATTCATTGAAAATCCACTTGACTTTTCATCTTCCTTTTCCAGAAATGCAAAGGGTGAATTTATGTGCTTCTCATCTACCCCTCTTTTTGATTCATCATATCATGAGGATGCCGATGAAATCATTGATTTTACTGATCATAGCTGTCATGATCTATTTGTTCCTTTATTTGATCACGATGATTATTCTATCGCAGTTGATTTTTCAAAACCTTCGGTTTATGATGATCTATTTGTCAATGAAGTTGAAACCCCCAAGACTGTCAAGGCACTTTAGCCCAAGCTGATGGTTATGTCAGGCCCTCACTGTCTTGAAGTTGGTTTCACTTCTGATAAGGAAATTGTGGAATCACGTAAGGCTCCTCATCACTCATTTGTATGCATTGAATATCAATATCACACGCAGATCATACTTCCTCCACTTGAGCTGCACAATCCCATCACTCATGCATTGGAGGAATATTACATTGCAAGCACACATGCACGATGCAAGTTGTCTTTGTTTCTTTCGTTTTCTTGCATGTCATAGTCAAGAGTATGCGTATGCTTAACAACTGCACGTAGTGTTGCACAACACCATGAAAAGTCCATAGACTGCATGTCATGTACTTCCACTCACTTATGTTCTATGGACACATTGAAACACGAAATGTGTTTGTCTTCATTGTCATATCCTTCTTGTTTTCTTTTTCGCACAACCGGGTTGCTCGCGGACCATGCCTTCACTAACATGGGTCAACCAATGCACCAGTGGCTGCATTGGAAGTATCACTTCAAGTGATCAGGCCAATGCACCATTAGCTTAGGAGTAGGAATAGTGTTTGCTTTTAGTTGTTTGTTTGCATGCTTGTTTGCTTACTTTATTCGCATGTCTGTTTTTCTACTTGCTTGTTTGCTTACCTACTTTACTTTCGAACTTACTTCTACTTTGCTTTGTTTTATGTTTGTTTTCTTGTCGTGCTTGTAGGTTAGTTTCGCATGAAACCGTGTCTCACTCTTGAAGTAAGCTGGGTAAAGTGAAAGAGGACTTGTACAACTATCAACATTTGGTTATCTCTCGTCCCCATTCTTATGTAATAATTTGTTATCTTCAGTCAGTGATATGTCAATGGAAAATACGTATTGTTCGAAGTGAACCTTGGTGAAAACACAACGCTTGCGCGCTAACTAGTGTCACCTACTCTAGTCTATTGTTTTTTGGTTAACCCTTGGCAGCTCAGTCAAGTAGAGTAAAGTGAAGGGGAAAACCTTAACACGCACGTCAGAGGTATATAATAAACTACTTCTTTGAAGGAATATCCTCTTCTTCTCTCAATACGTTGGGATCTATCTTTTGCCTCTGAAATGAATAAGTTCTATGCACTGTTATGAAAATAAATGAAAAGTGCAAAATTTCAAAATTTCAAAATGAATAAGGCGAAAGAAGAGAAAGGCTTCCTGTGCAGAGACGTGATGCAAGTAACTCCCCGGGGGTACTGACCATGCTTGTTGTTAGCAGAGCGATGCTTCTATTCCTACATGACTTTGTTGGGGTACTGTCCAAGCCTGCTGGAAACGGAGCAACACCAAAGATGAAACTAAGACTCTGACGACTATACTGCTTGTGCACCAATATATCCCTCAAACCCAATCGAAACAACTGTGTTGGCTTGGCTTGGAATGTCTGTCAACCGACCAAGGGCCTAGACGATGCCACATCTTACAATCAAGCAAGTGTGGAAACCAAGACAAATTGAGAACTAAACAATACTTCTAGAGTTGTTAGACTTTCTTTTCATGAACAAGGTCCTTTTAGAGAGCTGAAGTTCTACCAGTGTGTCGCCAAGTGCTGTAGCGGCTACAACCACCCTCCAAAATTTTTCCTTAGCTTCGTTTTGGAGCCTCCCTACCAACCATCTGCAATAGCATGTCTTGCATTGTCAAGTACAAAAGCTTCAATGGTTTTCTAGTAGATTTCTAGCCTGTGCATGATAGCTTGTTGCATTCCCCTCATAGGTTGTTTCTCTAGACTTGGTCTAGTTGTAGGTTGAGTAGCTCCCTCAAGAAATTGCACAATTCTGGAGGGGAACTAGCCTTCCCTCCAGAAATTGCGCAATTCCATCTGGCAGCCTACTGGGGTCTAGAATTGCACAACTATGCATGTCAACCTTCATTGGAAAAATTGCGCAATCTGTCCCAGCAGAACTCCTCAACCCATAAATTGCACAATTATGGGCAGCAGTTAGTCGATTAGCCTAGAAATTGCGTAATCCTTCTGAGAAACCAACCCATCTCCCTCCCAGAAATGCACAAATTTTCCCTTCAGTCAAGCGGGCTGTTGCATGTGCCATTGGGTTGATCGGTTCCACCCGGGACCAAGAAAACTTTACTTGCATGCATGGGTTGGTTTTTCAAGAAATAGCGAAAATCAATAAGCAAAAATCTTCCCTATAATTTAGGGATCAATTTTTAGCAGCTGGAGGTTACATGCAATTATCATTTTAGAATTTTTCCTCCAAGTGTCGCTTTTTCCTAGATTTGTGGCATGTGTGTCATGAGTCTCAAACTTATTTATTCGACGCTTCAGAGCTCACTTATTCACATCGATCTTGGAGTTTTGACATCCCACATCACATCCGTGAGTCTTTGACACATCCAACACGGCTATTTATGAGTAAGTCTTCTTAACTTGTCTTTTGCAGCATTTCTATTACTTTTTGTGTTTTGGCTTGTGTGAGTGTTGTTTACTTGATTTCTGTGAACACTCGCTATCATTTTCATGCATATTAGATTGTACTAGCACTGCTTCAGTTTTTGTTAGCATCTCACTATTGTCACATGCATAACACTGTTTTTTAGGAATGGTCGCCGATTCGGCGACTCGATTCACACACATGCATGTTGTTCTGTTTTCCGAATCTTTCATTCACTGTTTGCATGCATGATCATTCACTCCTCCTTACACTCAATATTGCCATGCATTCACTTTCACATTTGCTTTCAGTTTCCCATCGGCGAGTTTGGGCAACCTTGGCCCAGACTCTGCCTCACCAAGACAACATTGCACAATCCTGAGAGGGAAGGCTCTGCCTTCCTCTCAGAAAATGCACATTTCTACCCAGTGACTATCCTCCAGTCTTGCATTGCACAATTATGAGAGGCAGTGACTGTTGGCTCAAAAATTTGTGCAATGTAGTCACTGTGCCTGAAGCCATTGCCAGCAGGCCAGTCTGGATGGCACATTGTGCAATTCCAACCAACCATCCTCCTAGAAACCCAGACTTCCTTCTGCGCAGTTCTGGCAACCATTCTCCTAGCCTCCTAGGAAAAATTGTGCTATCCTTGCCAAGAAATCCCCATGTATGTTACATGTCATTCCTCAAGTTTGCTTTGGTTTTAGCTGACAGATTTCTTGCCATGCATGTTGCTATGTCTCCATATCTAGCAGGTGTTCGTCTGCCTCTCAGTAGTTCAAGATCAAAGGCCTCCAAGAGAGCAGGATAAAAGGACACTGACAAAAGTGTAACTGGACCAACATTTGATCAAGTGTCTACAAGTTTGCCGATCTATGAAGACACCAAGCTGATTGTAGGCAAGGACATCAAGTTGAAATGGAAAGAGGTCAATGATGCATTCACAGGCACATTTGGGGAAGATCTCAAAGACCGCTAGGTCTATGTGAACATCCACAAGCCTGGCTTGTACTGGATTGCATGCAGGTATCTCGTGCTCCCATGCACAAACATGATACATTGGATCATCTCGCACACTGACCCTGAGACAATGAATTTGAGTAGTTTCATCGGGACCAAGATTGTGACCTTCAGGGCATAGGATTATGAACAAATTTATCATATTTCGAAGCCAGTGATCACCATGGAGACACCCTTCAACATACCCAGTGACAATGGCAACTCCAAAGATATCTTGAAGAGCTGGGTGAAGGAGCCAACCAAATTCAGGATGACACCCAACTAGGTCTACAAGATGAAGATATTGCGGAAGGCGTATCAATACTTGGTCATCTTTGCATGTCACTTGTATGGCCAAGGAAACACAGAAACCTTCCTGCAAAGGTGGGTGATCGCGTTGGATCGACTGGCTAGAGAAGGAAAAGCATGCAACTAGTTCGACATGCTGGCCCAAAGGCATGCAAGCAGAAATCTACATGTCCGCTTACATCTTGGATGAAATCTATGCCCATCAGGAGTTCCCGGGCTTGAAGTGGGCATGGACATCGGCAGAGATATTTGTGAACACTTATTGTAAGATTTTGTCCAAATGCAGCTTCAGAGGAGTTATCAAACAATTGTCCGATCATTTGTCACCCCGGTGTACAAGATGGTATTTAAACAAGATCCACCCTGCATGTTGAAGGCAACAATGGAGGCACTGATTGATATAGAAAATTGGTATGCCTCACCGTCTGACATCTTCATACAGATGTACAACGTGGAGAAGCCTTCGCATGTTCTACCGAAGTTTTTGTTATCACCAAAAAATTGATCATCTAGCCTGATTTACTAGATGTATTGAAGTACACCATGTAAAGCCAATTTTACCATAGTAAAATTTCTTTCACTGTGAGAAATTACTTAATAAACCACCTTTGTTAAGTAATTTACAGTTAAACCCATGAAGAATAGTTTAATAAATCGTTATTTATTTGATTTTCTTCTAGGAATAATTAATTAAACCATTGTTTTATTATTATTCCTTGTCATATTTGACCCAATCATGAAAAATAAACAGATAAATCATTTATTATCTTATTTTTCTCCAAGAATAATTAATTAATCACTAATTAATTATTATTCTTTTTCAAATTTGACTAAATCCCTTAGGAATAATTAAATAAATCCTTATTTGTTTATTATTCCTTAACTAATTCCTTGAGATGATAAATAAATCATTTATTTATTTATTATTTCTAAATAAAAGTTTAAATACTTTTTCGCTCCTAAACAAATATAATAAAATATTCCACGTGGTTATTCCAAGAATAGGATCAATAATATATTATTATTGCTCATTATTCGAGGATAACTCAATATTTGGTTATAAATAGAAGGGTTTTCCATTCATTATTCACTTTTGATTATTTTCATTGTTGCACTCATTGTTGTAACTCTGATTATTTTCATTATCCCACACCATATTTTTGTTGGGTTTATGCATTATAGAGGAGAGAGACTCTACACAAGCTAAAGACGTTTGATGATAGCCAAGAACCCATCCCATAGAAGGGTACTAGTAACATTTATCTGTTCACTTCATAGGTGTTGAAATAAAATTACTCTTTACATATATGGTTTCCATTAGATGATTGGAGTTATTACTCTTTCTTTTTTCTATTTAACTATGATTGTGGCATAGATCCAGACTTTGGAATTTTTTGTTTCTATCAATTGCTACAAATCTACAATGTTTAGCAGCGATTTATATTGTTGAGATTGTTTATCATCCACAATCTTAAGTGGGTTATTTTCGTACATCATTGAGAAGAAAAGACTACAAAAAATTGGTGACTCTATTGGGGAATAATTTCGATTCAGAAACCTGGGTCTCCAATATAAAATTGGCGACTCCACTGGGTTTTATACTTCAGATCCAGAAACCTCGAAGACCTTCAATTTTTAGCTTAGGGTTTCTTCTTTTTTCAATTCTATTAATGTTTCCTAGTTTTTTTAACTCTAGATCTGATAAATTTCTAACTTCCGCAAGATTTTTGGTCTTTTCCGTAGGTCAAAGGAACTGGGCGCGATAGAGGTGACATTTTTTTCCAAGATTTGTCGACCGAGATCCACGGAGCACAAATCACACTTTTTGTCCCAAAATGTGCAATATGGAGGCTAGAACGCACTAAACAGCCCAAAAAGTGCAATCTAGAGGCCTAACACACTAAACAGCCTAGAAAGTGCAATCCCTACAAAGAAACAAGTTAGGACCTGCGATTTTTGGGTTTTAGGGTTTTTCTAAGATCAGTTTCTAGGTTTTGTAGATAGTTATCTGCTGGGTTTCCTGACCTTTGTCTCATCCCTCTTAGGCCTTGATCCACTCTAATTTACTCATCAAAGTCTAATTTAGCCTCCCTTAGGGCTTCTAGTACGCTTCCACCTTTCTAGGAGGATTTTAGTTGAGTGAGTAGTCTGAGTTTCTGCAGTGCTTTCAACCACATTTTCCAGATCTGTACCCTTCTGTTTCAGATCTGTTGAGATAGATTGCTACCATCCATAGTTTCACATGTAAACTTGTTTGGTCATTTTCCGTAGGGTCCTGTTAGTTTCCCTAGGTGTTACACCCATCTCCCTCTCTTTTTGCAACAATCTTCCTCTCTAGTTTTATTCTGTTGCTGCAACACTTTCCAATAGCTTAGTGTTACTTGATCCTAGTCACACCGATATTTAGATCTATTGACTGTTTTAGTGTATTTTCTGTTGATGTATCCACCGACCAACACAGTGTTTTCAAACCTAGTATGGGTGGGGTTTAGTTAATTATTTTGTTGTTCATTTTCTGTTATTAATTTCAGTTTATTTTCAACAAGATTTTTTCTTTTTACAAACACAATCTGGGCTTAATCAATTAATACAATTGTACACACAAGCACACCTTAAGTGAAGGGTGCTTGGTTTACACCATGAAGCCAAGAATTAACATAATAAATTTATCTCCCTACTTCGAGACAAAGATATATTTTTGATCTCCCTTCACCATTTCGGTGTCATGTGTGTCCTATGACCATTGCACCACCAAGGTGTTTGTCGTGGAGACTATTAGGCCTTCACTCCTAGTTTTCACTTGGGCATATTACTCCTCCCCGTCGGGTTCGAGTTCATAGCCCTCCGAGTCCCCATATCGACTCTTCTCCTGGTCCTTCTAATTCCTCATCTAATTCTAAGCCTCCTTCACCACATATCATCACCATGTTTGGACCCACAGCTGGTGCAGAAACCCAACTTGGTGTTGGCTCCAGTTCTATCTTGGTGGTCACATCAAGAAAAACAGTCTCGGGAACTCTTTCGACAGCCACCATGTTCCCCTTTATGGCTAGTTTAAGTCTATCAGATTTTAACTAGTTGATAAACGACCCCATACACCATGATGTTGGTTGGTCGTCTATGCCGACTAAGCTTCCCTCAGACATCCCGAAGTTTTAGGGTAATGTTGGAGAGGATCCTACCAACTATGTCCGATCCTTCCACATGTGGTGTTCATCCAACTTCATAAACAATGACTCCATTCGTCTTCGGCCATTCCAACGCACTCTCAGTAGAGACGTTGCAAAATGGTATGTAGACTAGATCTCTGCATCCCGTTCTGTTTTCGCGACGCTTGCTAAAGCGTTCCTCTCATATTTCCAGTTACCGCTCCGGTACAACATTGGTATGGAGTTATTGACCACATTCTGCTAGGCTTCCTCTAGGCCTCCGCCACACGCCTTTCTGACCATGTTCAAGAGTGGCGTCAAAGGAGGAGCACATGTCATGCCCCTCCTTTAAAAGACCATGTCTATCTAGATTGGTTTCTTAGGACCCTTTTATCTCCCATTGGAAAAGATGTCGTGTCCCATTTTCCTCAGGCCAAGGAAGAAGCTCTCCAAACTTCTTTGAGATATTTTCTGGTTTATGCATAAATTGATTATGTATATACTGTCATTCCACACCTCCATCTATTGGGTTGTGTTATATTCTTTCCATGAATAGATGCCCTAGTTAACTGGGGGTTAGAGGGGGGGCAAAGCCCCCCTTTCATTGCACCGACTATGCAGTAAGGGGGGGTCACAGGGGGGGTGGTAGGCCCCCCTATACGGGGGGTTTAAGGGGGTCGGTTAGCCCCACTCTACGGGGTCTGGGGCAATGGCCCAGGGAAATTTTTTTTGGACCCTATACTAGGTGGGCAGACCTACCTATGGTTTTGTGCATGGTTTTCGCACATGGTTTTTTGGCATGATGGTTTTCGGTCCATGCTATTGGATGCTTCAGCATGTATATATGTATTGTAACATTGAAAGGAACATAATGAAAAATCAATCTGGTAGTCCTGGTTTTGGGATCCAGGGGAAAATATTTGTGTATATTTGTTTCATGTGTTATGCTCTCGCTATTGTTTATTTTCTCTGTTTTAGAATTCGTATGCAGGTAATTTCTATATGGGGTTAAAAACTACATTTAGTATCATAGTTGTTTTGGCTCCAATAGGATGCCTTTGTTGCAGAGGGGTTTCGCTCGGACCTGTGGTAGACCCTATTCAGTGGGAGATCTGCAGAAGATGACAAGCAGTGGAAAGATAGAGATCAAGAAATTTAATAGTCAGAGTTTTGAGTTATGGAAACTCAAGATGGTGGATCTGTTGGTGGATAAATATCAGTGGATCATGGTAGATCTAGGTACTAAACCAATGGGAGTGTCCACTGAAGAATGGAAGAAGTTAGATCAGAAGGCAAAGAGCACAATATGATTTTGTGTCTTAGATTCAATATTGTTGAATGTATCAGGGGAAGCTACGACAAAGGCTTTGTGGGACAAGTTAGGGAATTTGTACCAATCAAAGTCTCTAGTGAATAAATTGTTCCTACGGAAAAAGCTGTATAACATGAGGATGAAAGATGGAGACTCAATGACAAATAATTTGAACACTTTTAATACTATGGTAAGTCATTTATTATCTATTGATATTAAAATTTTAGATGAAAATAAGTGCATCAGCTTGTTGTGTTCTCTACTAGATTTGTGGGATAGTTTGGTTATTGCAATAGGTAGCAATGCAACTGCCTTGTAGTTTGATGAAATAGTCTCATCCTTGCTAACGAAGGAGATGAGACAGAAAAATATGAAGAGCCAGAGTGGTGATGCTTTTCCTTTACGAGGAAGGTCCTAGAACAAAAGAAAAAAAAGTCATCGAGTGGGAGATCTAAATCTCCAGGAAAACCTGTAAAGGTTTCATGGAAATGTGGAAAGAAAGGGGACTACAAAAGGGACTCTAAATCTAAATCTCTTGAAAAAGGAAAGGGATCTGATGATGCTCCTTCTGCAGAGGCAAAGACCACCTCATATGAAGGTGGGGATGTGTACTTGGATTCTTCAAGTACACATGTAGATCATGAGGCATAGTTTATTGACTCAGGTGCATCCTTTCACTTCACTCCCCATAGAGAGTGGTTATGAGAGTATGATAAATATGATGGTGGTGATGTATTATTGGGAAATGACAGGAAGGCTAAAATCACTGGTCGCAAAAAAATTAAATTGAATTTGCAAGGTGGAAGGATTAGAACACTTCCAGGTGTTTTGCATATTCCTGCATTGGCCAGAAATCTGATTTCTGTAAGCAGGCTGGATGATGCAGGTGTAAAAACAGTGCTCGAGAAGGATACCTGCGAGATTGTTCGGGGAGCACTGGTATTGATGCGGAGAGTTTGGATTGAAACTTTGTACAAGCTGCAAGGTAGCACTGTTGTTGATGGGTCCAACAATTCTATGGTTCCTGAAAGTGGAGCAGAAAATCTAGTGATCTTTGGAGAAAAAACCATTCTATGGCATCAAAGGTTTGGACATACTGGAGAGAAGGGCCTTCGAATACTTCATGGTAAAGGTATGTAGAAGGTATGACTGATATCTCTCTAGATTTTTATTTCTATGAAAATTGTGTATATGGGAAGAAAAATTAGGTGAGTTTCCCCTCTGGTGGTAAGAGGGAAAATCAGATATTAGAGCTTGTGCATAGTGACGTGTTTGGACCTGTGAAGGTTCCATAACTAGGTAAGTTTGTGTACTATGTATCATTTAAAGATGAATTCTCAAGGAATACATGGATATATTTCCTTAAGAAGAAATCTTAAGTCTTTGATAAGTTTAAAGAATTTAAGGCTCTGGTGGAAAACCAGACAGAGAAGAAGATAAAGGTGTTGAGGATAGATAATGGTGGAGAGTTTTGCAAGAAGGAATTTGAAGAATTCTGTAAGAAGTGTGGTATAGCATGACATAATACTACTCCATACACATTGGAGAAAAATGGAGTTGTAGAAAGAATAAATAATACGTTGATCGAAAGGGCAAGAAGCATGCTCAGTGGTGTCAGGTTAGGACAAGAATTCTGGGCAGAGGCGATGGAGAAAACATGTTACCTGGTCAACAGATCACCTTCATCAGTGTTCGAGGATAAGAATCCACAAGAGGTATGGACTAGTAAGAAACCCTCTCTTTCACATCTGAGGGTATCTGGATGTGATGCATATGTACATGTTCCAAAGGAGAAACGAACAAAGTTGGATATTAAATATGAAAAGTGCATCTTTATTGGGTATAAGGATGGTTTAAAGGGTAATAAACCTTGGAACCCAGTACAAGGAAGGTTGTTTACAACTGAGATGTGGTGTTCAGAGAGGTGAAAGATGTTATTAAACATGACGTCCAATCAAAGGAACCTGAGAAGATAGAGTTTGAGCTAATGGAGGAAGAATCAGACTCTTCAGCAGAAGAGGAATCAGAAGATGAACATCCACAAACTCTGGTTGTGAGAAGATCAATCAAAGAAAGAAGGCAGCCAGAAAGGTATAGTCCATTTGCTTTATTTTCAAAATTTTATTTATCTATTACTGACGATGATCCTAGAACTATGAAAGAAGTAGTAGATTCAAAGGATGGAAATCTCTCGAAAGAGGCCATGGTTGATGAAATAACATCTTTGCACAAAAATGAGGCTTGGTATCTGGTGGAGTTTTCGGCTCGAAGGAAACCCATTGGAAGAAAATGGGTGTTCAAGAAGAAGACAAATGCAGAAGGAAAGGTGGAGAAATACAAAGCTCGGTTAGTAGTAAAAGGTTATTCCCAGGTGTCGGGAATTGATTTTGGTGATATTTTTTCTCTTGTTGCCAAGGTAGCTTCTATTAGATTACTTTTATCTGTTGCTACCGCTTTTGATTTTGAGGTAGAACGGATGTATGTGAGGACAATATTTCTTCACGAGGTTCTGGAAGAGGAGATCTACATGAAGTAGCCTGAAAGCTTTGCGGTGAAGGGTAAGAAAGAACTGGTATGCAAGTTAAAAAAGTCTCTATATGGGTTAAAACAATCACCAAGGATGTGGTATTAGAAATTTGATACATTTATACGGGGACTTGGATTAACTAGAAGAAAAGTAGATCATGGTGTGTATTTTAAATTAATTGGTGACCATGTTATTTATCTGGTCTTATATGTGGATGATATGTTGTTGGTTGGAATTGATAAAGAAATTATCTAGGATTTGAAGACCCAATTGTCCTCCAAATTCGTCATGAAAGATCTTGGTGCTACAAACTATATTTTGGGCATGGAAATTAAAAGAGATCAGGCAAAGAGGAAGCTCTAGTTAAACCAAAGGAAGTATGTCGAGAAAATACTGTAGAGGTTTAATATCCAGGATAGTAAACCGGTGAAGGTTCCTATTCCTGTAGGTGTGAAGTTATCTGTTAAGCAGTGTCCCAAGACACAAGAATAGGAAGTGGACATGTCACATGTTCCATATGCAAGTGCAGTCGATAGCCTGATGTATGCGATGGTACGTACTAGATCAGACATTGCACATGTAGTGGGAGTATTGAGCAGGTTTATGTCAAAACCATGGAAGGAGCACTGGACAATAGTGAAGCGGGGTTTTAGGTATTTGCATGGAACTAGTGATTATGGTTTGTGTTACCAAGGAAGACCAAGATTAGACAGAGCATTGGATATTCATGGATTTGTTGATGTAGACTGGGTTGGAGATCTAGATCAGAGAAGATCTACAAGTGGGTATGTGTTTAACCTATTTGGAGGTGCAGCCAATTGGATGAGTAAGAAACAATCTGTAGTGGCACTATCAACTACAGAGGAAGAATGCATGGCATCGACTCATGCAAGAAAGGAATTAGTTTGGTTGCAGAGATTGTGTTCAAGTATGGGGTTAGTATAGGGAACTATAAGGATAGGCTGTGATAGCCAAGTGCAATTTTCTTGGCAAAGAACCCTACTTATCATTCAAAGACAAAGCACATTGATGT
The DNA here is from genome assembly GCA_031772625.1 of Pinus tabuliformis. Classification (NCBI taxonomy): domain Eukaryota; kingdom Viridiplantae; phylum Streptophyta; class Pinopsida; order Pinales; family Pinaceae; genus Pinus; species Pinus tabuliformis. Next base: position 198,680,194 of record CM062810.1, on the reverse strand, counting down.
TCGGTATCAGTTTGTGAGGGATATGATAGAAGACAAAAAGGCGTTGCTGGTAAAGGTGGACACTTTGAAGAATACTGCAGATGCATTGACAAAATTTGTGAGCTCTGAGAAGTTCTCTTGGTTTAGAGAAACAAAAGGCGCTATAGGGATGGATAAATGACTAAGCTCTCTTGTGGCCCTGTGTGGAAAGAAAAAAACAAGTGGGAGAATGTTGGGTTGTGTTATATTCTTTCCACGACTAGCCACCCTAGTTAACCGGGGGGTTAGAGGGGCGCTGGAGCCCCCCCTTCATTGCGTCGACTACGTAGTGGGGGGGTGTGAGGGGAGCAGTTAGCCCCCCTCTATGGGGTTCGGGGCAGTGCCCCGTGGAAATTGTTTTGGACCCTATATTAGGTGGGCGAACCAACCTATGGTTTTGTGCATGGATTTCGTACATTGTTTTGGGCGTGATGGTTTTCGGTCCATGGTATTGGATGCTTCGACATGTATATATATTTCTTGTAACATTGAAAGGAACATAATGAAAAATCAATTTGGTAGTCCCGGTTTTGGGATCCAGGGGAAAATCTCTGTGTATATTTGTTTTATGTGTTATGCTCTCACTATTTTTTATTTTCTGTGTTTTATAATTCGTATGCAGGTAATTTATGTATGGATTAAAACATACACCCTTGTATTGGAAGTGTCAATGCACTAGGGGCATCTCATGTCACTGACGGTATCATTGGATCCCTTTCACACTCTTCACCATATACTCAGCAAAGTTATGGCTACCCGTAGCGGGGCACCAGTTCCTCCAACACTTATGCCCGCCTGTTAACAACATGTGTCCAGGATCCCAACCTATATACCAAAATTTTGCTCCTCCTTATGCACAGTTTAGCGCTCCAACCCCTCAAGCATTAGTTCCGCAACCTCCCATGGATCTGCAACCCTAGTAGCCACTGCCCCCTCAGGATTAGGTGTTTGCACAGCAGAGTGCTACCAATACCCCAAATTCAAAGAAAAAGAATAAGGGGAAGGGTAACAAGGGTAACCTAGGTAATCAAGGTAACCAGCCTAGTGAACCCTAGGGGAACTAGCCTAACACCAACAACTAGTAACAGGGTGGCTAGCACAAGGAAAACAAGGCTATTCATATGAACAAGCCTTGTGTATGTTGTGGTGTGCATGGCCATTATACACATGAGTGTCCTCTTTTACCCTAGATGCGCCAAATGTTGGAAGCTCAAGCAACTTCTAGATGCCAACAATCACCTCAAAATCCTATGCTAACCCAACCGGAAGTGCTCACAAATATTTTCCCTCAACAAGGATTTGTTGTTGCTCAACCTCAGCTAGGTCAAGCAGCCCATCTCCCCCAACCTTCTGGTCCCTGTGAGTACCAGATTGTTATGATGAACTTTGATGAGGCTACTCCCTCCAATATTAACCTACAAACTCAGTCATGTCAATATGACAAGCCCTTGACTTCATATACTACCGATTCCAAAACCAAATTATCTGCTGAGCCTATTATGACACCAAATGGTCCTTTACAGATCCCTCAACCTAAGGTTGAGTCCATTCCTAAGATCCGAAAGGGACCATTACACTGTAATGCGACTTCTAATAGAGCTTCCCATACATACAGTATAATAGATGACTTGGCACAATCACATGCTACCATGTCAACACTGGAAGTCCTCTAGTCATGCCCATCCCAAAAGAAAGCTCGATTAACTGCCTTGGGTACAGTGGATCCTTCTGACAATCGTTTGATTGTCTTCCCCATTGATACATCAGAGCATCCCCCATTGCCTTCATTTGTTGCTTTCCAAATACCAGTTAGAGCCTGTAATGCCATCATCTCCAGATGCATTATTGATGACTACACATCCACCTGTGTGATGTCTGCTGCTATTTGGAAACAACTCAAGTCACCCAAGTTGTCCCCCTCCACCGTCACTTTGTGTGCTTGGGATGGAAACCCCTCCCATCCCCTTGGCATGTACCGCAACTACCTAGTGACCCTTGCAGGCAAGAATCTCCATGTCAACATTGAAGTCATTGATGCCCCTTTGGATTACAACATTCTCTTAGGTCGTAGTTACACCTATTCCATGTCATTTTTCTCATCTTCAGTGTTCCGCAAGATGTGCTTCCCCCATGTATGGAAGATCGTTACCATCGATTAATTGAATTATTATGAGCCAACATTTGTGACCTCCCTCGAGTCCATTATTGCATTGGTGTCCGATAAAAAATATTAAACTACTTCCGCCAGTGTTTCACCCGGAGTCTATAAAGATTCCTCATTGTTGGGTGATTTCCTTGGTCCTCCCCCTCCCATATCAGAGCCTACCTCTATGAGTGTTTGCATGTTACAAGCATCATAGGCTGCCCTCAAGTAGTCTGGTACACCTAATCAACAGTCAAATCCTCAGCACCCTACTGTTTCTCTTCCAGCTGAACCCTCTGGACGCACTCCCCTAGGACCTCATCCATTTGTGGGTGCCTCTCCTATGTTTCCACCAGGAACTATTCCTCCAGGTCTGAACCATCTAGGAGTTATTCCAATGGGATATTATCCTACTGACCAAATACCTTTCTTATTTCCCCCTACGAGAATTTTTTATGTACCCGTCATGGCTTTGATGGTCCTTCCTAACATGACTCTGGGGATCCCAGTATGGTACATCGATCCCCCAACAAACAATCCACCTGGTCAGCCAAAAAGATATCGTTCATTGACCTCGGTTCTACTGGTCCCCATAACCCTGCCACTGCTTCAGTTCCATCACAACCTCAACATGAACCAGCTCCTATTGCGAAGGCATCTGGCCATAGGGGCAAAGCCAAAAGGAAACATTCGAAGGACAAGGGTCCCCAAGTTCCTCCATCCCCTAAGGCCCCAAAGCCGACACCCTCATGCGCTTTGTGTCAAGTTTTTGGACACGCCACCAATAATTGTCCTGAACTTCCTCAAATTAAACCTTTGGTTCATGAAGCGTTCCCTGAGTAAAATATCCCAGAAGTCCACATTAACTTACTGATCCCACCTAAGAAACTCAAAACACTGCACACAAACCACCCTTGTGCTCTGTGTGATCATCATGGTCACTATTCCCATTGTTTCCCTCGTCTCGATGAATTTTTCGATTTCCTTGGGGTGATATGCGAATACGAGGCCACTCGTAGTGGAGTATCTACTCCTCTACCTTTGGATTTTGGTACAACAAGTCAACCAGAACAGGGAGACTCTGGCCCCACTATTGTGATCCCTCCCCCTGATGTCAAGATGACGAACACCATAGGCCCCATCCTTTAGCTGTTATCATCCTTGAGTTCCTCACAGGAAAACCTTTCTGAGGTTTCTGTGTGCACTTCTATCGAAATAATTTCGATAGAATCCCAAGTCTCAACATCCATAGATCGTCCATCTACTAGCCCGTCATCTACCATTCAAGATGAGGCATATATGAACCTTATTTCTCAGCTTGATGCACCATCATGTAGTCAGTCTTCCTCCTATCCGCCCATCTCTCAACCTGATAAGGACACCATGGAAGCTATGTCTACCCCATATTACCCCTACCCTTGGGTTGTAGCAGCTACAACCACCCTCCAAAATTTTTCCTTAGCTTTGTTTTGGAGCCTCCCTACCAACCTTTCACAGCACCTTGTCTTGCTTCATCAAGTACACAAGCTTTAGTGTTTTTCTTGCACAAAGTCATCCTGTCGATCGAAGCTTGATGCATTCCCCTTAGAGGCTAATCGCCCAGACTTGGTCCAATTGCAGGCTGAGCAGCTCCCCCAATAAATTGCGTAATTTTGGAGGGAAACCAGCCTTCCCTCCAAAAATTTCGCAATATCTAGCAGCCTGCTGGGCTCCAGAATTGTGCAATCCTGCGAGTCAGGCTTCACCCAAAAAATTGTGCAATCCTTTGCAGCAGGCCTGCTCAACCCAGGAATTGCACAATCCCGGGTAGTAGTCATCTTCTCTGCCCAGAAATTGGGAAAATCTCTTGGGTAGCCAACCCAGCTCCCATCCAGAAATGCACATTTTCTCTCAGTAGTTGAGCAGCCTCATGCATGAGCAATTAGGTTGACTAGTTCCACCTTGGATGAAGGGAACTTGACTTGTATGCATGACTTTCTTTTTCCTAGAATAGAAAAAGGAAACATGAAAAAAGCATCCCATGATTCAGGGAGCTATTTTTAGCATCCAGAGGTTACATGAAAAGTTCGTTTTATAAACTTTCCTCCAAGTGTCATTTTTTCCTAGATTTGTAGCATGCGCGTCAAGAGCTGAAACTTATTTATTCGAAACATCAGAGATCATTCTTTAGCATCAATCTTGGAGCTATGACATCCCACAATGTATCCAGGACTCTTCGACACATCCATATCAGCTATTCACAGGTAAGTGATCTCAACTTGTCTTTTTCAACATTTCTGTTTCTTTTTGTGTTTACTCTTGTGTGAGTGTTGTTTTCTTGATTTATTTGAATGCTTTCTGTCACTTACATGCATACTAGCTTGTACTAGCACCATTTCAGTTTTCATTACTATCTCACTGCTGTCGCATGCAATAAACTGTTTTGCATGAACGGTCGTTGAATCGACGACTCGCTTCACCACATGCATGTTGATCTTTCTACTGAATATTTCATTCAATGTTGCATGCTCGATCAATCACTTCTACTTTCACTTAGCGTCACCATGCATTCTATTGAGCTCTGAAACTACATCTCTCCTACACATTTTCCTAGACTTTTTCCCCTCACCAGTACCTCATAACCTATCAGAGATCATTGCATATTGATTCTAAAAGAGCATTTAGGTGGTTTTCTAACTATGTTTTTGTGTTTGCTATTTAAATTAGATTTTTCTCATTAGCTGCGGAATGCAGCCACTTTCAGCAGCTGATTCAACTTTCCGCAACTGTTTTTGTTGATCTCTATATTACAGGTGTCATCAAGCAAAACGAGGCATGTGGGCAGTTCAAGAATGATCTGGACATGGATCAGGTCCTATTGGTTTAGCCGGATTCATGAAGGAAAGCCATGGTCAAACAATGGTTAAACAAAGGAGTCCTACGGCAACAGGTCTCTGTTTTTCAACATGTGAAGGGTCTGAGGCTGTTCCTAGATCTCTGGGTTCATTTTGACCAGTGTAGACTGCCTCCACGATGCAAATCCAACATCGATCTTTTGATAGATTGAATGATCTCGGCAACCATCATGCTAAACCCACGGATGCTGTCTTTTTATGTGTCCTCTGTTGAAGATGTTCCACGAGAAAACAATTATGTAATTTCCCTTATAAATAATGCATTTGCAAACGCATGTAGAGTTAGTTTCTGATGTCGTTTTGCTGTTAGTCATTGTATTGTGCCGTGAACTGGTCTTGCTGTTTTAACGAGAGGAGTCTTCCTCTGTTTTTCAATATATCAAGACTCTGTTTTATATGACTGTGTGAGTGTAATTCCAGACTGATAACGTGTTGACCAAGGCCGTGCAGAGGGCCCCTTCACGCTGAGGTTTTCTTTTCTTTATTGCTGTACATTTTTATGTATTGTTTCCTTATTTCCATTGTACACATAATTTGTTCACCTGTGTATGTTTCATAAGATAGTCATGGTGTTAGAATTACAGTCCTGTACATGATTTTTCAAGTATTTTATATTGTTGCTAACACTTATCAGTGTGTGTTTCAGGATAGGTTAGGCCAGGGCATTTTCACACAATTTTTATGATAACTAGTGACATGAGATTAGCCTCTCTGTTGACTTTGCTTTTCTTAGCTTTTCAATTTCGGTTATGCTTTGATTTCAGTTTTATTAATTTGCTTTGTCAGTTAGTTTAGATATCAAATTCCTCATATCATTGACGTTATCTCCAGAGCCATAGCTTAGACTACTTGGCGAGCTATCGAACTATGAATGATGTGATTTGATTTTAGTTTTATTTTTCTGCAATTAGATATCAAATTCCTCATATCATTGATGTTATCTCCAGAGCAATAGCTTAGACTACTTGGCGAGCTATCGGACTATGAATGATGTGATTTGATTTTAGGTTTATTTTTCTGCAATTAGATATCAAATTCCTGATATCATTGACATTTTCTCCAGAGCCATAGCTTAGACTACTTGGCGAGCTATCGGACTATGAATGATGTGATTTGATTTTAATTTATTTTTCTGCAATTAGATATCAATTCCTCATATTATTGACTTTATCTCCAGAGCCATAGCTTAGCCTACTTGGCGAGCTATAGGACTATAAATGAAGTGGATTGATTTTACTTTTATTAGTTTGCAGTTTTTGATTTGTTTGAGTGCAATAGCTTAATTTTTATTTCTTTATTTAGATAAGCAACAGAGACAGAGATTTCATGATCAGTAGTTCATCATTTGTTTGATTCAAGTAGCTGCACATTTACATTCTTGTTTAAGCTACACATTTACATTCTTGTTCAAGTATTGATTTCATCACTAGTATGTTTTAAGACCTTCTGAAGTGTTAAGTTCTGGAAGTCATCATAAAGGACATAATTGCCTTAAAATCTATACCCAAACCTGCCTTCTAAAGTATTCTTAAAACTTAGGAATATGATTATCATTTGCATTAGGAGACAAACCGAGATAAAACCCCCAAAAACAAGATAAAATTGATAAAAAGTAAGAAAGAGGTTGTCTTGCACATATAGTGCACCACACTTCATCAGTTTACGACTCCCAGATTGATAATTAATGTAGCAATTTAGGACATACTAAATTGACTAAACATTTTGGCGCCATTTTCGGGGAAGTGTAACTAGGTAGCCGATCTCTTAAAAAAAAAGGAAAAGGGAAAAATTGATAACTTCTTGAAGTATGCTCTCCTCTTACACCTAGTGTGATCTGGAGGATTAGAAAAGAGAGTTATTAGTTCAATAATTTCTTGATTATGCTCTCTTCTTGCACCTAGTGTGACCTGGAAGATCAGAAAGAGAATTATTAGCCCAACTTAAAAATAAAAATAAAAAAGATAAAAAAATGACATGCATAGAGTAAGAGATTCTATGGGAAGGTTTATAGCTAGGGCCAAAAGTTCGATTTTCACAACTCCAGCTACTTCAAGGCATAGAAAAGATACACCTCCATCATCTCCGACTCATACTCCCAGCCTTAGGATTCCTGGAATTCAAGGGGCAGCAGCCGAATTAGGAGACTCTCCCACACTATCCATTAAATCTGATCTAGGAGAAGAACCTTTCTTCACTTCTACAGGGGAACATATTGTAATCAAAGAAGTAGAATCACTTGAAGAAGAGGAGGGAGAAACTCTTCCTTGTTCACCATTAATAGAAGAACCAGAGGACTCTGAGGAAACTATCATGACAGAGGAAGTAGTAAATGGATTTAGAGGAGGGGGTCGAGGTAGAGGAAGAGGAGACAACGGAGGAGGTAGAGGTAATAATGGGGAAAATAGGGATGGAGATAACTTGTCTGGATTTCCTATAGCTAATGAGGAAACTCATACAACAATGAAAAACATTTCACCATTTGTACTCCCAAACTTTTATGGGTTGTGAAGTGAGGGTCCTGAAACATTTCTATTTGAGTTTGAAGTCTTGTGCCAAACCTATGACTATATGGAAGACTCTCAAAAACCCAAACTGTTTCCTTCAACATTGAAAGGAGCTGCTTTGAAATGGTTCATGGGATTAGTCACTCAATCTATTAGGACTTGGAATAATATGAAACAAACATTTTTGGATAGATACCTGGATTATTGTATGCCCACCAATCATAAGGATGAGGTATTCAAGATGATGCAAAAAGAAGATGAAAACTTGGAGGATTTACTTGAAAGATTTCAATACAATTTAAAGAGAGAGAAAATGAGTAATTTAGATGAGGAAACCTTGAAGGCCCTTCTACTGAAAGCCATTAGAGATGAATGGATAGATATTTTGAACATGATGGGGAAGGGAGATATTTCTCAATTTCCACTTCATGACATAGCAGGACTATGTGTCCATCTCTCAAGAGGAAAATATAAAACTGGAAAAGCGCTGATAGATCCTTCTCTTATTAGAGCAAACAAATCAGCAACTGGATCAGTAAGTAGGGCAGAGATTGGAAATATGCTTGATGAGCTCAAAACTGATATTCTAGGGAGCCTTAGTCAACAACTAGACACCCTTAAAATACAAAACAAGCAGAAAACAGAAGCTGATGCCTTGGCCATCTTTTGTCCAAAATGTAGAAAGAAACATGCTCTAAGGGAATGCCCCTTGGATGCAAAAGTTGTAGAAACATGTATGATTTGCTCAGAAAGCCATGAGACCAAGGATTGTCCTTCAATTCCTAGGCTCAAGGCTGTCTTTCAGGAAGATCCAAATTCAGTAGAGTCCCTTTTTTTTGTTTCAAGAAGACCATGGCAAGGGCCACAAAATCAAGGGTTTAACAATCCTATGAACTTTCAACTCCCGCAAAATTGGAATTCTTGGCAACAACCTTGGCCCCAATCTCAAAATCCATACCAATCATGGGCACAAAGGATGCAAAATCCTTATGGGAGATTTGCTTAATTTTATCAATATCCTCCATCTTTTCCAAATCAACAAAATCCACCAATTCCAAATCAAAAGCCACAACTTTCATTACCATTCCCACAACAACAACCTTCTCAACAAAATCCAAATTCTCAACTCTTGCTTCCATTTCAACAAAATACAAATCAACTACTAGCCCAGCAATTGCCAAATCCCAACAAAAAAAATCCTCAGAATGCTTACATGGTAGAAGGACAACAATTTCCTACCTATATGATTGTTCCTCTTAATGATGTTCAACTCAGATCTTGTAGAGTTTTAGAAAAAACTTCTATAGATGTTCAAGGGCAAGGTACCTCTGAGGAGGATTCTCTTAAAGTCAATAAAGGTTCTGAGGAAACATCTCTTCAAAACCCAATCATTCAAAAAGAAAAAGAAAAAGAGTCAACCCCCATAACTCCTATAGTTGAGCAACCTGCATCTTCATCCACGCCTCCTTTCCCTGAAATATTACATTGACAAAGGGGTGGAAAAACAAATCTTGTTGCCTAACTATGATTTTCTAGATGAATTGAAGAATGTCTGTATGAAGATTCCCTTGCTACAAGCCATTCAAGAGATTCCCATTCTAGCTAAAACAATAAAGGAATTGAGTCTTAAAAGACTAGGAAGGAAACCAAGGGACACGAGAAGAATCCACCTGGTAGGAAAAATTGCAGATATCATGATGGGAAAAATTACCATGCAGAAGTATGTAGATCCAGGTAGTCCAATTGTCAAGACACATAATGGGATAGAAATTCCAAACACCTTGATTGACTTAGGGGCTGCTATCAACATTATGAGTAGACAGAATATGGAGCAGCTTAAACTTCCTAATCTTCTTTTTACACCCACCTTACTGCAACTTGCAGATAGATCAATAATCAAACCAGATGGTGTACAAGAAGATATTTAAGTCTCCTTAGATTCTTGGGAATATCTAGTAGATTTCATGATTTTGACTCCTAAGAGTAATTTAGGAGGGCATCCACTCATCTTAGGAAGACCTTGGCTAGCCACAGTTGATGCTTTCATTAGTTGTAGATCCGGAGATATGTACATTTCTGATGGTAGTTCAACAAATAAATTCAATCTGTATCCTCCTGCAAAGGCAATTATAGAAGTAGGAGACAATGAATGGGTCGATGATGAAGATATTATACAACCTGTCTTTACTGTTTTTGAAATTAGTGAAGATAGTCAAATTCTGAACACATTAGAAAATTTTGAAACATCTTCAGAATATGACCACGCACAATTTCAATTAGATTCTGATATTGAATATCTATCATCAAGACAAATGTCTCTTTACTCTATGGAAGAGTTTGGTAGCTCTACCATTGAGATTTTTCTAGGAAAAGCACTGAATATCAACAAAAATTTGGAAAAGTCACAATAGGAAGAGCTAACCAAAATCTTGCAAAAACATTCTACTGCATTTGCGTGGGAGGATAATGATATGAAAGGTATTGATTCTAAGACTTGCATCCATCATATCTATATCGAGGAAAACAGTAGACCAATCAGACAACCTCAGAGAAGGATGAATCCAAATCTTAGGGAGATAGTGAAAGAAGAGCTCCAAAAACTACTCAATGTAAATTTCATTTACCCAATTTCCGATATCCGATGGGTTTCTCCTTTGGTTATAGTACCCAAAAAGAATGGTAATTGGAGGGTATGCATTGATTACAGGGAATTGAATAAAGCAACTTTGAAGGATCACTTTCTCTTGCCCTTTATCGATCAAGTATTAGATACATTAGCAGGCAAAAAGTACTTTTAATTTTTGGATGGTTTTAGTGGTTATAATCAGATTCAGGTAGCACTTGAAGATCAAGATAAGACCACATTTCCCTGTCCATGGGGAATTTTTTCTTATCGAGTGCTTCCTTTTGGATTATGTAATGCACCTGCAACATTCCAAAGAGCAGTACTAGGAATTTTTTCTGATCTAATCCATGATTGTGTAGAGGTTTATATGGATGATTTTACAGTTTATGGTAATTCGTTTGAAGAGGCATTAGAAAATTTGGAAAATGTCTTTATAAGATGTAAAGAAACAAACCTTTCACTAAGCCATGAAAAATATTTTATGATGTTTACTGAAGGTATTGTTTTGGGACATCATATTTCAGGGGATGGGATTAAAGTTGATAGATCAAAAGTTGAAGTCATCTCCAAGTTGCCTATTCCAAATTGTCAAAAAGATGTTAGAAGTTTTCTGGGATTCACTAGATATTATAGAAGATTTATAGAAAACTTCACTAAAATAGCATCTCCACTCTTCAAACTGCTTACAAAAGACTGTGAATTCAAATGGGATCCTGATTGCCAATCAACATTTGAAACTTTGAAAACAAAAATATCTGAAGCGCCTATCTTGAGATGACCAAATTGGAAACTTCCTTTCCATATTTCTATAGATGCTTTAGATACAGCTCTAGGGGTTGTATTAGGACAAAAAGATTTAGTTCCTTATGCCATTTACTATACCAGTAAAAATTTAACTCCTACGGAGTTGAACTATACTGTGACTGAAAAAGAGTTCTTAGCTGTTGTTCATGCAATCAATAAGTTTAGACATTATATAACAGGCTATGAAACTTTTATTCATACTGATCATTCTGCAATTAGATATCTAATGAACAAACCCATCACTAATGGAAGAGTTACAAGGTGGCTCTTACTTTTATAGGAATTCAATATTACTGTGTTAGATAGACCAGGGAAACAAAACACAGTAGCTGATTTCTTGTTTAGGATTCAAAATACTAAAGAGGATTCTCCTGTAGAGGACAAGTTTCCTGATGAATATTTATTTGCAGTAACTACTAAGACTCCTTGGTATGCAGATATAGCTAACTATTTGGTTACAGGGAAACTACCTCCATATTTATTTCCTGGTGAAAGAAGAAACATTATTTAGGAGAGTTAAAAATATTCATGGATTTCTAACGAATTGTTTAAAACAAGGCCAGACTTTGTGATCAAAATATGTGTTAGGGAAGATGAAATGCCTGATATTCTCAAATCATGCCATGATGAACCATGCGGTGAACACTTTTATGAAAAAAGGATAGTCTATAAGATCCTCTCTTTAGGATATTATTGGCCATCCCTCTTCAAAGATGCAAAACAATATGTCAAAAGGTGTGACAGCTGCCAAAGAGTAGGGAAACCTACCCTTTCAAATGAAATGCTATTGTAGCCACAGGTACTCATCGAACCCTTTGAAAAATGGGCTTTAGATTTTATTGGACCTATTAACCCACCATCTAAACAAAGAAAGTATATATTGATATGTACTGATTTTGTCACTAAATAGGTAGAAGCCAAAGCATTATTTTCTGCTACAAAGCATGCAGTTGTTAGTTTTTTTTATGAGGATATTTTTACTCGCTTTGGTGTTCCAAGAGATATTATGACAGATCAGGGAGGACAATTCACATCCAAACTGGTGGAGAAGCTGATGGAAGAGTACAAGGTCAAGCACAAAAAATCTAATCCTTACCATCCGCAAGCAAATGGTCAAATGGAGTCTACAAACAAAGTTCTTGAAGGCATCATTACCAAGACTGTTCATCTACACAGAAGAGATTGGGCAGAAAGGCTTCCTAAAGCCTTATGGGCCTATAGAACTACATGGAGGAATAAAATAGGACATTCTCCCTATGAACTTGTTTATGGGAAAGAAGTCCTACTCCCCATTGAGTTCCAAGTCAAAAATTTTAAAATGGCAGTTCAGTTGGGAATGGATCTATCAGAAGCCCAAAAATATAGAATGGAGTAGTTGAATGAGCTAGATGAGATCAGACAAGAAGCAATCCTAAGAACTTATCTGGTTCAATATCAAAGAGCTAAGTGGCATGACAAATACATCAAGGAGAAAAAGTTTCAAGAAGATGATTGGGCATTGCTATTTGATTCCAAGTTTAAATATTTTGAAGGAAAATTTCAAACTCATTGGCTTGGGCCATATGAGACTGACAAAATCTTTAGTGATGGAGAGGTAAGAATCAAAACCATTGATGAACATCAAACTCCTCTTATTGTGAATGGCCACAGATTAAAGATCTATCATAAGCCACTCTCAAAAGAGGAATTTGTCAAAATCTTTCAAGATAGTTCTGAAATAAGGCTGGTGAAGAGGAATCCTTCTTCTCCACCAGCCTAGTCTTTGTTCTTTTCTGTTTTATAAAAAAAAGAAAAAAAAAAGAAAAAAAGATGTGTATAAGCCTGAAAACCAATCACTGATTGGCAGTCTTATACAAAAAATACAGGGCGAAAATCAGGAACTCCTGACACCCTATATTTTCCAAAAAAAAATAAAAAATTTCCTTGTTTTATTCATAGTTTCATGTCATTTCACTTCACTCCATTTCATTTCATTTCATTTCATCATCTCATTTCGCCAATAAAATTTCCTTCATGACCAGTTTTCATACATCATTCACTCAGTCATCATTCATTTCCATCCATCTCATTCAGTCATATGTTCGCTGTGTCAATTTCCGCAGCTAAAAACTGATTCTGCAGCCAGTTGATTGATTATGTAGCTAACACTCTATTATTTAGCACTAACAGTCAGATGTTGGCCAAGTAATGATGAGAACCAAGTTTAGGTATGACAAGGGAAAATATTTTGAAGATACAAAGCACCTAAACCACCAACATGAAGCAGCTAATCAAAAGATAATGGACAAAAGTGGCAAAAATTCCAAGGTATGAGCAAGATTTATTTCAAATAGCATTTTAAAAAGCACATTTTATATAGTTATGAAACCATGGCTTCGTTATATGTAATGATTAGCCTTTTATAGCTTACATAACCGCTCCATAACCTTTACATGATTTTTCCACGAACCCTGCATTAATTTTTAACGGCCTCATGATCCGCCTTCGAATTTAACTCATGTTTATTTGTACGTTGGCATTCCACCTACTGAACCGAGTAATTATGAGGATGTGATCTATTTGATCATGGCTCTGTCCTGCCACACATTCCGCAGCCATTTTGAGAACGTGCTCATGCTTATTCCACAGCCGTCTATCTCAAAAGCTAAGCTCACTCTATTGTTATTTCTGGCTTGTTTACACTCCCATGAACTCATTCTCATTACCTGTTCTCTACTCTTTTGTTTACGATTACTGGTTTTTCTCCACAAACCTTTGCCATTCCCTGCTAACACAGCCATTTCACCTCCGTCAATCCATTATTCACTTAGGTGTATTTTAAGGTAGGAGATAGGAATGGGTCTGTTGCTAAGAGCAGAACTGGAAGGGCCCAAATTCATGGAGGGGTATCCTCAATTGAAAAACATACTAAGGAAGGAACGGTGGCTACAGTTGATCCAGAAATTCATAGGCTACAACAAAGAAGTTATGAAGACATTTGCGAGGTCTTTTAATGGCGTGGAAGTTGAGGTTGGAGACCTTAAATTTTTAGTTATAGAGGCATCTATCACTGCAGCAACGGAACTCCCACAGGAGGGGGAACGGTGGTTCAAAAACAAAAGCTTTGACGAGAGGGCCTGGAGGTTATCCTACACAATCCAGGTATGGATATAACCATTTTCAAATGTGGAATCCATGTCTCTGCTTTAGAAGAAAAGTGGGCCAATCTATTATTGATAATCCAAAAGTTTACTACATGTGAGGGATGGTTCAGGTCCATGTATATGTACCACACCTAGTTGCTAATGAATTTTATAGAAAATTAAACTATCAATTTGCCTTACCTTTTATTGAATAGTCTGAAAAAGATATCCATAACTATCCAAAAGAATCTAGAGGACATAGAACCCCACCTGTACCATCATGGCCTTGTGAAATTTTTTATAGAAAAACAGTTAAAGGAAAAGAAGGACACCTGGGAATAGTTTTTGGTCAGAAACTTCTTTCAAGATCCACCTGAAACACTCAAAAGCAGCTCAGCAAGGAAAAGTAGGAGAAAGAAAACAAGTATGAGAATTTAGGACACTCCTACTAACATAGTTAAAGAAATTAATAAGGAAGAAAAGCTGCCAGAAAGTAGGAAAGAAAGAACTGAGGATAGGAAGCAAAGAAAATTAAAGGGGAAAAGAAACATTGAAGCAGTATATCAAACCCCAAAACCTTCCTCAGAAGAGAACCACCAAATACTTTATGAAAGACTAGTTTATCTTCAAGAACAATCAGCTGCAGCAAAGAGGAAAGGGAAAGAAAAACAAAGTGTGGAGAAAGAAGACACTAGCTCACAAAATTGAAGGAGGAGCTCCAGACTTAAAGGAAAACTGAGGAAAGTACAAACTAAAGGGCCCCACTTCATTGATTTAGGAGGGGAAACACCGGAACAACGTCCAACAATCCCTCCTGGCCATGGCCCACACCATACTCCTATTTCTCAGGCAGATCTTGAGATCAGTCCTTCTCAACTAGATTTTGGGGACAACCCAAGGAAGAGTACACCTGAGATAGATCCAACCCAACAAGAAATGTATGATTATATCGAAACATTGGAGAAAACTGCCACAGATCAAGGTATTTCATCTATCTAGCCTAATACAGCCCAAGAAGCTCAAATCCAATCATTAAAATAGGAAGTTTTTGAGCTGGAGGTTATAAATAGACACATCATAAGAGAAAATGAAACATTGAAAGAACAAGGCAGGTTAGATAAGATTATTCATGACAACACCATGTTGCATCTTGGGCTATGGCAGAAGAAAAATAGAAAATTGAAGAAAAGGAACAGGAGGTTGAGCAGAGCTCTCATCAACCTCAAATTCAAGTGCCTAATGAGGAAGCCGAGGATGACAGTGGTCCCAAGAAAGAAGAAAAGAAGGCTGGATGTGTTGGCAGAGGTCTCAGAACACATGAACTGAAAGGAGGATGGTCAAAGTTTTGGTTGCATGGGGACATGCAACACCTTCACAGTGGGGGTATGTTGAGCTCTGAAACTACATCTCTCCTACACATTTTCCTAGACTTTTTCCCCTCACTAGTACCTCATAAGCTATCAGAGATCATTGCATATTGATTCTAAAAGAGAATTTAAGTGGTTTTCTAACTATGCTTTTGTGTTTTCTATTTGAATTAGATTTTTCTCATTAGCTACGGAATGTAGCCACTTTCCGTAGCTGATTCAACTTTCCGCAGCTGTTTTTGTTGATCTTTATATTACAGGTGTCATCAAGCAAAATGAGGCATGTGGGTAGTTCAGGAATGATCTGGACATGGATCAGGTCCTATTGGTTTAGCCGGATTCATGAAGGAAAGTCGTGGTCAAACAAAGGAGTCCTACGGCAACAGGTCTGTGTTTTTCAACACATGAAGTGTTTGAGGCCGTTCCTAGATCTCTGGGTTCATTTTGACAGCTGTAGATTGCCTCCATGATGCAAATACAACAGCCAACTTTTGATAGATTGAATGATCTCAGCAACCATCATGCTAAACCCACAAATGTTGTCTTTTTACGTGTCCTCTGTTGAAGGTGTTTCATGAGAAAACAGTTATGTAATTTCCCTTATAAATAATGCGTTTGCAAACGCATGTAGAGTTAGTTTTTGATGTCGTTTTGCTGTTAGTCATTGTACTGTGCCGTGAACTGGTCCTGCTGTTGTAACGAGAGGAGTCTTCCTCTGTTTTGCAATATATCAAGACTCTGTTTTATATGACTATGTGAGCATAATTCCAGATTGATAACATGTTGACCAATTCCGTGCAGAGGGCCCCTGCACGCTGAGGTTTTGTTTTCTTTATTGCTGTACAATTTTATGTATTGTTTCCTTATTTCCATTGTACACATAATTCGTTCACCTATGTATATTTCATAAGATATTCATGGTGTTAACATTACAATCATGTATATGATTTTTCAAGTATTGTATATTGTTGCTAACATCGATCAGTGTGTGTTTCAGGATAGGCTAGGCCCGGGCATTTTCACACAATTTTTACGATAGCTAGTGACATGAGATTAGCCTCTCTGCTGACTTTGCTTTTCTTAGCTTTTCAATTTCAGTTATGCTTTGATTTCAGTTTTATTTATCTGCTTTGTCAGTTAGTTTAGATATCAAATTCCTCATATCATTTACATTATCTCCAGGGCCATAGCTTAGACTACTTGGCGAGTTATCGGACTATGAATGATGTCGGACTATGAATGATGTGATTTGATTTTAGTTTTATTTTTCTGCAATTAGATATCAAATTCCTCATATCATTGACATTATCTCTAGAGCCATAGCTTAGACTACTTGGCGAGCTATCAGACTATGAATGATGTGATTTGATTTTAGCTTTATTTTTCTGCAATTAGATATCAAATTCCTCATATCATTGACGTTATCTCTAGAGCCATAGCTTAGACTACTTGGCGAGCTATCGGACTATGAATGATGTGATTTGATTTTAATTTATTTTTCTGCAATTAGATATCAATTCCTCATATTATTGACGTTATCTCCAGGGCCATAGCTTAGACTACTTGGCGAGTTATCAGACTATAAATGAAGTGGATTGATTTTACTTTTATTAGTTTGCAGTTTTTGATTTGTTTGAGTGCAATAGATTAACTTTTATTCTGTATTTAGATAAGCAGCAGAGATAGAGATTTCATGATCAGTAGTTCATCATTTGTTTGATTCAAGTAGCTGCACATTTACATTCTTGTTCAAGTATTGATTTCATCACTAGTATGTTTTAAGACCTTCTGAAGTGTTAAGTTCTGGAAGTCATCATAAAGGACATAATTGCCTTAAAATCTATACCCAAACCTGCCTTCTAAAGTATTCTTAAAACTTAGGAATAGGATTATCATTTGCATTAGGAGACAAATCAAGATAAAACCCCCAAAAACAAGATAAAATTGATAAAAAGTTAGAAAGAGGTTGTCTTTCACATATAGTGCGCCACACTTCATCAGTTTACGAATCCCGGATTGATAATTAATGTAGCAATTTAGGACATACTAAATTGACTAAACACACTCACTTTCATATTTTCTTTCAGTTGCCCGTCAGTGGGTCTAGGAAGCCTTGGCTCGGACTCTACCTCACCCAGACAACATTGTGAAATCTGGATAAGGGAGGCTTTGTCTTCCTCTCCAGAAATGCACATTTCTACCGAGACAATGTCCTCCAGGACCATTTTGTGCATTTATGAGGGACAGTGACTGCTAGCCCAAAACATTGCCCAATGCAGTCCATTAGCCTGCAGTCATTTCCAGCTGGAATTGTGCATTGCGCAATCCCAGCAGTCGACAATCAGCTTGGATTGCACATTGGCAAATATAGCAGCCAGTCTCGCCTCCTAGATAGCCTGGACTGCCTTTTGTGTAGTTCTGGCAGCCAGTCACCTAGTCTCCCAGAGAAAATTGCACAGTCTTTGCCTATCATTCCCCAGGTATGTGTTAAGTCATTCCCCAAATTTGCTTTGGTTTTCGCTGACAGATTTCTTGCCATGCATGTTGCTTTGTCTCTAGATCTTTTAGGTGTTCATCCGCGTCTTACCAGTACAAAATCAATGGCCTCCAAGAGAGAATTATCAAAGGACACTAATGAAAGTGCAAATGGAGCAACAGTTGAGCAGGTGTTCGCATGTCTACCGATCAATGAAGATACCAAGATGTTTCTAGACAAGGACATCAAGCTGAAATAGAAAGAGGTCAATGAAGCATTTCTAGGAAATTTTGGCAAAGACTTCGAAGACCATTAGGTGTATATGAACATTCAAAAATCCGGCTTGTACCGGATTGCATGGAGATACCCCGTGTTCCCATGCACTGACATGATACAATGGATCATCTCGCACACTGATACCAAGACGATGAATCTGAGCAGTGTCAGTGGGACAAAGATTTCCACCTTCTGGGCACAGGATTATGATGAGATGTATCAGATGTTGAAGCTCGTGACCATCATGGAGACTCCTTTTAGCTTACCCAATAGTAGTGCGAACTTCAGAGACATTATAAAGAAATACGTAAAGGAGCCGACTAGATTCAGGATGACACCCAACCATATCTATAAGATAAAGATACTGTGGAAATTGTATCAATAATTGGTCATATTTTCATGTCGACTATGTGGCCAAGAAAGCACGGAAACCCTCCCACAGAGTTGGGTGATCACGTAGGACCAACTGGCCAGAGAGGGTAAACCATGTAACTAGTCCAGCATGTTGTCTCATTAGTTGAAGGAACAGGTAAGGAAGGCTCGACAGTGACCCAAAGGTATGCAAGTAGAGATCTACATGTCCGCCTACATATTATATGTAATCTGTTCCCGATAGGAGTTCCCAGGCTTGGAGTGGTCATGGTCATCGACGGAAACTACTATGAACACATATTGTAAGTTGTTGTCCAAATGCAGCTTCAGAGGAGTAAGCACATGAATTTACGATCATTTTGTCACCCCAATCTACAAGATGATATTTGAACAAGATCCACCCTGCATGTCAAAGAAAGCAATGGAGGCATTGATACACATTGCTGATTGGTATCCCTCACTGTCTGGCACCTTCATACGAATGTTCAGCATGGGGAAGCCTCCCCATGTTATACAGAAGTTTTCCTTGGACATGCTCATCATGCAGGAAGTATCATATCACATCTCAGCAGGATTGATAGCTAGACTTCACCGGAAGAAGAAGGCGCCTTAGCCCGCTCTTCCATTGTGGATTGGGTTATACGGGATCCAAAGTTTCAAGAAAGCGGATGTTGAGGCAGAGATGATGAAGAAGTATCCTTTCGACCTCCGAAGTTACAATCCGTATGACCCATATTGCATTGTGAAATATCATTGCACGAGAGTACAGTTCAACTGAATCCACGAGGTGTGTCATTGGGTGGAGGATGACCCATGGAGATATTATTACAAATCCTCCAGACTCAATGAACCGATCGGCTTCACTGCTGAGTGGTTAGCGAAGCAACGTGAAGCAACATCTTGGAGAGCACCAGCACCAGCAATAGTAGCAGTAGAGGCAAGCATACCAGTGTGTGACAAGGGCAAGAGGAAGAGAAAAACTGAAATTTTTGAGCAAATCCATTGGTAGAGAAATTAGCGATGGCTATAAAGGTGAAGAGGCAATAACGTGACAAGTGAATCCCATAAAGGTAGAGGGAGAAGAGAAAAATGGGAGAAGCAGAGAAGGAGTTGCATGAGTTGAAGGAGAAAATTCGGAAGGAAGAAGAGCTACACAAATAGGAGAAGGAAGCACAACAACAATAGGTATAGCAGGGGGTGCAACATGTGCAAATTGGTGAAATAGCACCCGTACAGGTACTGGATTCATTAGAACAGCTGACATCAAGAAAATAGGGTGAACCATTGTGGGAGCAAGAATTCACTCATGAGATCGAAAAAACACTTCAATAATTGGATACTAATATGGCACAATGGGAATTGGAACAGGACATCAACCTTATGCCTCACCACCAAGAGGTTGACTTACCTACTTCACCACATCCAGATGATGAGAAAGTCTCAAGTGATCGAGGAGGCCCTGAGATCCTTAGAGATCAGCTAGGAGAAGAGATGCACAACATCTCATTCGATGAGTCTCAACATAGAGTTTTGTAGTCTCGTAGAGTGTCAACTCCAGAAGATCATACATCTCCTACAAAAGTTGAGGAACAAGTGACCGTGTCCGATGTGCGCAAACATCCAACAACCTTGCCTGATGCAATTAGAGTGTATGCCAAAGCCACTAGCTCAAGTGTTTTCTTTCTAATAGTTGAGAATGAGAGAATGGCTAAGGAACTACAGTCGGCCAAGCCAGGAGGAGAGTTGGTGACAATGTCCGCTGGAGCTGAACTAAAGAAGGCAATACTCGATGAAGTATTTTCCCTTGACACAGTTATGTAAGCGTTGTACTCCAAGTTTGGCACCGTGCATAAGGCAGTCATTGATCTCAACGGATGGCAACAACGATGTGCTAGAAGAGCACGTATCTTGACGAACTTGCATGCTGATGTTGATCACATGCAAGCATGGACGATGAGATACAAGGGAGCCCTACTTCACTTGCTAAAGATGATGAAGGCCAGTTCGGTCGAGCTGAAGGCACATATTCGGAGTCAGATCTAGAACTATGAAGAGCTCCCGCAGCTCATCACTAGTATACAGGCTTCCCATGCACATGTGTTCAAGAGTATGGATGTTGTGGTGTGCGCACATGCGATCACTTCTATTTGGAATCTCACCCAGGAGAAGACAAAGGCACAAGTTTGAATAGATCTTGACTCACACTTCAACGATTTGATGTGCATTGCTACTAGCCCAGACTTGGCCATTAGAGCAAACATCTTGCAAAAGTATGTCGTTGGTCCGGCCGCATTGAAGATAATGATGTGCATGCTTACAGACGAGTTGGACAGAGGATCTCGAGCAGTGTACCTGGATGCTATGGAGGCAAGAGTCAAGTTCCAAAAATATGTGACCTTGGACCAAATAGACACCATCAAGGAATATTGATCTTGGCATCAGTATTGTTGACCATAGCAAGGATGTTGAGGAGTTAGACTTCCATGGTTGTCTAAGTCAGAGTGATGTTTAGCATGCCTTTCTCAAGCCATTTTGTCTCACATGGGTACATGTGCCTTGTAATATAATGTCATGTCAAGTGTAAGTCAAGTGTTGATAGTTGGATGTAACAGTCATAGAGTAGATGAAGATTCATGAAGGTAGTTGAACTGTCACAAAGGGGAATGTCAAGGGTCACCCTACCCTTTGCTATAAATAGTCCCTCATAACTCATTGTATGGGGTTTTGGTAAGCCAAGCTTCCGATAAGATTATCTTGGAGAGAGATTGGATAGTATTGTAATGAGCCTTGGCTTATCCACTACGAAGAGCTAGTACATCTCTTTGGAGGAGCAGGCGGTTGTGGCTGTAACGTTCCACTATCGGAACTAGTGGTTGAACATGGATGTATTGTATGATTGGAACTTACACTTATTAATACAACAAGAGCCAGCACGTTTCATGCATATGTTGTATTGTATTCTATGTTATCTGGTTTACTCTAAATGATATTTGTATCTGTTTACTTACGCATGCATGTATAACTATCTGTGTATGTATGTATGAATCTTTCTGAAATGTGTTGTTGGTTTAACCATCACTTTGGATTGCTTGCGACTTTAATTCCATGTTGTGATGTATCTTTGCTCATGTGTTCCCTTCTTAACTACGTGCTATCATAGGTTTCCAAGTGGCGCACTCATCTCAAGCCCCGTGTGTTAGAACCTCTCATGCACCTTCCTTGGCTCATTGCAGTTGTCACACGTTTGCTACCAACAGAGTTATCTTACTTTCCTCTATGCAAAACCGTGGTCAAGGAATTACCATACGACCCACTACTAGGACTCCTGCACCAAACGGTATGAGGTCTAATTGGGACTTCTTACTGGGGAGATCCCTTGACATGTTGGTGGGTCCAACACCATCAACATGTCTGGTGCTAGAAGGAGGGCTAGATGACAAGCTGTGTCCTCTCATCCTATTTTTAACCTTTGCATATCTTTCATGGTTTCTTGCACTCTTCTCCCTCCACGTTGTTTTTCGAATCATGAAGATGTCACCATCACGAGGGAGTTCTTTGATCTCTTGTCCACTTACACGTATGATTGTGAAGGTGAAGTGGCCTGGCTTGAGTTCTTACAAACAAGTCATCTTGCTGCTTGCATACACACTTCACGAATCTCCACTTCGATGGTTGTGCAGCCTACCGACTGACAGCATGCACTCACTTGAGCACTTATGTGATCTCATTGAAGACACTTTCCATCATTTTGATCCAGACCATCTAGAACAAAAAATGTTACAACAATGGAAGGCTTCACATGAATTGACTATGGATTTTTGGCATCCCTTCCGTGACTTGCAGTTTCAAGCCCCAAAGAGGCAAATGAAATTTTTCTTTGGGACTGATTTGAGTGTTGTGTTAAGAAATCTGCTCATCCCAAGAAGAAGTTTGAAATGAAGCCTCACTTAGCATTCTTCAGTGATGGAGCTGCATAATCCCAGACAGATGCGGTCACTTTCACAAATTGACTGTCTATCATCCCCTTATCAAACAAATCCACCACTGTAGAGTGACGTTGAACATCATGCTCACAAACCTGTTCAGCTGCCACATCCTCCCAACATCACTTCGCTTAATTTTCACGTATATTTTGTTGTGATTCCATCGATTCATCATGTGCATTTTGTTCCACAACCTCCATCTTCACACTTGGCTGTTCCTCCGGATGATACTGTCTTGTGTTCTTCCATTCCAGACTCTACACTTGTTGTGAACGAGGAACAAGACATTGAGGGAGTTGGTGTTGCACAACCAACATGCGTTGTCATTCATGAAGAGTATGAGTGGGAGCTTGAGCATCAACAATCGATGAAGGATGACTCCCTTCCATCCGAGCCTCCTCCATTCTTTCCTAACATCTTCGGTGAACCGTTCATCCATGATTTCCCATGTGTATCTTCATCCATGGATGCACCCATTTTTTATCACTTGCAGGACACCAGATGTAATTCCATCATCCAACAATGGAGAAGATAAGTTATTCATTAAAAATCCACTTGATTATTCATCTGCCTTTTTTGGAAACACAGAGGATGGAATTATTTGCTTCTCATCTACCCCTCTATTTTATTTATTAGATCATGAGGATGCCGATGAAATCATTGATTTTTCTGATTATGGTTGTCATGATCCATTTTCTCCCATATTCGAT
The DNA here is from genome assembly GCA_031772625.1 of Pinus tabuliformis. Taxonomy (NCBI): domain Eukaryota; kingdom Viridiplantae; phylum Streptophyta; class Pinopsida; order Pinales; family Pinaceae; genus Pinus; species Pinus tabuliformis. Next base: position 198,656,899 of record CM062810.1, on the reverse strand, counting down.
CACGATCATGTTCCTATCACAGTTGATTTTTCGAAGCCATCGGTTTATGATGATCTATCAAATGATGAATTTGAAACACCCAAGACTATCGAGGCATTTCAGCCCAAACTGATGGTTATGTCAGGCCCTCACTCTCTTGGGGTTAGTCTCACTTCCGGTAAGGAAATTGTTCAATCACCCAAGGATCCTCATCACTCATCTGTATGCATTGAAGATCAATCTCACACATAGATCATGCTTCATCCACTCAAACTACACAATCCTATCGCTCATGAATTGGAGGAATCTTACATTGAAAGCACACGTGCACGATGCAAGTTGTCTTCATTTCTTTCATTTGCTTTCATGTCAAAGTCAAGAGTGTGCTTATGCTTCAAAGCTGCACGTAGTGCCGCATAGCTCCATGATATGTCCAAGGATTTCTGTTCATACACTTGCACTCACTTATGTCTCGTGGGCAGCTTAGAGCACGAAGTGTGGTTGTCTTCATTGTTATATCTTTCTTGCTTGCTGGTTCGTGTAACTGTGTTGCTCGCGGACCAAGCCTTCACCAACGTGGGTCAACCAATGCGTCGGTGGCTGTGTTGTAACCAAGGAAAATTTTAAGGATGGAAAATTTTCTTGAAGTTTAAAAACATTGGCGAATCTCACTAATCCCTAATATGAAAATTATAAAATGTTTATTGATATATTTGTAAACTTATTCAAATTTATAATGATTTTATATATAGTCTTTATATAATGTTGGCGATTTTTAAGGTAAAATAATTTTTTATTCTAAAATTTGGGCGAATGGTCTTTTATAAAATTGGAAATTTGCGAATCTTTTTTGTGGAAAAATCACGGAAATTAGCCCACTGGGCGAACATTAGCCCCTAAAATTTTCCATGGTTGTAACAATATTGGTTTTTATAAGTTAGCATATTAGAAATCTCTCTCTCTCTCTCTCTCTCTCTCTCTCTCGATATATATATATATATATATATATATGTATATATATATATATATATATATATATATATATATGTATATATATATATATATATATATATATATATATATATATATATATATATCTATATATATGTATATATATGTATATATATATATATATATATATATATATATATATATATATATATATATATATATATATATATATATATCTATATTATATGTTAAAATGTTAAGTTAGGATATGGAAAAAAAAAATACAAAACAAAATGTTAGGAATATTTTATATTGTGTCCATATCAAGAAAAATGATAGGTCAGATTGCCCTAAAAAAGGAAGGCAAAATCAAATAGAATGTTAGGCAAGCAAACAAAAGAACAAAAATATTGCTTTAGTTGAAAATCAAATAAATTTCAGGCAGCTAGTTTAAATGCGCCATTAATTTTCTTCTATCATATGGTTCATAAAGGGAAAAGGTGCTTAATTGTCTAAAGCTGCAAAACGACAAAATGTTAAATCGGCAAAAAATAAATGCTCGACACTTTTCAAAGGAAACAATCAATGCCGTCCGGATTAATGATGAAGGTATCATTTCGGCCCCCCTTTAGTCATTTCCCATTAATGTGAGGGGGGGGGTCCAAAGAGATGTTTCAATGGCCACCTATTTTTTCTACGTGGCATTCTCATGGCATGTTCGACCCCCAAAGTGTAAAACCATAAATCACCTCACCCCCTCGAAACCCCACCGGTGGTTTTCAGCCTTCCAATGGTTGACTGCGCCCTTGTGCCATATCATTTTCCCGTTAGCCCCTTCTTCATACAGAAGCCACCACGTCATAAATATGTTACCCGCCGTTATCTGTCATCCACTCACAATACACCATGTCATAAAGTTGTTGCTCCATACGCTTCCATCCCGTTGCCAACCTCATTTAATGTTTTACCCTCCTGTTGGAAAATTAAACCCGCTCCTCTGTAATAAATTTCCTACAGTCAAGTTTTAAACTATAAATTAAGCTAAATTATACTTATAAATACCCCATGGCTTTACCGTTTAATACTTTTATGCTTCGATCTATTTCGCTAAGAGCTCTAATCTCCTTGTTTATATTTTTCTTGTCATTCATCCTTTAGTTGAATCAAATTTTCTATTTCTTCCCTTACAGCGAGATGGCCCCAAAAACTAAAACGTAGAAAACTATTGAAGAAGAGAATCCATCTACATCCTTAATCAACTTGTATCATCTTCCCCTTGTAGACTCCCTGTTCAAAGTCACAGACTGTGAATGCGAATTCGATTTCCATGAATTGCATCTGTGGCTAAAGCATAAATACACAAATAAGGAAGACCCCATTTGTTTCTGGGAGACACTTTTGCCCCTGTTCTCCTTTCCCAAAACTCATCATTTCCCTGATTTGATCACTTGGTGTCAAGCCAGGTATGATCCTGTGCAAAGAGTAGTGATGATTCAAGATGGAAACATCTTGATCACCATTACTTCTCAGAGTATAAACCAAATGCTTATGATACCTTCATCTGACTCCCTAAGCTATTTCTCACCAGCATCTCTCATGGACTTTTATAATAAACTCACCTTCCCATAGAGAGCCCTTATTTTTGAACTCTTTCTACCAGAAAATTTTGAATTACCCAAGAGAAACCCACCTTATTCATCTTCTATATTCCCTGAAGCCACTAGACATATCATCTCCTTATTGTTATACCTCTTAGGCTATGAAAATGATCAACTTGTTGATGAATCCATCCTTGGATTCTTTTCCATTTTCAGTATGGAATATCAACCTTTCTTGGCTGATAATATACATGAACAATTTGTGAATCTTACCGCACAAGGAGTGTTCAGATATAGCTCAGTCATAATTCATTTGATTTTGTTTTAGCAGGGAGATTCATTGCACATTCCTCTCAATAAGCAATATAAGCAAGGAGTGAATCAATCAGTGATTCACTGGACATAGTTAGTCAGAGCAACATCATCAAAGTTTACATTCTCTTAGTTTATAGATTCTTTTGTACATCCAGTTCTTCAATTACTTAATAGCCAGGCAGAGCCTAGAATTGGAGAAGAAATTAAGAAAACATTGCACCTATCTGAACAGACCAAGACTGGTGACTGGTATCTATACCAGAATTACACTGAAATCAAGATATATGGTAGTGAGTTAGCTCCATACAAACTGCCTAAGTATGTGCCAATGAGGATATTCTCACTGGAATACATCAGGCAGATGATAAATATGGATGAAATCCATTTTGTCTTAGGTAAGAAAAATTCACAGTTCAAACTCAAAGCCAAGGTAGGGACATTCATCTATAATACTCGGTCTGCAGGCACAAAGGCAGACAAATTGTTGAAGAATATGAACCTCCAGCCAAGCTTCACCTAGTCTTATGATCCTTTTGGGATCATTTCAACCCTAAGAGTTCAATTGAAGGAAACACCTTACAATCATACTCCCAGGCCAGAATTGGAGAAGTTTATGAACCAGGAGAAATGGTCTGAAGGAACTCTCTTAGAAGCAGATGAATAGGTTATAACCACTCCACAGGTAAATACTCCAGTCACTCAGAGTACTCAAAACAAAAGAGCCAGAGAGGAAACTCAGTCAGCTATAGAAACAATTAAAGAGTATTCTATACTACAGAAGAAATTGAACACCAGATTGTCAATGTCATCAGGGAGAAAGCCACCAGAAATAATTGATCTTGGAGATTTAGAAGATATTTCATCAGCGGGGACCACTGATCCTAGACCTCACTCTACTTCTTCAACTCCTTCTTCAGCTAAAACTATGAAGATTATTCAGTCAACTGAGATCAACTCAACAGAAGATACTAACATCTTCTAAATATTTCTGTAAATTAAAGAAAAGAATGAAAGTCTCAAGTCACAAGTGTACATTCATTTTTGGAAACAGACATCCACCTCTCATCACAAATTTCGCTCTGCCTTTGACAATGAAAGGGGAAGGATGAAAATGGCTTTTTTGTAGGCTCATATTCCATTTCCCAAATCCACAACAGACTATAAGAAGACCATATTTTCATTTGATGTAAACTAGATACATCCTATTGATCAAATTGATTTTCATAGGAAATCAAGTGAAATGTTATTTTCAACCATGACTACAACCACCATGACTCTTTCTAAACTCAGAACTGTCTTTTCAAATGTGCAATCACAACTTAAGATTGAAAGAATGTCATCTTTAGCTAAAGATAACAAAATAAAATCCTCAGAATATATTATTGTTAAAATTGGATATGATCCCCAAGACTGTAAAGAAATTCAAGAAATACTCAAGAAAAATAATACAGAGATAGAAGCCTTGAAGAAATAGTTGAAACTGCCTTCAACTGAGGATCCACAAACCAGAGAGATGGAAGAAAATGAATAGAACAAGGAGGAGTTGTTGAAGCTCATATTGAGCAAAACCTATAGATCAAGAATATGGAAGAGAAAATAGAACAATTTCTCAAGGAAAAAGAGGCAACACAACTTGCTGTGACCCCAATAACAAAAGTGGCCATAGCATCTACAGAGCCAAGCTTATCTTCCACTGACATTGCTTCATCACCAGCAACAGTTGAAACAACAAGGTTATCATAGGAGTTACAAGCACACAAACAACAGAATGAAAAGTTACTCCAGAAGTTCCAAACCTCGGAGTCACAAAAGGTAAAAAATGACACCTTGTATGTAGAAGAAATGCAAAAATCACACAAGTTAGAACTTAAGGTTAAACAATTAGAGAGTAAGACTCTAATGGAAGACACTTTGGCCCAAGCCAAAGAGGACATCTGGTTAGATATCAACCACTCCATAACAGAAGTATGACCATCCATACAAATCATTTTTGAGAAGCAAGAGTTAATTGCCAGATGCAGGACATAGATGGATAATCAGAGGGAATTATTGAAGACAAAATCCAAAGAAGCAACGAGAATTATCAAAGTATTAAACACTAAGACTAAGAAAAAATTGCAAGAAATAAATATTCCAGATAGGACAACTACTATTTTGGAAATTAAGAAATTCCTTATGAAGACAAATCTACTGACTCAGTTGAAAACAAAATGTGAAGCTTTGAAAATTGCAGTCCGAAGGTTTCATTCTAAATTCAGTATGTTGAATAAGAAAGGTTTACCAAGGTTAATGTCATCGAATGATTAGTTATTCAAATTGGAGGATTACTGTGAAAAGTTATATACTATTGCAGCACGCAGCAGTCAATTTGCAAGGATAAAAAGACAGATTATTGGCAAAGTGTTTTTGGAAGCTTTGAGCCCTAACCTCACAATCAAATACGAAGTTGGACATCCTTTCCTCACTAAACCCAAGTTTGAAAGGTATACCGAAGTTGATGAGATATTTATAAGAATGGTAAATCTGGAGATACCAAGTGAAGAGAGGTGGGATCAATTATGTGAAATAATTGACTAACTTTTCATCCCAACAAGAAGATAGCACTGCAATTTTTAAAGGAACATTCATCAAAAACTCCCTCCCTAATAAGGACACATCGTTCAACAATTTTCTTTTCCTAATTTGTTTTAGGCTATTTTTGTAATCAGTTTGGTCTATTTTGTTCACTATCTAAACTAGTATTATAAATAGCTCTCTTCTATGAGTTATTAATGGTTTCACACTTGCATAAGAATTTTGTAAGCATTCCATGTACACAAATTTTCTGGATCATTAATGATAAAGTAGGGGATTCTAAATTTTGTTCCACACAATTTTGTTTCTCTTGTAAGTTTTTCCAGTGCATATTTTATTATGTATTCTGCATATGTTTAAGTTTTATAAAGGTAATTTGGTAAGTGTAACTGTGTTTCAGTTATTCTTAATTCCTTTCTGAAGTTATAATCATTAAAGACACAAAAAAAAGGGATAACTACACATAAAGGTTTACCAAGCAACTGTGAACTTCAATATACACCTTGGAAAACCAAGAATTAATGTAAATCCAAGCAATCTCCATGAATGTTGTGTTTGAGGTATCACGATATACAAGGCGATCGACTCGGTTACCTATGGATGAATAGAAACCTATAGGGGACTCCCAAAATATACTCAATGGTACGTAGGAGTGTAGTTCATAGTAGCGATGTCTAATACATAACCGTTTAATAAGAGTGTTCCCATATACTTTATGTGCGTGGAGCAGCATCCAATATACCCAAAGGTACGTGGAGAACAATCCTATACACTCACATAAGTGGAATAGGATTTCACTTTTGGAATGCAATGCTAGCAAACAATGATAACTCCTACGTTTGACACTGTTGGAACACTTCTGTAGCCTAGACCTCTAAATGTTTCCGTTAATGTTACAAATGCTTCTTAAGTTGATTCAATAAATTTTACTAGTTATCTTTGATTATGTTCCAGTTTTTGGCTCACCACAATTCCATCTAAATATCCTAAAATGCAAATCTAGCATGAGAAAAATAACTCTTTCAATTTTGATGAAAGCTATCTAGTGTAGGGAAGAGGTGCAAACAATGATGCAACAATAAAATGTGCAACAAACAAGATTTTCCTAACTAGATGTTTCAATTTCACTATTCCAATTCAATTCAAAGCATTAAAAGATGCAAAACCATGCAATGTAATTTATGTATGATTCCCCTGGAAACTATGCAAATTTAATCTATACACAATTTCCTTTTCTGCTGCGAAAATGATAATTCTAACTATGAAAATGTGATCTATGCAAAAGAATTATTCAAAACAAACAAAATATGATTCCAATGAAATCAAAGTTGATCTGAGATTTCATGAACAAAGGATTCAATATGAAATTGGGTGAAAGTTTCAAAAATCACAAGAGATGACACTTAAAGGTGATTAACACTCATACATAATTCAAACCCCCCCACCCCCCCACCCCTTGATGATTGAGGGGGAATTTGTTTTGCAAAAATGAAAGAAAAAACATGTAATTTCACACTAGGGAATTCCAATTTGACACACAAAACCCTAGATGTGAATGCAAAGATTTTTCTTTTCAACACACTTAATGTTTGAAATGAGGAAAACTAAGATGCAAAATTTTAGTATTTGATTCAAATGCAATTTCTAGAATGAGGACTAGAACAACAATTCATCCAAGCAACCAATGACCAAATGAAATTAGTTTTCAAGATACCTAATTATAATAACAAAGAAAAATTGAAACCAATCCTTACCAAAGGCAATCAAACATAAATTCAAACCAAATGGAGGCTTTAGAGAGACCACAACGCACTCAAGACTTAGGGAAGCTCAGCTGGAAGTAGGATGATCAAAGAGATAATCAATACAAGGTAATTTTTTGTCAAAAATAAGGGCGAAACTAGTGTAGAAGAGGCACAAGTTCTTTTCAACCCAGGTACTGAGTGAGCCAAGGTGAGGTGCAATGCTTCGTCAGAGGCACTAGGGGTGCATTGGTCAAGGAGTAAAGGATTCCCACACAAAAGTTGAAAAAGAGACTCAATGAAATCACTTCCTAGGTTTGATCTTGGCTGGGTAAAGTAGCAAATGTATATCAAGGAGGTAATCAAACATGATGGACGAAGGAACCACCAAGGGAATTCATTGTTCCCCAATATGGTCGCCAATTTTTTATATGGGATTTAAAATTGCAAACAAAAGCATCTCTGCTAGGTTTGGTGGCTAACCTATAACAATAGAGAGACAAGGAACCGAATGCTTTCCTTAAAGTAAATGGATGACAGAATGAAGCCTACCTAGAATCCATCGTGGGCTTCGCTCCTTCTTTAGTTTCAATGCTCCAATTCAATCTCTAATTGCCAAAATTAGAACCTTCACAGTCAGATAACATAAGCCAAGAAACTACGAGACCTATGCAGTATCATCTATATGCTCTATTCAGTAGATCAATATGGTATTGAAATATATTAAATAATAACATTACATATAGGAAAAAATAAAATTATTTCTATTAATATATATGGAAGGAGTTTACAACCTATTGTAGCAGCTACAACTACCCTCCAAAATTTTTCCTTAGCTTCGTTTTGGAGACTCCCTACCAACCATCCTCAGAAGCATGTCTTGCATTGTCAAGTACATGAGCTTCAGTGGTTTTCTAGTAGATTTCAAGCCTGTGCATGATCGCTTGTTGCATCCCCCTCACAAGATGTTTCTCTAGACTTGGTCCAGTTGTAGGCTGAGCAACTCCTTCAAGAAATTGCGCAATTCTAGAGGGGAACTAGCCTTCCCTCTAGAAATTGAGCAATCCTGACTGGCAGCCTGTTGGGCTCTAAATTGTACAATTATTCTTGCCAAGCTTTGCTCGAAAACCTGTGTAATCTATCCCAGTAGGAATGCTCAGCCCAAAAATTGCGCAATTCTGGGCAGCAGATAGCTGCTCAGCCCAGAAATTCCACAATCCCTCTGGGCAGCCAGCCTAGCTCCCTCCCAAAAATGTGCAAATTTTACCATTAGTCAAGCAGGGTATTTCATGTGCCATTGGGTTGACCGGTTCCACCCAGGACTGAGCAAAACTAATTTTCATGCATGGACTTATTCTCCCAAGGCAGCATGCAAATGCGCCCCTTGATTCACGGATTTATTTTTAGTAGCTGGAGCTTACATGCAAGGATCATTCTAGAAACCTCCCGCCAAGTGTTGCTTTTCCCAGATTTGTGGCACGCATGAAAAATCATCAATAGGTTGTTGCAGAGCTCATTCCTCATGTCAACCTTGCAGCTCTGACATCCCACATTGCATCTAGGAGTTGTTGGCACATTCAACTTAGTTGTTTCGGGGTAAGCCCGCTTTTCATGTCTTGCATTGTGTTTATGTTGCTTTTTGTATTTTTCTTTGTGCGAGTGTTGTTTGCTTGATTTGAGTGAGCGCTTGCTCTTGTTTTGATGTATGTTAGCTTGTAGAAGCACCGTTTCATTTTTCATTCGCATCTCACTGTTGTTGCATGCATGACACTGTTTTTTCACAAACAGTCATTGTTGTGGCAACTTGCTTCACACACATGCATGATTTCCTGTTTTATGAATCCTGCACTTGCTGTTCACATGTATCATCATTCACTCTTGTTTGCACTCATCTCATCATGCATTTAGACTTCTCACATTTTCAGTCACCCGTCGGCGGGTCACGGCTACCATGAGCTGGACCGTCCCTTGTCTAGCTAGCACTGCGCATTTATGGAAGCGAAGGTTCTACTCTCCCTCTAGAAACTGCACAAGTCTAGCCCAACACTGACCTCCAGGCTTGCATTGCATAATTCTTGGAGGAAGTGTCGTGCTGGCCCCAGAAACTGTGGAATGCAGTTTGTTGGTTGCATGTCAATGCTGACTGAAATTGCGCATTTCGCAGTTTCAATCCTCAACAGGCCAGGCTGGATTGTGTATTGCACAGTTCCAGTATTCAGTTAGCCTCTAGACAGCCTAGGCTATGCCTTGCGTAGTTTTGGCAGTCAGTCTCCCGACTTCCAGGAGGAAATTGCCAAACATTCATGATCAGTCACACAGGTATGTTGTAAGTCAGTTCTCAAGTTTGTTTTGGTTTTCAACTGACAGCTTGCTTTCCATCAGTGTTTCTATGTCTCCAGGAATCACAGGCATTCATCTATCTCTCAGCAGCACAAGTACAATGGCCTTCATATGGCCAAAGTCAAAGGACACCTTGAGAGCACAATGGGGGTTGCAGCCAAGAAGGTGTCTATAAGCTTGGCTACCTATGAAGACATCAAATTGTTCATAGACAAGGACATCAAGATAAGATGGAAGCAACATCACAACAAGAAACACCATTAGCAGCAATAGAAAGTACCACACCTGCATGCGATGAGTGCAAGTGGAAGGTTGTTGACAACATAGAGGTGAAGCAAAGCGGCAAGTTCAAATTAGATCAACTCATGATGAAAGCAGCTTTGGATATTGATGCTATGAGGTGATGGCATGACAAGAAGATCGTGTGAGGGCAGAGAAAATAATAGAGAAGGAGTTGCTGGTGATGAAATAGCAACTCAAGGAAGAAGAGGAGCTACACAAACGAGAGAATGAGTTGCAAAAGGAACATGTACAACAAGGGGCACAACATGCACAGAGCAGACAAGGTGAGTAGTGCTATTGATCAGATGCAAGGGAATTCAACAGCGTGCATGCCACTGTGTGCACGCATGCGACCCAACCCATTTTGAACACTCACTGAGGTGAAGACAAGAAGCAATTCCAACTGGAGATGAACATGTATTTTGACAAGTTGATGTGCACAACCACCAACACATGCTTGGAGAGTAGCATAGACACTATGCATCAACATGTTGCTAGTCCAGTTGCACCCAGGACAACCATGTGCATGATATTAGACAAGTTGGATAGAGGAGCCATATCAGTTCACCCAGATGCAACAAAGGCAAGAGTTCGCTTCAACAAGATGTCACCATTCAACGCATGGACACCATCATAGACACCAAGCTTAGCATCAGCTCACCACCTTTGACCATCACAACGATGTCAAAGAGTTGGTCTCACCACAACGTTCCGAGTGTTAGTGATGTCTTGCATGGCTTGCTCAAGCCATTTTGTCTCACATGAGCACATGTGCATTGTAATGTAATGTCTTGTCAAGTGGAAGTTCAAGTGTCGATAGTTAAATGTAACAGTCATAGAGTAGTTGAAGAGTCATGAGGATAGATGAACGATATCAAAGGGGAATGTCAAGGGTCACCCCACCTTTGCTATAAATAGTCCCTCATAACTCATTGTAGAGGCTTTCGGTCAGCCAAGCTTCCGATAGGAGTATCTTAGAGAATGCTTGTACAGTATTGTAACGAGCCTTGACTTCTCCACTACACAGAGCTAGTATATCTCTTTGGAGGAGCAGGTGGTTGTGGATGTAACGTTCCGCTCTCGGAACTAGTGGTTGGACATGGATGTATTGTATGACTGGCACTTACACTTCTTAATATAAAAAATACAACACGTTTCATGCATATGTTGTATTGTATTTCAGCTATCTCGAGTACTCTAAATGTTATATGTATCTTTTTTCTTATGCATGCATGTGTAGCTATTTCTGTACATGTATGTATGAATCTTATTGAAATGTGTTATTGGTTTAACCATCACTTTGGATTGCTAGCTAACTTTCCTTCCATGTTGTGATGCATCTTTGCTCATGTGTTCCCTTCTTAACTCTGTGTTGTCATAGGTTTCCAAGGGACGCACTCACCGCACCCTCCGTGTGTTAGAACCTCTCATGCACCTTCCTTGAATTACTGCATATGTCACACCTTTGCTACCAAATGGGACATCTTACTTGCCTATGCGTGAAACCGCGGTCAAGGCATTACCGTACGACCCACTGCTGGGACTCCTACACCAAATGGTCTGAGGTATAATTGGGACTTCTTACCAGGGAGATCCCCTGACATGCTAGTGGGTCCAGCACCGTCAACATTTTGGCACTAGAAGAAGGGCCAAAGGACAAGATGAGTCATCACATCTATTTTGAATCTCTGCATATCTATCATGACTAACTATAGAGTCTCTCTTCCAGAGTGTATGTCTTATGGAAACGAATTCATAATCTCATAAGAGCTCTCGGATAACTTGTCACATAAAACATATGATGGTGGAGGCCATGTAGCCTTGGTTAGGCATGTGGTCGGTGTTGTAGGCTCATGCAAAAGACATGGAACCTTTGAAGAATACCTGACCTCTGCACTATTCATCTACACGCTTTGAGGGCACCCAATGCACTGGTGTGCCACGCTGCCCAAAAAATCTATTCATTCTCTTTCTCATCTGGTTGTAGAGATAGACCATGCTTTCATTCACTTTAATCGTAAAAAACTCAATTAAGAAATTCTGAAATTACGAAAAGCACCTGATGAATCCATTGAACTGTTTTACACACGCTTTTGTAATCTTGCATACCGATTTCCCGAAGATGATATTGATTGGGAATTTGTTGATGAAATATTTGATTATCTTCTTCACATATCCAAACCTTGCTCAACACACTTCGATTATGGAGCTACGCAATCACAATCAGGCACAACTATTACCACAAGTTACTGTCCGCCTTCACCTCATCAAACAGATCCACCACTGCGGAATGATGTGGGCGATCATGCACACACATTTGTTGAACTGTACATCCTCCCACCCACCTGCTCTTGTTATCTGCACAGATTTGGCTTGCAAACCATTTGGTTGTCACGTGGATTTATTCCCTAAACCTTCGTTCCCACATTCTATTGATCCTTTGGATTGTACTGTCTTGTGTTCTTCCATTCCGGACTCCACACTTGTTGCGAACAAGGATCAAGTTGTCGATGGAGTTGTTGATACATAGCCAACCTATGCCATCATTCATGATGAGTGTGTGCAGGAATATAAAGAAGAACCCACTGTGAAGGATGATTCCCTTCCAACCGCGCCTCATCCGCTTTATCCTGACATCACTTGTGATTTTGCCAACTGATTTCGCCCGTGAAAACTCATTTCCAGATGTTTCTACTTCTGATCATTCACAGGACATGTCAGATGTCAGTCTGTCATTACAGTGCTGAGAGGACACATCTTGCTCCGAAAATTTGTTCAATATGTCATCTATCATTTCTAAAAATACAAAGGGTGAATATATTTACTTCTCATCTACCCTTTACCCGATTCATCAAATCATGAGGATGCCAACAAACATCCTAAATTTTCTAATCTTGGTTGTCGTGATCTCTCTACTTCTTCATCTGGTCATGATGTTGATTCAATTGTTGTTAATTTGTCTAAGACACTAGTCTATGATGATATATCTGTCAACGAAGTTGAAACCCTCACTGTCCTGAGGTCGGTTTCACTTCTCATCAGGAAATTGTTGAAACATTCAAGGCTCCTCATTCTCTGCTTTGCATTGAAGATCAACCAAACACTCAAATTACACTTCCTCCACTCGAACTACACAATACCATCACTCATGCATTGAAGGAATCTTACACAAAAAGAACACTTGTGCAATGTAAGTGGTCTACCTTTCTCACATTTGTTTGCATGTCACAATCAAGAGAATGCATACACTCAACATTTTCATGTAGTGTAGCGCAACACCATGGCAAGTCCACAGAGTGCATGTCATGTTCTTTCACCCATTTTTGTTTTGTGGACACTTGTAAGCTCAGAGCGTGTTTGTCTTCACTGCTATATCTTTCTTGTTTGCTAGTTCACATAATTGTCATTTTCGTGAACCAAGCCTTCACCAACATGGGTTGACCAATGTGTTAGTGGCTGTGTTGGAAACATCGCTTCACATGATCAGGCCCAGGCACTGTTAGCTTAGGAGTAGGAGTAGTGTTTCCTTTTGAGTTGTTTTCTTGCATGCATGCTTGCTTCTTTCCTTGTGTGTTTGTTTGCTTGCTTGCTTGTTTTATTACTCGCTTTGGTTTCGCATTTGTTTTTGCTTCTTGATTTAATTTTTGGTTTGTTTTCTTATTATTTTCTGTAGGTTAGTTTCGCATGGACCATGTGCGACTCTTGAAACAAGTTGGGTAAAGCACAAGAGGACTTGTACAACTATCAACATTTGGGTATCTGTTCAGTCCATGATACATCAATGGAAAATACGTATTGTTCGAAGTGAACCTTGGTGAAAACACAATGTTTGCGCACTAACTTGTATCACCTACTCCAGTCAGTTGTTTTTGGGTTAATCCTTGTCATCTTAGTCAAGAAGAGTAAGGTTAGGGGGGAAACCTTAACAAGCACGTCAGATGTATACATAAACTACTTCTTTGAAGGAACAACATCTTCTGCTCTCAAAAAGTGAAAATTTTCCAAAAAATGAAAAATGAATAAGGTGAAAAAAGAGAAAGGCTTCCTGTGCAAAGAGGTGATCCAAGTAACTCCACTAGGGTACTGACTAGGCTCGCTCGTAGCGGAACAATGCTTGTGTTCATGTGTGACTCCGTTGGGGTATTGTCCAGGCTTGGTGGCAACAAAGCAACTGTAGAGATGAAACTAAAACTATGATGACTATACTACTTGTGCACCAATATACCCCTCAACCCCAATCGAAACAACTGTGTTGGCTTGGCTTGGAATGTGTGTTGACCAACCAAGGGCTTGGTAGATGCTACATTTTACAATCAAGCAAGTGTGGAAACACGACGAACAGAGAACTGAACAATAATTTCGGAGGTGTTAGACTTGCTTTTCACGAGCAAGGTCCATTCAGAGAGATGGAGTTCTACTAGTGTATCGCCAAATGTCATAGTGGCTACAACCACCCTCCGAAATCTTTCCTTATCTTCTTTTTGGAGCCTCCCTACCGACCATCCTCAGCAGCATGTCTTGCACTGTCAAGTACACAAGCTTCAGTGGTTTTCTAGCAGATTTCTAGCCTATGCATGATAGCTTGTTGCATCACCCTCATAAGATGTTCTTCGGACTTGGTCCAGTTGCAGGCTGAGTAGCTCCTTCAAGAAATTGTGCAATTTTGGAGGGGAACCAACCGTCCCTCCAGAAATTGCACAATCTTGACAGGCAACTTGTTAGGCTCCAAAATTACGCAATTTTTCCTTTCAAGCTTCACTGTAAAAATTGTGCAATTTGTCCCAACAGGACTGCTCAGCCCAGAAATTGCGCAATTTTGCATAGCAGTCAGTTGCTCAACCCAGAAATTATGTAATCCCTCTAGGAAGCCAGCCCAGCTCCCTCCCAGAAATGCACAAATTTTCCCATCAGTCAGGCAGGCTGTTGCCTGTGCCATTGGGTTGACCAATTCCACCTAGGATCGAGAAAAACTAATTTTCATGCATTGATTTCTTCTCCCAAGGCAGCATGCAAATGCATCCCTTGACTTAGGGATCTATTTTTAGTAGCTATAGGTTACATGCAAGGATCATTTCAGAAACCTCCATCCAAGTGTCGCTTTTCGTAGATTTGTGGCATGCATATCACAACCCCGTTTTTATCAAAACTCATAAACTAGATGCTATAGAGCTCATTCCTCACATTGACCTTGCAGCTCTGACATCCCACATTTCATCTAGGATTCGTTGACACATTCAGCTCAGATGTTTCGGGGTAAGCCCGCTTTTCATGTCTTGTGTTGCGTTTTTGTCGCTTTTTGTGGTTTTCTTTGTGTGAGTGTTGTTTGCTTGATTTCAGTGAGAGCTTATTATCATTTTGATGTATGTTAGCTTGTAGAAGCACCGTTTTAGTTTTCATTTGCATCTCACTACTATTGCATGCATGACACTACTTTTGCATGAACGATCACTGTTGCAGCGACTCGCTTCACACACATGCATGGTTTCTCATTTTTTGAATCATGTACTTGTTGTTTGCATGTATGATCATTCAATCTTTTTTGCACTCATCTCATCATGCATTCAAAATTCTCATGTTCTCAGTCGCCCATAAGCCATTCTGGGCTGCCCTGGCCTGGATCGTCCCTTGCCTGGCTAGCACTACACATTTCCGGAAGCGAAGGTTTTACCTTCCCTCCAGAAATTGAACAAGTCTGGCCCAACACTGACCTCCAGGATTTCATTGCACAATTCTTGGAGGCATTGTCGTGATGGTCCCAAAAACTGTGTAATGCAATTTACTGGTTGCATGCCACTGCTGATTGAAATTGCGCATTACCCAGTTTCAGTCCTTAACAAACCAAGTTGGACTGTGCATTATACAGTTCCAGCAGTCAATTAGCCTCCAGACATCCCAAACTGTGCCTTGCGCAGTTTTGGTAGTCAATCTCCTGACCTCCTGACGGAAATTGTGCAACCTTCATGATTAGTGACACATGTATGTTGCAAGTCAGGTCTCACGTTATTTTTGGTTTTCAACTGACATATTTCTTGCCATGAGTGTTTCTATGTCTCCAGGCATCATAGGTGTTCGTGTGTCTCTCAATAGCACAAGTACAATAGCATTCAGAAGAGAAGACTCAAAGGACATCGTTGAGAGCACAATGGGGGTTGCAGCCAAGCAAGTGTCTATGAGCTTACGTACCTGTGAAGACATCAAGTTGTTCATAGACAAGGACATCAAGATAAGTTGGTAGAAGCATCATAAGAAGCAACACCATCAGCAGCACACCTGCATGCGGTGAGTGGAAAAGGAAGGTTGTTGACATCATAGAGGCGAAGCAAAGCTGTAAGTTCAAAGTAGATCCACTCATGACGAAAGCAACTTTGGAGATTGAGGCTATGAGGTGATGGCGTGACAAGACGATCGCGCGAGGGTAGAGAAAATAATAGAGAAGGAGTTGTAGGTGATGAAGCAACAACTCAAGGAAGAATAGAATTTTCATAGACAAGAGAATGAGTTGCAGCATGAACAGGTACAACAAGGGCTGCAACATGCACGGACAGATGAAACTGCACCCATACAAGTTATAGATCCATCCCAATAGCTGGCACAGAGCAGAAAAAGTGAGTTGTGTTGTTGATCACATGCAAGGGAATTCAACAGCATGCATGTCATTGTGTGCACACATGCGATCCAACCCATTTAGCACACTCACCGAGGTGAAGATAAGAAGCAAGTCCAATTGGAGCTGAACATGTAGTTTGACAAGTTGATGCACACAACCACCAGGACATGCTTGGAGAGGAGTGTAGACACTATGCATCAACCTGTTGTTGGTCCGATTGCATCCAGGACGACCATGCACATGCTATTAGATGAGTGGGGCAGAGGAGCCATATCAATGCACCCATATGCAACGAAGGTAAGAGTTCACTTCAGCAAGATGTCACCATTGAGCGCACAAACAACATCACAGATGATGAAGCTTGGCATCATCTCACCCCCTTCGATCATCATAAGGATGTCAAAGAGTTGGTCTCACCACAATGGTCCGAGCGTCAATGGCGTCTTGTATGGCTTGCTCAAGCCATTTTGTCTCACATGGGCATAGGTGCATTGTAGTGTAATGTCTTGTCAATTGGAAGTTCAAGTTTCAATAGTTGAATGTAACAGTCATAGAGTAGTTGAAGAGTCATGAGGATAGATGAATAGTCTCAAAGGTGAATGTCAACGGTCACCCAGCCCTTTGCTATAAATAGTCCCTCATAACTCATTGTAGAGGCTTTTGGTCAACCAAGCTTCCAATAGGAGTATCTTAGAGAAAGCTTGGACAATATTGTAATGAACCTTGGCTTCTCCACTGTGCAGAGCTAGTATATCTCTTTGGAGGAGCAGGCGATTGTGGCTGTAACGTTCCACTTTCGGAACTAGTGGTTGGACATGGATGTATTGTATGACTGGAACTTACATTTCTTAATATATCAGAACCAACATGTTTCATGAATATGTCGTATTTTATTTCAGCTATCTTGAGTTCTCTAAATGATATATGTATTTGTTTTCTTACACATGCATGTGTAGCTATTTTTGTATATGTATGTATGAATCTTTCTGAAATGTGTTGTTGGTTTAACCATCACTTTTGATTGCTAGCTAACTTGCCTTCCATATTGTGATGCATCTTTTCTCGTGTGTTCCCTTCTTAACTCTGTGTTATCATAGGTTTCCAAGGGGTGCACTCACCTCACCCTCCGTGTGTTAGAACCTCTCATGCACCTTCCTTGACTTACTGCATATGTCACACCCTTGCTACCAATAGGTACATCTTACTTTCCTCTGTGTGAAACCACAGTCAAGGCATTACCATACGACCCATTGCTGGGATTCCTACACCAAATGGTATGAGGTCTAATCGGGACATCTTACCGAGGAGATCCCTTGACATGTTGGTAGGTTCGGCACCATCAACACAACCATAAATAGATGTTGATCTTGTAGAAAATATCCTCTGACATTGACTTGTCCTTTCCTTGTCACAATGTGCACCTCCAATCACCCTAAATGCATGAAATTAATCCTCTCACCACAACAACATAAGGGTAAAATCACTCTCCAAAAGCCAACCTCTTGCATATGGAAGGTGGTAAATATATAGAGGAGTGGGGTACGACGAGAGTTCTTATCTAATTACCAATCTAAGGTTTTAGATCCACATTCTATGGGAGGATGGGATTAAAGGATAAGGGATGGAAACTCCAAAGTAGGGTAGGATAGGATCCAAATATTTTATTTGAGTTAAATGGTTGTAACAAATTCTCGAAGCTTTTGGAAGAGTAAATTCCATAATTCCTCTCTTTTTCCTGAATTTCTAGAACCAATGCCGGCGCAAAGGGGAGAAACCTGTAGGTGATCAACATAGGCCATGGTGGACAATCTGTAGGTGAATGTTTTCCAACAAGTGGTTGGGGTGATTCGTTCCTAAAACTAGCTTAGATAATGTAGATTCAGGCAGAAACTATGGGTAATTGATCCGGACTTAAACAGGAACGCAATAAAACACAGAGATAACCATAAAGATAGATATGCAGCAGAAATAATACTTCATTTCATTACTGTAAAATACTGAAATATGCTTACAAACAGAAATGGAAATAAACCAGCTAGGGCGATGGTAGCTTATCTCTGAGAAGAGATGTGGTGGCTACATGCCTCTAAAATGTGTTACAATGAGGCTCGAAGGCCTATTAATTGTTGAGAAACAATGGTAAACCTTTCACATCCTGAAACTTAACCCTAGAAGATGAAACGCCAAATTGTGGGTCCCGTTTGGGTAAATTGGTACATCAATTTCCCGGGGTCGTAACTTTGGCATACGATCTCCGTTTGACGCGTACAATAGCTCGTTAGAAAGATCTATCCGAGCACTACCCATGGTTCCCAAGATTTCCCAAAAACATCGTTTAGGGCCTCAAAACGGCTCCGGAAGTTCAGGACCCGAAAAATTGCTAAAAATAGTAAACTGTGCTACAATTTAGGAAACTAAAAAAGCTGAAAGAGACAGTTGTGGGGGTCCAACTGGGATAGGTGGGTGGCCACCAACATCCACCTGGATCATTCCTCCCCCCTTAGGAAGCAATGGTCCCCATTGCATTGAGTTCTTCCCTGAGATGAGGAAGCTTCTGCTGAGCTGGGTCTCTTGTGAGTTGTTCTGCAATCTCTGATGTGTCCAGAAATGGTGAGAAGCATGGTCAATGACGGTCCGTGTTGAACACTCAGTGCAAGCCAAGGAATGGAGGAATGTTGTGCCTCAAAGCATTGTTGCCCGTAGCCTTGGTACTAGTGTAAGGACCATGTCGGAGTCGCCTGAGTTTCTGATGGGTTCTGGTAAGGCATTCTCTCTGCAGATGTAACCAAACTTTGTCGCCCACCTGAAACTTGTGTGGTACCCCTGTGGGTGTGGAGAAGTTGTTCCTGTGTCTTGTCATGACTGTATCCCTTTGCTGCTGCTGCTGCATGGAGGAAACCTTCGTGGGGTTCATGGATATGATGACAATCTTCCCCTTACTTTGGGAGTGAACCAGACAGAAAATAAATTTCCTAGTCTGTGAGATGAGCTTGCTACCTTTCTTAGCAATGATCAAAGAGGTGGCAGTAGGTGGGGCTACCTCCGGTATCCTGTATAATGAATTATCCAAGGAAATAATGACAGCGCGAGGCCTTGACTCATACACAACATGTCGCCTCCATAAGTATGGCTGGCCTAATAGTACATCACAAACATCCAGAGGTTTAACATCACACAATACCTCGTCTTTGAAGGACTTGATGCTGTAGGGAAGGCGGCACTGCTGGCGAAATTTGAGATCTCGTCCTTCGTGAAGCCACTCGATACTGTACGACTGTGGGTGTGGTGTAGTTGGTAGGCCCAACCGCTTCACGACCTCTGCTGAAATGAGGTTCTTTTGGCTGCCATTGTCGACAATGAATTGCAGCGGCGAACCCTTCACCCACATTTGTGAGTGGAAAAGACGTTCCCCCTCCTCTGAATCTT
Source organism: Pinus tabuliformis (assembly GCA_031772625.1). NCBI lineage: Eukaryota > Viridiplantae > Streptophyta > Pinopsida > Pinales > Pinaceae > Pinus > Pinus tabuliformis. The sequence continues at coordinate 198,637,085 of CM062810.1, read as the reverse complement.
CGGGCTCATTTTTCCAGATCTTGGCGGTGGTAATAGTGGCGCTGGGCTCCGCATCAATGATCTGCTTCCCTTTGCCATTCCCCTTGTCAGGTTCTGGTTCATGGGTGGAAAATGCATCTGATTTGGAAGCCTTCAACTCCGCCACCAGCGACTGCTTGGTCCGACACTCACTTGTGTTATGAGTGGGACTCTTGTGGAACTCACACCACTTTCCTGTGTCCTTCTTCGGCTTCGTCGTGGTGTTCTTTTCTTGCGGCTTCGAGGGGTTGTCTTGGGTCACCCCTCCTTGGCTTTGTCCTTTAGGCTTCGGATTGCAGATCCAAAGTCTCGCTTCTTCTGTTTGAACTTTTGCTCGATTTTGACAGCGTATTGGTATGCTGTGCCGAGGGAGGAGATGTTCAAGAACTCCATCTCTTCCTAGATGTATCTGTGTAGGTAGCCGCGATATTTGAGTACCAGATGCAGCTCAAAATCTTTGATACCCAATTGTGTGCGAAGGGTATGAAAAATGTTTGTGAACTCTAGCACATCTTGGTCTCGTCCCTACCGCAGTATGGTCCATTTGATGTATTTGTCCTCATAGCTTTTGACAGGGTAGTACTTCTCCTTGATGGCATCCCGGAAGTCATTCCAAGTGGGTGCGGCTGAAAACAGTGAGCCTGTACCTTCATCCTTCTGCTCGCAGTAGGTTTCCCACCGGTCCTTGACATGGGGGGCTGCTTTGAGAAGAGCGAAAACAATATTTTCCCAACTTGAAAATTCATGAACAGAAAAATACCCATCTAGCAGATTTAACCATTTATCTACGGCATCTGCATTTATTTGACCCTCGAAGATGGGGATTTCAAAATTAACTTGTACCTTAAATGGTGTGGTGTTTCTAGAGTAGCTGTTGGAAGTCGTTGCATCGCCTCTGGAAGAGTAAATTCCATAATTCCTCTCTTTTTTCCCGAATTTCTAGAACCAATTCCGGCGCAAAGGGGAGAAACCTGTAGGTGATCAACGTAGGCCATGGTGGAGCAATCTGTAGGTGAACGTTTTCCAACAAGAGGTTAGGGTGATTCGTTCCTAAAACTGGCTTAGATGATGCATATTCAGGCAGAAACTATGGGTAATGTAAGAGATATGCTTAGGGATTTCTGCAAGATGATGATAAGGAGGAATAGGATGTTGATTGATCCCATTAGGAGGCCTATTGATCGGATGTTACAAAATGGCCTATAAAAATCACTCCCATCATCACCATCATCATCAGTCAGGAAGTAAGGAAAATAATTTCACACTTGATGAATTGAAGAAATCCAAGCCACCGACATTTGATTGGGAATGAAGAAACCAGAGGATGCAAAAGCACGGTTGTTAGCCATGCTTATTTTTATTCAGATTATTTTGAGTAAATGAAGCCAGAATTTCCACTTACAACTAGAATGAAAAAACATACATATGGTGGGAAGATTTGACTAATGTTAAGAGGCATTGTTGAGAAAGAGTTAAATTGGGAAAATTTTGAAAATATCTTCAGAGAGCAATATTTATCGGAGCATTATTATGATGGCAAGGAACAAGAGTTATGTGAACTTAAGATGGGGTAATTAACAAATGAAGAATATGTCACCATGTTTCTAGGGGTATTGAGGTATGTTCCATATCTCAAGGATGAGAAAGCTAAGATTCGAAGGTTTATATACGGGCTGCCTGTTAGAGCCTAGATTTGTCTCAGGCTGAAAAGACAAGGTTCTAGGTCCACATCAAACCACGCTCAGCCTCATAGCTAGCCCTACGAGGACAGGAGAGGGCTCTCTCCGGGTCAATCTCGGCAAAAGGTAATCGATGAGGCTCGAGATGACTAAATTTTCAACTGATCTTAGACTAGGTATTAAGTGTGGGGATTTGATTGGTTTTTTGTGAGTTTTGTTGAAAAAATGGGAAAGGCAAATTTGGGCTCAAGGATGAGGCACAGTTTCTGCAGAGTTCTGATTGGGGTAAGGAAGGAAATCATTCTAATGCTTTAAAGTAAGTGAGATGGATAGATCAGACCAGTGAGGAGCTAAGGAGAGTAAGAGAGTCTCAAGAATTCTCCTTAAACAGATGAAAACATGAAAATTTAAACAAATTCAAAGGCAGAGCATAGCAGTTATGGATCCTACCTTAATCACTCATTTGCTCAAATTAAGAAGAAGAAGCAGGAAAATGATACACATAACATTAATGAACTTACAATTACTCAGAGAAACACACCATCAAAACATAAAGCCACATGGATCCCAAACAGTGCTACAAAACCCTGGTCTTTCCTTTGCCAAAAATGCAGAAGTGAATGTACAATAGAGTGCCAAACTTTTCCCAAGAGTCCAACCCTGAAAATGACTTAGGAATTACATGATATAGACTAGCCCAACCCATTCCCTTGCCTCTAGGGGTCGAGCTCATCATTCTAGGAGCTATTTCAACCAATTCTAAACAAAGCACTAAAATCTAGGCAATCAAAACAACTTGCCTCTATAAGGTAGGAAACTGATTCATTCATTAAATTTTCACTTTTTGTTGAATGAATCCTCTAGAACAAGTAAATAAGTGCCAAAATTACATCATGTTCATCCAATTACATCAATATAAGTCAAAAATAACATCACAAAGCAAAACTAGTCAAACTGGCCAAATTTCTAAGCTGGAAGGTGAAAAATCGGGCAAAAAACCTCTGTGCACCGCGCCAATATTTGTATGCATCACACCACTTGATGCTGATTTTGAGGCACTTTCTGAAGTCCAAATTGAGCCCAAGTGTGCTTTTTGGAAAGCCTTGCCTGTCTACTTTCTAACTCAAGTGGAATTTCGGAATTGGGTGCCCATTTGCCCCTCCAAAACCTCAATCTCCCAAGACTGCTTCCTGTGTGTGAAATTAGGGGCAAAGAGGTCATTTTTAGGGTGTTTTTGACCTCCTGAGGACTCAAAACTTGCCCAAAATTCTTGTCCATGCACCAAAAGTCATTATTTTTCATGAAAAATACAAAAATATAAACTTTTTTGCATTTGGAGCCTCCTATCATAAGCGCGCGCCATGTGGCAAGATGCACAGGGAGAAAAACCCTGTTTTTTGTACAAAAATTTACAAAAATGCCCGAAATTTCTTGAAATTTGGGCTGGAGATTCTTCATTAAGTGTTATGCTGAGCTAAAGAGACTTTGGCCAATATCTGAAGATGATCGAGCTTCCTTTGCCTCTTTTGCTTCTTTATTGCCTTCCTCAATTTTGCCTTCAAATTCCTGATTCGACCCTTAAACACCTTGTTTCGCGCCATGTAGTAGAAAGCCATGTGTCTCAGCAATGCATGGTCTTTGTCGACCTTGTCCAACAGCCTCTCTAAGTGCATGTTAACTCTCTCGAGATTGGCCTCCCGATCCTCATTAATCTCTTGCTCCAATGACGTGAGCTCAACTCTTCTCCTTTGTGCAGCTTGGCGATGCTCACGAATGTTTTGTAGCTCCATGATTGCTTGCTAATCCTCAAGCTATTTGTTCCTCTACTCCAAGTACTTCATGGTCCACTTAGCCCTCTCCAAGTCAAGGGATAAGGCTTCAATCTCTGTTTGCTGCTCCTGGATGATCTCTCTAAGTTTGGCGCTTTGTGGACCCGTATCTGTATCATCATCATGAATGAGAATGAAGTCAATCTCTCTTTCACTTGAAGGTCCCTCATCCTGCATTGGCCCCTTGCCTTTGTCCTGTACCTGTGATGCTGATGGAGGAAGCAAGGCCCCTTCCACCCCGGGTGGAGATAACACTCGCTTTGCCGCTGCAAACAAATGTCTGGTGCCTCTCTGATATGTGATGAATACCGGCACACTAGTGGTCTCATGGCACTCATACTGATGAGAAGGTTCACCTTCATGCTTAACCTCTGATAATCCCCGTGAAGCTCTGAAGAAGTCATGAGAGATGAAATCATCCCAAGTGATGCCCTGTACTCCAAGCTGATGAACCACCAAAATCTTAATAAGAGCAAAATGATAGACACTGTTAAGTTGTTGCTGAGGGGTTTTATGTTGTATAAAGGTGGTCATCCTCTCTATGTTCCGGCAAATGAAATACGGAATGTTCATCATCCATACCCTAGTGAAATGCATGACCAACCTGATGTGATAAGCATAAAGACGAGAGGACCGTCCCTCACGGCTGAAATATTTCATGATCAATCTCATTAGTGGAGCATATTCATCTTTCAGATATCGGAATGGGAACACTCTCTTGAGCTGCCTCAAGAAACTGGTTTTAATGTATGGCTCATAATGCTGCCAGTCAATCTTCTGTTTCTTGTGCCATGGTTCACCAATGTTTGGTATACTAGTTGGTAATGAGACAGATTCTAGTGTAAGTGTGAAGGTGACACCAGCTAAGGTAGCTTGATCTCCATGTAAGTGTAGCACAAAAAGACGAGCCAACTCATGATGAAATTGAACACTAACCACCTTTTGACAAAACTCATAGCATGACTGATGCTGAAAACACTACATAGCAAGAGGGCAGGCCTGCAATTCTGTAAGGGTGGTCGGTTCTTCCCTAACATGTCTGCCACTTTTATGAGGCCTCTAGGGTGCCTATTCTTCCAAGGGAGAGTCACTTTGGGTTTCCACTTCATAGTCCGATGAATGCTCAGATGCCATGACTGCTATACAATATACCTTGAAGAAAAGATGTTGTGGTATATGAACTATGCTTGGACTTCTCTTTAATGATGTATGAAACTACTGTGTTGTAATGCAATATAGTTGAATTCTGCCACCAAGGGGAAAAAACAAATGCAACCAGGGAATGTTAGGAAGGGGAAAACAGTAGGGGATTAGGGAATATTGAAATAAATTTTATTAGGGAGAGGAGGGGAATTTTATGTATGGGAATAGGGTTTAGGGTTTGGGATTGTTGTATAGGGTTGGGAGATTTTTATAAGGGCTAGGGTTTTGGGGTTTTGGGATTTGAATGTAGGAAAGAAAATGTAGGATTGATGAGCTTAGTGGGGGGGGGGGGTAGGAAATGATGAAACAAGGGAGAAATGGGGAAGGAGGAGAGCCCTTGGTGACAAATCAAAGATTCAAGAACCCACAACAATCTTCCTTTGAAGGCACTTTAGATGTAGGGTTTGGATTTTTGTTTCAACCGTTATCACCCATAAACCACCAACACTTATCACAAAATTTGATGCAACATCAAGAAGAAGGCCCTACCTGGTAAATTCACGCAAGGAATGAGCAACTTGGACAAATTTCAAGAAATATCGGGCTGTGGACTGTATGCGCCGCGCCAAGAACCCAGTGTGCCACGTGCTCCTAGTGCACCGTGCCCATTCAGAATAACACTGGACAAAAACTCCCAGTGCATCGCGCGCTTCCAGTGCGTCGCGCCACCTGTTCTATGCGCCGCACCAGCTAGCTGCAAGCTATTTCGCCCCAAAGCACGCACTTGCTCACCCAATTCACTTTGAAATGTTTCTCTCTGACCTTGGCATGCAGAATGACATTGATCTTCATGGAAAAACCTTTATAAAGACATTGATTTGATTTTTGGTTCTTCAAAACCCATTTTTGTAATGTTTTGAAATTGGCACTTTTTCACAATTAATGCAACTCTGTCTTTTTGTTTCCTCCTTGATTTTTTGGTTGAAATGATGAAATTCTTAGAAATTTTTTGTAGGGATAGTTGTCATTGAATTTGGCAAAGGAGACTAGGGCTATGCTTGAAGATTTCAAGAACTGAAAATTTTTGAAAATTATTACAAAAAACAAAATGTCGACTTGTCTTCAAAACAGAGTTTTGAAGAAAAGTCATAATCCATCCATATGACGATAAAAATCTTTGAAATAACAACTTATTAAGAACCTCCCTTTGGCCTGCTGGCTTTATTAGACCCTGTTTGAAGACCAAATTGACTAACCCTAGACCTAATGAAAAAAATGACTGTTATGACCTAGAAACTGAAACAGGACTGCAAATGACTTTTAAGACTTGATTTTGATGGACAGACCTAAGCCAACAATGCAAAGCATGAGGGGAATGAATGACAAAAGCCCTTCCGATAGTGTTTATGGCATGCCCCTAGCGGAATGCAGTTGAGTGAAACTAGCGAGACACCTAAAAAATGAAATGCAAAAAGAGTTTTGATCTCTGACGGAGGGATAACCAGACCGACTCTAACACTGCCTATGGCATTCAGAGATAAAATTGAGTTGTTGGAATCACCGAATTTGAATGATGCTATTCAGAAGCTGAAGTACTACTATGAGCAGGAAAAATGCAGGGTAGAAGTTAAAATTAATATTATACAAAGAAAAAAATTAAACATAAGAAGTATTGGCCTAAGAAATGTTTAGAAAAGAAGGAAGGTAAGCATGCAGTCCCTGCAAGAAATCTCACTAGAAGACTAATGTTGTTGTGAAAAGGAATGTGCAACAATAAGTAGTAGGGAAGTTTAAGATTGAAGTCTGAGAGCCACTAAGGTGTTGGACATGTGGGGAGAACCATAGGAAAAGGGATTTTCCACATCAACAAAATGTTGGACCAAATATTTATAGTGCCCAAGAAGCTCCCACAGTGGGTGATGTGGCTTGTCGAATTCCCAAAATTTGTACAGTTATAAATTTCTGCCATACATCCATCATTGAGATGGAAGGTAAGTTGTGTGATTAAATTATTTATATTTTAATTGATCGAGGCTCTAATTACAAGTATGTTAGCCCAAATCTTGTTGAAAAATGCAATTTAGTCAAGGAATTACGTGAAGAACCATGGTTGGTTCAATTGGAAATCATAACCAAAAGAAAGATTAATCACTGGGTGAGATCATGTACATTCGAGCTTAGTGGCATGCCTACAAAATAACATTTTAATGTATTTCCATTGGGTGACATTATACTATTGGGCATGGATTAGTTGTATTTTCATAGAACCAAAGTGGATTGTTATGAAAAGGAAATTGAATGCTTGGATGAGCAAGTAGAAAGCTCAGTTCTATAGGGAAGGAAAAATACTACTTCAGTAAGGTTGATCTCGGTTATGAAAACCAAAGGAAACAAAAAAAAGGGATGCATGTTGTTTGCAGTTCAGATCTTAAGTTATGAGAAGGCTAGAATTGACACCAAGGATAAAGATAATGAACTGTTGAAGAGGTATCGAATTTTGTAGTAGTATGCATATGTGTTTCTAGTGGAAGTTACTAGATTACCTCCTCATAGAGAGGTATATTTATCTATTGAGTTGGTACCTGGAGTAGCACCAGCGTCCAAGGCACCATATAGGATAACTACCCCTAAGATGGTGGAGCTAAACTTGTATCTAAAAGATATGATTGATAAAGGCTACATAAGTCTGAGTGTGTCTCCATGGGGAACACCTATGTTCGTTATAAAGAAGAAGGACAAAACCTTTCACTTATGCATTGATTACAAGAAATAAAAAAGGTGACCATAAAGAATAGTTTCCCATTGCCAAAGATTGATGATCTCTTTGATCAGTTGAGAAAAGAAACAATGTTCTCCTAGGCTAAATTGAGGTCAATATATCACCAAGTAAGGATCAAGGAGGAGGACATTGAAAAAAATTATTTCAGGAAAAGAAATGGGCACTATGAGTTTGTAGTGGTATCCTTTGGGGTTACTAATTTCCTTGCCATGTTCATGTATGTTGGGTCTCAAAATTACCATACTTATTTCATTTAATTCTTAGTTTCTATGATGGTTCCTTATCCTTTTGTTATAAATTCATGACCCATTATTTCATAAAATTTGGATTTTCAAAGATTTATTTCACTAATTTTATTTTGTTTTAATGAAAGTTATTTTGTCTCTAAAAGGATCTAGAAATTTTTTGGGAGAGGTATTATTATGAATAGATTGAGTGAATGGATGAAGAATGCTTGATGGAGATTTAACAAGGTTTCAAGTGAGGCTGTTCTAAACCAAGGAGTCAGTTGAGAGACACAATTCTCGATTTCTTCACTCAAAGATATTAAATATATCTTAATTAGAAAGGATTTCCTTAGAATCTTTGATTCTCAGGTCATCCCTTATCAACAATATTTTCTATTGTAATCTCCTTTTTGTAATATAAAAACAAAGGAATTGTCATGAGAAAGATGATGAAGAATTGTAATTCGAGACAAATAGTAATTTAAAGTACTTATTGTAATTACATTTTCAAATACTGGAATGATAAATCTTTTCAGTTAATTTTAGATTTCAATCATTCGTATCATGATCTGAATTGTTTCAAAGATAGTCCACTCCTAGTGGTTGGGCTTACTTCCTGGACAAGACTGTGTCTTTTATTTATATTACTAGTTTAATTGCGTTTTTCTTTCCTTATATAACATAATTGATATTTATGTGATTGGATTAGCATATAGTTTCTTAATATTGTGTTTACTTTTCCAAGAGCGCGATAGAACTGCTTGTGTTAATATTTATTTTTGTTTCCTATTATTGATTATAATTTTGTTACTATTATTTCTTTACTTACAATTTCTATTTTTTAGGACACAATTGTTATTTTGAATAAGTATTAGTTTTCTTTATAATCATTTGAATAATTTAAAATAAGGGTTGAATAGTTTATATTTTATTTCTTGGTTATAGTTTCTAAATCATAAGTTAATTATGCATCAAATTCATATTTCCAATAGAATAGGTAATTTTAGTACCATCATTAGTCTTGGTTAGTGGTACTTCTCTTGCATATAATTTTCAAAATATCTTGGAATAAAAAGACGAATCATTGGTTGGTAGATTAGTGTTTTGTGATTTAGTTATCTATTGAAACAATTGATAGTCTCCCCATTTTGGTGTTGTTGTTAGGGAGGTTATTAAAAGAGTTCTATCATACTAATTAATGGTTGTAGATGCATACTTGATTCCCTGAGGGTTAGATATTAAAGATGGAAGGTAATAACCTACACACACACCCCAGACAAAACTAGTGGTGGTGTCTACCCTTGGCTGAACGTTTCAAGCCATTTAGTATGCATGAATCTGAAAGAAATTAGAGGTAGGAATAAAAAAGAGATGAATCCAAAATGTGCTCCCATTAGCAATAGAAGCTAGCATTGATTTTTCCTTATACGATCAACCTTCATAGAAGAAATCATTCAAAAAGCAAAGTCTCAAGCTTCAGTAGGGCCCCAATCAATATCCAAAATGGATCTATTGTTATTTCTATTCCTGTATAAGGATCTTTTACTATAATGGAAGTTGAGATTCACAATAGAATCTCTAGATGTGAAGAAGGTTTTCAAGCTTCATCCGATGACCATCTCGATTTTCCTGACAAGAGTGAGGGGCACTCTTGTAACATAAAAAAAGGAGGATGTGAAATAAGTAACCCAAAATTCCATCCTCCCAAGAAAGAGCCTCCTGTAACACCCATATTAAAGGAAGGAATAGATATCCTTGACTTAAATAGTGTCATAAGGCCCAAACAAGGTCTAGAGTATGCTATGATAACAGTCCCTTTCATTTGGTACCTCTCGATTTTGGAATCCTTAAGGGATATTGGTAGATTTTTTACCAAATGGATGGTCAGGTGAACACATCAACCACACATACCTCAAAAATGGAGTTTCCTATTATTGATTCACAAGAAAATTCACCCATGAAATCTATACCTCTCCAAGGTCTTCCCAAGTTTTATCACTTAGCTTCAGAAGACCTCGATGCATTCTTGTTTGAATTTGATGTTTTGTGTCGAGGATATGATTACACCACTTATATGTAGAAACTAAAGTTGTTCCCTCTACCCTAAAGGGAGAAGATTTATGATGGTTTATGGGATTGGGAGGTGGTACTATCAATTCTTGGAACGAGATGAAGGACAACTTCTCAAAGAAATACCATGATTATTGTCAATCCAGAGACTTAAAAGAAGAAATATTTAAAATGACATATAAAGAGGAGATGAAAATTTAGAGGAATATATAGAGAGATTTTAGTATAATCTGCAAAGGTCACCATACACTACTCTTCCTAAAGAAGTATTAAAAACTACTCTCATTAGAGGTATGAAAGATGAATGGATAGAAACACTTAATTTAATGGGGTAGGGAGATATTTCTAAGGAATAATATGATGAAATTTTGAAACGGTGTATCAGGTGTTTTCATGGAAGTGCAAGTTCTAAGAATGGGATGCAACACCCCCTCAGCAGAGCCACTAAGGCTGCAAACAGAGGAGTCATGCGAGTTGAACTAATTAATCTGTTATAGAATTTTGAAATCGATACCTTGAGTACTTTGATGACACAATTTGATGTTTTGTAGATAAAACAAAAGGGGCAGAAAAATAATAAGATTTAGAAATTTTCTATCCATGTTGTCATCAGAAACATGGCAGCAAAGAGTTCCCATTATATGCAATTGAAGTATGTGCTATTGGTGCCAAGGACCATTCAACTGGTTGTTTTCCAAACCTCCCAGGGCTAAATTTTGTTTTAAGAAAGATAGAGAAGACCTTGCACTAGCCTACCTTATGGCTCAATGATGGAAATGGCAGTCTCTTCCTCCAAGTATGCCTTAAGGTCCTTTTATGTTTTTCTTTGGTTAGCAACAATTAGTTGGACTAATTTTGCAGAATCAAAAGTATACTCGCACATCCTAGAAAAATAAACAATATACTGTACCATTTTAGCCAAATCAACCATAGCCTGGACCCACATGGAAAAATCAACAATACTTTGGTTCGCCTATGTAGACCTCACAAAATATAAAATATCCTTCCCAATGGATGAATCAAGCCATTGAAGGGACAATATGGCCTTAAAACTGGAAACACTCTTCTATTTCTACTAATCAACCATTAGGAGTGTTACCTCAGTCACAACCACCATCATCACAATCACAATTCATGTTATCTTCAAATACTTCACCACTATTATATCCACAATTAACTGCAAAACCAAATTCAAACCCAAACCATAAGCCCGTACAACTTGTGGAAATAGTAGATACTCCTGATAATTTCCTGTCCTCTTTAGAATGTAATGAAATTTGATTGAGATCAAGACAAATAATTTCCATAGGGAATCCTTCAATGGGTTTTGAGAAACTAGAAAATGAAAAACATAATAAAGAGAAAACTCAACATGAGAAATATTCAATAGTTGCAAATTGTGGTGGGAAGGAATTATCTTTTGAATACACCAAAAATCAAGAAATAACTAAATTTACAATTTTTTCTCCCCCATTTCTGGAAAGATTGACCATAGTCAAGCAACCAATGTATCCTAAATTTGATTTGATAGACAAACTAAAAAATCTTTGTGTCTAAATTCCTCTTTTATAGGCTATCAAAGATGTACATATTTATGTAAAAATGATCAAGGAACTATGCATTAAGAAGCCTAGAAGGAAACTGAAAGAGCCACCCACTATTCATGTGATTGAGAAATTGTCTGATTTGATCTTAGGGAAACAAATTTCTACAAAATATGATGATCTTTGAAATCATGTAGTTATTGTTCTAGTGCAAGGCATTAGTTTCCCAAATATTCTAGTGGACTTGGGATCTACTATCAATATCATTACATTAAAATCTTGTGCTCTACTCAGATTACATGAACCAAGACCAGCACCCATTGTGCTATAATTAGTTGATATATTTGTAATCGAACTAGAAGGAATCATTGAGGATATTATTTCCTTAGTGGAATCTTTGGAATACCCAACTGAATTTTTAGTTCTCAATCTTAATGAAAAATTATAAGGACATCCTATTATATTATGCATACCTTTCCTTGCCACTGTTGATGCATATATCGGTTGTCAAACTGGTAACATGATAATTTCCAAGGGAAAAACCATTAAGAGTCTTACTCTTTATTCACCTCCTAAACCCAATACGTAATTTGGTCATTAAACATGGTTTTCTCTTAATCATGAATAAGAAAAATTATGACCTAGCCCCACTATCAAAAAGGCCCTTAGCTTTAAACAACAAATTGAGTGTTGAAAAGGGTAAGTAGGTTTGGTCTTCATAATGACACGTGTAATTATTATTGTATGTAATTGATGAAAAGAAGAAAAATAAAATTATTGTAATGCTTGTCTCATGGGTTTCATGAGCAAGGAATTTTATTTTAGTGATGGCTCCCATTGTGAGCCTTTAGAATTTTTCATCTAGTCATAAAAGTCAATGTGAGTTTATTTCATGTATGAAGGGCTCTGCTTGGGCATGTTACATTTGTATGAGTCACTAGATAACTATAAATAGCCCTCCAAGACAAGCATAAGTATCTCCCTTCAAGTCGGCTTCAAAAGGAATAATAATATCTCTTCAAAGGACATGTCAGCTCATCCTCCCATCAAGTCGGCTAATTAACATGGGAAACAACTATATAGGGCAACTCGACATTATTTCAGGGTCAAAATTTCGGTGAAGGAAGTCTGAATTCAATAAGTGTGAAGGTAATCAAATAGAATCCCTATAACCACCGAGGAGAAGGGAATGAGTAGCAAGGTCTTTATCTCTATTTTTGGGACTATTTTACGGTAATCTCCCTTCACACGTATGAAGGAAAAAGACTATTTTTCTAGTGCAGAAAGGATGGAAGTTATGATAGACCTATTGGAAGGGTAAGTCAAGGATGAAGCAAGGGTATACTACTAGTCAAGTTACCAAAAAAGAGATCTCTTACTAAAGAGAAGGAAAACGAGGCATAAGAGAAGATCTTATACATGAGTTTGGGTTTCTCATTTTTGGGAGACCGAAATAAGGAAAAGGCTAAAGGAAGTCAAAGTCAAAGAGAATCCGAGAAGGAATAACGAGAAAAAGGTTGACTATCATTGACTAAAGGAGGATTTTTGTCTTGGTCTTGGAATGGAAAATAGGTCAAGGGTATTGGTCTTAGTATTCGTCAGTTGGAATCTCTATAAGAAGACGAATTTGTTCAGGTTTTCCTCTCAAGTGTGAGAGGTTTTAGCCTTGCCTGATAGCCGATATTCTATGTCTCTTATCTCTTTATGGTTTATGCATTTGTAATTGTTTGATGAAAAAGAACACTAATAACCTATGTAAAATAAAAATCCTAATATAAAGAAGTAAAAAGCACTCACACACAGATACTAATAGAAGATAAATCACTTAATTGCTATGCCCTATATTTCTCAACATGGTATCAGAGCTAAGGTGACAAATTCAAGTAAGGGAATCTTATCAAGGGACACTCAAGGATCAAATATCGAAGAAGGAATCAAATAAAATATCATTTTGAAGTTGAGGTGTCTTGAAGAATATTCAAGGGAAGCTAGATCAAAAGGTGTTGTCATCAAGACTCAAGGAAATATCTCTCTCTAATTGAAACAATATTCCTACCATTAAAGACATCATCAAGAAGTCATCATTGATATTCATCAACAAGAGTTCACCATCAAAAGGGATCTCCCTCTATGTGAGATCAAGGATCATTATTGAAGAAAACTATATTCATCAAGGAGGAGTTTTATAATATCTATATCATCATAAACATCATGGATGAATCAAAGAGAAGGAGCATCCCATCAAGTAAGTATATTTATGTCCACACTTGAATTTGTCAAAATGCCTTTTTGGAAGGAAAGAAAAAAATTGGTTGGATCTTCAAACTATCTTGCATGGAAGAAAATGACAGATCTGAATGTCTTTGAAAATGAGGTTATGGAACATGTCAAAGGATTTATCACTAAACCAAGAAAGGAGGATTCTCAATATCTTCCAAATTATATGAGAGGGGAAGTTAGGGCTAAAATGATTTTCATAGAATCTATCAAGGATCTCCTCATCCCATATGTATCCAAATTTGAAACTTCCAAAGAAATCTATGAAAAACTGGAAGAGTTTTATTCCTGTAAGAACTACTGGGGAATTCATCTCATTAAGGCAAGAACTGTACAAGATGAAGATGTCAAAAGAAGAAGGAATAGCCTCATAATTTATGGGGATATATGAAATCAAGGATCAACTTCAAGATCTGGGAGAAGTAATGTCTGATAGAGAAATGACTACAATTATATTAAATGCACTACCAGAGGAGTGGGTAACTTTACTTCAATTATTTATGTGAATAAAGAAGCTACTCCATTCTAGGATCTATGGTCATTGTGCAAGATTTAAGAATCTAGACTAAAGGCCAAATTTGATGTGGGAGCAGCTGAAGAAAGTCAAGCTTATGCTACAATGACAAGAAGAAAGTGAAAATTTGCAAAGTATGGTTCTTGGAAAAAGAAAAGGGAAATGTATAAGATACAATGCCATGGGTGTCAAGAATATGGGCACTACAAAAGAGATTATCCTAAGATCAAGAAGGAAAATAACAAAAGAGGAAGAGAAGAAGCCCATATCACCGAAGAAGTGGAGGAAGCTGAAAAGAAGAAATCCAAGAATGAGGAAGTAAGAGATCTCTATTATGATTGAGATAGTCTTCCTCACCTAAGTTCTTCTCAAGTTCCTAAGTCTTCTATTGTAAGATATAGCTATCATTATTCACTAAGAAAAATGATGGGATGCATCATGGAATCATAGAAGCATTGAAAGCAATAGCTCAAGAAATCATAATAGAGAATCATAAAAGATGGTGAGAATTGGGGAAAATTTTATGGGCTAATATTCGCAGATGGGTTAATTTTCCATGCTTTTCAAAAAAAAAAAAATTCCAGTTTTCATTACTTCTAATAATTATTTGGCCAAATTTTATAAGATAAAATTATTTTTCCCTGAAAATAGCCAAATTTTTTTAAAGAATATATAAAATCATTCTAAATTTCATTTTTTTTAGAAAAATATTACCAAACATTTTACAGATTTTCATATTGGGGACTAATAAGATTCGCCAGGGTTTCTAAACCTTCAAATAATTTTTCATCCTTAAAATTCTCCCTAGTTAGAATCTATGCAAGTCAAGGATATATCTCTTGGGAATTCGCCAGGGTTTCTAAACCTTCAAATAAATTTTCATCCTTAAAATTCTCCCTAGTTAGAATCTATGCAAGTCAAGGATATATCTCTTGGGAATCTCATTAAAACATAAGTGGCAAGGTCATATAGTACAAGGTTCATCATACATATATCAAAAGGAAACATATACTAATGGGGATACTTTAGATCCTCAAGATTCTTTGATGTAATCTTCATTGAAAGATTCACCGATCATGAGGGGAAGCAATTGTTTCATCAAGAATTCCAAACTTGTGGAATTCATGGGATGATGGTGTGATGACATAAAATAAGAAGAGAAATGGATTGAATATCTTTTAATCAAGGAGGATATTGCAAGAAGTTTGGATGACCCAAAGAAACAAATTAGGTATGTATTCTTACATTTGATATTATGCAAGTCATGTCACATGGTTGCAGATCAAAGGAAAGGATTTCCTCCCTCAAAGGGATGTAGGATTGCATGGGTAACACATTCACTAGATGAAATAAACATAATATGTCCTCATATGAAGTATGAGGTGGTTGAATACAATTGAGGAACTTTGATTGGAAGCTCCTTGGAATGAAATGTGTGAAGAAAGGAAGGAAGAGATCATGGCATATGCAACCATGCTAAAGGAAATCAACATCTGAAAGACCAATAATATTTGACTAGGATATCTCCATGGAAGATATGAAGACTCTGATGGAGTTTGAAAAAGAAAGAGATCCTTGACAATATATATCTTTTGGAGATGTGTCGATATGTATGTAGGATGCTGATGCAAACAACAATATGTCATGATAAAATACCATCAAAAAGGTAATGTTCATTCCTTTATTTTTAAACAAATATATGGATGGGTTTCTGTAGGGCTGCCAAGGGAAGATATATGGATGTATTCACCACCGATGCACATATAGTAGGATGAAAGATCATCAAGTAGACATGGCATGAAGAAAGCAATATGGCATGAAGGAAGGCTAGATATGGACTGATGGATCACTTTCTAATGATGACATGGCCGACTCATGGATGAAATTGATGGATGGTTGGTGCCCTCTATAGAATTCGCAAGCATGAAGACTCCTATATAACGAAAAGAAGTTCTTGACATCATGAAAAATGAGTTATTGAAGCAGTTGGTTGTCCCATCATCCCCATCTGAGGAGTTGTTGTAGGTCCCTAATTAAGAGGGATCTTGGAGACAAGTTTCTTACTTGGAAGAAACTTGGAAATTCCTAAGCCAAGGGGGAGATTAGGTAAATTATTTCCATAGGAATGAGTACATTTCTTTATTGGAATATATATGTCCTCCCTAATTAAGAGGGATAGATAGACACATCAATATTTTCTTCACTTGGGAAGACAAAATGAAGGATTGGGTAAACAATAGGAATTCGATACTCTTTGATTATGAGTTAGGGCATCCAAGATAAGAGTAGTCATAGAGGACCAATATTCTTTGAGGAATGGATTCCAATATAAGAATAGTCTTTGTGGAACACCACCTAAGAACCAGGGTGGGGTATGCTCTGAGAGAGACAATAATGAAGGTATCTATACATCAATGGTCCAACCAGCATTGTGCTTAGATCTCATGGAGAGATAGAGATATTAGTCAAGGCCTTTCTATGTGACAATGTTGGTTGATATGATGCTACACAAATGGGTTACCAACCCAACTCTTCTTATGAGAAATTCTTCAGATTGAGAATGACCAAGTACCATTATGAATACCTCCCTAGTTAAGAGGGAGTATTGAAAAGTGTAACTAGGTTTGGTCTTCATAATGACATGTGTAATTATGATTTTATGTAATTGATGAAAACATGAAAAATAAAATTATTGTAATGCTTGTCTCATGGGTTTCATGAGACAGAAATTTATTTTAGTGATGGCTCCCATTATGAGCCTTTAGGATTTGTCATCTAGTCATAAAAGTCAAATTGAGTCTATGTCATGTATGAAGGAACCTTCTTGGGCATGCTACATTTTGTATGAGTCATTAGATAAGTATAAATAACCCTCCAAGATAAGCACAAGTATCTCCCTTCAAGTCGACTTCAAAAGTAATAATAATATCTCTTCAAAGGACACGTTGGCTCATCCTCCCGTCAAGTTAGCTAATTATAATGGGAATAACTATATATAGGGAAGCTCAGCATTAGTTCAGGATCATAATTTTGGTGAAGAAATTCTGAAGTTAATAAGTGTGAAGGTCATCAAATAGAATCCCTATAACTAGCGAGGAGAAGGAAAGGAAAATCGAGGTATTTATCTTTTTTTTGGGACTGTTTTAAAGTAAACTCCCTTCACACATACAAAGTAAAAATACTATTTTTATGGCGTATAAAAGGACGAAGTTATTATAGACCTATTGGAAGGGTAAGTCAAGGAGGAAGCAAGGGTATAATACTATCCAAGTTACCAAATAAGAGATCTCATACTAAAGTAAATGAAAACAAGGCATAAGAGAAGATCTTATGCATGAGTTAGGGTTTTTGATTTTTGGGAGACTAAAATAAGTGAAACTCTAAAGGAAGTCGGAGTCAAAGAGAAACTGAGAAGGAAGTAGCATAAGGTTGATTATCATTGACTAAAGGAGGCTTTGTGTCTTGATCTTGGAGTGATATATAGGTCAAGGTTCTTGGTCTTGGTATTCATCAATTAGAATCTCCACAAAAAGAAGAATTTGTTCAAGTTTTCCTCTCAAGTGTGAGAGGCTTTGACCTTGGCTAATAGCCTATATTCTGTATCTCTTGTCTCTTTATGGTTTATGCATTGGTAGCTATTTGATGAAGAAGAACACTAACAACCTAATTAAAATAAGATCCTAACCTAAAGAAGTAAAATCATTCATAAGTAGTTACTAATAGAAGAGAAATCACTTAATTTCTATGCCCTATATTTTTCAATGTTGAGGACAGTACCCTTAATAGCTTTATTAGTTAACTATCTTCCATAGAACACCTGAAATGCCAAAAATTAGAAGTTGTCTTGGGTAATGAAGCCTAAGGTGATCCTATGGAGGAATTGTTATCGAGAAAATTAATGTCTATGCAGAGCTGCTAGTCCCACTAAGGCTGGTAGCTACCTTAGAAACAAACAAACTAAAACTACTTTCATTTTCCTTTATGAGAAATAGATAAGAGGGGAATAAGGAGACCAACCTTTGTCTTGCGCTTGGTTCCTTGCTCGATTCCTGTCCCTTATGATAGGTCTTCACCACTCGCTTCCTCGTCTACCCAGCTTCAAAGAGCACCTGTAGAATCAAAGCAGCATAACACTATCTAAGAACATAGATCTATTATCATAAACAATATAGGACCAGATATATATTGACCACACAAATGCATATAACATCAATCATACAAGAATGTGGAGGAAAACTTGAATAGCTTTATTGATAATCAAGAAAGAGCAAAGAGGATTACAACCAATTGTTCTGACCCATCATCATCCTCTCAGCAAGAAAGCCCTTCTTCACCTCATGAAAAGCTTAGATCACCCAACACTATGATATTGCACCAAGAAACCAACATCACTTCCTTACAAGATACAAAATTCCAGCCTTTGGATCTCTGGGATGAGGGATCCATATATAGATGTTTGCAAGGGGGGTGAGTCAGCTTTTGAGATTTGATTAGTGTCCTCTCTCTGATAGTTCTTGATTCCACTTGGATATTGATGATCTGTTACTCATCCTTGGGCGAATGCAGAGAGGCAAGTGTCACAGGAGAAGTTTCTAGAAGATTCCATGAATCTCCACCTTGCGGATTGACCCTGCCATTTGTCCACTCTCGCCCATCGCACCCCATAGAAGGGCTTTTCAACATGCATCGCACCTACTATGTGTAGGCAAGTGGGATGCAATGCACTTTGACCATGGAGTAGTTGAAATGGTCCAGTTTTGACCAGTTCTGAGTAGTTTTCCATGGAGAACTTCTGGGAGATGCTGTAATCAGTTGACCTTGTTCTTTTAGGGGGTGGAACAACACCTTTAGGGACTTAGGAGCCCTTGGTTTATGGACATTTAATATTGGGGTTACAGTGCCCAAAAATGTCTATAACAGTTGCCCCTTAAAGCATGAGATCGTTAATCTTTTGATGTCGGGTGAAATGCTTTATCATGAGGATCCGAAGTTTTTTCGAGCTGGAAGGTGACCTATAATAAGATAAAATACAATACACTATCTTCATAATATTTTCATGATCTAGCTGAGTCGGGCATTCCCATGCTCAGCGTTATAAATTCATTTTCATGCACATGAGACAGCCAATCGTCTGAGTGTAGACTGATGATTCTGATAGAGCCATCATCCCTTAGATTGGATGATTATCTTTGCAGCAATGATGTACATTTGATGTCTTTATTTTCCTGAATATATATCACAGCCCAGATGGATGAAAGTAGATCCAAGGTCTTCAATCTCGTTCGATCTTCACTCAAAGTATAAGTCGATCCATGTGAGAGATGTTTTGGAGTCGAACATGGGAAGACATCGCCTGATTACCAGCCAGTGATGTAAGCTGTTAACAGGCGCGAGAGGAATCACTGATAATGATGATGACCCTCAAGGTACTATAGTACAATTCACATGGTGTGAATAAGGGACTTGGCGTCGAACACCACACAAAATCTTTCGGTCGAAGGCCATTGATGTAAACCTATCGCCGGAACTGAGAAACTTTCCATTGAGGCATGAAAGCTTCAAAGTACTGAAAGGGTTGTTCCTAGATCGACTTCTTGGATAATGAGCTGATGTCGACAAGAAGCGATCCGTCATAGGAGGGCCTTAGTGAATCCCACATCAATGAAACAAAACGGAGCAAATGATTTTAATGGAGGTGAAAACGATCTGGTGATATAAGGTTCAGGGTGGTGGTCATGAAAGAATGGAGTGTAAATGTATTGCAGTGGGTGAGACACAGGTGAATTCTCTGAGCGACTTCTCTTGAACATATCGCTGACACTGACATGATGGATTGGTAGCATTAACCCCAAATATGGATGTTGTGACGGAACCATGGTGATGTGACCAGTGAATGGAACAACCCAACCCGACTCGGATGCGGAGTGAAAGTGTCATGTTCAAGAGCGACTTGCTACCAACAAAGTTTCTTCAAGTTTTCTTCCCAATTTTTCCCCAGTCATTGCTGACTAGTACCTCTTAATTTTTGTCAAGCTTGAGGAGGATAACATATGCTTGTTATATAATTTTCCCTTGGGGCAAACCCATCGCTTTGTTTTAACGAGCCTAGCGATAGTGAAACTCGTTCTTGTCTGCTATGGACAAGTTTGTCACTATTCAGTTTTAACGAGTTTAACGACAAAGATAACTCGGTCCTTTTCAATTTTAGAGAGTCTGAAAAGGGACATAAAGAAAACTCCAAAAATCCTTTTTCGTCACATGATCCCTTGAGTCCGAAAAAGTATAAAATAATACAAAAGGAATGAATTTTTGGTACTTTTAACGAGCCGAACAAAACAAGCGCTTGATCTTTTTGTGTAATAATCCCTCAAGTCCAAAAAAGATTAAATCTAAAGGAGGTATAGCACTTCAAATCACTTTAACGAGCTGGAGAGGCCAATGGCTCGGTAATCTTTTCATATTTTACGACTCAGTTGAAAAGAGCTTAAAGGAGACTCGGTTTTTGAGGAACGAGTGATAGATTCGGGTAGCAGCTGATTCCAGGTAAGGTTTGGAATTTTCCAATGATGGCAGTGTCACAAGGATGGCTAACAGGATCACTCTTCGCAGCTGTTCCTCAGAAAGGGTAAACAATCAAACGGGGGTGAATGATCGGCCAATACAGAGTGGAGGTGATGATGAAAACACGACCAAGGCTTCAAAGGCTGATGGTAATACATTCACAATGGTTATTTACTGGAAATTGGTTCATTTTTTAATGAGCTTAAACCCTGGAGGAACATTTTCTCATTTCTTATGTTTATTTTTTAACAAGCTTGAGTTCCGCGTTAAAACTGCTCAATATAGTGGTCATTGATTTTCTTGATTTTACCATTAATAACTTTGTTCCTTCAAAGGTCGTACTGCCTGCTCAATTGCTTCATCAAACTAGTTAGAAATGAACAATATATGTTTGAAAAATGAGTCAAAACACTAATATTTTACTTGAATTACATGAAAAGTAATTTAAAAGTGGTTTTTTACCTCTCATTTTACCATTTCATTTGAACTTTGGTTTGTTGGAGCTTTGGAGGTGCTTTCCCCCTTGTTTTTCACTAGCTGATTCCGCGAGATTCAGTGGACGATTCTTGGCGCCGTCTGGACCAGGTAGGAGCTAAAACTGAGCTCTTCAGTTTCATTCTTTCCTTTTTGAATTCTGACCATGTTTTCTGGTTTTTCTGAGACTGTGGGGTTTGAAAAACTCGCCATGGCTCCATCGCACCCTTTCTATATCGAAAGGTGCATTGCATGTTGGCATGACCATTGGCTAGTTAGCATGCAATGCACCCAGAACACTGTTGGGGGTGCGATGGGCGCAAGGAGGGAAATTTGTGCACAATTTTTCACGGAAATTTTTGCCTGTTTTTTACCAAATTAGGATCTTACTCTTCTCTTGTTTGTTTTCAGAGATTCATTTGAGAAAAATTCATGTTACATGGCGAGAACGTGAGCATGAAGAAGAGGACATGCTTGCTTTACATGATCCGGTTACGGTAAATGCACTGCGGAACTGTGGCCTGTTCAAGTTTTTCCACATCTCTAGCATGAGGCAACAAATCAACTTGTTGCAATATTTGCTCGATGCCTGGGATCCTACCAGCCAGGTGTTCCAGATTAGGGGCAAATCTATCCCCTTGACTGTCGTGGACATCTATTTTTTGACCGGCTTATCGAGGCGGGGTGCCCCTATCTCATTATCAGGTTCGGCCTGTGGGGGTGAATCTGTGAGAGATTACATTCGTAGGTATTGCAGAGAGGGATCTTAGCCAAGTAAGGATGGCAAGATCAATATCCGAGATGTCACTGATAGGCCCTTCAGGACCATTCTGTTCACTTTTGCTAGGATGGCTGGTAGTGCGGCTCTTCATGTGGCCAACCGGTCTTACATGCAGTATGCCTTAGAATGCCTTGAACCAAAGGTGTTCAACTGGTGTGATGCAGTACTCTTTGTGATGAAAGAACAATTGACCAATGTGAAAAATGGAGGATTGAAGAACTTTGGATATGGTTCTATTTTGACCGCTTTTGCGTTGGAAAAGATCCCACTGCTGCAGCCGCAGTATATTTCACTTGGTTTACCTCCACTGACTGAGCCACGGATGCAGAGATGGGTCGACAATATGTCCAGACATGCTGGTCAGTCTCAGGTTTCCTTTTCTGATACTTTATTTGGGTGGTTCGATTGTAAGGAGATGGTTTTTTCCGAGTATCCATATGCTGGTATGGATTTCCGGGGTGACTCGGATTTGGTACTGCCGGCTGGCGAGCAGTGGGGCATCATTGGTAAATTTTTGACCATATTTCTGTTTATCGTTTCTCTTTATAATGTACTTGTGCTTTCTTCTATCAGGACTAATAAAAACTCATGTGCTCATGCAGATGTCAGACCAGTTCGACCAGTAGTACGCCTGAGAGTGCCAGCTGCCGCTCCAGCAGGAGAGGTTGTGGGAAGGGCTATCCTTCGCGACCTCGATGTGGCCGAGACTCTTTCAGCATTATAGGATCAGGTCGAGGGCCTCACTCTTGGTATTCCATATGTGAGGACTGACGAGCTGCCTTTAAGGTTGCAGCGACATACTACTGGTGTGCCGAGTCGATGGACTAGGCTCCTACGCATGATTGCATAGGCGGTGACTTGTTATCACCAGCATCATTAGTCTAGGGTGCCCCCTAGCGTTTTGAGTTTTGGGTCATTTGACCAATTTTGTCTTGGTTACAAAACATTATGTGTAACCATAAACAGTTATATATATATTTTTGATTTTCAGAGTTTTATTTTGGTTAAGTTACATGATCCTGACGCAAATGTTGATGAAATGCTTCTTTTTATAAATGTTACAAATGTCTATCTAACACATAATTTGCCAATGAGTCTGTTAATGTGTTTAAGTTTCTGGAAATATGCTGATATTGAACAAAATCAAATTGCCTTTCCAAAATCTTGACCCTTAGGAACATGCAATAGATAGTTGGATTTCGAACGGAGTAGATACCAGTGAGTTGTAGTATGACGAGATGTGAGTCTAGCCTGACGACGAGTAGGCGTATGCCATGGGTGAATGGCATCAGAGAGAAGTTCTATCAACACGCTATTTTTAGCGATGTTATTTGTTGACCAACCAATACATACCCCTCTGAAACTTACTAACTCTCTACTTGGATCAAAAATGACCCAGGCTGCAGAAGATAGGTTCCACGAACTACGACTCGCTCCATCGGCATATACAACAAAAGATTCCAATAGGTTCGACATCTGCAACAAATGTAAAAAGTGGATTACTTGACCAAAATGATTACCCTTAGCGAAAACAAAAATGTAACAAAATCATATGGGTTACTACACTGCATCATGCGTAGTAACGCTTAAGGTACAACCCGTTACGGGGTTGCGCCAGCGGAATCCCATCATAACCCATTAACTCGTAGGCTCCTTTTGCTAATACACGTTTAACAATATAGGGGCCCATCCATGAAGACTTGAATTTACCTGCTCCTAATTTATCGGATTCTTGGTCGTAAAGTAAGACCAAGTCACCTTCTGAAAAGACACGGGGTTTGACATTCTTGTCGAACTGCACCTTGACTCGTTTCTTATGGGCTTCGTTAGCTAAAGAAGCATCACGATGGGTTTCATCCAATTGGATTAGTTCCAAGAAACGAGCCTCCTCGTTTGAAGTTCCGGGGAGAAGGTCGACTGTGAGTTTGAGGGACGAAATTTCACACTGAACTGGTAGGATTGCTTCAAGGCCATACACCAGTTGGAAGGGTGTAAACCCAGTTGCATTCCTTACCGATGTTTGGTATGCCCACAAGGTCGAGTACAGGATCAAGTGCAAACTCCTTTTGTGGACTCCAATCATCCTTTGTAGCATCCGCTTCAGGATCTTGTTGATTGCTTCAACTTGTCCGTTGGCCTGTAGGTAATATGGAGTAGAGCTGTTGTGGGACAACCCTAATTTGGCAGCCAATTCAACCATCATGTGATTGCGAAAATGCGATCCATGATCTGTGACTATAGCCTGTGGAACGCCGAATCTGGCGACTACATGATTGAAAAAGAAAAGGGCAGCTGTTTCACCAGTGTTATCTAATGTAGGCATCGCCTCAACCCATTTGGTAAAATAGTCTACTGCGACTATGATATACCCATGCCCCCCGATCGAGGTGGGGTTACATGTCATGAAATCAATGCCCCATTTGGCGAATGGCCCAACAGCAACTATTGGCTGCAGAGGTGCGGGTGGTCTTCTGGTTTTGCTATCGAAAATTTGACATGCATGGCAACTTCTGACTGCGGTTATGCAATCTTTGAACATTGTTGGCCAGAAGTATCCTGCTCGTAAAAAAATTTGCGCCGTAGCGTAACCAAATTGATGCCCCCCACACGCGCCTGAATGGCAATCATTCAGGACTTTTTCGGCCTCCTCATGGATTAGGCACCCCCTCAGAACTGTATCGACACCACGACAGTAAAGCATATCACTGACGATCATGTAGTCTTTTGATTGGTATCAAATATGTTTTTGTTCTGAGTGGGAGGTATTAGGCCTATATTTTTGGGTTTGGAGATAGATGAGTATATCTCCATACCACGGATTGCTTGAAGATATCAAAAACAAAGATTCATCCACGATTGTTTCTTCTGATGTTTCATCATTGGACGACGATATATAGGATGTTCAATTCCGTTGTCTTCTTGAACTAAAACCATTGCTATGGTTGTATCCACTGCAGCCAGATACATGTTAAAGTCTTTTTGATAATCAGGAGCGTACATTAATGATGCTTTCATTAGGGATTCTTTTAAAGCATCAAAGGAAGCTTGTGCGACCTGATCCCAGACGAAGGGCACTTCCTTTTTCAATAGATGCGTATAACCTTTAGCAAGTTCGGCGTAATTTGGAATGAACCTCCTCAGAAAGTTTGCTTTCCCTTGGAGTTTCTGAATCTGAAGCAAATTTGAAGGTGGAGGCAAATTTATGATTGCCTGAACCTTACATGGGTCGAGATGAATCCCGTCCTTTGAGACTACAAAGCCAAGTAAACAACCAGAACTGACACAGAACACACATTTGTGTGGATTGAGTCGTATCTTGTAGTGTCGGCAACGTAGAAATATCACTCTCAAATGCTGCGGATGATCGGTCCGCTTTCGCGAATGAGCCGGAAGGTCGTCGAGATATGGTTGAACGATGTTTTTGATGTCATGGAAGGCATAATTCATTGCCCTCTGAAACGTTGCCCCTGCGTTCTTTAAACCAAAGGGTAATTTGCGATAAGCAAATGTGCCCCATGGACAAATAAATACAGTCTTTGACTAGTCTTGTGGGCGGATATTTATTTGATTATACCCAGAGAATCCATCCATAAATGAAAAGATTTCACATCCGGCGCATTCATCAATTATCTGGTCAATAAAGGGTGTAGGGTAGTTGTCTTTTGGACAAGCTTGATTTACATCCCTATAATCGACGCACACTCTAATCATTCCTTGTTTTTTCATCGCAGGAACAATGTTCGATACCCAATCGGTTAGAGGAACCGAGTAAATGAAACCAGCATGGAGAAGCTTTTCAACTTCTGCCTTGATGGCAGCGGTTTTCTTGGGGTATGTATTGGTCGGTCAACAAATAACATCGCTAAAAATAGCACGTTGATAGAACTTCTCTCTGATGCCATCACCCATGGCATACGCCTACTCGTCGTCAAGCTAGACTCACAGCTTGTCATACTACAACTCACTGGTATCTACTCCGTTCGAAATCCAGCTATCTATTGCATGTTCCTAAGGGTCAAGATTTTGGAAAGGCAATTTGATTTTATTCAATATCAGCATATTTCCATAAACTTAAACACATTAACAGACTCATTGGCAAATTATGTGTTAGATAGACATTTGTAACATTTATAAAAAGAAGCATTTCATCAACATTTGCGTCAGGATCATGTAACTTAACCAAAATAAAACTCCGAAAATCAAAAATATATATATAACTGTTTATGGTTACACATAATGTTTTGTAACCAAGACAAAATTGGTCAAATGACCCAAAACTCAAAACGCTAGGGGGCACCCTAGTCTAATGATGTTGGTGATAACAAGTCACCGCCTATGCAATCATGCGTAGGAGCCTAGTCCATCGACTCGGCACACCAGTAGTATGTCGCTGCAACCTCAAAGGTAGCTCGTCAGTCCTCACATATGGAATACCAAGAGTGAGGCCCTCGACCTGATCCTATAATGCTGAAAGAGTCTCGGCCACATCGAGGTCGCGAAGGATAGCCCTTCCCACAACCTCTCCTGCTGGAGCGGCAGCTGGCACTCTCAGGCGTACTACTGGTTGAACTGGTCCTACATCTGCATGAGCACATGAGTTTTTATTAGTCCTGATAGAAGAAAGCACAAGTACATTATAAAGAGAAACGATAAACAGAAATATGGTCAAAAATTTACCAATGATGCCCCACTGCTCACTAGCCGGCAGTACCAAATCCGGGTCACACCGGAAATCCATACCAGCATATGGATACTCGGAAAAAACCATCTCCTTACAATCGAACCACCCAAAGAAAGTATCAGAAAAGGAAACCTGAGACTGACCAGCATGTCTGGACATATTGTCGACCCATCTCTGCATCCGTGGCTCAGTCAGTGGAGGTAAACCAAGTGAAATATACTGCGGCTGCATCAGTGGGATCTTTTCCAACGCAAAAGCGGTCAAAATAGAACCATATCCAAAGTTCTTCAATCCTCCATTTTTCACCTTGGTCAATTGTTATTTCATCACAAAGAGTACTGCATCACACCAATTGAACACCTTTGGTTCAAGGCATTCTAAGGCATACTGCATTTAAGACCGGTTGGCCACATGAAGAGCTGTACTACCAGCCATCCTAGCAAAAGTGAACAGAATGGTCCTCAAGGGCCTGTCAGTGACATCTCGGATATTGATCTTGCCGTCCTTACTCGGCTAAGATCCCTCTCTGCAATACCTATGAATGTAATCTCTCACAGATTCACCCCCACAGGCCGAACCTGATAATGAGATAGGGGCACCCCACCTTGATAAGCCGGTCAAAAAATAGATGTCCACGACAGTCAAGGGGATAGATTTGCCCCTAATCTAGAACACCTGGCCGGTAGGATCTCAGGCATCGAGCAAATATTGCAACAAGTTGATTTGTTGCCTCATGCTAGAGATGTGGAAAAACTTGAACAGTGCACAGTTCCGCAGTGCATTTACCGTAACCGGATCATGTAAAGCAAGCATGTCCTCTTCTTCATGCTCACGTTCTCGCCATGTAACAGGAATTTTTCTCAAATGAATCTCTGAAAAAAAACAAGAGAAGAGTAAGATCCTAATTTGGTAAAAAACAGGCAAAAATTTCCGTGAAAAATTGTGCACAAATTTCCCTCCTTGCGCCCATCGCACCCCCAGCAGTGTTCTGGGTGCATTGCATGCTAACTAGCCAATGGTCATGCCAACATGCAATGCACCTTTCGATATAGAAAGGGTGTGATGGAGCCAGGGCGAGTTTTTCAAACCCCACAGTCTCAGAAAAACCAGAAAACATGGTCAGAATTCAAAAAGGAAAGAATGAAACTGAAGAGCTCAGTTTTAGCTCCTACCTGGTCCAGACGGCGCCAAGAATCGTCCACAGAATCTCCCAGAATCAGCTAGTGAAAAACAAGGGGGAAAGCACCTCCAAAGCTCCAACAAACCAAAGTTCAAATGAAATGGTAAAATGAGAGGTAAAAAACCACTTTTAAATTACTTTTCATGTAATTCAAGTAAAATATTAGTGTTTTGACTCATTTTTCAAACATATATTGTTCATTTCTAACTAGTTTGATGAAGCAATTGAGCAGGCAGTACGACCTTTGAAGGAAAAAACCATCTCCTGACGATCGAACCACGCAAAGAAGGTATCATAAAAGGAAACCTGAGACTGACCAGCATGTCTGGACATATGGTCGACCCATCTCTGCATCCGTGGCTCATTCGGTGGAGGTAAACCAAGTGAAATATACTGCGGTTGCATCAGTGGGATCTTTTCCAAGGCAAAAGTGGTCAAAATAGAACCATATCCAAAGTTCTTCAATCTTCCGTTTTTCACCTTGATCAATTTTTCTTTCATCACAAAGAGTACTGCATCACACACCAGTTGAACACCTTTGGTTCAAGGCATTCTAAGGGATATTTCATGTAAGACCGGATGGCCACATGAAGTGCCGCACTACCAGCCATCCTAGAAAAAGTGAATAGAATGGTCCTCAAGGGCCTGTCAGTGACATCTTGGATATTGATCTTGCCATCCTTACTCGGCTGAGATCTCTCTCTGCAACACCTGCGAATGTAATCTCTCACAGATTCACCCCCACGGGCCGAACCTGATAATGAGATAGGGGCACCCTGCTTTGATAAGCCAGTCAAAAAATAGACGTCCACATCGCTAAAAATAGCGTGTTGATAGAACTTCTCTCTGATGCCATTACCCATGGCATACACCTACTCGTCGTCAGGCTAGACTCACAGCTCGTCATACTACAACTCACTGGTATCTACTCCATCTGAAATCCAGCTATCTATCGCATGTTCCTAAGGGTCAAGATTTTGGAAAGGCAATTTGATTTTATTCAATATCAGCATATTTCCAGAAACTTAAACACATTAATAGACTCATTGGAAAATTATGTGTTAGATAGACATTTGCAACATTTATAAAAAGAAGCATTTCATCAACATTTGCATCAGGATCATGTTACTTAACTAAAAAAAACTCCGAAAATCAAAAATATATATATAACTGTTTATGGTTTACACATAATGTTCTGTAACCAAGACAA
Organism: Pinus tabuliformis; assembly: GCA_031772625.1. Classification (NCBI taxonomy): domain Eukaryota; kingdom Viridiplantae; phylum Streptophyta; class Pinopsida; order Pinales; family Pinaceae; genus Pinus; species Pinus tabuliformis. The sequence goes on along the minus strand of CM062810.1, from coordinate 198,608,118 downwards.
AATTGGTCAAATAACCCAAAACTCAAAATGCTAGGGGGCACCCTAGTCTAATGATGCTGGTGATAACAAGTCACCGTCTGTGCAATTATGCATAGGAGCCTAGTTCATCGACTCGGCACGCCAGTAGTATGTCGCTGCAACCTAAAAGGTAGCTCGTCAGTCCTCACATCTGGAATACCAAGAGTGAGGCCCTTGACCTGATCCTGTAATGCTGAAAGAGTCTCGGCCACATCGAGGTTGCGAAGGATAGCCCTTCCCACAGCCTCTCCTGCTGGAGCGGCAGCTGGCACTCTCAGGCATACTACTGGTCGAACTGGTCCGACATCTGCATGAGCACATGAGTTTTGATTAGTCCTGATAGAAGAAAGCACAAGGACATTATAAAGAGAAACGATAAACAGAAATATGGTCAAAAATTTACCAATGACGCCCCACTACTCGCCAGCCGGCAGTACCAAATCCGGGTCACCCCGGAAATCCATACCAGCATATGGATACTCAGAAAAAACCATCTCCTGACAATTGAACCACCCAAAGAAGGTATCATGAAAGGAAACCTAAGACTGACCAGCATGTCTGGACATATGGTCGACCCATCTCTGCATCCATGGCTCAGTCGGTGGAGGTAAACCAAGTGAAATATACTGCGGCTGCATCAGTGGGATCTTACAAGACAAAAGCGGTCAAAATAGAACCATATCCAAAGTTCTTCAATATTCCATTTTTCACCTTGGTCAATTGTTCTTTCATCACAAAGAGTACTGCATCACACCAGTTGAACACCTTTGATTCAAGGCATTCTAAGGCATACTGCATGTAAGACGGGTTGGCCACATGAAGAGCCGCACTACTAGCCATTCTAGCAAAAGTGAACAGAATGGTCCTGAAGGGCTTGTCAGTGACATCTCGGATATTGATCTTATCATCCTTACTCGACTGAGATCCCTCTCTGCAATACCTACGAATGTAATCTCTCACAGATTCACCCCCACAGGCCGAACCTGATAATGAGATAGGGGCACCCCGCCTCGATAAGCCGGTCAAAAAATAGATGTCCACGACAGTCAAGGGGATAGATTTGCCCCTAATCTGGAACACCTGGCTAGTAGGATCCCAGGCATCGAGAAAATATTGCAACAAGTTGATTTGTTGCCTCATGCTAGAGATGCGAAAAAACTTGAACAGACCACAGTTCCGCAGTGCATTTACCGTAACTGGATCATGTAAAGCAAGCATGTCCTCTTCTTCATGCTCACGTTCTTGCCATGTAATAGGCATTTTGCTCCGATGAATCTCTGAAAACAAACAAGAGAAGAGTAAGATCCTGATTTGGTGAAAAACAGGCAAAAATTTCCATGAAAAACTGTGCACAAATTTCCCTCCTTGCGCCCATCGCACCCCCAACAGTGTTCTGGGTGCATTGCATGCTAACTGGCCAATGGTCAGGCCAACATGCAATGCACCTTTCGATATAGAAAGGGTGCGATGGAGCCAGGGTGAGTTTTTCAAACCCCAGAGGCTCGGAAAAACCAGAAAAAATGCTCAGAATGCAAAAAGGAAAGAATGAAACTAAAGAGCTCAGGTTTAGCTCCTACTTGGTCCAGACGGTTCCAAGAATCGTCCACAGAATCTCCCAGAATCAGCTAGTGAAAAACAAGGGGGAAAGCACCTCCAAAGCTCCAACAAACCAAAGTTCAAATGAAATGGTAAAATGAGAGTTAAAAAACCACTTTTAAATTACCTTTCACATAATTCAAGTAAAATATTAGTGTTTGACTCATTTTTCAAACATATATTGTTGATTTTTAACTAGTTTGATGAAGCAATTAAGCAGGCAGTACAAACTTTGAAGGAAAAAACCATCTCCTGACGATCGAACCACCAAAAGAAGGTATCATAAAAGGAAACCTGAGACTGACCATCATGTCTGGACATATGGTCGACCCATCTCTGCATCCGTGGCTCAGTCAGTGGAGGTAAACCAAGTGAAATATACTGCGGTTGCATCAGTGGGATCTTTTCCAAGGCAAAAGCGGTCAAAATAGAACCATATCCAAAGTTCTTCAATCTTCCGTTTTTCACCTTGATCAATTTTTCTTTCATCACAAAGAGTACTGCATCACACCAGTTGAACACCTTTGGTTCAAGGCATTCTAAGGGATATTTCATGTAAGACCGGATGGCCACATGAAGAGCCGCACTACCAGCCATCCTAGCAAAAGTGAACAGAATGGTCCTCAAGGGCCTGTCAGTGACATCTTGGATATTGATCTTGCCATCCTTACTCGGCTGAGATCTCTCTCTGCAACACCTGCGAATGTAATCTCTCACAGATTCACCCCCACAGGCCGAACCTGATAATGAGATAGGGGCACCTTGCCTCGATAAGTCGGTCAAAAAATAGATGTCCACGACAGTCAAGGGGATAGATTTGCCCCTAATCTGGAACACCTGGCTGGTAGGATCCCAGGCATCGAGCAAATATTGCAACAAGTTGATTTGTTGCCTCATGCTATAGATGCGGAAAAACTTGAACAGGCCACAATTCCGCAGTGCATTTACTGTAACCGGATCATGTAAAGCAAGCATGTCCTCTTCTTCATGCTCATGTTCTTGCCATGTAAGAGGCATTTTGCTCAAATGAATCTCTGAAAACAAACAAGAGAAGAGTAAGATCCTAATTTGGTAAAAAACAGGAAAAAATTTCCATGAAAAACTGTGCACAAATTTCCCTCCTTGCGCCCATCGCACCCCCAGTAGTGTTCTGGGTGCGTTGCATGCTAACTGGCCAATGGTCAGGCCAACATGCAACGCACCTTTCGATATAGAAAGGGTGCGATGGAGCCAGGGTGAGTTTTTCAAACCCCAGAGGCTCAGAAAAACCAGAAAACATGCTCAAAATTCAAAAAGGAAAGAATGAAACTGAAGAGCTCAGGTTTAGCTCCTACTTGGTCCAGACGGCGCCAAGAATCGTCCACAGAATCTCCCAGAATCAGCTAGTGAAAAACAAGGGGGAAAGCACCTCCAAAGCTCCAACAAACCAAAGTTCAAATGAAATGGTAAAATGAGAGGTAAAAAACCACTTTTAAATTACTTTTCACGTAATTCAAGTAAAATATTAGTGTTTTGACTCATTTTTCAAACATATATTGTTCATTTCTAACTAGTTTGATGAAGCAATTGAGCAGGCAGTACAACCTTTGAAGGAACAAAGTTATTAATGGTAAAATCAAGAAAATCAATGACCACTATATTGAGCAGTTTTAACGTGGAATTCAAGCTCGTTAAAAAATAAACATAAGCAATGAGCAAATGTTCCTCCAGGGTTTAAGCTCATTAAAAAATGAACCAATTTCCGGTAAATAACCATTGTGAATGTATTACCATCAGCCTTTGAAGCCTTGGTCATGTTTTCATCATCACCTCCACTCTGTATTGGCCGATCATTCACCCCCATTTGATTGTTTACCCTTTTTGAGGAACAACTGCGAAGAGTGATCCTGTTAGCCATCCTTGTGACACTGCCGTGATTGGAAAATTCCAAACCTTACCTGGAATTAGCTGCTACCCGAATCTATCACTCGTTCCTCAAAAAACGAGTCTCCTTTAAGCTCTTTTCAACTGACTCGTAAAATATGAAAAGATTGTCGAGCCATTGGCCTCTCCAGCTCGTTAAAGTGACTGGAAGTGTTATCCCTCCTTTAGATTTTAATCTTTTTTGGACTTGAGGGATTATTACACAAAAAGATCGAGTGCTTGTTTTGTTCATCTTGTTAAAAGTACCGAAAATTCATCCCTTTTGTATTGTTTTATACTTTTTCGAACTCAAGGGATCATGTGATGAAAATGGATTTTTGGAGTTTTCTTTACGTCCCTTTTCAGACTCTCTAAAATTGAAAAGGACTGAGTTATCTTTGTCGTTAAACTCGTTAAAACCGAATAGCGACAAACTTGTCCATAACAGACAAGAACGAGTTTCACTATCGCTAGGCTCATTAAAACATAGCGATGGGTTTGCCTGAAGGGAAAATTATAGAACAAGCATATGTTATCCTCCTCAAGCTTGACAAAAATAAAGAGGTACTGGTCATCAATGACTGGGGAAAAATTGGGAAGAAAACTTTAAGAAGCTTTGTTGGTAGCAAGTCGCTCTTGAACATGACACTTTTACTCCGCATCCGAGTCGGGTTGGGTTGTTCCATTCACTGGTCACATCATCATGGTTCCGTCACACCATCCATATTTGGGGTTAATGCTACCAATCCATCATGTCAGTGTCACCGATATGTTCAAGAGAAGTCGCTCAGAGAATTCACCTGTGTCTCACCCACTGCAATACATTTACGCTCCATTCTTTCATGACCGCCACCCTGAACCTTATATCACCAGATCATTTTCACCTCCATTAAATCATTTGCTCCATTCCGTGCCATTGATGTGGGATTCACTAAGGCCCTCCTATGACGGATCGCTTCTTGTCGACATCAGCTCATTATCCAAGAAGTCGATCTAGGAACAACCCTTTCAGTACTTTGAAGCTTGCATGCCTCAATGGCAAGTTTCTCACTTCTGGCGACAGGTTTACATCAATGGCCTTCGACCGAAATATTTTGTGTCGTGTTCGATGCCAAGTCCCTTATTCACACCACGTGAATTGTACTATAGTACCTTGAGGGTCATCATCATTTTCGGTGATTCCTCTCGCGCCTGTTAACAGCTTACATCACTGGCTGGTAATCAGGCGATGTCTTTCCATGTTCGACTCCAAAACATCTCTCACATGGATCGACTTGTACTTTGAGTGAAGATCGAACGAGATTGATGACCCCAGATCTAGTTTCATCCATCCGGGATGCGATATATATTCAGGAAAATAAAGACATCAAATGTACATCATTGCTACACAGATAATCATCCAATCTAAGGGATGATGGCTCTACCAGAATCATCAGTCTACACTCAGACGATTGTCTGTCTCATGTACATGAAAATGAATTGATAAAGTTGAGCATGGGAATGCCCGACTCAGCTAAATCATGAAAATATTATGAAGATAATGTATTGTATTGTATCTTATTACACGTCGCCTTCCAGCTCGAAAAAACTTCGGATCCTCATGATAAAGTATTTCACCCGACATCAAAAGATTAACGACCTCATGCTTTAGGGGGAAACTGTTATAGACATTTTTGGGCACTACAACCCCAATCATAAATTTCCATAAACCAAGGGCTCCTAAGTCCCTAAAGGTGTTGTTCCAAACCCTAAAAGAACAAGGTCAACTGATTACAGCATCTCCCAGAAGTTCTCCAAGAAAAACTACTCAGAACTGGTCAAAACTGGACCATTTCAACTACTCCATGGTCAAAGTGCATTGCATCCCACCTACCTACACACAGTAGGTGTGATGCATGTTGAAAAGCCCTTCTATGGGGTGCGATGGGCGAGAGTGGACAAATGGTAGGGTCAATCCGCAAGGTGGAGGATCATGGAATCTTCCAGAAACTTCTCCTGTGACACTTGCCTCTCTGCATTCACCCAGGGATGAGTAAGAGATCATCAATCTCCAAGTGGAATCAAGAACTATTAGAGAGAGGACACTAATCAAATCTCAAAAGCTGACTCACCCCCCTTGCAAACATCTATATATGGATCCCTCATCCCAGAGATCCAAAGGCTGGAATTTTGTATCTTGTAAGGAAGTGCTGTTGGTTTCTTGGTGCAATATCATAGTGTTGGGTGATCTAAGGAGGTTACTAGAGCCACCACGAGGGCAATTAGAGAGCTTGTAAATCAATTGTTTAATTCATAAACAACACCCGGAGATAGACTGAAGCAGCATTGATATACTTTGCACTTGCATAGAAAATGCAGTTCGAAGGCTAGATGGCTTGACTTCAGGCTCCGTCTGTAAGTTTATAAAGTAAACAAATGTAGATAAACAAACAACCTATTCGCTCCCCAGTGGAGTCGCCATTTTGTTATCGGGAAAACTAGTGTCTATGCAGAGCTGCTAGTCCCACTAAGGCTGGTAGCTACCTTAGAAACAAACAAACTAAAACTACTTTCGTTTTCCTTTATGACAAATAGATAAGAGGGGAATAAGGAGACCAACCTCTGTCTTGCGCTTGGTTCCTTGCTCGATTACTCTCCCTTCTGATAGGTCTTTGCCACTCGCTTCCTTGTCTACCCCGCTTCAAAGAGCACCTGTAGAATCAAAGCAGCATAACACTATCCAAGAACATAGATCTATTATCATAAACAATATAGGACCAGATATATATTGACCACACAAATGCATATAACATCAATCATACAAGAATCTGGAGGAAAACTTGAATAGCTTTATTGATAATCAAGAAAGAGCAAAGAGGATTAGAACCAATTGTTTTGACCCAACAACATCCTCTTAGCAAGAAAGCCCTTCTTCACCTCATGAAAATCTTAGATCACCCAACACTATGATATTGCACCAAGAAACCAACAGCACTTCCTTACAAGATACAAAATTCCAGCCTTTGGATCTCTGGGATGAGGGATCCATATATAGATGTTTGCAAGGGGGGTGAGTCAGCTTTTGAGATTTGATTAGTGTCCTCTCTCTGATAGTTCTTGATTCCACTTGGAGATTGATGATCTCTTACTCATCGCTGGCGAATGTAGAGAGGCAAGTGTCACAGGGGAAGCTTCTGGAAGATTCCATGATCCTCCACCTTGCGGATTGACCCTGCCATTTGTCCACTCTTGCCCATCGCACCCCATAGAAGGGCTTTTCAACATGCATCGCACCTACTGTGTGTAAGCAGGTGGGATGCAACGCACTTTGACCTTGGAGCAGTTAAAATGGTCCAGTTTTGACCAGTTCTGAGTAGTTTTTCATGGAGAACTTATGGGAGATGCTGTAATCAATTGACCTTGTTCTTTTAGGGGTTGGAACAACACCTTTAGGGACTTAGGAGCCCTTGGTTTATGGACATTTATGATTGGGGTTTCAGTGCCCAAAAATGTCTATAACAGGAATCCACTAGTGATTATATTCCCATGACAGTAGTTCAAATCAACGTTCCCATTGATATAGATTCTAGCAAATCATTAAATATTAACACCAACTTAATTGATTCCTAGCATGAATGATTGATGGAAGTTCTCCAAAATCATAAACAAGATTTTGCCTGGGATTACATAGACATGAAGGGTATTGACCCTGAACTTTTCACACATCATATTTACGTAGAAAAAGATATATGTTATATTCATCAACTGAAGAGGAGACTAAACCCATACCTTAGCGAGGTAGTTGAACAAGAACTCTAGAAACTATTTGATGCCAATTTCATATACCCTATATAAGATAGTCAGTGGGTTTCACCATTGGTTGTTGTCCCTAGAAAGAACAAAAAATGGCATATCTGCATAGATTATAGGGAATTAAATAAGTCCATGCAGAAAGATCATTTTCCTCTCTCTTTTATTGATAAAGTCCTTAACACTCTTTCTGTGAAGAAGTGTTTTCCTTTCCTGGATAGATTTAATGAATACAACCATATTCAAATTGCCCGAGAAGACTAAGACAAAAATATGTTTAATTTCCCTTGAGGAACATTTACAAACCATGTTCTTCCCTCTTGCCTTTGCAATGCACCTGCAACATTTTAAAGAGCAGTGTTAAGTGTTATGAAACCATCTCAAAAAAATATAGTATTGGGAATGGGATCCCCCAAGGACAGTTTTGGGGCTAAAAGCCCATGTTTTGGGTCAAGTTTTGTAATAAAGTTGTAAAGTCTCCGCATTTTGTGGTCACAGAGCACGAAGGTGTCATGAGTCATAAAGGGTTGTCCACGCTTATTTTGTAAAGAGTAAAGTCAGTTGTAAATATCTACCCATGGTCTGTAGACCATGGGATTGTATAAAAAGAGCTAAGTAAGTAAGCTCTAAGTAGTCATAAGTTTCTTGGAGTAGAAGGCAAGGTTTGGATTCTTGGTAGAGAAGTCTAAATTTTGGGTCTTAGCGTAGGTAGAGGCTCTACAGTTGAGTGCGTAGAGGCGTAGGGTAGAAGTCTGTAGTTGAGTGCGCGGACCCCTGCAGCTGTGTGCGTAGGGAAAATAAAGTCTGTAATAATCTGTAGATACCAATAAAGAGAAGTATTCCACACTTCATGTGTATTTACTTCTTGTTAATGCATCTTGTCATATTGTGTATGGTTTTCATTTATAACGCTTATGTGATGCATGAATGTATGTAATTATGTTGGTTAATTGAACGCAAGTAAGCATCTCAGTTTACATGATGCTAACTGTGATTAATTAGTAAGATAAGTAAAACACTTAAGATAACTTGGGAACCTATAACAATCTGATGTCATAGCAGCGTGAAAGTACCTGAACTGTAGGCTAGGGCTGTACAAATGTTATAGCTCCAAATCTCACTCTTGATGTTTGTGATGTTGCACTCATGGTCTAGTGCAACCCCTCCTTCCAGACCTTGTCCAAATATTCAAAAAATAGTGTTTTACTCCCTATACGCGACATTTCCCTGAGCTAAATGTGTGTGTACGCGGGTCTGTGTATACCCAACCCGGGTATATGTATTAAAACACTTAAAAAAATTAAAACTCCTTAATTTCGGGTGGAGATCGTGGGTTTTACCCACTAATTACCTATTAGTGCCCATGGCCCAACTGTTCCCAACGAATTCCCAACTAAAAAACTACTTTGGGAGAAATATAAAAGGCTTCAATGGGAAGGAATAAAGGAGGAGAGAATAGAGAGAAACATCAATCTGCTGAGATTTTCCCTGACCAGGTCTAAAGATCCTAGTGCTTCCAACACTTCCCCCATTTACAGGAAACCCTTGTTTCCTTGTGTGATTATGTCTTTCTACTACTTGAGAGATCATGGAGTAAGTCATGGAAGAATTTTATTGAAGGCTTGAGACTAGATGAATCCGGAGGATGGTTCCGCTTGGAGCCTGCGAAAGGACGAATCAGGTGAAATCATTCCTTTCTGTACTTTAGTTATTTATAATAAAAGAAACACTTGTCTTGTTCCTGATATAAATATTCTTCATGTTCATGATGTCAACGTTATAATTCATATGTGAATGGTTGTTTTTAATTGTATAACTAACTACCTTTCCTTATGTTATGAAGATGATTTCTTTATGATGCTTGGTCAATATACTGCTGTACTTTCTGGAATTGTTTGTTTTGTAGGTTGAAGGACTAAAAGGAACTCCAAGAGGGTTTGGACCCTAACTAGATCTTCTCAAACAAAGGACCCCCAGGTGAACCCCTTTTTTCGTATGGTTTGTTTATATTAGCATCATGGCTATATGGAATATTTGTTTCTCTCTGTAAATAACCTCTGATCTGCTAGGGTATCAACCCAAGACCCTAGGGGAATTTGTCCCTTAACAACAAAGGTCAATCATACTCCTTCGCGGAGGTACTGAAGGGTGGAGTAAAGGGCTAGACTAAGAGAGCCAGAGAGCTTAGAGACTTGCTCGAAAACAGGAACAAAGTCTATAAACTGACATCATGACCATCTCAGAGTGTGGAAACTTGGTTCTAGCATCCCCCCATATTGCTTCAGGTGAGACTTCGGTTCGTGCTCAGCAGGCTGATGCCGAAAGGGCCAGTAGTGTAGGGATTTGTTTGGCTAACTAACGTTGAACCTGGGTCAGGCCCCACGCAACCAACAGATAGAAAAGATAGATCTATGACTTAAAAATCAACCTCTTCGAGGGGGAAACTTACTTTACATTACACAAATGAACAATTATTCAATGATACAAATGAAAAGAACTCCTTTCTATATATAGGAGTCTAAGGGGTCCCAATACAATCAGAGCCTACATAACTATTAACATTAATATTGTAGGGGCACAACAATAACAATAGTGGGCTTCTAAGGGGCATAATAATAACAACATGGGGACTATATGGGAACAATAATACGATAATAGGGTTGCACTAATAATAATAAGGGGTTACACTAGTAGTATAGGGACCTAACATTCTTCTCTCCTTTAAAAAGTGTCGTCCTCAACGCTTGAGTGGTTCTGGATGCTTCTGTATAAAATTCGTATCCTCCCATGTGGAATATTCAGCGGGTAAGTTCCTCCCCTTGATAAGATACTCTAAAATTGATCGATTCTGTAGCTGTTGATTTCTTGTTTTTGTGACTGCTTACGGTTCAATATGATTTTTCCTTCCTCGTCAAGTTCTGGAAATATTTTTTTAACTAAGATCTTCTCACCTATAACCTTCGTTAAGCATGAAACATGGAAAACTGGGTGCACTTGGGAAGATGCAGGAAGCTCCAATTTGTATGCCATAGTACCAATCTTTTGTAACTCCTTGTACAGACCATAATACTTTTGTGATAATTTATTATCCTTCTTAGCTTGCTTAAGGGACATTTGTTTGTATGGTTGTAATTGTAGAAATACCTAGTCACCTACATCAAAAAAAATTTCGCTACGATGTTGATCTTCCTATTGTTTTATTCTATTATGCGCCAAAGTAAGGTTATCTTTTAAGAGTTTGACAACTTGTTGTTGATGATCGATGTGATCTTCCACTGATTGAACCTTAGAATTTTCTTCTAAAGATGATGTGATGGACGGTGGATGATATCCATAAAGTACCATAAATGGGGTCATTTTTGCTATAGTATGGAAGGAAATATTATACCATCATTCATCTAGAGGAAACCACTTGACCCATTGTGTTTGTTTATCAGATACAAAGCAACGAAGATATCCTTCGAAACATTTGTTCACTATCTCAGTTTTCCCATCAGATTGAGGATGATAAGATGAACTATGAGCTAACTAAGTACCCAAATATTCCACCTCTTGTACTCCAAAGAAACATTTGGATATTTTTGCATATAATTGTTTCTCCTCCAATAGTTTGAGCACCATGTCAACATGTTGAACATTATCCTTCCAATACTTGTTGTAGATTAGTATATCATCAAACAATACTAACACAAATTTTCTAAGGAAGGGTTTGAAAATGAAATTCATCAAACCTTGAAATGTAGAAGGTGCATCGGTAAGGCCAAAAGGCATGACCAAAAATTCATAATGACCCTCATGAGTTCTAAATGTTGTTTTCGGAATGTCTTCAGTCTTCATTCTGATTTGATGATGTCTTGAACGAAGATCCAACTTGGTGAAGTAAATTTCTCCATGTAATTCATCCAATAGTTCATCAATAACATGAATGGGAAATTTATCTTTAATAGTAAGCTTGTTGAGCTCCCTATAATCCAGACATATGCGCCATGATCCATCCTTCTTTTGTACCAACACCACTGGAGTAGAGAAATAACTTTGACTAGGTTGAATTATACCAACCACTAGCAATTCTACAACCATACGTGAAATTTCACTCTTTTGGGCATATGGATATCTGTAAGGCCTCATGTTTGGAGGAACACTTCCTGGAATCAAATGAATATCATGATCATGATCACGAATAGGTGGGAGGCCTTTGGGAGTCTCAAATACCTTGGAATGATTGTCCAAAACGTTTTGGAGATTTGGAGAAATAAATGATTTCGATGTGGGAACCTCTAGTGAACATAATTGTGAAATTACGCCCGGTTGTTCTTTCTTTAGAAACTTTGTCATGCTGTTAGAGCTGATTATTTTTCCGGTTTCCCTTCGATACCCCTTAATTCAACTTCCTTTCCTTCCAAAAAAAAGTTCAAGAAAAGTTCCTGAAAATTAAAAGCTATCATACCCAAAGATTGTAGCTATTTGACTCTTAGTACAACATATGCACCACCCATTGGAATGGAAATAATTGGACTATTCAAGACATATTCTCCCATGGATAGCTTGATATTATGGCACTTTCCAGAGAAATTTATGGTTCCTCCATTTGCAACCATTACTTGACACTCTGGTGTTGGATAAAAGAAGCAATTCAATTCCTTGGCTATCTTACAATGAATAAGATTATGGGTAATACCTGAATCAATCAACGCTATTACCTTTTTCTTATTCATATGCCCTTCTATATTGAGAGTTTGAGGAATGGTAATTCCTGTCAATGCATTACAAGATATGGTCAGATTCATTTCTTCTTTCTATGGGATTGGTTCTCGGTGTATATAATCTTCTTTTGATGTTTCTTGTTCCTTTTCTTACTCATCTTCCCCATCTATGTAAACTAATTTCTTCTCAGCACACTTATGACCTTTAGTGTATTTTTATCACAATTGTAACAAATCCCTTTTTCTCTTTTTTCTTCGAATTATTGTGGTGTCAACCTTGTAGATGGTGAAATGCTAGGAGAAACAACATTTTAATCTTTATAGTTGTCAGTGGTAGGCTTCCTTGTTGCCATAATTTTTCTTTCCATTTTTCTTAGCAACCTAAATGCCTTCTCCAATGAATCACACTCCCAAAGGCAAACCTCATGTTGGATGTTATCCTTTAAAGTCCCTATGAATGCATCAATCTATGCTCCTCTGGAATAGCTTTTACCCTTATATTCAATTTTTTGAAGTCCTCAATGTGCTCCATCATTGAACCCTTTTGTTTGAGATTTATCAATTGGCTAAAAAAGGTGTTTCTTTTTCTATCCTCATAATGTGATATCATATCTTCTGTAAAAATTGCCCAAGTGACAATTTGTTTACGAGAGAAAAGCCATCGATACCATACAAACTGATTTAGTTCCAAATATAAAGTTTCAAGGCATACCTTTTGTGTGTTTTACACATTATGGAGATCGAAATATTGCTTCATCTGTAGTATCCAAGTTACAAGATCCTTGCCATCAAACTTCGTCATATCGATCTATGGTGGGTCTTCAATCCAACGTTAGAGCCTATGAAATCATGATTAACATTTTTTTTTTTTCTCATCATGAGTTTCCTTTACTACCCTTTCACCATTATTAAGCATTTCTTGTAGAAACTTTGTCAAATATGTCTTCAAATATTCCATGTTGCATTTAATTTTTTCTTCTATAGCATCCATATTATCTTCCATGCCCTTTGAATTCCTTCAAACTAACCAAACTTATGCAAAACTTTAAAAAAACTACACACATTTTTTCACTTTATAGGAGATCGATATTGAATCTGTTGTATATCTGTATTTCGGATCACCAAGGTCTAAAATTGTGTTCTGCGGTATTCCTCTGCATCCTCTTTCCAACCCCACAAGTATGATCAAGATTGGATTCTCCAAGAAGAGTTATGCTAAATCTCCCACGATGACTTGATTATAGACTGGTTCAATACAATGAACTTGTAAGAAGTGCCACATGTCATTGTTTCAACCTTGGGACCTAAAATGGATACACGAAAAACTATAGGACATCCTCTTTCTGTAAATTTTTACAAAATTTCCATCTGATGCTCATAGAGAAAGTTATGATGATTTTCTTCATATGTATCTGACACTAATATAATTGCAATATTGGGACAACAAGAAGACAAGAAGCCTTATGCAATCTATTACATTAGAAAAAACTTGACACATGTAGAGCTAAACTATAATGTAACTGAAAAGGAATTTTTGGCTCTTGTTTATGATGTTAATAGATTTTCGTCACTACATTATGGGTTATCCTGTCTTTTTATATACCGAACATTCTGCTATTAAATATCTAGCTAATAAAGCAGTTACTAATGGTAGAGTGATTCATTAGTTTCTTTTGTTGCAAGAATTTGATATTACAATAAGGATCAACTAGGAAAGTAGAATCTTGTTGTGGATTTCCTCTCTAGGATTCCACCTACAACTGATTTCTTTCATGGCGAAGACATGTTTCGAGAAAAACATTTATTTGTAGTATCCGTTAAAAAAATGTGGTATGCAAATGTTGCAAACTACCTATCAGCAGGGAAACTGTTGTCACATCAATCACCTTGAGAGAAGAAATGTAGGCTTTAACCGCATACATAAATTACCTGCAAATAAGTTCTTAAAAGCAGAAAATAAACAATGGCAAGAGCATAAAACATAAAACATATATACACATAGATTTTCCCTTGGATCCCAAAATCGAGACTACTAGATTGATTTTCAATTATATTCCTTTCAATGTTACAATACATATATATACATGTTGAAGCATCCATAAAACTCAATCCATTAACCTTGGATTAGAACATAACCATAGTTCCCTTGACCGGATCTACAAAATACCATGGACAGAAAACCACCATGGCCAAAACCATGTGTGAAATTGATGCATAAAAGCATAGGTAGGTTGATGCAGGAGCATTCAGGCCTAGTCAGCAATGTGATGGCATGATCACATGTTGTGACTAACAAAGGGTTGGAAGGCAAGAGTTTAGTTAATTTTATTTATTTAAATGTGTGAGAGTGTTTATTTATTGTCAAATATGAGAAAAAGGGGATAGTGGCTGATTGATCCTCCCTGTGTGGAGATCAGGCCAAATAGTTAGATTTATTTGGTTTGAATAGGATATGAGGGATTTGAAAGATTGATTTAGCATTTGTTTAGAAAAGAGTGGAGTTGAAGAGATTCTTTAGGAGAGAGTGAGAGATTTCTGGATCTGAACCAAAATTGGTTCATGAATCCATTCTTGTATAAAATATGATTTATTTTCATAATTCAGAGAGAGCGAGAGAGAGGATAGAGAGGTTAGCTAAGTTAGAGTCGATTAAGAGAAAGCAAGGATTCAAGATAGAATAAGGTCCTTTTATTTCTATAGTCAATCCAGAGGGCCGAGACTCTGTAAGTATTACTATATTGAATAAATGATTGAGTGTGTGTGTTAATGGGCCGTTTGTATTGAAATCCTTTGCTTTTCTCTGTACAATTTCCTATGGAACAAACTAAGAATTCTTCTCTGTTTTTACACCCTAAAGTTATAAATCGTAGTGTTCAAAGTATAATTGGGTCCTTAGTGTAAAGAACAGTGTTTGAGTCGCTTTTAAAACTAGTCGTCAATCCAAGATAAATAGAGGAACCATTGAAGAAACAACGAAAAAACCCAAAGTAAAGAGGAAGATGAAAGGATAAAGGGAATGCATAGTGGCCATTGGATCTCTAAGATCAATGGACTAGATCTAATCGGGCCGAGCAAAGCCACTTTATCGCATCAGCAAAATTCATGTGTATGCAGCAGACTTCAGGCCTTAAGCCTATGTGATGAGAGATCACCGATATATCGCATCGGCAGAACTCTGTGTTGATGGACCGGACCCTAACCACTTGCCAACGCTGATTGTGATAATGCAATGAAGCGTGGACCATTGGATCGGGAAAAAGATCAACAGTGGATGTTTAATCGCTGATCGCGTTGTGCAGCAGTCAAGTGACAACGGATAATGGAAATTCTGATAGGCCGATAGTGATGAGCGCTAATCAGAGATCAGATATCAGAGATAACGAAGGATGGCAGTAGCACTGTGGCAGGATTGGAGGAGTAGACCTGACAGAGTTATAGTTGTGGATGTATAGTTTTAAAGTTAGGCCTTAAGCTTTCGGTTAGGTTTTTCATGTGTTTTAATGTATTTCCATGTGTTGCGATAACATAGTTGTTCTGGGGTTTTAAAAGGAATAAGGCATATGAAAAAGGCGGACCCGATGATTTATGAATGCAGTTGAATTCTTTTTGAGTTCCGACCTTATACTTTTGACTGTGAGTTTCTCAGGTTTTCCTGTGTATTCCTTTGTATTCTGAATAAGTTGTATGGCCAGGGTTTTTAATGTAAAAGCACACATAAAACACTTCTGATAGATGATTGTGGGCATAACCATAGGTCCACATGGGAGATATGAAGGGATGTCAGTAAGCTGGCATCATTTGTGGTATCAGAGCTAGCTCAATGCTCTGTAAGGATTGGTTTGGAAATTGAATTTTAAATCTTAGCATATGTATAATTTGCATGGAAGTGAATTTGATACAGATGGGGATCAGACTACAAAGGACACTGATATCAAAATTGGGGAAGCAGTGAATCTCTGATGAAGGTCTGGTAAGAATGTTTATTTGATGGTTTTGCAGATATGTGTTTTGAACGTCTAAAGAGCAACAAGGAATTGAAATTTCAAAGGAGAATATGTTTTCCTTTCAGGAAAATGAAATTTCTGTGTAAGTTGGTTGCATGATTGATTTGATCTAAAAGGTAAATTGGAGTGAAACGTTTAGAATTTAAAGTTAAATTGAAGAATGAATGAAGATTGTTTAAAGTATTGTTGAAGGCAATGATATTGATGATTGAAATAACAGAGATTGGGTTTAATAGGACTGAAAGAAGAACCACTACAAGGAATGAATTTTGGAATTTGTAGAAGCAAAATAGGATTTGCTTATAAACAGGTTATCAGAAGGAATTGATAGTGTTTGTTGTGAATTGGTAAAAATAATTGAAATTCAGACCTAATCCTAATTGATCTTGAAAGCTGAAGAGTCCATTATGAAAAGTAAAATTGGAAATAGTTGTTGGCTATATGGAATCTTTTGAATGGAAATTTTAAATGAAATAGTGAATAGATGAATCATTTGGCAAAGATTAAACTGATGGAATGAGAATTAGTTTTAAGACATCTTTGAAGAAATATTTTAGGTTTGAAAGGTACTTTGATGTATCTTGAGACAAGATTGTGTAGGTCAATGGTGTAGGAATTTACAGGGTAAGTTCCTCAGACAGAACACCAAAGGACACCGCTCACAAACAGATCGCAGATCAATACACCAGTACTTTTGACGTGGTTAAAACCCTCAAAGAGGGAAACAGTCCACGTCAAAAGTACTGGTGTATTGATCTGCGATCTGTTTGTGAGCGGTGTCCTTTGGTGTTCTTTCTGAGGAACTTACCCTGTAAATTCCTACATGGTATCAGAGCTATTTGAGGGCCGCGTCCGTTGGTGATCCAAATCTGAAGCCCGTAGAACTGCATCCGACTACCGTTTCCTAGATCTATTGTTTCAGACTGCTTTCGGGCCGAGAGGACTACTCTGTTGTGTTGGGAGCATCTGTTCTAGTGAGGAACCCCTTTCGGTTCACACAAAAAGGTTTCCGGTAGCCCTAGCTACGTCATTTTTAAGATCTGGAGGTATACAGTGTTTATTTGCAGTTTACAGTTATTTTCTCTCTGTTTATTTCGGTTTTCGGTTTATTTAGCCTTTTTTATTACTGGATCTATACCTTTCATTTCTGTGTATGCTCTTTGCCCTGCGACTCTGTGTGATCTGGGAAAATCAGAAACAGAAAGGAAGGATTTTCCTCATGCGTATGCTCTTTTCTGCTGCGCCTTAGTGTGATCTCGGAAAATTAGAAACATTGAGAAAAATATTTAGTTTCCGGCTAAAGCTAACTTCGAGCCGCAAGGTTCATTTTTTTTTGTATGTCCGAGTTGGGTTTGTGTTTTTTTGTTTTGTAGGGAAAAAGAGCTTTCTCAAAGCAAGCACGCAACCCAAAGCATCAACCCCCCCCCCCCCCCCCCCTCTCTCTCTCTCTCTCTCTCTCTCAAACTTTTTGTATAGCTCACTTGGTGCAAAGCTAATTTATGAGAGTAGAGGTCTTGGGTTCAAGTCTCCATTTTGTGGGGGCGGATTTTTCATTTCCGCACATTCCCGCACTTCGTCGGTGACTTCATCAAATCTCTCTCTCTCTCTCTCTCTCTCTCTCTCTCTCTCTCTCTCTCGGTGACTTCATCAAATCTCTCTCTCTCTCTCTCTCTCTCTCTCGACGACTTCATCAAATCTCTCTCTCTCTCTCTCTCTCTCTCTCGGTGACTTCATCAAATCTCTCTCTCTCTCTCTCTCTCTCTCTCGACGACTTCATCAAATCTCTCTCTCTCTCTCTCTCTCTCTCTCTCACTTTTTGTATAGCTCACTTGGTCTCTCTCTCTCTCTCTCTCTCTCTCTTTGTATATCTCACTTGGTCTCTCTCTCTCTCTCTCTCTCTCTCTCTCTCTCTCTATTTTTGTATAGCTCACTTGGTGCAAAGCTAATTTATGAGAGTAGAGGTCTTGGGTTTAAGTCTCCATTTTGTGGGGGTGGATTTTTCATTTCCGCACATTCCCACACTTCATCGGTGACTTCATCAAATTTTCTTCAAAAAGCCATAACTTCTTCATTCGGAAGCCGTTTTCAGAACCGTTTTTTTTGAAACAGCCTAATTTTCCGAGATCTTTCCATTGAAATACTTAGTTTCAGCATCTATAGCTTCAGTTTTTTTTTAAATGGAAAGCCCATGCCAAGTTATTCTTGACAGCACCAACTACTTCCAATGGTGGTCCTACATTGTGGATTTACTTAGAAGTAAAGGTCTTTACAGAATAGCCACAGGCCAAGAGACCAAACCGAAAGATGAAGACAAGGCAGATAAATGGGAAAATAGGTAAGACCAAGCACGTGGGTTGATAGGGATGTCTATTTCTCCAGATCTTAGATTCCATATTGCAGAACTTGATACTTCTGACGAAGCAATGAAACATATTACTAAAGTCTTTGGAATTAAAAATGAACTTAAAGCCCATCAACTTGAAAATGAATTGCTTACATTGGACCCCAATAATTTTTCTTGCATTGAAGATTTTTTGTCCAAGTTCAAGACCCTTAGACTTCTCTTGGAAGGTGTTAAGGTTAGGAAAGAAGATAGTAGCCTTATCTACTCCATTCTTACTAATTTGGGACCAGCCTATTCTGTGTTTGTTTCCACCTTCCATTCTACAAGAGAAGCCTTCATTTCTCAAGGACAAACCTACAAGTCCCCTTCCTTTGATTCCTTTTGTGATTCTTTAATAAGAGAACAAGAAAAACTCTTGCACCTTGGTCTTCTTCATCTTGGAAACTCTTCTAAGAAAGTGTTAGCCGCCCAGCAGCAACCAAATTCAAATAATCCTAAGAAGTCATATCCTAAAAGGAATGATCCTAAACCAAACAAGGGTCCTAAGCAATTTCAGCCTCAAAATGAAAAATCATTTCAACAAAATGATAAGGCAAATAAAAATAAAGGGAAGAAAACTGATAGACATTGCAACTTTTGTAATCGAGATGGCCACTTAGAATCCAAATGCTTTAAGAAGATGGAAGCCTTGGAAGCAGCAATGAAGAAGCATAATATCCATTTGGAGCACTCTTCAACTTCAACTTCATCTTCAGGAATGGCACTTTCTGCATGTGGTTGTCAAGCATCTCGGTCTGGCTATGCACTAAATGTATCTTCTTCTTCTCATTCTCATGAGTGGCTCATTGATTCTGGAGCTTCTTATCACATGGCCAAAAACAAAGCCATGTTTTCTTCTTTAAATGATTGTAACACCAAAAATATATATGTTGGTGATGATAGATCTCTTAATGTTGTAGGGACTGGAACTGTTCATCTAGACAATGGTTAGTTTAATGATGTATTATGTGTTCCAACCTTATCCTGCAACCTTATATCCGTATATCATATAACCCATTCAGGTGAAGGTAAAATCGTTGAATTTTCACCTCATGATGTTGTAATTAAGGACCTAAGAGATCCTAGACAGATTTTAGCTACTGGCATTGTTGATGATTCTACAAGGTTGTATAAGTTTCACAACTTTGGGTCATCAAATCTTCCCTCAGTATTTGTTGCTCATAATGATGAAGTGAGCAAACTTTGGCATGAGCGATTTGGTCACTTAAACTATCGCTCTCTTCAGAATCTATGTAAAGAAAATATGGTGACAGGTCTTCCAATGGTATCTTGCAGAGATGGTGTTTGTTCCGGATGTGTACTCGGAAAACATCATCGGGACAGTTTTGAAAAACGTGCCTATTGGCACGCCTCAGCCCCTTTACAGCTCGTGCATAGTGATTTATGTGGTCCACTTCCATTTTCTTCATTCTCTGGCTACAAGTATTTCTTAACTTTCATTGATGATTTCTCCAAATGCACTTGGGTATACTTCTTAAAACTCAAGAGTGAAGTATTTAACATGTTCTTGGCCTTTAAGGCCTTTGTTGAAAAACAATATGGACATCAAACTCTTAAGCTAAGATCTGATAATGGCGGAGAATATGTTAAAAACACATTCATCAACTTTTGCACTGAGAATGGAATTCAAATGCAACATACTGTTCCATATGCTCCACAACAAAATGGTGTAGCTGAAAGGAAGAATCACACCTTAAAGGAAATGGCTAATTGTATGCTTCAATCTAAAGGACTTAGTCTTAATTATTGGGCAGAAGCAATTAACTGTGCAAATTACATAATAAATCGCACTCCTACTAAGGTTTTAAAGAATATCACTCCAGAAGAAGCATGGAGCTCAATCAAACTAGATGTAAGTCACTTTCGTGTTTTTGGAAGTGAAGCATGGGCCCATATTTCAGATGAGAAACATAAAGCTTTAGAACCTAAGAGTGAAAAATGTATTTTTGTTGGATATTCTGAAGATGTCAAAGGATATAGACTTATTATTCCACTTAAGTCCAAAAATGTTATCATTAGAAGAGATGTAACGTTTGCTGAAAATATATCAGCCTGCGAGCCTAGTTCAGCGGATGTGCCACCTCTCCCTATCTCTTCTACTTTTGAAAATATTTCTTCTTCAGATGATGAAAGTGAGGATGAAAATCCTCCCCCACCTTCTCAGGATCCTCCTTCAGCTCCTCAGCTTCCAAAATGGGTCTGTGCTACTCAGGATGCAGCAGGTGATCTTGACGGTGATCCTACAGATCAGCGATGTACACGTTCTCAGTTCAATAGAGCCTATTCTTTACAGGCTCAAGCTTCAGTGAATTATTATCCTGACACCATTGCAGAAGCTTCGGGCCATCCATATTGGGAAGCAGCTATGAATGAAGAATATCGTTCATTATTGGCAAATGATACATGGGATCTTGTTCCTCTACCAAAGGGACGAAAACTTGTTAGATGCAAATGGGTTTATAGAACCAAGTATGGACCAGATGGGAAAGTTGATAAACATAAAGCTCGTCTTGTTGCTAAGGGTTTTTCACAAGTTGAAGGCATTGACTACACTGAAACCTTCTCCCATGTTGCCAAAATGAACTCTATCCGCCTTGTTCTTTCCCTTGCTGCCTCTTTCAAATGGGAAGTCCATTAAATGGATGTTAAATCCACATTCTTGCATGGGGACTTGCATGAAGAAATCTATATGGAACAACCTATTGGCTTTATACAAATAGACTCCAGCCTTGTATGTCGGCTTAAGAAATCTCTTTATGGTCTCAAGCAAGCTCCTCGAGCTTGGTAGCCAAAATGGATAACTTTCTTTTAGAAAATGGCTTTTCTAGGTGTCATTCTAACAGTACTGTCTACACCAAGAAAGTGGGCAAGTCTCTTATCATTCTTGTTCTTTATGTTGATGATCTTATCCTGACTCGTAGTGATCCCAACCTCATAAACCATGTGAAGTCTAGCCTTAAAAGGAAGTTTGAAATGACAGACTTAGGACACTTACATTATTTTCTTGGTCTTCAAGTCTTGCAATCCAAGGAAGGTATTTCCATTTCCCAGTCCAAGTATGCTTGTGATATTCTATGCCATTTTCACATGGAAGACTATAAGCCAGCCCCTTCTCCCTTTCAGTCTGGAGTCAAATTTTCAGTCACTTGTACTTCTCCTGAAGTTGATGCTACCTTATACCATCAACTTGTAGGAAAATTTTTGTACCTAACCCATACTCGTCTTGACCTTTCCTTTGCTATTGGCCTTGTTGCTCGGTTTATGCAAAACCCACATGAAATTCATTGGAAAGCAGCTAAAAGAATACTTCGTTATGTTCGAGGTACAGTTCAGTTTGGGATTCATTACAGTGCCGAAGCAGCTCCTCTATTGGTTGGTTTCACTGATTCCGATTGGGCTGGTGACCCTGATGATCGGAAGTCTACTACAGGTTATGTGTTCACTCTTGGTTCAGGACCTATTACATGGGCTTGCAAGAAACAAGGTGCCATTTCTCTTTCTTCAGCAGAAGCAGAGTATCGTGGTGCCGTAGAAGCTAGTAAGGAAGCCTTGTGGCTTCATCAGATCCTGTCAAAGTTTGTCTTTCAACAACAGCATCTGACTACACTTTGGTGTGATAATCAAAATGCCATTCAATTATTCAAAGATCCAGTCCAACATCAGCGCAGCAAACACATTGAACTTCACATGCACTTCATCAGAAAGCTCATTCATGACCATGTTCTTGAAGTGCAATATTGTTCAACAGATGATCAAGTTGCAGACATCTTTACAAAGGCTCTCACAGAGGCGAAGTTCACTAAACTTCGATTTATGGTTGGAGTTCAGGAAGTTGTCACTAAGGGGGGATAGGCTCTAGTGCCTCCTTCCTTCTCCTATTGTGTCATATTTGTAAATCCTTCAATCCTATCCCAAGTTGTTCTTAAGGGGGGATGTTAGGATATTCCGACACATAGGAAATAGTTAAGTACAACTTGGTCTAGTATAGAGTTGGGTATAGAGTTAGGTAAAGTGTGTTTCTTTACTATGTACATTTTGTAACTTACAATCCAACGGTCACGATATGTAGTGATCTGACGGTTCATTCTCTCCTCGGTATTACTGACACTTGATCCATGGCTTAACACCCGATTGGTCCATGATCTCTATTTAAAGAGCATGGAGGGTCATTTGTAGGTTAACAGTTCATGAGAGAAGCTTATGTAAATTTTCATTCTTTTATTAATAAATTGCCTGAAGTGGCCGCGTTGGCTCAGGCCATGGACTGTTTCCCTCTTTGAGGGTTTTAACCACATCAAAAGTACTGGTGTATTGATCTGCGATCTGTTTGTGAGCAGTGTCCTTTGGTGTTCTGTCTGAGGAACTTACCCTGTAAATTCCTACAAGTGGAAGTAGTGGAATTGCTGAAAATGAGTTGTACCAGCATCATATCATATGAGCTATGTTAAAGAAGATAGAGCAAGAAGAACTCTCAGATGAGTAAAGGTGACAGTACCCAATAGTAAATGAAATTATTGAATGAAGGAAGGAAGTGAGCAATTGAAGATGCAGATCCTAAAGCAAGGAGTGTTCAAGAGGAGATGAGAACAGCTTCCAACTGTGGTTGAGTAGAAGTTGTTGAGGCAACTCCACAATTATGATTGTGGGTAGGAGATAACAATTCCAGCAAGAGGAGCTCTAGGTAGAATTGGTAGTCAGTGAAAGGTTTGAGGAAAGAACCAATAAGTGCCAAAAGGCTAAACTCAGGAAAGTTTGGTGAGGCGTGAAGGAGACTTCTTACAGATGAAAAAGGCTAGTTGCAGCTCACTAGTGAACAAGGAAAGTTCACCAGAGGAAGAAATGGAATTGACTATTGATAGTCATGGGAGGGGTATAGAGGAAAGTCACAGACAGTGGAAAAAGAGTGCTGAAGAAGTTGGGCTCAAAGGAATGAGTAAAGAAGAAAGGAACATAGAGTTGGCTGGGATGAAGGTAGAACTCAATCATTTGAAGAAGCTGGTATTGAAACGAATTGGAGAAAAATGGAAACAAGGATTTTATGTGGGAAGAAGAGTTAAATGGCCTGTCACAGAGTTGTTTGCTGAGAAATTAATACTCTGAACAATTGAGAATGAAGGAGTAGAATACATTTGTGAACCAGAGAAAGGATCTCTCCTTGGGGAAGGAGACAGTGAAGACAATGATGACAGTGATGAAGAATTGATCTATGCATATCAGAATGAGAGAAATGTGTTGGTGAAAGAGGCAAAGGCAAGACAAACACAAAAGGAGATGCATAAAGACTTTCAAGACTTCAATTGGTGGAGTAAATTAAAAGGTATGGCTGAATGGTTGTGTCTTTTCTTAATAAAAGCATATTGGATCATATTTGAAGGAATTTTAGCATGGATAGAAGATCAATGGGAAATGGAAACAAGAAAGGAAACAAATGCATTGCATATTTGTGAAATGAAGAGAAGGAAAGCTGACACATAGAACTTAGCTGAAGAAGTTAAGTCAAGGAAAGATCAAAGTCTTATCAGAGAAGAGGAAGAGACATTGTTGTCTTATTTGGATAAATTGAGTGTTGGAGGAAGTTGTGTAGAACAGAAAGGTATTCTACAAACTTATGATGAAATTGCCAAGCATAGTCAAGAAGTTGCAGTCCCAAAAGTTTTCTTTGATGAGGAAGAAATCAGAGATGTTGAGGAAGAATTTCTCAATAACTTAGTGAACTATCAGAATAGTTCAGAGAAGCATGAGGAACTGATCACCGAGGCTTCAAATGAAGAGCCTTGTAATTTTGAAACTGACATGTTGTGTATGTTTACAGGTTTGACAGGTGATGAACAACAATTCGACGATGTGCTTATGCATGTTGATGAAGAAGTGAGATTATTGGAAGAGATGGATGAAACAAAAAGATATTTTGAGCATGTATTTAATAATTTTGAGAATGATGGTATTGACAGGGAAATTGTCATGATTAAAGAAGATAAAGATAAGAAAATGAAAGTTTGTGATGATAACCATAATTAAATATGTTCAATAGGGAATCAAAATGGAAGTATTATAGAAATTGTGAAGGAATATATGATGATGTTGACAGATGCAGAAGTTCAGGAATTCTGTGATTTTAAAGTGGATTATTTTTATGAATTTGTAAACCATGAAGAAGCTTTAGAAAACCAAAATTTTGTTTCTGTTGTAGGAGAAGATAAAACAACATCATTTTGTTGCAATGGTATGAGTATATAAGATAGAAGGATACTTCACAATGATATGATCCAAGAAATTCTAGCTATTGAATTGTTGAATGATAGTCTTGTGTTAGAACAAGGAACACTGTATAATGCAGAAGAAAGTATGGAAATGAAAATTGATGACAATTTCATAACTTATGCAGAAGGATAATATAAATATTTGATGGCAGAATTACCTATGGAAAGTGAAAACCATAGTTATTTTGAATCTGACAATTGTGATGGAAATTCTGTTTTATACAGGAAGGAGGAGTCATATGCAAATGACATGCTTATTGAATATGAAGGAATTTGTATTTTTCTGGGAAGGTTATTAGATGAACCTGATAACATAGAGGAAAGGATTATCTTTAATGATAATGGAAGGGAAGTTGTAGAATACAAACAACAGTTTGTAAATGACAGAGGTGAAGAAGAATTGGACAAAATTTTTATAATTTATATGGTAAAGGAGAATATACAGTAGACAGATGTCAGTGGAGTTTAGTTAAGAACAAATGGTAAGGAGGAAATTGAGAAATTGTGGAAGATGAAGTTAGTGAAGAAGAGGGACAACAAGAAAGAGAAATTAACAAAATAAATTTGTATCAGCAAGGAAAGAGGACAACAGCAAAATAAGATTTGGAAATCTAGAGGAACAGAAGTGACAGTGGTAGAAGAATTGAAGTAGTAGCATGATGAAAGTGATGACCAGTTACAAAGTAAAGTTTTGGATACTGGATGATCAGCAGAAGAAACACATGACCAGGAGGTCATGAGAACTTTCAACTTTGGGAGTCTGATGCAGGAGCATTCAGTTCTAGTCAACAATGGAATGGCATGATCACATGTTTTGACTAACAAAGGGTTGGAAGGCAAGAGTTTAGTTAATTTTATTTATTTAAATGTGTGAGAGTGTTTATTTATTGTCAAATATGAGAAAAAGGGGATAGTGGCTAATTGATCCTCCCTATGTGGAGATCAAACCAAATAGTTAGATTTATTTGGTTTGAATAGGATATGAGGGATTTGAAAGCTTGATTTAGAATTTGTTTAGAAAAGAGTGGAGTTGAAGAGATTCTTTAGGAGAGAGTGAGATATTTCTGGATCTGAACCAAAATTGGTTCATGAATCCATTCTTGTATAAAATATGATCTATTTTAATGATTCAGAGCGAGCGAGAGAGAGGATAGAGAGGTTAGATAAGTTAGAGTCGAGTAAGAGAAAACAAGGATTCAAGATAGAATAGGGTCCTTTTATTGCTGTAGTCAAGCTAGAGGACCGAGACTCTGTAAGTATTACTATATTGAATAAATGATTGAGTGTGTGTTTTAATGGACCGTTTGTATTGAAATCCTTTGCTTTTCTCTGTACAATTTCCTGCGGAACAAACTAAGCATTCTTCTCTGTTTTTACACCCTAAAGTTATAAATCGTAGTGTTCAAAGTATAATTGGGGTCCTTAGTGTAAAGAACAGTGTTTGAGCTACCTTTAAAACCAGTCGTTGATCCAAGAGTAAATAGAGGAACCATTAAAGAAACAACGAAAAAAACCCAAATTAAAGAGGCGGATGAAAGGATAAAGGGAAGGCACAGTGGCCGTTGGATCTCTAAGATCAATGGACTAGATCTAATCGGGTTGAGCAAAGCCACTTTATCGCATCGGCAAAATTCATGTGTATGCGGTAGACTTTAGGCCTTAAGCCTATGCGATGAGCTATCGCCAATATATAGCATCAGCGGAAGTCTGTTTGCATGGACCGGACCCTAACCACTTTCCAATGCCGATTGCGATAATGTGATGAAGCGTGGACCATTGGATCGGGAAGAAGATCAACGGTGGATGTTTAATCGTTGATCGCATTGTGCAGCAGTCAAGTGACAACAGATAATGGAAATGTTGATATGTCGATAGCGATGAGCATCAATCGGAGATAATGAAGGACGGCAGTAGCACTGTGGCAGGATTGGAGGAGTGGACCTGACGGAGTTATAGTTGCGGATGTATAGTTTTAAAGTTTGGCCTTAAGCTTCCAGTCGGGTTTTTCATGTGTTTCAGTGTATTTCCGCGTGTTGCGATAACATAGTTGTTTCGGGGTTTTAAAAGGAATAAGAAATACAAAAAAGGCGGACCTAACGATTTATGAATGTGGTTGAATTCTTTTTGAGTTCTGACCTTATACTTTCGACTGTGGGTTTCTCAGGTTTTCCCATGTATCCCTTTGTATTTTGAATAAGTTGTATGGCTAGGGTTTTTAATGTAAAAGCACACATAAAATGCTTCCGATAGATGATTGTGGGCATAACCATAGGTCCACATGGGAGATATGAAAGGATGTCAGTAAGTTGGCATCATAGGTCTGCCCACCTAGTATAGGATCCAAAAAAAAATTCTCGAGGTGCTGCCGAGAACCCTATGCAAGGAGGCTACCACCCCCCTGTTGCACCTAGCGCAATGTACAGGGGGGGCTACCACCCCCTGGTGCACCTAGCGCAACGTACAAGGTGGGCTACCATCCCCCTTGTGACACCCGCCATGCATGGGGTACTCATGGAAAGAATATAAAACACACCCAACATTCTCCCACTTGTTGTTTATCTTTCCATGGGGGGCCGCATGAGAGCTTAGTCATGGGTCCAGCCCTGCAACACCCATTGTTTCTCTACACCAAGAGAACTTCTGAGTGCTCACATACTTTGTCAATGCATCTGCAGTATTCTTCAAAGAGTCCACCTTTACACACAACACCCTTCTATCCTCAACCATATCCCTCACAAAGTGATATTGAACATCAATGTGCTTTGTCTTTGAATGATAAGCAAGGTTCTTTGCTAAGAAAATTGTGCTTTGGCTGTCACAATCTATCCTTATGGCTCGTTATAATAACCCAATACTTGAACACAATCTCTGCAACCAAGCTGATTCCTTTCTTGCGTGAGTGGATGCCATGTATTATGCCTCTATAGTTGAAATTGCCACTACAGACTCCCTCTTATTCATATAATTGAATGCACCTCCAAATAGGTTAAACGCATACCCACTTGTAGATCTTCTCTAATCCAAATCTCAGCCCAATTTACATCAACAAAGCCATAAATGTCCAAAACTATGTCCAATATTGGTCTTCCTTGATAGCATAAACCATAATCACTAGTGCCACAGAAATACCTGAGAACCCGCTTCACTGCTGGCCAATGCTCCTTTCCTGATTTTGACATAAACTTGCTCAAAACTCCCACTACATGTGCAATGTTTGGTCTAGTACAGACCATTTCATACATCAATCTAAGTACTGCACTGGCATATGGAAGATGAGACATGTCCTCTTCCTCTTCTTGTGTCTTGGGACACTGTTCAACACATAACTTTACACCTACAGGAATAGGAACCTTCACCGATTTACTATACTGCATATTAAAGCTCTTCAATATTGTCTCC
Organism: Pinus tabuliformis; assembly: GCA_031772625.1. Classification (NCBI taxonomy): domain Eukaryota; kingdom Viridiplantae; phylum Streptophyta; class Pinopsida; order Pinales; family Pinaceae; genus Pinus; species Pinus tabuliformis. The sequence continues at coordinate 198,580,043 of CM062810.1, read as the reverse complement.
ACATAATTCCTCTAGTTTAGCCAAAGCTTCCTCTTTTCCCGACCTCATTTAATTTCCATTCCCAAAATATAGTTTGCATGACCAAGATATTTCAAGTCGAATTTGGAGGACAATTGGGTCTTCAAATCTTGGATAATTCTTTGTCATTTCCAACCAGCAACATATTGTCCACATACAAGACCAAATAAATAACATAGTCACCAATTAATTTAAAATACACACAATGATCTTCTTTTCTTTTGGTGAATCCAAGTCCCCGTATATATGTATCACATTTCTGATACCAAATCCTTGGTGACTATTTTAACCCATATAGATACTTTTTTAACCTACATACCAGTTCTTTCTTACCCTTCACTGCAAAGCCTTTAGGTTGCTTCACGTAGATCTCTTCTTCCAGATCCCCATGAAGAAATTTTGTCTTCACATCCATCTGTTATACCTCAAAATAAAAAGTATCAGAAACAGATAACAATAATCTAATAGAAGCTACCTTGGCAACAGGAGAAAAAAATATCACCAAAATCAATTCCCAGCACCTGGGAATAACATTTTGCTACCAACCGAGCTTTGTATTTCTCCACCTTTCCTTCTGCATTCATCTTCTTCTTAAACACCCATTTGCTTCCAATGGGTTTCCTTCTAGTCGGCAACTCCACCATATCCAAAGCCTAATTTTTGTGCAAAGATGCCATTTCATCAACCATGGCCTCTTTCCAGAGTTTGCCATCCTATGAATCTACTGCTTCCCTCATAATTTTGGGATCATAATTAGTAATAGATAAATAAAATTTCAACAGAAAGAAGATGGACTATACCTTTCTAGCTTCCTTCTTTCTTGAACTAATCTTCTCACAGCTAGAGTTTGTGGCTCTTCATCTTTTGATTCCTCTTCTATATAGAGTCTAATTCTTCATCCTTTAGCTGAAATTCCATCTTCTTAGGTTCCTTTGGTAAGAATTCATGTTTAATAACATATTTCATCTCTCTAAACACCACATCTTAGCTATACACAACCTTCTTTGTTTGTGGGTTCCAAAGATTATAACCTTTTAAACCATCCTTATACCCAATAAAGATGCACCTTTCAGATTTACTATCCAACTTTGTTATTTTCTCATTTGGAACATGTACATATGTATCACATCCAAATACCCTCAGATGTGAAAGAGAAGGTTTATTACCAGTCCATACCTATTTTGTAGTCTTATCCTCCAACACTGATGAAGGTGTTCTATTGATCAAGTAACATGCGGTCTTCACCGCCTCTACCCAGAATTCCTGTCCTAACCCGACACCAATGAGCATGCTTCTTTCCTTTTCCATAAACGTCCTGTTCATTCTTTCTGCAACTCCATTTTTCTAAGTTCTGTATGGAGTAGTCTTCTGTCATGCTATACCACACTTCTTACAGAACTCTTCAAATGCCTTCTTACATAACTCTCCACCGTTATCTCTCCTCAGCACCTTTATCTTCTTCTCTGTTTGGTTTTCCACCAGAGCCTTAAATTATTTAAACCTGTCAAAGACTTTAGATTTCTTCCTAAGGAAATATATCCATGTATTCCTTGAGAATTCATTTATAAATGATACATAGTACACAGACTTACCCAGTGATGGAACCGACACAGGTCCAAACACATCACTATGCACACGGTCTAATATTTGTTTCGCCCTCTTAAAACCAGAGGAGAAACTCACCCAATTTTTCTTCCCATATAGAAACTTTTCATAGAAATCAAAATCCAAAGAGAAATTAGACATAACTTCTACCATACCATTACCATGAAGTATTTGAAGGCACTTCTCTCCAATATGTCCCAGCCTTTGATGCCATAGCATTGTCTTTTCTCCAGAGACCACTAGATTTTCTGCTCCACTTTCAGGAACCACAAAACTGTTTCACTCATCAATAAAAGTGCTACCCTGAATCTTGTATAGAGTTCCAATCCAAACTCCTCACATCAATTCCAGTGCTCCTCGAACCATCTTGCAGGCATCCTTTTTGAACATTGTTGTTACACTTGCATCATCTAGTTTTCTTACAAAAATCCGATTTCCGGCCAATGTAGGAATATACAGAACACCCGGAAGTGTTCTAATCCTTCCACCTTGCAACTTCAACTTGAATTTTCCATGATCAATGATTCTAGCCTTCCTATCATCCCCTAAGAAGACATCACCACCATCATATTTCTCATACTCACAAAACCACTCCCTATGGGGAATGAAGTGAAAGGATGCACCTAAGTCAATCAACCATGCCTCATGATCTACATGTGTACTTGAAGAAGAACCCAAGTACACATCCCCAACTTCATCTGAGGTGGTTTTTTTCCTCTGTAGAAGGAGCATCATCAAATCCCTTTCCTTTCTCAGGAGCTTTAGATTTACAGTCCCTTTTGAAGTACCCTTCCTTTCTGCATTTCCAGCACACCTTTACATGTTTTCCTGGAGATTTAGATCTCCCACTCGAGGACTTATTTTTGTTTTTGTTATGGGACCATCCTTGTATAGACAAGGAATCACCATTCTGGCCCTCCATACTTTTCTGTCTCATCTCCTTCGACAACAAGGATGAGACTATTTCATCAAACTGTAAGGCAGTTTCATTGCTACCTATGGCAACAACGAGACTATCCCACGAATCTGGTGGAGAACACAACAAATTGATGCACTTATCTTCATCTAAAATTTTAATATCAACAGATAATAACAAGCTTACCATAGTATTAAAGGCATTCATATGCTCTGTCATCGAGTCTACATCATTCATCCTTAGGTTATACAACTTTTTCCTTAGGAATAGTTTATTCACCAAAGACTTAGATTGGTACAAAGTCCCTAACTTGTCCCACAAAGCATTCGCCGAAGCTTCCCCTGATACATTCAGTAATATTGAATCTCTGACACACAATCATATTGTGCTCTTTGCCTTCTGATCCAACTTCACCTATTTTTCAGCTGACATTGTTGTTGGTTTAGTACCCAGATCTACCGCTATCCAATGACCTTTATCCACTAGTAGATCCTCCATCTTGAGTTTCCAAAATGCAAAAATATGACCATTAAATTTCTCGATCTATTTTTTTCCACTGCTCACCATCTTATTTTACCACAAGAATCGATCCCATAGATCTCCCACTGAACAGGGTCTACCATAGGTCTGAGAAAAACCCCTCAGCAGGTAAGGCATCCCCTTGAAGCCAAAACTGCTCTGATACCAAATGTAGGTTTTAACCGCGTACAGGAATTACCTGAAAATAAATTCTTAAAAGCAGAAAATAAACAATGGTGAGATCATAAAACATAAAACAGATATACACAACGATTTTCCCCCATATCCCAAAACTAGGACTACTAGATTGATTTTTCATTATATTCCTTTCAATGTTACAATACATATATATACATGTTGAAGCATCCATAAGCCCTAATTCATTAACCCTGGATTATAACATAACTGTAGTTCCCTTTATCGGATCTACAAAATACCATGGACACAAAACCATCATGCCCAAAACCATGTGCGAAATCCATGCACAAAACCATAGGTAGGTTTGCCCACCTAATATAGGTTCCAAAAAAAATTTCTCGGGGTGCTGCCTTGGACCCCGTGCAGGGAGGCTACTGCCCCCTGCTATGCCCGACGCAATGTACAGCGGGGGCTACCGCCCCCACTATGACCCCCTCGTGCATGTGATAGTCGTGGAAATAATATAACACACACCCAACAAGAAACATATTATCCAACGAAGTGCTCAAATTTAGTGGACAAATGGTTTCCTTTTCCATACAGGAGCATACCTCCATATTCTCAAGTGTATAAGGGAATATGAGGCTTATGATATCCTTAGAGTCTGTCTTGACGAGCCCTGCGGAGGCCACTTTGTTGATCATATAACTAGGCATAAAGTGTTGCAAATGGGCTACTTTTAGTCCACCATATTTAAGGATTCCGAGAAATACATACAAAATTATGGAAGCTACCAAAGAATGGGGCATCTCATTCAGTTTGACGAAATTCCCCTTCAGACATAGCTTGCGTTGGAGCCATTTGAAAGGCAAGTTATGGATTTTGTAGGCCCTAATAATCCTCCTTCAAATAAGAAATCCTACATACTAGTCAACATAGATTAAATGGTGAAATGGGTTTAAGAAATAATTGTTTCAAGAGCCACAGAGGATTTAGTTATCAATTCTTTATTTTAGCTCTTCATCTGATATGGTCTAACTAGAGAACTGTCACAATGGAGGATCCTAGTTTACAGCCCTATAGAAATATCATATCAAACAAAAGGTTACTTTTCCATACCATCCCATGGGGGCTTCACTAAATGAACCTTTAACATATCACATATGTTCATGGCATACTAAACAATACACCTAATTTGACTACATAGTGGAAAATACCTCTAAAAATCACAATATTTAACCCTCTACCAATACGAACCTAATAAACCTTCCCAATTTCAAAAAAACCACTTTCACTAGATATTGTAGGTATCCATATTTTCATTAACATTTTTTATACCCATTTATATTTTTTCATCAACTTTAACCTCCATTTTTTATAACTGTCAATATAAAACCCTTTATCCCCTATATATCCCCTAATATACTATGTCATTTTTTCCTCAATATATATCCCCCAATATTAACGCATGTGGTATGGTATTTCTCTGCTGATGAAGTCGACATGTATCATCCGCAAGAAAACGGTCAAGTTGAGAGCACAAATAAAGTTCTAGAAATTATTTTAACTAAAACAGTGGTTGTTAATCGTCAGGATTGGGTGGCTAAACTTTCTAAAGCCTTGTGGGCTTATTGTATGACTTGGGCGTAACACCCCTAGATCCTCGCCTTACCATCTTGTTTATTGTAAGAATCCAATTTTTTCAATTGAATTTGAAATCAAGACTCTTAAAACCACCCAAGAAGTTAGCCTGGATCTTATAGAAGCATAGAAATAGTGATCCGGATCTTGCGGAGGGCCCCAAGATCCAAGTAATTGTTGCACCAAGAAAAAACACAAAAGTGAACCAAACCAAAAAATAAGTCATGAGCTAACTCTTATTAGAAAAGAAAATGATAGTTGCAACTACATTGTGCTGGAGAATCTATCCTCTTACAGAAAGATGCTCATTATTTATAACATTTTTAGTTATATTACCATTGATATACCATGGGAAGATTTCCATTTGGATCATTACCATGGGTAAATACCATGGGGGGATTTCTATTCGGATCATTCCTCCCTCCTTAGGAAGAAATGGTCCCCATTGCATGAAGTTCCCTCTTGAGAAGCTTTTATCGAAGATGAGTTGTGGATGAACAAGTGTTGTCAAAGACAAGGGTTTTATGTGATTGGCCCATAACCGAGGGTTTTTGGATGACCCGTAACAATGATGCATGAAGGTCCAAGGATAGAGACACCCTGTAATTCTTGTGAGCCAGTTGTGACAGTGTGTGGCCAAGCAAATGGATTTCACTGGCAAGGGTTTTGCATGGCTGACCCATAACCATGAAAAATGAAGAGCCCAGGATAGAGACACCCTATAATGCTATTGGGCCAACAGTGAGGTGGAGAGTGAGTGGCCGAGAAAATGGACTTTGTTGGAAAAGGGTTTTGTGTGGTTCGCCCATAACCATGGTGAACGAAGAGCTGAGGGTAGAGATACGCTATAATGCTGATGGGCCAAGTGTACTGTGGCCGAGAAAATGGACTTCATTGGCAAAGGATTTTGTGTGGTTGACCCATAACCATAATGAATGAGAGTTCAAGGATAGAGATACCCTATAATGAACCTAGAGATCACTTGTCGATCTATCCAGTAGATATCTGGTGGCTTATATTTGTCGATTCTCACAATCTAATGAGATGTTGTAAAGATGTCATCCTGGTGAACAAGTTTCACATTTTTTAGTCCCGTGGCTGTGAGCTGATAGGCCCACCATGACATTTCCTTGTCATTAGAACGGGTACTTTATCGTAACCAAAAATATGCTTCAAGGTACTAATAAAATATAACCTTATCACCATAAACACCCATAGCTGCTAGAAAATCATAATACAAAATTTTGACACACACTATTGTTCTAGAAATAATGAGCCATGAACCACTATTTTCTCCATAGAAAACATGTGTTGATCTAATACCATAATGTGTAAGACCCCTCATATGATTCGAAAGGAAAGAAAGAACCATTGCCCCAAATAAAGGTGGGGTCCCTAGAGCACTTGTGATAGATAAAAAGGCAGTAAACATTGCCCCAGTATGCACTGCACCACTTGCAACGAAGTAGTGAGAATAAACGTACAAAAATACCAATATTCCAAAAGAAATTTTCCATGACAGAACAAGTATACCAACACCCTTCACAACAGTCTGGCTAAACCATAAAATAAGACCATATTTGTTTAGATATCCCGCCATTGCAATAAGTGTAGCAAACCATGTAAGAGTGTCCCACACTACTGATTCAGCCAAGCACATGTCACAACACCTGTGAAGAGTAGGACAACCTACACCTTCAACATTCCAGCTACTCGAATCATCCATTTCCACGACGGTGTTGCTCGTGAACCTCATTGCCTACACGCAGACATAATAATTACAGTTTTCAATGAATACCATGTTGTTAACATGATCGACTGTGTCCGAGACGTCGTCGAGGATTATTTTGATCATGGGCTTTGTCCATTGGAAGGATCTCCACCCTTTGAATTAGCTATGTTGGGGAACTATAATTGTCAGTCTCGCCCAATAGATTTCCAAAAGCATCAGCGTTCTCTATCTATGAACTTCGTATGGAGAATATCCCCTCTCCAGTTGATCTGAAATGGGGACCTATCAATTTTAGGGAGTCAGAAGAAAAACTTAAGAAAACTCCATGGTTGTCCTTTTTCGTATATTTGTGTCTCCCAAGACCGAAAAAGTATAAAATAATACTTGAGAGAACTGCTTGACCATTATGATCAAGGAGTACTTTTCATAATTAGTGTCTCTAATATGAAAAAGTAAAAAAGCGATAAATGACATGTCGTTTTATAACCAATATCAAACTTGAAACAACAAAAGCCTGGCAATCTTTTCATGTTTATACGGTCAAAAAAGAGCTGTAAGTGGACCATCCTTTTAATGTCATTTTAACGAGCTTAAAAAGAAAAACTCGGCAATCTTTTCATATTTTACGAGTCATAAAAGAGCTTAAAGAGGACTCCAATGTTTTTTGTTGAAAATGATCAATTTTCCCTGAAAAATCCAATATTCTGCACAAAAAGCTCAAACATTACTCATACCTATTTAAAATAAATAAAAATGCATCAAAAAGTTACCTTTTTAAATTGAAAAATAAACAAATTGAAAATTCATTTATTCAAAAAAGCTTATAAAAAGGGCTTTTGTAAATTCATTTTTACTGTTTGACTTCAGAGTGAGAAGTGAGAGCTTTTGGTTAAGAAACTTCCTGTGAAGATTGCGGAAAATCCATCTATTGGAATCGAAAATCATCAGCTCCAGGTAATCTACATCACTTTTATCTTGCATTTCAACCGTTTGTATTTCGTTTCTAGGCTTCCATTTTGATTTTTTAAGGAAAAACTAGTTTAAAAAACTGCTCGCGAGGCTTCGCAGGTGCAACATGCGAAACCTGTGGACCCCAAATTTTTCCTACAAAGGAAAGAGCCAGAGTCCCGCACCTATTTCTCAGGAAGAGTGCGGACCTACGCACTATCCCTAACTGGTGGGTGCGGACCTCGCGAAATAGGTTTTAAAACTACAATTTTTTCATTTCCGTCCAAAAATTTTTGAACTAAAATGTTCTAATCCTCCGTTTCTGTAATGTAGGATATACAAAATGCTCATTTGGTGGGAATGGGAGCACGGAGATGTGGACCTTGGCGCAATAAATCATCAACCCTCATTGGATGCATTGAGAGCATGCGGGCTATTTAAATTCTGGGCCATACCTGGCATGAGGGCCCAAGTAGACTTTTTGCAATGGCTGGTAGACAGGTGGAATATACAGGACCAGTGTTTCATTATTGGTGGCCACCGGCTCGAAATCGAGCTAGAGGAAATTTATTTCCTAACTGGTTTGCCCAAGAGAGGTGAATGATTATCTCTATTCGGGACTAGGCCAGGTGGCAAGTTTGTCGATAGTCTGCGACTAGAGTTTTGTAATGACCAAAAAAAGGACAAAGGGATCGATATCAAAACTATCTCCCGTCTTGAACTTAAAGTGATTGCATTTACTGTCACCAGACTCTGCGGAAGCGCAGCACTGCATGTAACTACTGGATCCCAAATGCGAATAGCAATAGACTGTTATCAAGGCACCATCTTCAACTGGTGCGAAGCTGTGTTGGCGAGTGTAAAAGGCCAAGTAACTAGAGCAAAGAACGGACAACTAAAAAACTTTGGATATGGTTTCATAGTTGTGAACTTTGGTCTAGAGAGGGTTTCGATGTTGGTCCCACAATAGCTTTCTGTTGGATTTGGACTTCCCAAGAACCTAAGCTAATTCGTTGAGTTGCAATTATGGCCCGTCATCCTAAGGAGGGTTCAGAGGTTGTTCGATTTCCGTCTGAGTATTTTCGTTGGTTGGAGAACCACCTTTTCGTGATTCAGGATTTTCCATATGCTGGGATGGATTATCGTGGTGACCCAGACATGACTCTTCCACTAGGAGAGCAATGGGATGACTCAAGTAAAATCATTCTCAACATTTTATAAGTTTTAACTATTTTTTTTTTTAAATCGTCCAAAACTGATAATAAAAGTTTCAAATGTAGATGTGGGTCCACAACGACCAGCCGCTCTCTAGCCCTATGAGAGGAGACACCCAGCTGCAGAAGTACCAGCCCCACGGGACGAATCTATAGAGACCCTGACCGAACTGGAAAATCACCTAGAGCATTTGACAACAAATATTCCAGAGACTAGCATAGATGATATTCCACTTAGGTTATAGCGCTATGTGATTGGGGTCCCAGGACCTTTCAGGAGGTTCCTTTGTAGGGTGGCCCGAGCAGTGGTTTCTTATCGTGATCATCACCAGTGATAAGATGATCGCCTTTGTAGACTCATACGACATTTTTGCTTTTTGTACTATCATTTTCGCTGATCATAAGGTGTTTTTCAACCTATGATTGAAGACGATGTATATTTGACACACTTCTATGCTATGCTATATCACTATTACTGGATATCTTGTATAACATGTTATGGAATGTTTTTAAATTTACTGTTTGATTATTGCAATTGTCTATTTAACATTCGAGAAGCAATTTCATCTACTAATGTATTTAAATATCTTGGAATATGCTGATATTCAATATAGTCAAATTCACGTTCCAAGAGATGAACTCTCAAAAATAATCTTAATAACACTGGATTTCTAATGGCATAAACTCTATTAAGCTGCAGTACAATGAGTTCAGAATATAACCTAACAATCAAACTCCGAATCCCAAATGAGATGGATTCAGATAATAACTCAATCACTACACTATACTCTGCAATGTTGTTCGTTGTTTGACCGAGGCTTACCCCATGCATAGATACCAACTCATCAGAGGGTGAATAAATAACCCAAGCTATGGAAGAAATGTTCCGTGTATTACGACAAGCACCATCAGTGAAACCAATGTATGTTTGAAGAGACGTCGACATCTGCAATATCAAGAGTAAAATCAGGATAAGCAGGAATAATGATAAAAACACTCTCTAAACTAGGCACACTTTTCTAATCTAAAACACACCAGCTAGAAAGAAAATAATCTAACTAAAATCTCCACACCTAGATTTAAGCATAATATCTCTTCAGATATCTTGAGCTCTAGCTTGCACCAACTCCCTCAGAACTCTCTTTACTATCTCTGAAGCTCCCTCTTCTGTCTTCAGCACACTTTAGACATCAACAATAGCTTGATCATTTGATCTATTTGTTGTTCTTCAACTTCACTATAGCATCATGGCTCTTAGAAGTCTGCTTTGAGCTCTCTGGCTCTGCGGCTCTGCCTCCAACCTCTGGTGGCTCTGCCTCTGTCAACCACTCTGACTATGCGGCTCTGCCTCCAACCTCTAGTGGCTCTGCCTATATCAAGCACTCTTGCTCTGTGGCTCTGGTGGCTCTCCTCTATCCCTCCAGCATCTCTGGGTTCATCACATTTTATAACACATTCTATTACCACAATCGATTAAAGTGTGGAAACCAACTGTCCATCTCTTCGCTTCCTTCTGCATTTTAATTCATGTTTTCATGACATGTTCTCTTCATCATTTACTTACGATGGGGAACAATGATGTTTGAATTAGAAATGGTTTCATAATTGAAAAGGAACCGACGGGCGCGGACCCGATCATTTGGCCTTCCTTCTGCCTTAATCCCGGAATAGACACATAACAAAATACACATGGAAAACTCACAAAAACACATCATACGCCTTTAAGCCGAAACTCAAATAGAATTCAATCGCCCCTTTAAATCTATCGGGTCCATGCCTTCATCGCAAATCGCACACCACATGGCCCAATGCTCCCCTTTGCATTTCTATGATCCGATCTCCGATCGCTCCTATCAGTGCTATCGGCCCATCGCTATATCATTGTTTCGGTATATCGGCGGTCGCTACTTCCATGATCCATAGCCCTTAAACTTCCTCGGCCAGTGATCTCCGATCAGATCCTGACCATTGATTCTCAATTTAATCTGACTGTTCGCACTAAACCCAAAACATCAAGTAGTCTGCTCAATCTCCACCATTCATCTGTGATCTCCAATCCAACGGCTAACAGTCTTTCTAGGTGGCCCACTTGCATGGAGATTACCCGCCCGAAAAAATGGTTTTCTCTCTCCTGGGCGCGCTATGTGTTGGCTGGTGTATGGAATCAAGTGAAGCCCTTCCAATACCACTTACCACCTGAAGCCTTCCCGAAATACTGTTTACCACAGATCTCAATTCCTTCACTATTTTGTTCAATAATCCTTCGGGTCCGCTTCATCGCATTTCTCTTAAGGCCACAGTCCAAACATACCATTGGCTTTTCTCCGATGCGATAACAATGGATGACTGCTCCATTGTTTTGCTCCTGTTCATTGATCTTTCAGATCCAACGACCCTTGAGCATTAACGCTGCATTTCTTTGACAGGCTTACATTTCAATGTAGTGTCCCTGTCATACTTCGATTTAAATATTTTCGAAGACTTGGAAGTTTTATTCAAGATCCATTTTGGATCACCAGTACTAGAACAGAGTAATTAGTAGAGAGGGTTTTCGAGAGCAGGAAGCCCATCGTTCCTCCTCCAACCATAATGTAATCGAATTTTGTTTGATCTATTTTCTCTATATTCATAAACATAAGCGGATATGGATATTGTGGAGATCCTATAGTCATGGCTGAATATCGTTGTTGATTACTACTCATCACCATTCGTACCACCAAAAGTAGAAGCCATGCACAAATGTTCACAACCATTATCATCGTCATTTCTACTACAATGAATTCAACTTCGTCACAACCATTATCATCGTCATTTCCGTTATAAGGAATTAAACTTCTTCTTCACTCTTTTTGAGAAGATGTGGTGCCAAATTTGCGAAACAAAAGATTATGAGAAGATATGAGAAATTTCACTGCAGACCCTTAGAACCTTGATCACCATGGGATCATAACCCGCTCTGATACCATTGATCCAGATCTTGGGGAGGGCCCCAAGATTCGAGTAATTGTCGCACCAAGAAAAGAACAAAAGTGAACCAAACTAGAAAATAAATCATGAACTAACTCTTATTAGAACAGAAAATGATAGTTGCAACTACATTTTGCTAGAGAATCTGTCCTCTTACAAAAAGAGGCTTGTTATTTATAACATTTTTAGTTACATTACCATGGGCGGATTTCCATTTGGATAATTACCATGAGCAGATTTCCATTTGGATCAAATAGCGCCTATAATAGCTTAATGAGTTGGACAAAATGCACCTTTCTTCTCTCCAACAAACGTCTATAGTCCCACAGAAAAGGGCCAAATGGAATGATCATATTATTAAAAGGAAAACCTTCCCGAAAGGCGATTAACCATTGTTATATGATTCTAGGTTTCAATATTTCCCAGGGAAGTTTCAAACGAGATGGTTGGGCCCTTATGAGGTTATTCAAGTGTATGACAATGGAATTATGTGTCTCACTACCATTGATGGATCTCGAATATGTTATCTTGCTAATGGTCATTGATTGCGCCTTTACCATGAACCAGTTAAGAAGGAGTCTTTCTTCCATGAAGTTAGAAACAACGTTGACTTGCAAATCGTAACCAGGCAAGGGAATATCCCCATTGCCACGATTAGGTAAAATATTTCCTTTTGAAGTTCTCCTTAATAATGTATATATAGTAGGATTTTTTGTTTGATTGAATTTGTTTTTAATATTTGATGTATATATTTGTTATTTTATTTCTTTTAATAATTTTTTTTGTCTCAAGTCATCAAGTGTCATTCCTCAAATCACGATTTATATTACTAAAAACACAATTGTTGTAACCTTAAATCACAATAGTTACCATTGTTACCTAAGCGATGATTTGTTGATTAATTCACAGTTGTTGTTACTCCAGTCACAACTATTGCTACTTCGGCTTATTTTCATGATTTTTTCCCTTTCTATTTGATTTGACACTTATAGCTCTTCCCAATCTTTCTCCCTTTGGTTTGGATGGGAACTCTTTTGATTTTTTTTTGGGTCCTCTTTGACATGATGATTGGACAGTCAATTTATCTTGGTTTATCTATAAATGAAATTTTATTTTTAAAGGATGACTCTACAATGATGATTTCATTAGGTTGAATTTCAGCTTTCTTAATTTGTTATGTCCCTGATCATGTAAAATCTATGTTGATTATCATAAAAATGGTATTTAATTATTTTCGTCACTCTCTATTGAACTGTTCCTCAACCCAAACTTAATACAACAAAATATATTTATCAACAATCATTTTAAGTTTATTATGCTTTGCAAAGAAAGAATAGCCAAGTTGAAAATAGTTGTTAATTTTTTTTTACACCATCCTTGACTCTTAAGGAGTTGACTTTCCACCCCATCTATTAAGTAATCTCTCTTGCTTAAAAATAACTATAGTTGAGTTTTAAATACAAAGAGTCAACTGGAGGATTGCAGGTCTCATCACAAGCGGACCTACCATGATCATAGGTCCTTATGAAGTTATATTACCACTACTAGTCACTAGGCCAGGGTAATGGCCTTTGGTCATAAAATTGAAGGACAAGAGGTCTCATCAAGAGCCAACTTGTTCACTTTTGTTAGCTTATGAATTACACTGTTATTAATTGGTTACCAAGCTAGAATAATGATCTTCAATAGACATCTAATAGATGGGACAATGACATCTCAATGGGTTAAAAAGTCATCCTTGTCTAGGTTATGGACGCATGTTGGCAGTAGTGGTCACACCTATGGTACAAAAGTTAATTCAATACTATGAACTCCTTAGTTACCTTGTGTTCTCTAAATTGATTTCTGACAAAAGGCTATTGTTGTATATATAAATTTTGCTAGAATATATTATTTATGGGGTAAATTTTAATCAGTTCTTAGATGATGATGGTTATGCTTTAATGGTTTATGTTTTACATGTTAGGGGCAAATCTTTTAGGATATTTGAGATTTGGCATTTTGTATCATCTAATTTATCATTCCTTTATTTTATAAGTTTTGTATCTTTAACCAAAGATAGTTGTGTTTCCCAATCAATCACCATTTATTGGTAACTTAACAACACTCCTATTATTTTGGGGTGAAATAAAGAGGCCCTCATCTAAATTTTTCAAAAGTTCCCTTTTATGCCCACATTATTGGTATCGATTGGGATGACTATTCAAATGTCGCTTCCTCATCTTTGCAATTATCCACTTGTGATTTTCAATTATTATCTATTTTTCTTCATAAATGAATATTAGGTGGATTAATCATTGTATAGATCTCGAAATAATTTTAGTGGCAACTCCTTTACTGTTTTATGTGGCAACATCATTACGAAGTAAGGCCATCCCATTCAATCATTTGAAATAACCAACCAATTGACCTCTCACTGATTAATGATGTGACTAGTAGCAAAGGACGACCTTTAATTTCATTGGGGGGTGCAGGGGTGCAGTGAATGATCATTTATGCATGTAGAACTATTATTCATATGTTATTGTACTTTGCAAAAATTATATGTTGTAACTTTGATTGTGAATGACAGAGAATTTGTAAGGCTAAATCTATTTTGATAAGTTTGTAGTTGTTCTCTTCCTGAATAATCAACGAGGTTGCAGCAATGGGAGGATACTCTATTCGACATGAACCAAGCCATCTACGAACTACAAACGAAGTGTTGTACCTCAAGAGACAGTTCTTGGTTGTGGGCAAACCAGTTCCTGAGACATTTTGAGATTGGATAAAAAAATAGAAATTAATGGCCAAAAGTACATGCCATGAAGGCTTGTAACCCAAATTTTTGGTTTTGAAACCCTAGCCTTCAAAAGTAGAATGGCCAGAGACTATGAGAGTTGCAGGGTGGAGATGTAAAGTAGAAAATAAAGGAGACAGAGTTTTGGCACATGCAATTAAGAATCTGTGTTGCGACTCTGTAGAAAGAATGATGGGTGATGAAGAATGGGTGATGAAGAAGAAAATGAACGAGATTCTCGGATGTGGGGTGCTTCATTAAGGACTTCAAGATTAGTTTCTAATGATTACAACAAAATTTTAATGAGTACAACGAAGTAAATTCATTCAGAACATAAACTAAAGTGGCAACTACATCTTACACTGTCCAAGAGAGGAAAACATATATTACTGCTGAGACACATGAGAAAAATAATCACGGCAACACCAATGCTAGAATCAAATTGCATATCTTATTTAGGTTTCAAAAATTTTTGGTTTACAATCATCAGTCATGAAAACTGGACTCCAAACCCTCAAAAAGCCTCGTTTCTACTCTTTTATTCCCCCGCCTCCTCAACTGTCCTAGAATTGGTTATAAAACTATTTTTTGAGACAATTATATAACTGTTTAAAATATTTTTACAAAAGTACAATACAATAAATCTCATAATATTTGTTTTAAAAACCCAAAGAAAATAAAATGGTTGACTCTTTTAATGTATACACTTTGTATAATTAGCAAGCCAATTTTTAACTCTTATGATTTTATTATTAACACGAGCATGTAATTCAATTTTCCAAAGAGGAAATTTAAGTGGGACCCAAGGTTTGTCCTTTACACACATAGCTGGCGAGTCCTATTTCAAACCCTATTGAAACATAAATGCAGTCTAGTCTGACATGCTAGGGGAATAGCAGTTGCCTTGCATTTATATTTCCCTCAAAATTGACTTTGGCATTTTAGCAGCAAGGCAACTGCTATTCCCCTTCCATGTCAGAAGCATTTATGTTTCAAGAAGGTCTGAAATAGTAACTGCCCACATCGCTAAGAAAAACTGTAAACAACCTACGGGGAAACTTGGGCAGTTTTTGGAATAAAGAACTAGTGCTGCCGTAATGATTTTGGTCTGTTGAGCATTCGATGGGCAATTTAGAAATATTGCTTTGCGGGACCACCTAATTTTATCCTCTGTGCATTTTGTGCCACCTAGTTTATGTTGGAACTGAATACAAGATATTTAGACCATTTATTGGAAATAAAAGGTCTCAGTCATTTAACTACCTTTGAAGGAGTGAAAGCCTGCTCCCTTACGGACCACCAGCGGGTTATTTCAGGTGGCGTGGTTTTCCTTGATAACAGTGATGTGTCAACTGACATTCGCGGATAGCAGCCAGAGATGGCTGTCCTCACTGTTGGTTTGACAAACTGAGTTTGATAGGTTTTTCCACCTTTTGAAAAAAAAAAAAAACTACCTTTGAAGGTCGTACTACTGGAGTTTACATTTACTAATGCAACTAATACCGCTGTGAAATGAAGAGCTCTCCTTCTTCCATTAATCAGTTGGCGAACCCACTTTCGTGGCTACAATCTGTCTCTAAACAAAATCTATTTTCCTCTACTAGATGTTGATTTGTCGATTTGTCTCTGTTTCTAATTGTATTCTACGCAGTGAAAGGCAGTTTATTTACTAGAGAAGTTGCAATTATTTGCTTGTAATTTCCCTCTGAAAGACGTGTTGTTTCTTTTCATCATACGTTTGTTTTGTTGAATACCATAATTTGAGAATGACTGATCTAAAATGATAGTATGGGGTATCCACGGAGCTTGATTAATTCATGTAATACAATATTGACCATACATAATGGTTTACTGTCAACTCCATCTCTTCTACGAATTTTTTCCATTCCAAGTTCCTGTAAATATACATTTTTTTTCAGTGGGGAGAGAATCCCCTGAAAAATCATAATACATCAAATATCGCAGTGAGCAGAATATGTCACGTCGAAACACATATGCATTTTTATCGAAACAAATGTTGTTGCATCGCAGCGAGCAGAATATGCCACGTCGAAACACATATGCATCTTTATCGAAACAAATGCTGCTGCGTGTTGCAGCTCCCGCAAGAATCGAACATGGCTGAAGTGCCAAAGCCAACTGCCCCAACCACCACATCATGCACATCTCGTATGAGGTCAAGACTTAAATTAAATGCTTTGGCTAACTTTGTTGACGAAGATAACACGTCGATATGATTCCTACTCTCTCTCTTCACAACCTGAGATTCAATGCCAGCCTTGTCTATACTAGGATCCCACAACTCCAAAATCGCATATCATATCTCTCAACTAGTAACAAATGGTCTTCCAAAGTTGTTTTGTTTTTTAAATGTTGACGCATGATCATTCACCCTTTTCAATGTCAGGAAAGGGTGATTATACGTTTATGTTATTGATTTGTAATGATATATTTAAAGCAAAAGATCTGTAGAATGAAGTGAATAAAGAATAAATCGACATCAACATTTTAACTTTGATTTCGAAAAATATAACTCCTCCCATATCTGCTTGAAGACTATCATAACTCGAAGTTTTACTCTCCAATATCTATAACCAATACCAATGGAAAGCCAGAAGATGACATTCATTCCTTTCCCCTTCTATTTTCATTTAAAATTGATTTGATTTCCAACATAAATAAGACATCCCTAATTTGCAGGACGTTTTTTTGCAAAACATTGGCCTTCAAAGAACTAGCAAAATGTCCAAAATCGTTTAAATTTGTGGAAAATTCCCATTCGAAAGCGAATTGGGGGTATTCTGCACAAAACCCAGATCGCGAAATTTTGAAATTTTACTCTATTTATCCAAAATTAAACCCAAAATTCATGCCCTGGAGATGGCTGTGTTTTCTGCATATGTAATTTATATTCCTGTTTACTTTGAGTACAAGCGATTCTAAATGTTCATTAGAATTTGTATTTGGTTCAATGCACATGCAAGAATTAGAAAGACCCTATTTAGTTTCCTCCTATGAAACAACACAAGTTACCAAGGCTCCTTGTATACTTGAATATTCTCTATCTTTTTCCATTTTTTACAATTGATATATTATGCCCATTCCCTGGTATGTTTATCATCATTCACCCATGCTGATACATTTAGGAACATAAACAATAAGATCTCTGCCATAATCATCAAGTAGATTTCCCTCTTACATGTCCCTGTCGACAATCTACACACCTTCACTCATTTTGAACAAATGTAGTAGTTTAGATAAAAACGTTTGATCCCGAACTATAAATTCTGCAACACAAATACTATATAGAATATGTCCCTCAGTCATTGTATTCAAAGTTAAAGGAAGTGTTGGAAACTTGACTTGAGCTGACATTGGTTCTCTAATTCTGTTATCATTAAATGTAGCACCACCGAATTTCACTATCCCTATATGACTCTATGAGACGATAAGAAACACAAACACAATCAAAACTTCCAGATGGTGGTGTTATAAGGAAAAACCTTATCTGTTTTGAGAAGATTGTACGTTTTAACCCCGTACAGAAATTACCTGCATACGAATTCTAAAACACAGAAAATAAACAATGCGAGAGCATAACACATAAAACACATATACACGGAGATTTTCCCCTGGATCCCAAAACCGGGACTACCAGCTTGATTTTTCATTATGTTCCTTTCAATGTTACAATACATATTTATACATGCCGAAGCATCCAATACCATGGACCAAAAGCCATCACATCCAAAACCATGGACCGAAAACCATCGTGTCCAAAACCATGTGCGAAAAATCATGCACAAAACCATAGGTAGGTCTGCCCAACCTAATATAGGGTCCAAAAACCCCCTGTGACCCCCCCTGCAATGTAATCGGCACAATGAAAGGGGGGCTTCGCCCCCCTTCTAGCCTCACGGTTAACTACGTCGGCTAGTCATGGAAAGAATATAACACAACCCAACATTCCCCCACTTGTTGTTTTCTTTCCACAAGGGGCCACAAAAGAGCTTAGTCATTTATCCAGCCCTGCAACACCCATTGTTTCTCTACACCAAGAGAACTTCTGAGAGCTCACAGATTTTGTCAATGCATCTACAGTATTCTTCAAAGTGTCCACCTTTACCAACAACACCTTTTTGTCTTCTATCATATCCCTTAGAAAGTGATATTGAACATCAATGTTCTTTGTCTTTGAATGATATGCAGGGTTCTTTGCCATGAAAATTGCACTTTAGATGTCACAGTCTATCCTTATAGCTCCCTGTACTAACCCCATACTTGAACACAATCTCTGCAACCAAATTGCTTCCTTGCTTGCATGAGTGGCTGCCATGTATTCTACCTCTGTAGTTGATAGTTCCACTACAGAATGTTTCTTACTCATCCAACTGACTGCACCTCCAAATAGGTTAAACACATACCCACTTGTAGATCTTCTCTGATCCAGATCTCCAGCCCAGACTGCATCAACAAAGCCACGAATATCCAACACCCTGTCCAATCCTGGTCTTCCTTGGTAGCACAAACCATAATCACTAGTGCCACGCAAATACCTGAAAACCCGCTTCATTGATGTCCAGTGCTCCTTCCTTGGTTTTGACATAAACCTGCTCAATACTCCCACTGCATGTGCAATGTCTAGTCTAGTACAGACCATCACATACATTAGGCTACCGACTGCACTTGCATATGGAATGCAGGACATGTCCTCTTCCTCTTCTTGTGTCTTGGGACACTGTTCAACAAATAAATTTACACCTACAGGAATAAGAACCTTCACCAATTTACTATCCTGCATATTAAACTTATGCAATATTGTCTCGACATACTTCCTATGGTTTAACCAGAGCTTTCTCTTTGTCTGATCTCTTTTAATTTCCATGCCCAAAATATAGTTTGCAACACCAAGATCCTTCATGTCGAATGTGGAGGACAAATGGGTCTTCAAATCCTAGATAATTTCTTTGTCATTTCCAACCAGCAACATATCATCCACATACAAGAGCAGATAAATAACATGGTCACCAATTAATTTAAAATACACACAGTGATCTACTTTGCTTCTGTTGAAGCCAAGTCCCCGTATAAATGTATCAAATTTCTGATACCAAATCCTTGGTGACTATTCTAACCCATACAAAGACTTCTTTAACATGCATACTAGTCTTTCTTACCCTTCACCGCAAAACCTTCAAGTTGCTTCATGTAGATCTCCTCTTCCAGATCCCATCAAAATCAAAATATCATCAAAATCAATTCCCGACACCTGGGAATAACCTTTTGCTACCAATCAAGCTTTGTATTTCTTCACCTTTCCTTCTGCATTTGTCTTCTTTTTGAACACCCATTTGCTTCCAATGGGTTTCCTTCCAGCCGACAACTCCACTAGATCCCATGCCTCGTTTTTGTGCAAAGATTCCATTTCATCAACCATGGCCTCTTTCCAGAGTTTTCCATCCTCTGAATCCACTTCTTCCTTCACAGTTCTGGGATCATCATCAGTAATAAATAAAGCTAAATTTGAACAGAAAACAGATGGACTATACTTTTTTGGCTGCCTTCTTTCTTGAATTGATCTTCTCATACCTGGAGTTTGTGGCTCTTCATCTTCTGATTCCTCCTCTGCTGTAGAGTGTGAATCTTCCTCCTTAAGCTCAAACTCTATCTTCTCAGGGTCCTTTGGTTGGAATTCATGTTTAATAACATATTTCACCTCTCTGAACACCACATCTCGGTTGTACACAACATTCCTTATTACTGGGTTCCAAAGCTTATAACCCTTTAAACCATCCTTATACCCAATAAAGATGCACTTTTCATATTTACTATCCAAATTTCTTCTTTTCTCTTGTGAAACATGTACATATGCATCACATCAAAATACCCTTAGATGTGAAGGAGAGGGTTTTTACCAGTCCATACCTCTTGTGGAGTCTTATCCTCCAACACTGATGAAGGTGATTTTTTGACCACGTAACATGCACGCTCCACCACCTTTGCCCAGAATTCTGGTCCTAACCTGACACCACTGAGCATGTTTCTTGCCCTTTCCATCAACGTCTTGTTCATTCTTTCTGCAACTCCATTTTGCTGAGGTGTATATGGAGTAGTCTTCTGTCGTGCTATACCACACTTCTTACAGAATTCTTCAAATTCCTCACTGAAAAACTCTCCACCGTTATTTGTCCTCAACACCTTTATCTTCTTCTCTATTCGGTTTTCCACCAAAGCCTTAAATTCTTTAAACCTATCAAAGACTTTAGATTTCTTCTTAAGGAAATATATCCATGTATTCCTTGAAAAGTCATCTATAAATGATACATAGTACACAGACTTACCCACTGATGGAAACTTCACAAGTCCAAACACATCACTTTGCACAAACTTTAATATATATTTTGCCCTCTTACCACTAGAGGGGAAACTCACCTGATTCTTCTTCTCATATACGCAATTTTCACAGAAATCAAAATCCAGAGAGCTATCACTCGTATCTTCTACCATACCTTTATCATGAAGTATTTGAAAGCCCTTCTCTCCAATATGTCCAAGCCTTTGATTCCACAACATGGTCTTCTCTCCAGAGACCACTAGATTTTCTGCTCCACTTTCAGGAACCATAGAACTGTTGCACCCATCAACAACAATGCTACCTTACAGCTTGTACAGAGTTTCAATTCGAACTCCCCACATCAATAGTAGTGCCCCCTGAACCATCTTGTAGGTATCTGTTGGCATTATGATACAAGTGTTGTCCTTGATGGCAACTCTCTGAGGTGACAGTTCACAGTGTAGCAGGCTAACAACAAAGGATTACAAATCAGACTCCAAAGAATGAAGAAAGAGAGGTATACACTGGTTCACTTTGTCCAAGGGGCATTGTTATGAAACCAGCTCAAGAAAAGATAGAAAAGATAGATCAACGCCTTAGAATTCAGCCTCTTCAAGGGGGCAACCTCCTTTACATTACATAAATGAACAATTCTTGGATGATTCAAATGAAAAAACCTCCTTTCTATATATAGGAGTCTATGGAGTCACAATATAATCCATCCGACCTAACAATAATAATATAAAGCCACAAAAATAACAATAGAGGGATTCTATGGGGCAAATGAATAACAATATGGGGGTAATAGGGGCACAACAATATAAATAAGGGGTATAACTACAATAGTAATGGGGTAATCACTAGTATTATAGGGACCCAACATGCCCCTCTCCTTCAAAAAAGTGTTGTCCTCAACGCTTGAGTAGTTCTGGATACTTCTGCATAAAATTCTCATCCTCCCATGTGGAATCTTCAGCGGATAAGTTCTTCCACTTGATAAGATACTCTGAAATTGATCGATTTCGTAGCTGTCGAGTTCTTGTTTCTGTGATTGCTTCCAGTTCCAATATAATTTTTCCTTCCTCATCAAGTTCTGGCAATATTGTTTGAATTGGGAGCTTGTCGCCTATAACCTTCTTTAAACATGAAACATGGAAAACTGGGTGCAATCGAGAAGCTGCAGGAAGCTCCAATTTGTATGCCATAGTACCAATCTTTTGCAACACCTTGTACGGACCATAATACTTTGGTGATAATTTATTATCCTTCTTAGCTTGCTTTAGGGACATTTGCTTATATGGTTGTAGCCGTAGGAATACCCAATCACCTACATCAAAACTTCTTTCACTGCGATGTTGATCTGCCTGTTGTTTCATTCTATTTTGTGCCAACACGAGGTTATCCTTTAAGAGTTGGAGGACTTGTTGTTGATGTTCGATGTGATGTTCCACTGCCTGAACCTTAGAATTTTCTCTTAAATATGATGTGATGGATGGTGGTTGATACCCATAAAGTGCCATAAATGGGGTCATTTTTGTTGCTGTATGGAAGGAAGTGTTATACCACCATTCAGCCAGAGGCAACCATTTGACCCATTGTGTCTGTTTATCAGATACAAAGCAACGAAGATATCCTTCCAAACATTTGTTTACTATCTCAGTTTTCCCATCAGATTGAGGATGATAAGATGAGCTATGAGCTAACTGAGTACCAAGACAAGAAAATAATTCTGTCCAAAAATTTCCAGTGAAAATGGGATCTCTGTCACTTACAATAATCTTTGGGTTTCCATGTAGCTTTTGAACTGTTTCCATAAATGCAGTAGAAACTGTACTGGCTTTAAATGGATGTGATAATGCACAAAAGTGTGCATACTTGGTAAGTCTGTCAACTACCACCATGATGACACTCTTTCCCTCAGACTTGGGTAAACCTGTGATAAAATCCATTGAAACCTCCTCCCAACGTTGGCTTGGAATGGATAAAGGTTGTAATAGACCCGGTGTCTTAATTGTTTCAACTTTATTTTGTTGGCAAACCAAACATTCCGCCACAAACTTTTGAATATCTGATTTAAGGCCATCCCAAAAAAATTCCTTCTTAACCCTGTGGTAAGTTTTTAAAAATCCTGAGTGCCCTCCTAAGGGAGAAGTGTGCAATTCCATAAGAATCTTTTGTTTTAGCTGGGAATTCTTACAGAGGTATAAGCGATCTTTGTACCATAACGAATCATTTTGCCAGCTAAATGTATCAGAAGTACTGGAATCTTGTTGTAGCTTTCGAATAAGTGCCCACACTTCTTCGTCATTCTTCCATTCCTCCTTGCTTCGTTTATCCAATCTGGTTGGATAATAGAAATGGCACACAACAATGCTTCCACATCCTCATCCTTTCTTGAGAGTGCATCTGCCACCACATTTTGCTTCCCTTTTTGTAGATGATTTCAAAGTCATAACCCAACATCTTTGTGACCCACTTTTGTTGCTCTTCAGAGGATAATCTTTGTTCTAAAAAGTATTTAAGGCTATCATGATCCGTTTTTACCTTGAAGTGTCTTCCCATTAGGTAGGGTCGCCATTTCTTAAGTGCATGGAGTATTGCCAACATTTCCTTCTCATAAATAGCTTTGCTTAAAAACTTTCCCTTGATTGGACGACTTTCAAAAGCAATGGGTCTTTCATCTTGCATTAGAACAGCACCAATTCCATTTCCTGAAGCATCACATTCCACAATAAAGGTTTTTGTGAAGTCCGGTGTAGCTAAGACCGGTGCTTGGCACATTGCCTCTTTAAGATGTTCAAAGGCCTTTGTTGCTTCCGGAGTCCATGAAAATGAATCTTTCTTCAATAATGTTGTTAGAGGTGCTGCTATTCTCCCATAATTCTTAACAAACTTGCGATAATACCCTGTCAACCCAAGAAATCCTCGCAGATGCTTTATGGATGTGGGGATTTTCCATTCCTTAATGGCTTTAATTTTGCTAGGGTCTACCTTAACTCCTTCATGAGATACAATATGACCCAAATATTCCACCTCCTGGACTCCAAAGAAACATTTGGATCTTTTTGCATATAATTGTTTCTCCTCCAATAGTTGTAGCACCCTGTCAACATGTTCAACATGATCCTTCCAAGACTTGCTGTAGATTAGTATATCATCAAAAAATACTAACACAAATTTTCTAAGGAATGGTTTGAAAATTGAATTCATCAAACCTTGAAATGTTGAAGGTGCATTGGTAAGGCCAAAAGGCATGACCAAAAATTCATAATGACCCTCATGAGTTCTAAATGTCGTTTTCGGAATGTCTTCAATCTTCATTCTGATTTGATGATATCCGAACGAAGATCCAACTTGGTGAAGTAAATTGATCCATGCAATTCATCCAGTAATTCATCAATGACAGGAATGGGGAACTTATCTTTAATAGTGAGCTTGTTGAGCTCCCTATAATCCGGACACATGCGCCATGATCCATCCTTCTTGTGCACCAATACTACTGGAGCTGAGAAAGAACTTTGACTCGGTTGAATTATACCAGCCTCTAGCATTTCTGCAACCATACGTTCAATTTCACTTTTTTGGACATAGGGATATCTGTACGGCCTGATGTTTGGAGGAACACTTCCTGGAATCAGATGAATAGCATGATCATGATCACGCATAGGTGGGAGACCTTTGGGAGTCTCAAATACCTTGGAATGATTGTCCAGGACTTTTTGGAGATCTGGAGAAATAGATGATTCCAATGTGGAAACATCTAGCGAACATAATTGTGCAATTACACCTCTTTGCTCCTTTTTTAGAAGCTTTGTCATGCCATTAGAGCTGATTATCTTTCCTGGTTTCCCTGCAATACCCCTTAATTCAACTTCCTTTCCTTCCGTAGAAAATTTGATGAAAAGTTCTTGAAAATTAAAAGCTATTGTACCCAAGGATTGTAGCCATTGGACTCCTAGTACAACATCAGCACCTCCCATTGGAATGGAAAGCATTGGGCTAGTCAATACATATTCTCCCATGGATAGCTTGATATTATGGCACTTTCCAGAGCAATTTATTGTTCCTCCATTTGCAATCATCACTTGACACTCTGGTGCTGGATATAGGAAGCAATTCAATTCTTTTGCTACCCTACAATGAATAAAATTGTGGGTGCTTCCTGAATCAATCAACACTATTACCTTTTTCTTCTTGATTTGTCCTTCTATCTTGATGGTTTGAGGAGTGGTAATTCCCGCCAATGCATTACAAGATATGGTCGGATTTATTTGTTCTTCATCTAGGCTTTGTTCCTGGAGTATATTCTCTTCTTTTGACCATTCTTGCTCCTTTTCTTCTTCCTCTTCACAATCTATGTAGAATAATTTCTTCTCAGCACACTTATGACCTTTTGTGTATTTGCTATCACAATTGTAACAAAGCCCTTTTGCTCTTTTTTCTTCCAATTGTTGTGGTGTCAACCTTGTAGGTTGTGGAAGACTAGGGGCAACAACACTTCCGTCTTTATAGTTGTGAGTGGTATGCTTCCTAGTTGCCATAATTTTGCTTTCCATTTTTCTTGCTAACCTGAATGCCTTCTCTAATGAATCAGGTTCCCAAAGGCGAACATCATGTTGGATATTATCCTTTAAAGACCCTATGAACACATCAATCCTATGCTCCTCTGGAATATCTTTTACCCTTATGTTCAATTTTTGGAACTCCTCAATGTGCTCCATTATTGAACCCTTTTGTTTGAGACTTATCAATTGGCTAAAAAAAGTGTTGCTTTTTGTATCCTCATAATGTGCTATCAATTCTTCCGTAAAAATTGCCCAAGTGATAAATTGTTTACGAGAACAAAGCCATTGATACCATACAAACTGATTTGGTTCCAAATATACAGTTGCCATACGTACCTTTTGTGTGTTTTGCACATTATTGAGATCGAAGAATTGCTCCATCTGTAATATCCATGTGGCGGGATCCTTGCCATCAAACTTCCTCATATCGATTTTTGGAATATGGTGATTCTTCGATCCAACATTAGCGTCTATGGAATCATGATTAACATTTCTTTTGTTCTCATCATGAGTTTCCTTTAGTACCCTTTCACCCTTAGTGACCATTTCTTGTAGCAACTTATTCATATTTATCTTCAATTCGTCCATGTTTGTCTTCAAATCTATCTTCAAATCATCCATCTTAGCTTCCACGTCAATCATCTTAGCTTCTACGCCTTTCTTTAAACAATCCATCTTAGCTTCTACATCTTTCTTTAAACCATCCATCTTAGATTCTGTTCCTTTTTGTGCAAGGGACAGTTGTTGCACTTGGTCTTGTAATTTTGATATATCATGTTGCATTTCTTCCTCTTCTTCATGAGTCATGCTAGAGCTTTCAGGTTCCTTACTAGGTGTTTGCATTTTCTTTCCTCGGGGCATCAGTTACCGATAATAATGCTCTACTATGCCCTTTGAATTCCTTCAAAATAAATTTTCAAACCAAGCTTAAGCAAAAATTTAAGAAAATCTACACACCTTTTTTCACTTTGTAGGAGCTCGATATTGCCTCTGATGTATCTCTGTACTTTCCAATCATCTAGTTTTGATTTTGTGATCTGTAGTAGCCCTCTGTGTCCTCTTTCCAATGCCACAAGTCTGACCCAAATTGGATTCTCCAAGGAAGAGTTATGTGAAATCTCCCACAGTGACTTGCTTTTAGACTAGTTCAGTAGAGCGAACTTTTACGACGTGCCACGAGTCACTATTTCAACCTTTGGATCTAAAACTCGCGTACAAGAAACTACAGTCCGTCCTCTTTCTATAGCTTCTTACAAAATTTCAATCCGATCCCCAGAGAGAAAGTTATGACGATTTTCCCCAGGTCACCTGTTTTGAATGTAATTCAGGAGTCTGCAAAAAAACCAACTTCCTCAGATCATATCTCTGCAAATATCACGTGACAAGCTCTGAAATTCGGACCCAAGGTTCAGCGCGATTTCTTCTCAAATGGGTTTTTTTTGCGACTTCTTAAACGTCACAGAAAAACAATTATAGCGAAAATGCCATGATGACCTGTTTGGAGCAGCGAAACCCTAGAATCCAAAGCTTTGATACCAAATGTTATGGAACCAGCTCAAGAAAAGATAGAAAAGATAGATCAAAGCCTTAGAATTCAGCCTCTTCAAGGGGGCAACCTTCTTTACATTACATAAATGAACAATTCTTGGATCATTCAAATGACAAAACCTCCTTTCTATATATAGGAGTCTATGGAGTCACAATATAATCCAGCCGACCTAACAATAATAATATAAAGCCACAAAAATAACAATAGAGGGATTCTATGGGGCACATGAATAACAATATGGGGGTAATAGGGGCACAAAAATATAAATAAGGGGTATAACTACAATAGTAATGGGGTAATCACTAGTATTATAGGGACCCAACAGGCATATACACGCGAGTTAACAGAACAAAAGTAGCGTATAACGTATACACGCACTTTCACAGGAGGAAAACCACATGCATGTTGGAAAACCAAGTATTTGGTCCAAGGTATTGAGAAAGGCCGAAGAGTATATAAGGAGGAGAAGATCATTAGGCCAGGAGTGCAAGCAATAAGATTCTAATGAATACTTTTGTCTGAAGTATATTTTATGTTGCAGGGTTATGTTTGGGACTGGATCTGAAATATTCATGTGCACCTTGAGTTCAATATTGGATTAGGAATCATGAGACTTGAAATGACTTATTCTTGAATGATCTGATATTGGTTGAGACTAGATCTGATGGTTTTGCACATGTTCTATTTGTTATCTATCATGATCTAGGTTTGTCTGAAGTCTGGAATTGTAGCAAAGTTATGAGTCAATATTTGCAGATCTGTACACAGGTTCGTCTCTTCCAAAGAGTGTGTACATGCAGGTTCGTTTTGTTCAAGTAGTGTATACAAAATAAAAGCTTCTTTTCATATCTGACTGGTCTATCTGATCAAATTCTGTTGTTTTACTGCTGTCTGTCAATGAAGTCTCCTTAGATCTGAATGAAAAACTAAATGCATAAGGAGGCTGGCATTTGATTGATTGATTGTATAAGTGAGAAGAAGTGATCTATGTCCCTACCTATGTAAAGCTCTGTAGATATTCAGTATAGTGATAGTTGGTATAGACTTGATTCAAAAGTTTATGTTTGCAATAGTTTTGAAGGTATACGCAGGTTTAATTCACAGAAGTAGCGTATACATGCAGGTTGGGTTCAGCTAAGTAGCGTATACACTCTAATGCATGATATGTTTTAGGTTACAGTTGGTTCTGAATGATGATGCATGGTTCTGGGTTCAGCACAGTGTTCTGGTTTCAATGATCTGATTGTTCAGATCAACTGAATATTGGTTGATGCAGTTTAAGATTAAAAGTTTTGATGGGTCCAGTGTGAAAATTTTATTAAACGTAGCCTTCAGTTTGTGGTGTTGTGATCTAGGAGTATCTAATCTGAAAATTCATGAAACGTCGTCCCTGGTGGAAGAGTGGAGTTTTTTGTAGGTTGGCACCTACGTACTAGTATGCATATTGGCTAGTACAAGAGCTAGGGGGTTGTAGCTCCCTTCTGGTAGAAGCTGGAGAACGAGAGAAGGTGGTAACCTTCTGCAGGTAGAAGCCTGCGTATTGGTATGAGTCTACATCAGTACAAGATTGTAAACATATCTTCTTATTATTAAAAGAAGACAGAGACGACATCAGCAGGTGGTTTTTACCCACATTGGGTTTCCACCTTAAATCTTGGTGTTCATGTGTGTTGCTTATGTGTGATGCTTTACTCTGCATTTACTGCACTGTCTAATAAATCTTTGATATACTGGTTTAAGCTCAACACATGATAAATTGTCTAAATCACAAGTTCTCTGCATATACATTGGTTTCTTTAAGCACAGTCACATATACACTCTAGTTCACTTCACTAAAGTAGCATATATAAATATGTTTGGGAAATAAAATTATTGATCTGATAATACTGATTCACCCCCATCTTAGTATTATTTCCAACAATTGGTATCAGAGCAGGTCCTTCAGAAGAAACTTGATCACTTGAAGGGAGATCCATCAACATGAATAATCAACAAAGCATGGGATCCATCAGACCACCAATCTTCGATGGGAGCAACTTTGTTTATTGGAAAATAAGAACCACAACCTATCTACAATCGCTTGGAACGGATGTCTGGGAAATTTTGGAAGAAGGATATACATTTCCAACAGCAATTCCTACAGATGCGGTAGGTAAAAACCAATGTCAAAACTATCAATACTTTATTGAGAAGTTTGTCACAATCAGAGTTTGTCAAGGTCATGCAGCTCAAATCAGCCAAAGAAATATGGGACAAAATCATTCTGAGCTACGAAGGAGACTCTCAAGTAAAATGTGCTAAGCTTCAAACTCTTAGAATTTAGTATGAAACTCTTAAGATGCATAGTGATGAAAGTATAGCTAGTTACTTCTTATGTATAGATGAGGTTGTTAATTGTATGAAGAATCTGGGTGAAGAAATAAAGGAAGTTACCTTAGTTGAGAAAGTTTTGAGATCCTTGTCTACTAAATTTGAATCCAAAGTGTTTTCCATAGAAGAAAAATAGGATCTACAGAATATCACTATGACACAACTTCATGGAATCTTAACTGCCTTCGAGATGAGAAAATGAGGACCATCAGATATGAGAGAAGCCGCATTTCAAGTTTCAGCAAAAGGAAAGAACGAACACAATGAATCACGACATATTTCAGAAGAAGAAGATGAAGTAAACTTTGTCAAGAAGCTTCAACGAGGTTTTGGAAGGTTTAGAGGTAAGCTACCCTTCAAATGCTTTGCTTGTGGCAGAGTCAATCATTATGCTGCCAGATTTCCTCATAAAAATAAATATGAAAAAGGAAAGGAATATGCAAAAGGGAATACAAAACAAGTTGTGAATAAAAGGAGTTACTATACTCATGAAGATAGCGATGGTTTATCTAATAGTGATGAAGAAGAAACTGGACAAGATTACAGACTTCTCATGGCTTATGATAGCAATGATTTTTGGGATAGTTTAGAAGAGGATAGTGATGGTTTATCTAATAGTGATGATTATAGACTTCTCATGGCTTATGACGATGATAATTTTTGGGATGCTTTAGAAGAGGAATACCTTCATGAAGAAGGATCTAAACTCAAAATTTGTTTGGAAGAAAAGAATATGATTATAGATACCTTGACATACCAATTTGTTGAAAAGGAAAAACACAATGAAAAACTAGAATGTGAAATTGTGGGTCTAAGAAAGGATCTTGAGAAAACAAAATCTCTCAATATTAGATTTTCCAGAGGATCAAAAACTTTAAATGAAATTATCAAAGTTCAGCGTTCTCTTCTGATAAAGACAGGTCTTGGATATACTGAAGAAGCATCTCAATCACAAAAGTCGTCAACCTCCACCAAAAGATATCTTGATGCAGCAAAGACCAGTGAACAGTATGACAATCGTCAGCAAAGGCATAAAGCAGATCACTAGGTAAATCATACTCAATTTACTCCAAGGATGAATAGAAGCCACAACCAACCTCAGGCAAATCATACTCAATTTTCTCCAAAGATGAATATCAATAGAAACTACAATCACCAAGTTAATAGATTCGATAGTCGCAGGAACTTCTTTAATGGGCAATGTTTTTCATGTCATAATTTTGGGCACAAAGCTGCTCAATGCATTGCTTACAAAACCATCATGACTAGAGAAGCACGAAATCAAAGGAATGTAACAGATATCAAGAGATGTTTCTATAATAACTTTTCTCCTCTTGAAAATGAAATAGAATGCTCAATCTGTAATAACTTTGGTCATGAAGAATCTGAATGCAGGAGCAAATTTCAGCAAACATCTCAAAAGGAGAAAATGCCACTAAATCCCAAGATATGGAGAAGGAAAAAATCTCAAACAGAAAGATGTCATATAGCCTTGTATGCAGAAGGACAAGAAAATTAGTGGTACATTAACAGTGGATACTCAAAACACATGACAGGTGACAAAAAAAAAATCACTCATATAATGCCTTAGAAAAGGAAAAGAATGTCTCATTTGGAAATGACACTCCTGCTGTCATAAAAGGTAAAGGCTCTGTTTTCTTGAACGAAAAGGTTAAAGATGGAAATGTTATGTATATAGACGGTTTAAAGCATAACTTGTTGAGTGTTAGTCAAATGTGTGATCAAGGAAATGAAGTGGTGTTTCGATCAAACATATGTGTTGTTCGTGAGCTTGATACAGGAGAGACCGTGATCAAAGGTACAAGATCTCCAAACAACTTATACATACTCAAAGGAGTACAAAAACAATGCTATCTAAGCAAAAATGATGAAAACTGGTTGTGGCATAGAAGACTGGGACATCTAAGATTTTCTCAAATAAGAAAATCATGCAGACTCAAGGTTGTTCGTGATCTTTCAAATATCAACATCCCAGAAAATACAATATGCAAACCATGTCAAATCGGTAAGAAATCCAGAGTCCACTTCATGGAAAAAGAAGGGCCAGCTAGTAAACCTATTGAACTTATCCATACTGATTTATGTGGACCATCAAGGAAAAAGTCACCTCATGGAGAAGAATACTTTATTTTGTTCATTGATGATTTTTCCAGAATGTGTTAGACAGGTCTTCTAAAACATAAAGATGAAGCATTTGAAAAGTTCCAAGCCTTTAAAGATTTGGTTGAAAATGAATTAGATCAAAAAATCAAATGCCTCAAATATGATCGAGGAGGGGAATTTACATCGGACGAATTCTTTGACTTTTGTCAACAACATGGAATAAAAAAGCAATTCTCCACCGCAAGGACTCCTCAGCAAAATGGTGTGGTAGAAAGAATGAACAAAATAGTTCAACAAATGGCTTGAGCTATGCTAGATGAATTTGGAACTCCTACAACCTTCTGGGGTGAAGCTGCATTTGCTGTCATAACTATTCTCAACAAAGCAAGTGTTTAGGTAAATAATACTCAAACTCCACATGAACTTTGGTATGGAAAGACTCCTACTCTAAAATTCTTTAAAGTTTTTGGAAGCAAATGTTCTATCAAAAGAACTGATGAAAAACTTGGTAAGTTTGAACCCAGAGCAGATGAAGGTATTCTTCTTGGTTATTCTTCTAGAAGTAAAGGATATAAATGTTATAATAAAATACTTGGGAAAATTGTTGAAAGCATTGATGTTGTAGTTGATGAAACATGCAAAAATCCAAAACAGATAAAATCAATAGAAGATTATGACAATGAAGAAGACGGGGATTATTTTCCCACATCAAATCAAAATGATATTGAAGAAGAAACCAATGAAGCACCAGAATAAAAGATAATGGTAGAAGAAAAGACTCCGTCCAAGTATGTTCAAAAAAATCATCCAAAAACTCAAATTTTAGGGGAAAAAGAGGCAGGTGTACAGACAAGAAGAATTATTACAGGAACCTCAAGCTATCTAGCATTACTATCCTCCACCGAACCTCAAAATGTAAACGAAGCATGCAAAGATGAATGTTGGGTCAAGGCCATGGATGAAGAACTTGAGAAAATTGAAAAGAATGATACTTGGGAATTAGTTCCTAGACCTCGTGATAACAATATTATAGGAACTAAATGGATATTCAAAAACAAGCTGAATGAAAATGGTGAAGTCATTAGAAACAAGGCCAGACTTGTTTGTAAAGGAAATGCTCAACAAGAAGGTATAGATTTTGAAGAAACCCTTGCACCTATTGCCAGACTTGAAGCCATAAGGATGTTTCTTGCTCTTTCTAGCTTTCAGAAATTCAAAGTCTACCAAATGGATGTAAAATCAGCCTTCCTAAATGGAGATTTAAAGGAAGAAGTTTATATTGAAAAGCCAGAAGGATTCATTCTTGGAAATGATGCAAAACTTGTATGCAGACTCAAAAAGGCTCTCTATGGTCTGAAACAGGCTCCAAGGGCCTAGTATTACCACCTTGACAAATATCTACACCAACAAGGTTTTACAAAAGGTTCAAAAGATAACAATCTATATACAAAGATTGAAACTGAAAAATTGCTAATTATTATTGGTTATGTTGATGATATCATTTTTGGTAGCAATGAAGAATCCATCAGTCAAAATTTTGCTTCAGTAATGTAGCAAGAATTTCAAATGTCCCTGCTTGGTGAACTTACCTATTTTCTTGGTCTACAAGTTCAACAAACTAAAGATGGTATTTTTCTGTCACAAACCAAATATCTCAAATAGATCTTGAAAAGGTATGGAATAGAAGATTCTAAACTTGTATGTACCCCAGTGATAACAGGTTGTAGTCTCAGCTCAAATGATGAATCAATAGTAGTACATCAACCAACGTACAGATCCATGATTGGCAGTCTGCTTTATCTAACAGGTACCCGACCTCACATCATGCATGCAGTAGGAATAGTTGGAAGATTCCAAGCAAATCCAAAGGAATCACATGTTCAGGCAGTCAAAAGAATTTTCAAATATCTTCAAGGAACTCAGGACTTTGGTTTATGGTATCCTAGAGATACAGATCTTACTCTTCATGCTTATACAAATGCAGATTGGGTAGAAAGTTTTGATGATAGAAAAAGCACTAGTGGTGGTGCATTCTATATGGGTTCTAGGTAAGTGTTTTGGTTCAGCAAGAAACAAAGTTCAATTGATTTATCTACAGTTGAAGCAGAATATGTGGTTGGTGCATCTTGCTACACACAACTACTTTGGATGATGCAAACTTTGCAAGACATTCAAATCACATGTACTCCACCTATCTCCATTCTATGTGATAATACAAGTGCCATTAGTATTTCAAATAATCCAGTGATGCACTCAAAGACCAAGCACATACCCATCAAGTACCATTTTCTATGTGGAAAAGTGCTTGAACAAAAGGTCAAATTGGAGTATGTTCCCTCCAAAGAACAGGTTGTTGATATATTCACTAAACCACTACCCAGAGAAACATTTGAATATCTCAGACAAAAGCTAGGAGTAGTTGCTACATCATCCTGCTGTTAAATCCAATTTTTCAAAGAAAGGTTATTATACGCGTGTTTCATAAAGTATAGTCGTGTACACACACGGGTTTCTGTGGGTCAAGGAGCATATATGTTTTTCAGACAAGAAAAACAGTGGTGCAGGCTCTGATATGGGTGCTCTGTCTGATGTTGATGATTACTGTCTATCGATATGCTTTGTTCATTAATTTTTATAAGATGCCTTGATCATTGACTTGTTAACAATGCATAGGTAGCACAGGTTCAGGGGAGCATTAGCCTTCATGTACATTCAGCATTGTTGGCATTATGGTTGTTGAGTCCAGCTATGGCTTTAGATATTTATACCATTTGTTGCTTAAGTCATGTAAAATTCTAGGGTGTGATATGTCTTCTCATACATTTGAATGAGTCCTCTTGGACAAATGATGTAATTTGTATCCCCACTTTGCATGGGATGGATGATGTAATATTTATTATTTCTGTCATGTATAAACAATTGGTATATCCCCACTTGGTTGGGTGGATGAGTCAAATTTGGTATATCCCCACTTGGTTGGGAGATGGATGTATGTATGAGTCATTGGTGATAGGAAGGTCATACTCACATAGTTGAGTTATAGAGTCATGTTATTCTTTTGGAGAATATTTTTGTAGACTCTGCATGTGCTCAGGGGGAGCATGGACAGTTTCAACAGCATGTACACATGGGAGCTTAATCAGATATTTCAGCATGTACTCAGGGGGAGCATGGACAACATAATGTATGTCAAAGGGAGAGAATATCTTAGTCTGTCCTTTGCCCTTGATGTCAAAGGGGGAGAGTATCTTGGTGTTGTTGTTGCCATAAAGTCCAAAGGGGGAGATTGTTGGCATTATGATACAAGTGTTGTCCTTGATGGCAACTCTTTCAGATGACAGTTCACAATGCAGCAGGCTAACAACAAAGGATTACAGATCAGACTCCAAAGAATGGATAAAGAGAGGTATACGTTGGTTCACTTTGTCCAAGAGGCGTATACACGCGGGTTAACAGAACAAAAGTAGCGTATAACATATACACGCACTTTCACAGGAGGAAAAGCGCATACATGTTGGAAAACCAAGTATTTGGTCCAAGGTATTTACCCTAGGTATTTGGTCCAAGGTATTGGTCCTAAGTGGGTTTGGTCCAAGGTATTGAGAAAGGCCAAAGAGTATATAAGGAGGAGAAGATCATTAGGCCAGGAGTGCACGCAATAAGATTCAAAGGAATACTTTTGTTTGAATTATATTTTATATTGCAAGGTTGTGTTTGGGACTGGATCTGAAATATCCATGTGCACCTTGAGTTCAATATTGGATCAGGAATCATGAGAATTGAAATGACTTATTTTTGAATGATTTAATATTGGTTGAGACTAGATCTGATGTTTTTGCACCTGTTCTATTTGTTATCTATCATGATCTAGGTTTTTCTGAAGTCTGGAATTGCAGCAAAGTTCTGAGTCAATATTTGCAGATCTGTATGGAGGTTCGTCTCTTCCAAAGAGTGTGTACATGCAGGTTCGGTTCGTTCAAGTAGCGTATACAAAAGAAAAGCTTCTTTTTAGATATAATTGATCTATTTGATCAAATTCTATTGTTTTATTGTTGTCTGTCAATGAAGTCTTCTTAGATCTGAATGAAAAACTGAATGCATAAGGAGGCTGGCATTTGATTGATGGATTGTATAAGTGAGAAGAAGTCATCTCTGTCCCTACCTATGTAAAGCTCTATAAATATTCAGTATATTAATGGTTGGTACAGACTTGATTCAAAAGTTTATGTTTGCAATAGTTTTGAAGGTATACACAGGTTTAATTCACAAAAGTAGCATATACATGCAAGTTGGGTTCAGCTAAGTAGCGTATACACTCTAATGCATGATTTTTTAGGTTACAGCTGGTTCTGAATGATGATGCAGGGTTCTGGGTTTAGCACAGTGTTCTGGTGTTAGTGATCTGATTGTTCAGATCAACTGAATATTGGTTGATGCAGTTTAAGTTTAAAAGCTTTGATGGGTCCAGTGTGAAAATTTGATGAAACGTGGCCTTCAGTTTGTGGTGTTGTGATCCAGGAGTATCTAGTCTTAAAATTCATGAAACATGGTCCCTAGTGGAAGAGTGGAGTTTTCTGTAGGCTAGAACCTACGTACTAATAAGCATATTGGTTAGTACAAGAGCTAGGAGGTTGTAGCTCCCTTCCAGTAGAAGTTGTAGAACAAGAGAAGGTGGTAACCTTCTGCGGGTAGAAGCCTGGGTACTGGTATGAGTCTGCATCAGTACAAGATTGTAAACAAATTTTCTTATTATTAAAAGAAGACAAAGACGACAGCAACAGGTGGTTTTTACCCACATTGGGTTTCCACCTTAAATCTTGGTGTTCATGTGTGTTGCTTATGTGTTATGCTTTATTTTGCTTTTACTGCACTATCTAATAAATCTTTGATATACTGGTTTAAGTTCAACACATGATAAATTGTCTAAATCATAAGTTATCTGCATGTACGTTGGTTTCTTTAAGCACAGTCGCGTACACACGCTATTTCACTTCAATGAAGTAGCGTATATAAATTTGTTTGGGAAATAAAATTATTGATTTGATAATACTGATTCACCCCCCTTTCAGTATTATTTCCCATAGTATCCTTCTCGAACGTTGTTTTACACCTGCATCATCTAGCTTGCTTGCAGAAATCAAATTTCTGGCTAATGCAGGAATATGCAGAACGCCCGGAAGTGTTCTAACCCTTCCACCTTGCAAATTCAACTTTACTTTTCCACGACCAACGATTCTAGCCTTCCTGTCATCCCCCATGAACACATCACCACCATCATATTTCTAATACTCCCAAAACCAGTCTCTATGGGGAGTTAAGTGAAAAGATGCACGTGAGTCAATCAACCATGCCTCATGATCTACATGTGTACTTGAAGAAGCTAAGTACACATCCCCACCTTCATCTGAGGTGGTTTTCACCTCTGCAGAAGGAGCATCATCGGATCCCTTTCCTTTATTGGGAGCTTTAGATTTACAATCCCTTTTATAGTGCCCTTCCTTTCTGCATTTCCAACACATCACCTTTACATGTTTTCCTGGAGATTTAGATCTCCCTCTAGATTTAGACCTCCCACTTGATGACTTATTTTTGTTTCTGTTCTGGGACTATCCTCATATAGACAAGGATCACCATTCTGGCTCTCCATATTTTTCTATCTCATCCCCTCTGTCAGCAAGGATGAGACTATTTCATCAAACTGTAAGGCAATTGCATTGCTACCTATTGCAATAACCAGACTATCCCACGAATTTGGTAGAGAACAAAACAAACAGATGCACTTATCTTCATCTGAAATTTTAATATCAACAAATAATAACTGACTTACCATAGTATTAAATGCGTTCAGATGCTCTATCACCGAGTCTCCATCTTTCATCCTCAGGTTATACAACTTTTTCTGTAGGAACAGTTTATTCACCAGAGACTTAGATTGGTACAAAGTCCCTAACTTGTCCCACAAAGTCTTCGTCGTAGCTTCCCCTGATACATTAAGCAATACTAAATCTGAGACACACAATCGTATTGTACTCGTTGCCTTCCGATCCAATTTCTTCCATTCTTCATCAGACACTCTTGTTGGTTTAGTATCTGGATTTACCGCGATCCACTGATCTTTATCCACCAACAGATCCTCCATCTTGAGTTTCCATAACTCAAAACTCTAACCATTAAATTTCGCGATCTCTATCTTTCCACTGCTCGCCATCTTCTTTCACCACTAGAATCGATCCCGCAGATCTCCCACTGAATAGGGTCTACCACAGGCCCGAGTGAAACCCCTCAGCAACAAAGGCATCCTCTTGAAGCCAAAACATCTTTGATACCAAATGTAGGTTTTAACCCCGTACATAAATGACCTGCATACGAATTCTAAAACACAAAAAATAAACAATGCGAGAGCATAACACATAAAACACATATACAAAAAGATTTTCCCCTAGATCCCAAAACTGGGACTACCAGCTTGATTTTCATTATGTTCCTTTCAATATTACAATACATATTTATGCATGTCGAAGCATCCAATACCATGGACCGAAAACCATCGCGTCCAAAACCATGTGCGAAAATCATGCAAAAAACCATAGGTAGGTCCGCCCAACCTAATATAGGGTCCAAAAATAAAATTTTCCGGGGCACTGCCCCAGACCCCATAGAGTGGGGTTACCTGCACCCCTCAAACCCCCTGTGACCCCCCCCTCCCCCCCCACTACCCAATCGGCGCAACAAAGGGGGGGCTATGCCCCCCTTCTAACCCCCTGGTTAACTACGTCGGCTAGTCGTGGAAAGAATATAACACATCACAACAAAGATAACCAAGAAATGTCTCAAATTCTAATGATTGTTGCCGATTTTGACCAGTTACATTAAAATAAACCTAAGAGAACTTTGACACAGGAATAATTTCTACTGGAGTCATTTCCATAACACGGATATGGATGCAGGAATCTTAACCAGAAAATTGGAGCATGAAACTTGATTGCAACAAAGGGTAGTCGAATAATAATAAGCTCAACACAATAATTATAATCTAGGTGCTCAATTAGCTCATAGTCACAATGCCTTGGCTAGTATTTCTCATCGATATTAAACAACTCCCATAAAACTATACTTTTTTTAAAAACATTTGAAATAAAACCATGAGGCATTTCATCATTCTAATAATTTTATAAAAGCAATAATTTCTTCCCTTCGCATATCTATCAGAAAATGATATTATGCACCATCAAATTTACAACTCTAATCCTGTACTGGAAATTTTTCTTGAAGGTCTTAGATATTTAGTTTTGCCAAAATGGGCTACAACATCTAGCTCCAACTAGGGACAACACTTTGGGCACAAAGTGTTGAGAACTACATATCAATGGCCTTAGTTGGGCATGGAGTCATCAATTTTGAAAACCCTGAAATTGGAAAGACTGAAATCTGACATTCTTGAAATCTGAAACCTCGGCAAACCTACTTCCAACTAGGATAGTCACCCTCATTGATCAACTAAAAGTGAATTGAAGAACTGGAACTAGAAATAAAATGCTCACTGGTTGAGCTTATTTATGTACAAGTTCCTACCTATGTACATGACTGATCTCAATCAGGTGAAGTCAATCTTCGAGTGGTACCATGTTAACATTTGAGTGTTAGGTTAAAGACCATTCTTCCAGTGAATTTTGAAAATAAAATTCATCCTAAACAGAAAATAAATTATGCATAAGGGCAGCTTACAACAAAAAATACGAATATATCCGTGAAATGATATGTATAGGCTTC
Organism: Pinus tabuliformis; assembly: GCA_031772625.1. NCBI lineage: Eukaryota > Viridiplantae > Streptophyta > Pinopsida > Pinales > Pinaceae > Pinus > Pinus tabuliformis. The sequence goes on along the minus strand of CM062810.1, from coordinate 198,540,854 downwards.
TAATGAATTTCTCAATGTAATTTTCCATAGGATCTTCAAAAGTATGAGAAAATATATGCTCTTGATCAGCTCCAAAACATTTCTCTATCTTTGAAGGTTTTTGCTGGAATAGACTTTTCGTTGATTTAAAGATAATCTGAGGTTCTCATTGATGTCAACCCAAGTATCACCAAGGACAACCCTAAACTTCCATGGCACATTGGGCATCATCATTCATGGTTTCTTGTCTCATAACCATTATAGGAATACTCTACTCAAAAATATCTTTCTATCAGTATATAACTCAACTCGTAATTCCTCACGATTTGTAAGTTATTCAAGATTGAAGTTAGTAACCTCAATTAGTGGGCTTAAACCCCATAGGGTTGTGGCATGTCATTTATCATTGATTTTGGTCATTGAATAGCCAATAATTAATAATTTTTTAAGCTGCTAAAATCCCTCCAACATTCTCTATAGAAGCCCCTCTCAACTCTATAAAAAGAAATCTCATATATCCTCCAAAAGTAGTGATCGTGGAATTTTTGCCATAACATTATTTCTGTGAAGTCTTAGATGTGGAAATTAAAACCCGTTTGAGCCAAAATCCTGATGAACGTTGTGACAGAATTTCATATCTTGGTTCGCTATATGTGCGGAGATATGATCTGTGGAAGTTAGAGTTTTTTGCAGGCTCTCTAATTTCATCTCAAAGAGGTGACCTTGTGAAAATCATTATAACTGTCTCTCAATGTCAGAGCTGAAGGAGGAAACAGTGACACGTGGCATGTCATACAAGTTCGCTCTATTGAAATAGTCGATAATTAGGTCATTGTGAGAGATTGGGCATAACTTTGTCTTGAAGAATCCAAATCAGGTAAGACCTGTGGCATTGAAAAGAAGACATAGAGGGCTACTACAGGACTGAAGATCATATATTGGAGTCTGAAATCACGGAGATACATCAGATTCAATATCGTGCTCCTAGAAGGCAGGAAAAAAAAGACTAGATCAAGTGTTGTCAAGGGGTGCAAAGGACCATACTTTCTAGGGTAGCAAAGAGAAAGGTGCAACAAAATGATGCAGCAGAGGTAAGCTCCATGTAATTATCATCTGTATATGCATGTTCATCTCTTAACTACATTAGGTTCTTTGTATTCTAATTTGTTTTTTTTTTATTAGCATGGAAATAAGCTCTGCAGGATGAGGTAAGTTTTTCTATTATCATGTCATGGGTATTTCCTTGAATAATTTTTGCAAGTATTATATATTCATCAAGAGAATACTTAAGGCATAATCTAATGTTCTGAAGAGTGAGAAAGGGTAGCGTAACAAGAGCAGCAATCAAGATGCAGAACAATAGCAAGAAGTTCACCACATGAAGTCTTCAAGTGGGAAGCACTGCATACAGTCATTATAAAAGTACCATTTTATAGAGTCATTATAAAAGCATCATTGTAAAAGTTTTACAAGTTTTTATCTTTCAAGAGTTGAAGAGGCGGTGTTGGGAGGTCTAGGATCATCATTAGGTGGTCATGTCATAGTTGGGGTTATGGTCTAGTGTGTCTTCTTCTTCTACATCATTCTATATTATTTTAAAGTGGACCATTTTCCTTGGTACAAGAGTCCATTCTTCTTTTATTCTTCTATAGGGTGGTAGGGTGGTGCTAGGTTGGTGCATGAAGTCACCAATAGGTTCAAGCCTGTGAAAACTTTAGGTTGGTGCTAGGGTGAGTTGTAACTCATTGGGTGTTGGGGCATCCGTTCAGTTTACTGCTGAAGAATCTCGGGCATTGGAGCGTCCATCCAGTGGGAGTTGGAGATGTAACACCCTCCTCGCACATCTACCCTAGCAACTGGCTAGCCGGGGTAAACATGCGACGAGAGGACACTATGGTAAGATTCAACCTCCTTGGTGACTTTAAGGAAATGAAATCAATGGAAAATCACATACAGTCATCCAAATTAATCCAAATAACCTTCAGGAGACAAGTCAACCACTCAGACTACCTATCCCTGGGTCCCACTGTTGTTTGAGGGACTTAAGGGTAGGGTAACGCTCCCTAGACACTGCCCAAGTGAGTTAGTTTCAGGACTAATGCTCCCTAGACATTACCCAGGTGCTTTGTAACGCTTCCCAGATACTGCCCTCGTGAGTTAGTATCAGCACTAATGCTAGCATTTCGGGATTTGAGACACCTTTTTCAACCCAGAGCCCGGGACATTGCCCATAATGGAATGATCACTTAGAATTAGTAAGGATGCAAGGAAACAATGATGCAAAAGCAATAATATGAACAAGATCATCACCAGACCCCTACTAGCCATGACAAACATTTCGTCAAACATATCATCAACATGTAACCTACAGGTGTAAATAACAAAATTAAGTGTAGGGATCTCATACTCATCTGAGAATTGATATGAACCATTGTTCCCTCATGCCATTTGCTGCATTATCCTCCATTAACTCATAAATAAATTATCCATTCATATACAATTAAAAACAAGTTGAGAGCCATACATAGCTGCTGTCATGAAATGTTCATATAACCAACATAATAGGAACATAAATACAATAAACATATTAACCATGAAAATCCGTATATATATCAATACATTTGCACATGAAAATCAAGGGAATAAATTTATCATTAATAAATGCAATGAACCAACCGGTGATGGGACTACCACGTTCCACCCAACCATAGATTGGCTGAGCCAAGTCTCTCTTCATTCATTCACCCCCATGCCATATTCCAAGCATGAATGTGGTACTCATAGAACACATAAAAAACACCAATCAAGGTGGATGCCACTGGAGTTATCTGCCTACACCGTGAGGAATTTGAGTGCCTCCTAGTCTCTCAGACTTTACCGTGCGTTCGAAGTCTGATCCAGGGATCACTAGGCCCTACACTGAGACATACTCTCCAGGCTTTACCATGCATTCCATCCTAGAATCACTAGGCCCAACAGAGAGAAAATCCACCTCTTGGCTTACTGTATATCTCGCCATAGTGAGCACTAGTAGAAAATGATGAAATTAGTGACTAGGTGACTTAAAAAGTTAGTCACCACAATTATTTCAAGTGAATTACTGCTAAATTTGAGTAATTGTCAGTGACCAAACTAAAAATTACTAACTTAAATGACTAACTTGGTTTAGGGATAGAATATATGACTAGATAATAAGTGACCAAACTAAAAACGACTAATTTAGTCCAGGACTAAAATATTTGACTAGATAATAAGTGACAAAATTAATAATGATTAACATAAATGACTACTATAGTCCAAGAATAAAAATATGACCAAATAATAAGTACAACAAGTATGTGAATTAGTCATTTATGTTAGTAATTTTTAATTGTGTCACTCCAGAAATGGAAAATTGCAATTTTGATACTGAAGTGTTTCATTTCACTACAGGGGTCTATGAATCCACCTGCAATGTTAAAATTTAGAGACAAAGGGGTCTTTGAATCCATCTACAATGTTAAAATTCTAAATACCCTTTAGTCTCTAAATTTTAACACTGCAAATGGATTCAAATATTCTCAACATCAGTTTGACCTTCCTTCGTCATCAAGGCAACAATCTCCTTAACTAGTTCGTCCAAGGAGGGCAAAGGCCAATGACACTTGATATGAAGGACAAGAAAAAAAATAAACCGGAGAAAGTCGTAACTTCTGAAACTTCTGAAAACCCTAAGAAAGTCATAATACATTATGTGTCTTTCTCCAATCTCTAGGATGAAAGGGAAACCAAACTCAAATCTAGAAAACCCTAAGAAGAGTTTTGCATCCCCTCACAAATGGCCTCGAGCCCTGGGATAGCTAAAACTAAAGGACCTGAACAATGCACAATTGGAGCAGGGGTTAGGGCCTCTGAATCACTAGATGACTTCCCTATCAAATTATTAAATTTTCTTTCTAAAGACCTAGTAGGCCCAAAATCCGGGGCAAGGTGACCTTTTGATCTAACTTCCAAATGCAAATGGATAAAATCCTTTCTGATTCCTATTTTTTTCTTCCAAACTAGTAAGACAACGCGAATATATTGAGGAAACCACTATTGGTGCTCTATTAAGTTGTTAGGTGAAGTCAGGTAGCCATTTCAGCCATTTCAATACTTCATCAATCTACTATCCCTTTTGTATGTGCTCCATCAGCAAGTGAAACAATGAGATGTCAAAATATGGATGGTTGCAAGTTGGAATTTTTGTCACTAATTTGTTGTGAATAAGCTTGCGTATCTTCCAATCAAAAACATCTTCTATTATGTCAAATGTTGAATTGAAATGATATAGGATTTTTTGATCCACCTGGCATTAGGCTATGTTAATCAAACCACAAAATATTTCCCTACTTTTCTTCCAACTCTATCTTGAGGAATGATCTAGTATACTAATAATTTATCCCAAGTAGATATGAAACTATGTTGTTGTATAGGTATATATATTGTTGTGAAAAAATAAGAAAATAAGTGCGTTGAAGGCTAAAATTGGAACTAAGTATATACCATAGTGCCCTAGGTATCCTTAAGTTTTTTCATAGGCTTCCATGAAGATTTGGAAAAGCGGAGACCATTTATTATCTCAACATTCTTGCTTGAATTTTATGAACGGTATTCCATATAGACCTATCTTCACATATCTGAATTGTTTCCCTAAGGAAAGATTGGTCTATAGAAACAATGTCATCAATTAGAGGTTTGAATGAGTGTTTCTGTCCAATATCTAAATTGTCAACATCATTTTGGGCTTGGTGTATAAATCCACTTGTACTTGATTTAGATAGAGCTAACACCTCATTTTCACCTCTACATGACTAATCATAAACATGATTTCCACCAGAATAGGTGGTTATGTTTACCTCCACAACATTTTCCATTAGATGCTTATGCCACTAGCCAATCAATGTTGCTTTATTAATGTGATACTACATGATGACCTAATCAAATATATGCACCTAGGTGAAAATACAAGAGAATGCCCTTTCTCCCATTGTTGTTTTTCCTCCATCTAGGCACATGTGTCATGAAAACTAAAGCAAACATCATCCCCTCTGACTGCTCTAAAAATAGGGGCCATTCATTTCTCAAACAGTGATTCATCATGGAATTATATTCTTTCATATGCATCAAATTAGTCATAATGTTATCACCCTGATCGCAAAGATTAGAACTCACATATCAATGGCATGGATTTTATAGGTTTGGAACCTAGAAAGTTTCATTAGTGAAACAAGAGGAGACCTTTGTTTCAATATGCATACTGATTGAGGTTGTTACCTGATCGACGTCTCCATCTTTTATATCTTAGAGATCTCTATCAACAACGTTCCTCCACAACATTTTCCATTGGATTCTTATGCCACCAACTATCAATGTTGCTTTATTAATGTGATAATACATGTTGAGCTGATCGAATATATGTACCTGGGTGAAAATACAAGAGAAAGCCCCTTTTCTCATCATTGTTTTTTCTACATCCAGGCACATGTGGTCAGAAAAACCAATGCAAAAATCATCCCCTCTGATTTCTCTAAAACCAAGGGCCATTTGTTTCTCAGGGTAGTGATTCGTCATGTAATTAGATCCATTCATATGCATCCAATTAGTCATAATGTTATCACCCAGATTGCAAAGATTAAAATTCGTGGATCAAGGGCATGATTTTTTTAGGTTTGAAAGATGGAAAGTGTTATTGGTGAAACAAGAGGAAACCTTTGTTTCAATATGCCTATTGATTGAGGTTGTTACCTCATCAATCTCTCCATATTCCATATCCCATAGATCTCATTCAATTGTCACCAAGTGGAGTATGGTTGTTGGGTTGGCTTGCGGGTACATATGCATTTGACTTATATGACCTTCTAGATCCAATTTTGATGGCATCTTCCTAATTAATATCTTCTTGAGGGCCTTCACACTAGATGCCCTCATTTTTGCTAGAGGTCATCCTCTCTCTCTTACCATTTTCTTTCTCACATAGCCTTTCAGACCACCTACTGATGTAAATTTCATTTGTCACAGCCATCCATTACACTCCTTTTAATAGTTAAAGCTTCTTGTATTGATATCCTAGGTAGCCTATTTTAAGGACCTGTTGAGCCTCAAACCTGCACCTTCCTATACACCCTCTCAGCCTTCTTTTTCCACTTACTTCATCCACCCAGCTGTTAAATCATTGCATTATAGTCTAAAAAGAACTTTTTACATGGTTTTCTGACTATGCTTATCACTGTTGTTTGGTTTAGTTTTTGTTCATGCAGCTGCGGAAACTTGTCAGTTTTCGCAGCCAGCACAGGATTCCGCAGCTATTTTGTTAAAAGCTGTGCTACAGGTGTCCTATGAAGAAACGAGCCACATGGGAAAGCTACATGTGACGGGTACATGGAATGTGTCCCTTCCAATCAGCCAAATCATCCATGGAAGGTCACGGTCAAAAAGGGTCAAAGGCAAAGCCAACCAAGGAATTCAGCGGTGGCACGTCTCTGTTTTGAGCACGTGAACGTTTACGTGGCATAGTCCTCAGCCCACGAAGACACCGGCACACCTGGAGATCATCCCCGTAACCTGAATCCAACAGCTACCACTCCGAATATTTAATAGACATGATGACAGTTACGCTAAATCTCGGCTGAGGAGATCTACGTGTCTTTGGCAACATAGTCAATAGCGTAGGATTCAGTTAGTTAGTTTCAGCACTTTTTTATTATAAATAACGCATTGATGAACGCTGTGGAGGAGCTTTTTGATATGTAATTTATGAACTGTTGTTGTTATTACCCCACTGTACTTTGCTTTACATATGTTGCTGCTTTAATACATGAGAAGACTACTTTGCTGAGCTCGTTTTTGTGACTGTTCATTGACTGGCTGAGGTGGCAGAGGGCCCCTGTGCATAAAGCCCTGTATAGTTGTTATTTGATTTCCTTACGTTTCTGTTTTCATAATCATTAGTCTGTACATAACACGCTATTTTGATGCTTCTTAATTCACTACTATTTATATTTTCACTTCTGCTTTCTTGTAGCTGTCAGCTAATCAATGTTTTTCTGCAGGTTTTCTTAGGCAGCCCGGGCAAATTTTCATCTTTTTGATAACTATTGGCATATGAGATCATCTTGTCCTTCCTGCTAACTTTCATTTTTTTAAGTTTAATTCCAGGACTGTCCTTTTTCAAGTTGTGATTTGCTTTTCTGTTATTTAGACATCATACTACTCATCAGTTTATGGTTTCTTTCTACAGTCAAGTGACTCTATTAGTAAGAAATCAGAATATTACTTATTGTAGTGTGATTTAGTTATCATATTGCTTAAACTTATTCATGATTGCTTCCCACAAGGTAGATTGAGCTGAAGGGTAAAGGATCAGAAGAGTTAAAGTAGTGTGATTAGTTTCTTTTCTGCAATTTAATTTCTTGCAATTTAGTTATCATATTGCTTAAACTTATTCATGATTGCTTCCCACAAGGTAGATTGAGCTGAAGGGTAAAGGATCAGAAGAGTTGAAATAGTGTGACTAGTTTCTTTTCTGCAATTTAATTTCTTGCCATTTAGATATCATATTGCTTGACTTGTTCATGATTGCTTCCCACAAGGTAGATTGAGCTGAAGGGTAAAGGATCAGAAAATTTAAAGTAGTGTGAATTAGTTGCTTTACTTTGAGTTGCTTTAAGTTCAGTTTTTACTTTCTTTTCATTCAGCAGCAAGGATACTGGGCCATTGTCATTAGTTCACTATTTTTCTTAAGAATTGATTTCGTTACAGTTGTTTTAAAGCTTTCTTTTTGAGTACTTTTAAGTTTTGAAAAATCACTGTAGAAATCACCATCACCACCCATCCATATTTCATACTTAACTTTCATTTTCGCCATCACACATTAGGGAAAGATAAATCCATAAACAACCAAAAAGAACTCAAAAACGACAAAAGACTAAGGAAATGGTTATCTAGTACATATAGTACACTTCACTTCGTCAGTTTACGAACCCCGGATTGACATTTTAAATAGCAATTTAGAACACACTAAATTGACCAAACAGGAGCCGAGGAGTTACACATGCTATGAAATAAGTGATGTTGAAAGAATTAAAAAATAAGGACTCTCTTTGGGGAATTATAATGAAATGTGAAAATAGGGCAACATTGCCACTAATTATACACTCCCAACTCGTGGTCTAACGGTAATTGTCCTTTACTCCCTTTTTACTCGCTTTTAATTCATTCGCGTGAGGATTCATTTCACTTTTGAAAACTAGTTGATGAACTTGGTGCAGGAAAGCTAGTTGATGAACTCAGTGCACGCAGTGCAGACCACACGATTAATACTATAAACATCAATTTGAGAGAAAGTGTATCTACTCCACACATGCTAACCAATTGTTTAATGAGGTTGATCCTTGGCTAACAATCACCTCCACTACATTAGCGAACAATTTGACATACAAATTGAAGTGCCCACCTTATGAGGGTTTCTCCTCAATTATTTTTAACAAAGTTACCTTCATCATGTGCAGGGTTCATTTTCATTTTTTTTGGTTGTGTGACCTAATATAAATGCATGTATTTTCATTAAAAAAACTATTTTTGTATTTTCTGATCTATATCAGTTCCACCATCCTCACGAGTCCACTTTGAAGCCAGTAATATAGGATGTGTTTCCATAGAATTGCATGTTAAACGTTTTAGATCTAGTTGTGGGATTGATGACTTTGAGGTCCCCACCACACCAACATTTTTTGGTAAAGTTCCACTGCAAGAGGCATCCACTGATTCACGTTCCTCAGCTTGTGATCATAAATATGATTCTTCCTTAACATTTTGCCTAGATTTGGACATATAGTCCTTATCATTAGCAAGTATGGATTTTCTTTCTTCACCTCACAGGATAATAATGATGAAAACAATGAAAAATGGAATTTTAGCTAACGTAGCCTTGCAGGTACACACACATATATTTTACTCTTTCATATTCACAAACTTAACCTATCAAATTCTCTTTTCTTTATATTCATTGACTTTCAAGCTTAATAAATAAAATTAGCCTAACACGGTGACTAAGGGTAAGACCTGAAAATTGTAGTTATCATGGACACCAAGAGATAAAGCACCTCCATGGATATCAGAACTGTAATTATCATGGGCCCTTTGTTTAGCGAACCTCCATGGAGATAAAGCACTAAATGCAATATTAACCCTTTGTTTATCTGATAATTATGGAATGTATATCTATTCTCTCAGAGATTAGTCTTAGGTATTCAAAAATAATTTCCCATTTATTTTAAATAGCCTTTAACATTGTTTATAAAGTAATTTATCACCATCACAATCACAATAGCAATTTTTTAAAGAAAAAGCTACATCCAAACTCCTTGAATATGCAAATAGATAGCCTCCACAAATGCAGGTGAAAGCATATTTTAACATATTTAAGGTGGATTAAAATATAATAATGAAAGACACAACAAAAATCTTAATACAACAATAGCTAAAATAATTTTATTTTTTTTTAAATATTAAAAATTACTATAAAATTATAAATTGACATTAACATTAATAAATAATTTATTTATTTATATAAAATCTCAATTTAATAAAGAATAATTACTTAAATTTATTTATTTATATAAAATCTCAATTTAATAAAGAATAATTACTTAATTTATTGATTTAGGTAGAATTTAATTTATATCAATTTTGTGGCTCAAAGGATTGAGATAAACCATTATTATCCCAGTCACTTAGGTTCATTCCTTTTCCCTCTTAAGTTCATTTTGGCAGCCTAGGACTCTTGACATAATACTTCCCAAAAAAAACCTATTAAAAAAAACACTAACACATCAGCTAGAGAAGGGTGCATTATTGTTTTGTTCTATGTCTGGAGGTCATTATTTTATTTTATGTGCCCATTTATTTTTGCAAGTAAAAGAAATATTCACCTTAAATAATAAAATGTGTAATATTCCAAATTCTTTGAAAAACCATTTGACTGAAATACAAATATATGGCTGTCGATGACCTGATAGCATGGTAGACATTCTATCCCATCTTTAGATTCAAATCCTCTTGGTAGTTTGGTGCCATTGTGCGTAGCCCTCTCAACTAGCTCGAATTTGAACAATCTTGGTTTGCAATCGCATAAACATTCCCCCAAAATCGATCCACGAGCCACCAGATCTCTCTCTCCACGATTTGCAACAGTTCATTTGCATTTCTTCGCCATCAAAACGAGTTCATGAAAGGTATTTTTCTGCAAGAGAGTGCTAAAATTGCAAAGCTCCATTATTTTTCTTGTTGTCGTGATGGATATTCAGAGCTTGATAGGAAAAATTGGCCATATTTCGACTTTCTGGAAATATTTCATTAAATAAGCCCCCCCCTGAACCTGATATCTTCCCGGGAGATCAGACCTGGAGATCATCCCATTAGATCAGACCCAGGGCTCATCCCCAGGTCTCTGACCCAGCATTGATCTTGATCTTGCTACAGTCGGAGATCTTATAACTCTATCTACAAGCATGGACCAGGATGCTTATGCCAAGGTTCCTCCGGATGGTCCAAGGCGAGGGAGGATCAAACCTAGAAGAAGATCTGAGTGGGTTTGCCATTTCGTATTTCTTTAAGAGGTGATCCTTAATCCCCTAACTCCCACCCCATTCCTAGTTGATGAGAGAAGTCCTGGCTGGCCCATGCTGCTATTGGTAGGTTGAAATCGCATATTTACTTGGCTCCTACCTAGAATCTAATTCCACTAGCTCTACCTTCTATACTGGCATGGAGACATTATGGGCAGGTTGAAATCGCCATAGAGAAGTTTTCACTTGGATGGTCATATCCATATAAAAATAATAAATAATAATATTTATTTTTAAGGTTACAGTCAAGCGAACAGTCAAGTCAAGACATCAAATTGGTGTATGAGACCCTTGTTTGTGGGACAAGGGACCCACCTTGTCCAAGACACCAAATTGGTGTATGAGACCTTTGTTTGTGGGACAAGGTGTCCCACCTCAGGGCAGGGATTGGGCAGGGATTTGACTGCTAAGTCTACGAAGGCATACATACTCTACCTGTGGTTTTGAACCTGTGACCTCTTAGAGAGAAAGACATGTTCTTAACCATTAAGCCCACTCAAGCCGTAGAAAAGTTAAACCACCTTCCACACCTGAACATCCACATTTAAAAAATGGAAACTGAGATCCACATTAAGCAAGCCAGCCTCAAGCAGAAGAAAGTCGACCGACAGGACACGCCGCAATAAACGCACCTGGATCCTGCAATGTAGAATCGAAGATCTGAAATAAGCCCCTTAATCAATCCAGAATAGGCCGTCCAAGCAAGCCATTAGAGATTTCAGAGAGAAGCTCTTTGTTTTATTTAGCGCCAGTTGAAGTGGAGAAATTTTTCCACATTCAGGGGTTACCTCTGTCCGCTATAGAAGGAGGTCTTGTAACCTGCTCTGAACGGCCAGTTTCTCTCTTTGAAAGTTTGCATGGAAAATCAGTGATGGGTCGAAAGTTTGGTGCAAAATGATACTAGCCGTAGAGCCAACAAATTTCCAAAATTAGATCCAACTTCGCCAATTAAAAACTGTAAACAACCTGAAATCCTTCCGAAGCACCCCGAAAAATGAAGTATGTTACTACTATGCTACCTTTCTATAGCCTAGAATTATTTCATTTATTGCTGTAATATCCGTGTGATATAGTCGTGTTTCAAGCATTTGAAAGATAAACAGTGTGCAAAATTGCGCATCCAATCTCTGAGGGGAAGGACGAAAGGAGAGAAAGTTTAATTGACAAAAAAAGGAACTATTTTAGATAGGTACGATCGCTGCACGAAGTCATTCGAAGTTTTCAACGTCAAAATTGAATGAATTTTTTAAATATTCAATTGTTAAAGGTCAAAAGAAGATCAAAAAACGAAATTTTAAGTTCTTATTTTTTATTTTAAAAAAAGTAAAAGGGCCTTTTCGAAATGTTTTTAGAAAGGATATTTTGAGTTAAAAAAATAGTTTTTTAAAGGTTTTTTAAATATAAGGAACTTTGTTTTAAATGGATTCAAAGCATTGGTTAAAAGGCCCATGTAAATTGAAATTTGATGGTATCATTTGAAAGGGGATTATGTAATTTTATAGAAATGATTCATGTTATCTTTTAATGTCTTATAGAGCTCATTTAATTTCTTTTAAAAAGAAAGGGGTGTTATGTTGGTTGTAAGAATTGTAATATTGTCTTTTCAGAAATAAAAACAAATAATATAAGAGGGGTTTGTGAAATCATTTTTTCTGTAGAGAATTTGTAGGTTGACTTCATTTTTCATCCAATTGATTATGAGACTTTGTCATAAGAAAAAAAATCCAATATTTTTTAGTTAATCAAGCATAAGTTCCCAAAAGTTAAATAGTAACTGTTGTTGGATATGTAATTATCTCACCACCTACTTCATATAGATGCTCAGCTAGAGTTGGACATCCCACTCCCTGTTTTAGATTTCTTTGTTTAATTTAGCAGACGCAGTTCCATTTTTGATTTGTATTGTTTTCCTTCAAGTGGTATCAACGCTGACCCTGGCTCTACTCCCTCGCGGGAGGGCCCAGGGATGAGAGTAGAGAAATAATTTAAGTGGTTTCTCTTTCCATCGACTCATTAGAGCTAGAGCTACCATGTTATGGAAATAAACTATAGAAGTTGATATTGTCGCCCATATTCACTCATTTGAAGAGCTTGTGAGGTTGAGTTGCATGGAGTTTAAGAACCATGCATGAATGAGCTTTGTGTTATTCGTTGTGTAAAAGGAGATGTGGAACCCGTGAGCTTTGTGTGTCAAAGCCGATGTGTTGTGTGTAAATCACCAAGTGAGTAGTGTGAATATTGAATTTTTAGATCTGTCTAAGGATATGAGAGTCATCATCGATTCGTTTTCCTGGAAAATTGTTGTGTGCAGCTGTTGAAGAAAGGACAAAACTCAACAAATCTCTGACTATGTTTTATTTTTTACATTGTTTTCTTTCAGCCATAATGAGGTCTAGACTATGACCCGATGTTTTGTTAGAGTTTTTGTTTCCAATAAGGGAGCTCACAATTTGCTCCTAAAGTCCATGGTTTGTTCAGAAGAATTTACCCTATGAAATAGTAAATGCATCCACGTGAGTGTGGAAGATTGTTTCTGAGATCCAGCTTTGATCATGTCCTCCAAAGGCAACGATTTCTGTTTGGATGCTTAGCGTAGTGAGGCCCACATTGTCTTTTGCCTCATCGTCATTTAGCTTGAAGTAATTTGTGAAGTATTTATCACTCTATTGGTGTTGCAATTCTTGTTGAGAATTTGGAATATTGATAAAAGGGGACACACAAATTTTTCTAGAGTCGTTGTCAATGAAGAGAGGGAACCTGTTATCTCAAAATTAGACCCTGATAGGCTGCTGGTCAGGTTGATTCTAAGTAACTATTTCAAACCTGCTTTAGGCTGAGGCTTAGCCTCCTCAACCTGAGAGGGCTCTCTCTGGGTGTAGTAATGATTTTGATTAAAACTAAGATGGCTAACTCTTGTAGAACAACTGTGACAAATATGAATGCTGGAAATACATTAAACAAGTATCCATTGGGCCTATGGAGTCAACAACACTTCAATATAACAAAGATCTTGACCTTACATGGAAATCAGGGCATTCAGCATTTGAAAATTCAGAACACACACTCATATGGAACCACACAGTTTACAGATGCATACAGGAAATCAGAGCACATTCAGTGAATTCTGAGTGATTATACATCCATACCACTGTAAACAAAACTAAGAAAAGGACAACATCACACATTCTGAATATAAGAAATCCTTCATGAATCCTGAGAAGTAAAATCAAAATTATATTACTGAAAGTGAATCTTTACATAAGCCAAATACTATGCTCTGTTATAAATTTTTCCAACCTTGATTACATTGTTGTTTCAGCTATATATAGAGTTTTTATTCTAACTGATCGAGATTCCTCCTCCAGCATGAGGGGAATTCGAAAACTACTTCTAATGACACCTATCAACCATTTAACTAACTAATAAATACAACAAAGTGCTAATTGGAGTTTTTTTAGAGATCTAAATCAACTATGACTCTAACTCCATATTACATGCATGATGGCTTCTCTTCGTTCTTTGACATCTGGCCCTCTTTTAGTTTAGCTGAGATGGGTGTTTTAATATTAATGCTCCATGTTGACCTTGGATGCTGAATCTTTTTTAACTGCTCAGAAATATTAGGAGATTACCCTTACTTCTCGGCTTCAGTTTTCCCCAAAATATTCGAATGCACAGAAGCATGACCTTTAGCCTTTAATTACCCAAATGTAGAAGACTGCCACGTCCCTGATGCGTTGTAAGCTTTTCCCATGAACATATGTGCAGGAAAAAGTTTCTTGCAGGCAAACCGTTTGATATACCCTGAACTGTGGTAAAGGAGTTCACTTTACGACAAAAATTGGATTTGAATATTAAACCTTTTTAAGTGTCCACCTGTCTTGACCTAATTGATTGTTGACAGCTTCAGATGATGTCTTGCATGCCCTTTGGACGTTTTCCTTTCAAAATTCCCACTTATGATTCAAACTGTTTGAATTGCGTAAAAATCATCACCTTCAGCAGTTTCGTAGCGCGCTACGAAACTGCTAAGTTTTTTTTAAAACAGCTTGCTTTTGACCCGAGAGCTTTATTAGCCGAGTATTTGATTGCCAAAACTCCCTTAAACTTTCCACATGTTGAACAGGGATTTATATTTCCTCAGAAAGATAAGATTAAGCAAATTTGTCAAAATTTTGGAAACAAAACCTTACTTGAAATGAAAACTTATTTAGCAGGTAGCTGGCTTAGCTGCGCCTTCAGATCTTCAATTCGTTTCCTCATAGCCTTATTCGCAGCTCTCAATTGCATATTGATCCTTCTTATGTATTTGGCTTCTTTGATTGCTGGTACTGTCCATGTGTGAAATTGTGAATGGCCATCAACCACTGAATTCAGCTGAGTTTCTACAGCTTCATTCCCTTCCCATAGGGTTTTATAATATTTTGCATGTATGGCTGCATGTTTTCTAGCGGCTTTCCTCAATTTAGCAATTTCATACTTAGCTGATTCCAATTGTCTCTGTATGGCTGCTATATTATCTTCTTGAGATGCAATGACTATTTTGCCCGTGTCTTTTTGTATCTCTTCCCCTGTTTCCTCTGTTCTTGGCAGTGCTTCCTGTACTTGCTGGAATCTCCTTGTCATAGGTCTTCTTGGTTTAAAAATGAACTCTTCAGCTGGAACATCAAATCTAAGCCTTTTTGAGGCCTTGGATTTCTTGGTGCTTTCTTGTTCTGACTGCATCAATTCGACTTGAACTGGTATAGACTGCTCAAATTCAATAGCCTGCAATAAATCATTTAAACTTGCCTTGGACACTGGGCTTTCTTCAACTGCTATAGCTTTACCTTTTTCCTTCATTATTTGACTTCTTGTTCTTACCCTTGAGACTGCTTCAGATGTGCTTGTTTCAGGTACAGTCTTTTTACCCTGAGCCTTTTCCTTAGTTGATTGCTGAGCTTGATCTTGGATGATGAGTGGCTTCAGTGGTTTTCTTACTTGTGATCTTACTTGTGACTTTGTAACTCTTTTAGCTCTTGCTTCTGTTTGAAGCTCAGCTATTGTAAAATCCCTGGCAGGTTGGGGAGTGAGGCCAGTCTGGCTTTTGAAACCAGCCATAAAAATGAATGAATTCCAATCCCTGTCTATCTTTTGAAGCCCATCTAAAACCAGTAGTTTAATCAAACCATGATGAAACAAAGAGGTTTCACAGTCCTCTTTCCTCAGCTGTACCTTATCACACATCTTACTCAAACTACGGAACAGATAAAAAGGTAAATCTATGGAGACTTTCCCGGTGAAATGCAAAAGTAGTTTGAAATGGTAAGAATAAACCTTGTTATACCTTCCTTCACAAGTCAAATATTTTTGTATGCAGGTGAGTAAGAGAGCATAATGTTCTTTGACATAATTCCTGGGCACTGCCTTACTTAAATCTTCATTTACATAATCATCCTTCAAAAACTCCTTGCAGGGATTCATGTCAAATTTAAAATTTTTGAACCATTCCTCTTGTCCTCTTGGGATCTCTGTCACAGCAGATATCACTTCTGGAGAAACCTGCACTTCTAACATGGCTACCTTTGAATTCAAACCAGTGAAGTTAAGTGTGAATTCCTTAGTTACCTGTGCATGTCCTCCTTGTAATTTTTTGCAAAAGTTCCAGCACCCGACCTTTTTAAACGCTTTCTTCACCTCTTCATTTCTCAGCGTTATATCCAGGCCTTCGGGTTCAGTCCTTAGACATTTGCCGGATCTGTGCTCTTTTTTCTCCATGGATTCTTCCAAATCTTCACACACAAAGACTACCAGTTCCGGTTGGATATCAGCCTCGCTTGAATTTTCAACCTCGCTTGAATTTTCAGCCTCGCTTGAATTTTAAACTCTTCCGTTTAAAACCTTTCAAGATACAATCTTGCAGATTTGTCATTCATGCAGAACCTACGGCCATCATTATGGTTTATGCATGGTAAAATTTCTTGGGAATAATAACTTGTGCATATCAACAGATCTAGTGGTGGTGACAGTGGTAATGAGCGTTAAAATGTGATAAGAAAGGTATATGAGCTGACATGAGAAGACATGGCTGATGACTCACCTAACGGACTTGACATTCTGGGAAAGATTCGCTGCGGAATGTACGAATCCATGATTTCGCAGCGCTGTTAGTTTTGAATTTTAATGATGCGCTGCGAAACTGCCTAGTTATGATTGCGCTACGAAATTGGCGAATTGGAATAGCGCTTACGAAATCACGAAAAGGCACGGTGACTCACATAAGACAAGAGGTGGCTATAGAACAATGATGGATAGAGGGGAACCAATGGGAGTTTAGAACAACTTGAGTTTAAAACTCTTTTAAAAACTCCAAATCCTACGGGAAGAAAATTAAATATGAAAATTTGAAATTAAACTAGCACAGACCTTTGTCATCGGGCTAGGATAGAAAATTACATGTATCAATTTTTAGTTCTAAGTGATAACAGAACCCATAAGTTATTTGGTGTAGATAGTTTGGTAGGCTGAAGCCCTCATCAATCGTTTCGACATCAAGAACCAGCAACGTGAGCCAACAATACCGTCCATGCATGAGCAATACCCTTCAAAAGGGTGAAAGCACTGACTTTAATGACGTATGTGTATGTAACATTTCGTGGAACATATTCCCTGTGGAGCAGTCAACATTCGAGCGGTTAGCGAGGAGAAAATTTCATGTGGTGTGGTAAGAATGGAATCGTTTACATGTTTTTAAACCTACACATTGAGTGGAGCCTACAGTGTGAGGCTATATTTAATATGATTGAAATGACAGAAATCCATATGTTTGTTTTATTCTTTGAATTCATCCTTTAAATTAAAGTGGGATACACAAAATTTGAGACATTGAAGAGGAGGGGCTTTGAAGTAAATTAAAGAGTTCATGAAAGCACCATTAGTGTGCATAATTTTAAAGAAGATGAGGTAAAGTAGACAGTGACATCTTGGGATGAAATTTAAATGAGCTTATATATTTGGGTATATAATTGAACTTTGTATTTGTTGTATCTAACTTGAGATTATTGTAATAAGGCATTGTGTTGTAAAGGGTGCATGATCAGTAGTACCCGACACCCTAAAGTTGATTTCTCAGGTGTGTTGTAAGCCTTGTTGAGTAAGACAGATAGTGTTTATCCCTCTTAGGAAGAGAGAGGATGTGATATCAAGTTGTGGAATTGACCAATAGATAGATACAGAAGGTGTACTTGTATCTATGCTTGATTTGTAATTGTTGAGTCAGGAATGTAGTGTTTATCCCTCTTCGTTAGAGAGAGGATGTGACATCAAGTTGTGGAATTAACCACTGGGTAGATACAAGGGTGGTAAGTTTACTCGTATCTAAGATTGATGTGTGATTGAGGAAGTTAAAATGTGAGATGGAACCTGAAGTTAAGGAATCAAGTCGGGAAGAGTTTAACATGATCGATGAACCATGTAGGTGAAAAGGATTCCTAGAGAATTGGCGAGTAGAGTGGATGGTACCCATGTACCTCGGTAGATGGATTTCTTTTTATATGGACATCAGTAATCAATTGTATGCAGGTACAAGAGAGAGAAGAAGAATACCTATTGTGATGAAAGCCCAAAGAGAATATAATAACAACTAAAGACAATGTTTTTGGAGTTCTACAAATTACAAGATCAATTGGTATACATATTTAGAAAATCCTCAACAAATTTTTTTCGTGACATAATTAAAGGGGAGAATGTTGGATATGTAATTATCTCACCACCTACTTCATCAATGCCACACCGCCTCAATCTTCACCCTTCACTGCCTTCGCCATCACCGCCTCAACACAACAAAGTTCGAAGGGCCAACACCATCTGGCCTCATCAATACTCGAAGAGGCAAATTTAATTTATGTAACTGACTCTTATTTGTATAAATATAGATGCTCAGCCAAAGTTAGATATCCCACTCTGTGTTTTATATTTATTTGTTTAATTTAGCAGTCGCAGTTCCATTTTTGGTTTGTACTGTTTTCCTTCAACTGTCTCTATCCAATTGCCCATTATGTAGGCAAGCATATCACTGATTTTAATAAGCCTTGGCATTTTCATCTCTACCTGGATAAGGAAGAAAAATGCAAACGAATAATTGTCAATATTATCCCTAGTTGAATGGACAGGTAAAAACCACTATTTCCTTAAATTAGTTTCTTCGTTTACCCCTATAATAAGTTATTGTGTCAGGTTTTTGAACTCTTCCTTAACACACATGAAAGTCATATGCAGTTTCTGCAATGGTATTGAAAAATTGTAAGAATTTCTTGCACAAGAACATTCTTACAGTCCTTGCTTCTCAATTCTTCTCAATGCCCAGAAGATGCTGCAATGAGAATTTTGTCCAACCATCCAAAATAGTAAATAAATAGCTACTCCTTCCTTAGTCATGTAGCTATTGTCATATGATTAACAAAGAAAAGATTTAACTGTGTCCTTAACATTAACATTGAGATGATACACACTAAATCCTGCCATAGTCATTATAGCTCTCCATTTTCCTGTAAATTCATACCTCCGAATCCTTTCTACTCTCTCACAAGAAATTATGTTCACTGTGTCTCAGGCAAGGCATTGTTTTTCAAAATTCATATGATCTCTACTATCTCATTTAATTGTAGCATCTAGAGAATCAAACACCGATGAGTAATAGTTTAATGGTTCCATGAACCAGTGGAAGAAAGGTGTATTTTTAGTGTTAACCTCTTGTTCTACTACTATGACTACTATAGGGTTGAGAGACTTCAATATCCTTAGAAGTTGGTCATATGGGTTCTTTCTAGACACACTTTCATCAGGCATGTGATGCAGTTGGAATGCAAAGTTGACTACTAAAACCTCATCTGGATTTATCTTAAGCATCCATGGTTGGACATCTGATTCCACATCCATATAGTGGCTTATCTTTATGTTGGGATCTGATTCCACATTAAGACTCTCCTTCTAATTATGTGTGTGTGGACGAAGTGGTTTATAAGGCATTACATGTGCCCAAAATTTTGCCAATCTAGAAGTTCTCGGTATGATGCGATGGCATCCTCCTGCACTCTATTATTAACATCATCAATGGTTTTAGTGTTATGCCTTGTAAACCCTCTTTGGTTTGTGCTTGTTATTTATGGTGTCCATGATAATTACAGTTCTTAGGTCTTACTCTTAGTCACTATCTTAGGCTGATTTTATTTATTAAGTTATGCTAATTTGGAAGTTCTCGGTATGATGTGATGGCATCCTTCTGCACTCTATTATTAACATCATCAATGGTTTTAGTGTTATGCCTTGTAGGCCCTCTTTGGTTTGTGCTTGTTATTTATGGTGTCCATGATAATTACAATGAAGACATTTTTCACTGTGGGGTTAGGGTGAGAAGACATTGTTCACCCCAACCAATGGTGGTTGTTTATTTTTGTTGTCCTTCACCTAATAAAAAATGGCCACGTGGAATATGGGCAATGCAAACTGTTGTCTTCGTTGTCCACTGACCAAGCAGTAGACTAGCGAAAACGCATCCCCACTCTCTTCACTAGTAAGAAAGGCTCAAGAGTCAAGATCCATGCCGAATGTTGATATTACAGGTAGCCATTACTTTTATGAAGTCTAGGCTTCATCTTCCATGGTTGCGATGGCTACTGTAGAAGATTGTGATAATTTGACAAAGATCTTCATCTGCATCATTTTCAGGATTTGGTACAAGGGTGTTTGATTCACGAAGTGTTTGACTTATGGAAATCGTCTCTGTCTTTGAAATTCGTAGACTAAACAGAAAGGGTGAATGACTTTTGTGCCATCACCACAACATGGTTTTTTTGGCATTCTTTATTAGATTCCCTATTTAGTATTAAACATGTAAGAGCCATTTTTTGGCAGAAAATAAATGGGGAAAGAGGTCTTCATGAACTTTCTGGTGACAATATTTGATCTAGAATCCACTAAATCAATGACTGCAAGTCGAATTCAGGTACCCTTTTGATTGTTTTTTCCATTTCAACTATGCCCATGATCAGAATTTCACACCCATATGCATTTTTTGTCTAGAAAAAATATATGTTATCCTTTTACATAATTGTTGTTATAGGTTGGGAGCATAGAAATTCCCAAATATTTTTCCTTCGAAGGTTGAATTCCTCATCACGCCTGTGGAAAATATGGAAAATCGATGACCCAAATTGTATTAGTAGAGTTTGGAAAATATAATTTGGTTTTTTGAGTGAAAATTATGGCAAAACCAGGTTTGGGAATACTAAGAAAGCAACTTCGCATACTGTATAATATAGGGTTTGTTGTTTTGTTGTTTTTCTTTCTGACTGCAAAAAACCTTGTGAAATCCCCTCTTTTCCTCTATGGGGATTCTTCAAAAGCCTCTTTTAGATGGAGCTCGAAGAGATTTGAATCCAACAGTGGCCCAAAAGCATCACAAAAATGGATCTTTAATAGAGATAATTCAGTTTTGGATATAGACCATAACAAGTAAAAAATTGTTATTCAAAACCCATCATAACCAAGCCTTAATTTTTAAGGAATTTTGGCTAAAATCCTATCCGATAAGCAACAACACCTTGTAACAAAAAAATCATAAGAAACAAGCCTTGTGCTACCAAATGGGTTGGAAACAGTCCAAAATGTTTAGTCTGATTCTCTATATGCAGGATTGAAATAACACACATGATATGGAAGTCCACAAGCAGTGCACATTCGGGGGAAGTTTTGAGTACATATCATTTTTCTATTGCACATGTGACAAATGGCCCATCTTTGGCTGTCATCTTAGCTCTCTAGCTGGTCGCGTTATTCTATATGTTGGGTAACATTGCGATAAATTAAATTTTTTGTTCTTTAGACAAATTGTCCAAGATTCTGAAGCTACCACCAACAATGGCACGAGTGAATCTTCTTCCTCTTGGAAATGGAGCACCTCATCTGTTTGAAAGTATTGCTACTTTTATGGGGGTGACACTAGTGAGGTGGGACCCAATACTATTTTAGGAGGAGAAATTTTTATTACATGTGTAGTGGCTGGATTGGTTTCTCTATTCATTGTGGGTTCACGTGCACAGATTGATCGCCAAATGTTTATACAGGATATTTGTTTCTTCTTATTGACCCTTGCTTCGCTTTTTCTGATTTTGTTCATTGGAAATATTAATTTTTGGGGAGCGCTAGCTTTTATTTCAATATGCATACACTCTTGCAGCAAATGAATTTATGAGGAAACAAACCCGAAACTTAAAGTGGGGTTAAATGACACCCATGCAGTCTTTCCATGGAAGTACTATTCCTATCAGTTGTGAAGATGAAGATGATTCCATGTATAGTCCTTTGTTGGATTTATATTCAACTACAACATTTGTTGCTAGTCATGGACGCTTGGAGACTTCATTGCATCAGTGGATGTGGGCGTCAAATGTAACTATTTTCTCAAACCAAGGATGTCAAAGATAATAGAAGAGACTAGGCCCCTATGGGGATGGAGTGAGGACAGCGAAGATTATCAAAGAAGGTGTTCTTTATTTGTCTTTCTACAGTGCATAAAGTGCAAAAGTATAAAATACTAAAGGCCAAAACATTTACTTTGGTACAAATTTCAAATAATCCAAGGAAAAATGTATTCCTCTTTCCTTCCTTCTACCATTTAGTTCCATCATCTTTCCCAAATCTTTGCCTAGGTTCATGTTAGAATAACATTAATTTCCTTTTTCCTTGACTAATTAAGACTCCAACACGAATTTACATAACCCTTAACATTGATGTTTGTCAACTGGTTAGGATAGAGGATGTCAAAGATAATAGAAGAGACTAGGCCCCTATGGGGATGGAGTGAGGACAGCGAAAATTATCAAAGAAGGTGTTCTTTATTTGTCTTTCTACAGTGCATAAAGTGCAAAAGTATAAAATACTAAAAGCCAAAACATTTAATTTGGTACAAATTTCAAATAATCCAAGGAAAAATGTATTCCTCTTTCCTTCCTTCTACCATTTAGTTCCATCATCTTTCCCAAATCTTTGCCTAGGTTCATGTTAGAATAACATTAATTTCCTTTTTCCTTGACCAGTTAAGACCCCAACACGAATTTACGTAACCCTTAACATTGATGTTTGTCAACTGGTTAGTATAGAGATTTCACCAAAAATATAGAGTCTGTACACAAAATAGAACAAAATGTAGATATCATCTAGGGCATAATCTATTTACTCCATCACTAACATATTAGATAAATCATAATACTCAGAATCTTCTAATAGATCTAACCATTATTTTTTGTATTCTATTTCTCATAACCTAACATATTCATACCATCTCCATTTTGTTCTCACACGATCTCTTTATCACATAAACGAATTCAACTCTTCATGGTACAAACCCATTCATCTTATATATGTTTACTTAATCCATAATTTACAACAGTTAATTGATACTGACACAAGAATATCACCCCTCAATCCACTCTCCCAACTCTTAATCAAAACGTTATAAGGTTTTTTAAGCCATTGACCTGAGCTTCTAAGTCAAACTTTATGCTTACATCGAGATAGTACAATACAATGTCAATCTGCATCTCCACACTTCAATCTATAGTCAATCCAATTGGGATAAAACACTCCAACTCCATGAGTTTTCAATTTACTTGTTTGATGACAGCCTATGTTAATAATAGATTATAATATATACTTGTATAATGTCATCCTATACTGGCATTAGTCACTGTGACCTGCATGTAGTCTTCACTCTCTTATAATATGTGCTTATCTATCTCAATCCTGGTTCAATCCTCCTTTTTCTCAATTTATGATTGCATATTAACCAACTAGTAAAAAATTCGAGATTTTTCAGGTTCAAATATACAACTAAAAAGTTACAAATTTTCAAGACACAAAAATTCTTAGGTATAATTATACAATTTTACGCCTAGATAGGTTAGCGTTTGGCCTTAATCCCAATATTTTCTTCACTCTTGGAGAAGTTCTATAGCCAAGTTTCCATGGCTATAAGTATATACATCTTTAAGGCACTCCCTTCATCGATTTTGTTCACAATGGAAAGTTGATCATTATTCATCCTCTGAGCACTTACTTGGCATATTGCATCCATAATATCTAGGAAGCCTTGTTTGAAAGAAAATCTCAAAGTCCCTCAAGCATTACCTGATGACAATAGCTACTATGGAATAAAACCTAGAAAATCCTACTTGTTTCTCCTCTACAACCACTTCTATCTTATTATACTTTATTTGTGTAAGCTCCTCATTATTCTACTCCTTTTTCAAGGAAACCTTGTGTTCATATTCAAAGTTAAAATCTTTAAAATGCCCTATCCTTTTCAATGATGCCATCAGTTAATTGAACACCCATTTCTCTCCCACTTAAACAATTATCCACTCTTCCTTAATTAGTGTTTCACTTTCATGGTAAGTCCAACAAAATCCATGTAACAAGCAACTAATCCCCAAAAACAAGTTCAGTTCATCCAATCGATCAGGTGAGTTAGTTATTTGTCAAACTCAAGATCATGTGTGCACGGGGATTAATGACCTCTTCAACTCGGGAATATATTTGGGTTTCTACATTTTTCATCTTTGGCAAACCATCAACTATTACTTCTCTATGCTCTCTTGAAAATAGTTCTTTTACGAGTTTGATAGTTTATTTTTTTGCTCAAGTAGCCTTTTCCCCATGCTCAATGAATTGTCAATGCATTTCTCTTTGTTGTCTAAATTTCGTCACACTATTAGAGTGTTGTGACCTCAATCCAAATTCCAATTAGTACCATGATGAAATCCCCATCTCAAATGCACAAACTATATCGGTTGCTATGAAATCCCTATCTCATTCATCTCATGTCCAACCAAACAAAAACTTACAATATTGATTTTACATCTCCTAAAAGCCACATCAGATAACCACACCTCTAGTGAAAAAGGAATGGTTTTTACACAATATTCTAATTCTAACAAATCATGCAAATTACTAGAGATTTAATTAGTAATTAATCCCAACAAAGTGTATGGTCCTAAAGCCACCTCATAACACCAATCATTCATGAGTATTGTTTTTGGATTTTATTTTTTAATCCACTACAAGACTAGCATTGGGAAAATCAATGAGAGCATTCAGAGTGCTTGTTGAATTCATAGAATATTGAAGTGTTCAACAACCATTTTATTGTTGGTCATTGTACTGAAGAAAACTAAAAAGAGTATTGAAAGAAAGGAGACCAATATATAAGTTCCAACACCATTTCTAGCAAACCTTAAGATCCATTATCTACATATACAATATCTAGAATATTGGAATTCTCAAAAACCATTACAATCGTTGGACTTACAGTACTCTAATTGGTAAAGAAAGTAATTAGAATAACTAGAAAATCAGAATTACCATTGGGAAAATCAATGAGAGCATTCAGAGTGCTTGTCGAATTCATAGAATATTGAAGTGTTCGACAACCATTTTATTGTTGGTCATTGTACTGAAGAAAAATAAAAATAGTACTAAAAGAAACGAGCCCAATATATAAGTTCCAGCACCATTTCTAGAAAACCTTAAGATCCATTATCTACATATACAATATCTAGAATATTGGAATTCTCAAAAACCATTACAATTGTTGGACTTAAATACTCTAGCTGGCAAAGAAAGTAATTAGAATAACTAGAAAAACTAGTTTCACTAGAAAAGTACACTCCAAAGCTAGTAAGAGTCAAGGTCTGGATAATTAGCTAACACAAGACTTTTCTAGGTATCAAATTCCTTACTTCACCAGGGATGAAATTCATTACACATTAAAAATATAAAAAAATACTTAAATCATTGTCAAGCAGGTTGTGGTCAAGCAGTAAATCAAGTGATTACAAAGACTTGGGTTCAACCCCACCAAAAACACATTGTTGTGCTAACACAGCCAATTTTTTGTGCTATCTTGTGATACCTCATGGTCAAATGAGCCTCAGTGGTTTGTCCTATGCAGGAAGACAAGACCAAGTGCAAGCCCTTAGTTCTTTTGTTGGAATAAACATCCCTCAAATAAAACTCCTTAGCCAAACATTTCTGGCCAATAAGGATTGTTCCCCAAAGGGTATTTAACCAACTAAAAAGCACACTTTAGAGTACACAATCCATACTTATTGGTTAGATGTCAAATGATAGAGGGAATCCTCTGACAACTCTAAGCACTATCTATTCAACTCAACATTTTTTTGGATAACATCTTGACATCCTCTCCTATTTACATCCTACCTTGTAGCATCAAAACATGCAAGTTTCCTTAATACAATAAACATATTATTACCAATCACTTTTCTCTTTGGGTTGTCATCAACAATCACCCAACATCTATCTTACTAGCTTAATCAAATTATCCCCTATTCATTAGATACAATGCCACTCGATCACTGTACTTCTTTGATTGGAGTTTTGTTACACAAGTTACTATTCTGGAACTATTAATCTGCTCCACGAATTTTGGATTTGTCTTGTCATGGAAACATTGGTATTTTCTGCATTATTATTGGTACACTCATCTAATATTGGTTTATCTCAACAGGACTTGATCTACCTGCTTAAGCCTATCTCACTTCTTTGGTTGCTCGATTCCCTAGTAGCTTCATTACCAGACATGTACAAGTGAGATGGAAAATATTTCTTTGGCTCAAATATGTCAATAATTTCTTTGGAGAGATGCCTCAGGGTTCCAATATAACTGCATGCTTATAGGTACCTACATTCTCACCATAGCTTGGGAGATAAAATAATTCAATTATGGTGCAACCTTAAATGCATGACAAAAAAAATTCAAACTTATTCTTTTGTAACTTCAAATTTCACCACTAGCAAACGGAACAAGAACCTGGGTCAGGTGCAGTTACTAATAAATACCCTAGTGAGAGCATTACAAATTAGACCCAAGAAAAATCCCCCAAAAAAATCAATCTTATTCTTTTGTAACTCCAAAATTCACTACTAGCAAATGGAACAAGATCCTGGGTCAGCTATAGTTACTAATAAATACTTTGGTAAGCTCTGCAAGGGTTATGAAAAGTTTCCAGACGTTGTACATTTTGGAATTGATTGAAGAGGGTGGGTGTAGTAAGCTGGTTGTTACTCAACAGAACCTCCTGAAATCCCTCTGCATTAGCAAATCCCTCAAGGATTTTTCCAGGAAAATTATTGGAATGCAACCAGACCTAAGTCGGGGTTATAATCCCTGCAAGCACATCCAGACCAAACTCGACTGTGAGGTGTGCTACTGGAAATTAGCAATGAATACTTGCAAATTTGTGTCACTGAGGTTACTAGGAATAGTCCCCCTAGATAATAGATAATTATAGGGCAGACTGAGAACCTACAAGCTTCCCAAACTCCCCAAAAATGAGGGAATTTCCCTCTTAAGGATGGTGTTATAGAATGACAAGTTGGTGATTTTTTGGGAACCCAATATATCATTACACAATCTCCAACTAGTGGATTTGTTCAACAAATTGTTGTTTAAATATATCCTACTTAAACTTGTCAAGTTTCTGAAAAAAATCATAAATTTATAGTTTATATTTAGTTTGTCTATATATTTAGCTTGAGTCTATTAAAAAATAGAGCTTTAAATCATATCACCTAAACATACTTAAATACAAGCCAAAATAGGCATCGTAACATGGCTCAACTAGTTCACACACAAAAAGTATGCCATTTTCAGATTCGTTGAAGCTGCTTCTGGTCTAATTACCTTCAGTTATTGGGACAAGATCATCTCTAGATTCCTGAAGACAATCTAGTTTAGTACTCTCAATATATGAATATATTCAATATTGAGTCTTGTGCTTGGTATGTTATGTCCACTATTCTGCATTAAAATTTTGATGTTTGATGTGTGATCCCATTTTATGATATTCTAACAGGCAGGTAAAGGCCAAACAAGGTTGATGGTAATGTGCATATCTTGTATACACTGGTGCCCCTGTTGAGGAGGCATTGCAGTTGTATAAATACCACAAAATCCATGTCAAGGAAGAGGTATGTTGCATGCACCATTGCTGAGAGTATCATGATAGACTTTACATTATGAACTTTCATGACTTAAATTACTATTTGATTTTGTATTAGGTAACTATTGGAATCCAACGGTGCTGTGTTGGGTACTCCACAGATTGAATGAAAAGGAGGGGCACCTGAATTTCAATATCGAAGAAAGGTAGCTCTTAGTCCATTCACATAAGCATATGAAAAGAGAAACTAGTCTAACCAAACCTAGAGAGATTTCATCACTCTCTCCCTCAAAGCTTCTGCAATAATTTGACTAGTGATGTTTTAGTATAAGTCATTAAAGCTTTCCATAATATCAGGCAATGCTGCTTCAAACTTTGTCCTATATGCAGAAGAATTTTTCACAAGAGCACTACTATTGTGAAGAATATCAGAAACTAACATGAGCCTTGCAACTTTAGTTGGAATAGTCGTCTCCTTTAGAGTCAAAGACTCTGTAAGTACCTCAACTAACTTGCCAGTTGCGTCGACATTGTCTAGAGAAAACCCCATTGCTTCTTTTATCTGATTTCTCTCCAAGGTTAAAGCATAAAGCATGTCCTCAAATTCATCTCTTTGGCCCTCTGTTAAGGCACATTCCTGATCCACTGTCCTGGTCCTTCTAGTAGCGTAAGTTGCAGTTGAGGCTTTCTCATGCTCATGGACACGTTCAGATTTAATCACATGAGTGGGGGAACTTAGACATATTCTGAATTGATAAACAATATTGTTGTGGAAATATGTCTATAAGAGTTATTGCTTGCAGTGAAAGCTGCATATTTTTTTCACAAGCATGAAACAAATCATATTACAAAAATTCGAGGGAGGGATTGCTTTAAAAAGTCAAATTTTAGCCTACCTTTAGGATGGGTCAGTTCCTATGGAATCATAAAGCACCTAAATATTGATTTTATGCAAGCCAACAAAAATAAATGTATACCAAACTAGAGCAATCAAAGCTATAGGTACAATGTTGAGATTTGGATTTGAAACGCCTTTGGACTATATAAGTTTTCAAGTAATTTCTGGAAAGGACAAACCATAGTCTTTTAGCTATAGACCCAAGATATTCTTGATTTTTTTCATAAAATTATAAAACGTGGAGAATCTGAATCTCAATGCAAGTTAAAGGCGCTTGATATTCATACATGCTTTGTTTTCATCATTATTATCCTCAACATGTTCTATTTTTTAGAGTGAGATTTCATGAATTGGTACATGTGTTTTCCCACATTTTTGTTTATATATCCCACACAATTGGAATCCAGCTACATTTGGCCTCCTCTACTTCCCTAGGCTACATGTGTTAAAGAGGGTACAAAACACTAATGATATGTTCTTTTACCATAAGTTCTCATTTTTTGGATGGATTCTGTGGAAATTTTACGCATGCCAATTATGTGGCAGGAAATAATGTTCCATTATTCATTTTTATCATCCCCTGTTTCTGAGTTAGCATGCTTCTATTGTACTAGTTCATTAAGCCTATGTCATGTAAAGATTGAGTTGAGTGGGTTTTACATTTGATTTCCTTCGAGCACACAAATACCACAACCGTGTCATTTTTCTTTCCTTGGTTAATATATTGCATCATTGTGTTTGATAATTAATTCATTATTATTTTATGCACAATAAATATCTATCAAATAACAGAGAAGGATGACCTGGTTGTTTTAGAGATATATAATATGAATTGATTAAAAATTCATAGGGCTATTTCGATTCTCATCTTTCTATTTCACTTCTTTAGAGAAAACTATATATTCAAATACAAACTCAATTCAAATCAAAGAAAAATAGATAATCCTAATTATGAAGATGTTTCTCTCTCCATACCTTGCAATGACATTATTTTTCTGAATTATACTTGAATTTCACTACCTGGATTTATATATTTCTCGTAGCACCAAATTGACATCATGGTAAACATACAAAAATCCTGTTAAATATGACCTGAAGATGATTCAAAGAATATTACATTTAGTCTAAGCACATTGCAGAGTAATTTCTGAGGTGTGAAGTTTTATTACACGCAATGTTTGTTTGTTTGTTTTGGTTAGAAAAGGGTTTTCTCTTGCTTTTATGTGACTCTAAATTTATCATATGTATCATGTTGAGAAATGGGAAAGAATTGTGTGACATTTATTTGGCAGAAATTGATGTTGAATGAAAGGATATAGAGTTTAACCAAGCTACAATCAACTTTGGTAAAGGCAGAGAGACATCTTCAAAAACTACCTAAGAATACACCATATATAGAGTTTGAACATAAGTAATATATGGTTTTTTCTTTTGCAGATATTTTCTTTTTCTATCCAAGATATCACAGCAATACAAATATTGATATTGTAGAAATTGCTAGAGGACCTCATTGAGGTCAATTTTTTTGATGTCCTACTTGGTTGATACCTTCTCATGATTGGAAGGCTTTAAATATGAATTAATATGTTCCCGAAACAAATTAGATTTAAATTTTATAGATATAAAAGATAAAAAAAAAAATCAATGCCTTCATTTGATTGTTACTTGATTTTGGTGTGGGTAGGTTACATGAAATGTGATTGGAAAAAAGATGGGGAGATAATGTAGATCACATCTTGGATATGATTCATTTTCTATTGGAGATCCGCCAGGAACTTGAGCCATCGACTTTGGAATTTTTTCTAGTAGGTATTCCTATGGTTTTTAATGTTGTGATTATTTCACCTCATGGTTATTTTGGGCAAGCAAATGTTTTATGAATTCCTGATAAGACATTGATGGACAGGTAAATAATTTTTTTATAATTGCAATGTCCATTGCATGATATCCTCTCTTTATTGTTTGATTGTATTTTGAATGTTTATTTTGATTTTTCTTTGTATTTTAACTATGAAATTTAAAATACTTGGTATCATGTTCATTTAAACAACAACCAAATATTGCAGATGAAATTAGTATTATACGATATTGATTAGAATCCTTTTAACTATTTTGCGTTGAAATATTTTCATGACTATTAGAAAAGTTTACTTTCATGTTGTTATTTGAGCACATGTTGTTTATATAGTTGACCAAGTTCATGTGTTAGAGAACAAAATGTTGCGAATAAAACAACAAGGATTAGACATCACACCTCAAATTAGTTGTTTTCACAAGTTATTTACATCTTGCGATTTTTACAATGTAACTTAGTTGGAATGATTGTGCCTAAGATTTCCTTGAAGGTTAAATACTAAGTTACTAAGGTGTTATTTTCAATGGTGATGTTTGTTTGTTTATACAAGACATATGACCACATAGTGGCCACTATCTCTCAACTGAAGAAAACTTGTTCAAGTTTCTTGCCTTTATGGGGAAGAATGGCTTTAAAATTATTTATGTTGAGGTATATTTCATATAAATCCTTTATAGTCTACTTTAGTTTATATTCTAGTGTTTATCATCTTTCATGTCTCACTATACATTGTATCTTACTTTATTTTTAGAAAAGGAACTTAGTATTGATGGTAAGAAACAGAATTTGAAGAAAGAAGATAACACTAACACTGGAGCGAGAAATGCAAAAAGAGAGAGAAGAGAATCAGTTTAGTGTTACCCTTAAAGCCAATATCCTACATAAAACACACACATATAGATTTATGTTCAAGTATTCAGAGTTGGAAAATTCACCTGCAATGGCTTGGCAACACAATGATAATGTTTTGTAGTGATGAAACAACATTTCATGTGTAAATTGTAGTCCAATCAATGTTAAGTTGGAAACTCATATTGTAATACTTAACATTTCATATATTATATTTTATGTGGTTGAAATTATTCATGGTCGCACTTGATATTGTTTAGTATTTTAATTAACATATGTAACTTTTCATTTTCATATTAGATGAACTAGTGCACATTGTATGACATTTTTTTTAATTTAGTTGGAAAATCATACTAATCAATTTATGTTGATTAATAATGAACACATAAAATGAGTCTAAAACTACTAAATTAGTAGTTTATATTGATGAATGATGGACACAATAAAATGAATATACAACTAAATTAGTCATTGATAATGATTATTAATGAAAATAAATGAAATGAATATAAACTACTAAATTAGTCGTTTATATAATGAATATGAAACTACCAAAACAATATAAATGACTACTACAAATGATTAATAATTGGTTTCAAATGGCGACTAAAATTTGCATGCTTATGACTATTAGTAGCTAATTTACAGTATCTTATAACATGACCAACATTTTGGTAATATTTGTTTGGTCATTAATTGGTTTTCTTAGATGATCATATAGTAATATATTTTGTTGTATATTTGGTCATTAATTTTGGAAATTAATGACTAAATAAATGACTAAATTAATGATCAAATTTATGACTAAATATATTACTAGACGATAAACTTGAGAGAACCAATTAATGACTAAGCTAAAAATGAATAAAAGTTGGTCGCATTATAATATACTGTAAATTAGATACTACTGGTCACCGACTAAAAAATGGTAATTTATATGCAAATTTTAGTCGTTGTTTTAGTAACAAATTAGCCATTTTGTACTAGTGGAGGCACACAATCTGGCTTTATCGCAACCCACAAAATGGTTCAGGGGTTACTAGACCAGTGGCTTCATGCATCCCCAGTCTGGTTCAGGGACCACTACCACCATGTGTTGGTCCATTCAGAGATCCACCCCACCCAGCTTCGAATCCAATCTGGCCATCCCCCACAAAACACATGAGAGAACCCATATCTTCAAAGCTATCGGGAAATGGCAAGGCTAGGCTGAAAATAATGTCACACCTGGAAAAACCCATTCCATGGTAGAAACGAAACACATGCAATCCCATGCATGCCAAATATAGCAAGGAAAATACACAAGAAAATTGATACGCGCAATGAAGCCTATTGTAGCTGCCTGATCCTAGATTTCCCTGCTTGATCATTGCTTACAAATGCCTTCTTTGCCTTTCTTGCTCCAATGCCCAAAGTGCTCCAAGAAACTCTAAGTGTCCAAGAGTATGTGAGAGAGAGAGAATAATGAGAGAGCTCCAAAGCTAAACTGACCAAGTCTTTCCCACTGATCCTTAGAAGCCTTTTTATTAATGAGGCCTCTATTTTCTTCATTTTCCATTATTTTCCTTCAATTTCCTCCTCACATGAAACATGTGACCTTTCACCTTCCTTTTATCCTAATTTCCATTATTTTCATAAATAAATGTGCCAAAATACCTTTTTGTCTCTTTAATGCCTTAGCTATTGCCTTTGCCAATTTCCTTAGCCATAAACAACCAAATGAACACACACTAGGATGTCCTTCCCACCATTCATCTTGGAATACATGTCCCATCATTCGTGGTATTTATATATTTTTACATGAAATTTTACCAGGGTTGTTATAGAATCCTCCCCCTTGGGGGAACATGGTCCTCGGTGTTCAATGACACCTATAACCAATATGACTACTAAAAAAACATACTC
Organism: Pinus tabuliformis; assembly: GCA_031772625.1. Lineage (NCBI taxonomy): Eukaryota > Viridiplantae > Streptophyta > Pinopsida > Pinales > Pinaceae > Pinus > Pinus tabuliformis. Next base: position 198,507,725 of record CM062810.1, on the reverse strand, counting down.
CCCATGCAACTTTATAACACAGGTCGTTGCAGTATTTACAATGAAAGATCTACTCAAAATCAAAACATCATGACAACATGAAAACATATTGCATACTGGAGCTTTATAACATAGCTCATTACAGTGTTTACAATAATCACATATACATATACACATATGTAAATTTGCTCAACCAACAAATAAAATAATATGAATCTGCACAAGGGAATCTAGAGGCTCACACCTCCACCCTCAAAGTAATACTAGGATCCACCTCCTTCCCAGGAAGTCCAGAATCCACTACAAAGTCAAATCTGCATCCAATGTCCAATTCTATAATTTCACGCCACTTGTCCTCCCAGCGAACAGTTACCGTCTCATTGTTCTAGGGAACACTCCCAATGTGCATCTGATTCCATATGGCAATGCTAATGACAAAAAAAAATCCATCCGTGACCTTCCCTTCTCTGCTACACAGTCCCTCAGGAATCCGGTCACCCCTTCCGTGTAGTCACTCACCTTCCAAGTTCCACTGGCACCCCCATCCCGGGGAGTCCATCCCTCGACAAGGCTTCCTTGCATCGGAAGATACATAAACCAAGTCATATATCTGCCTCAACATATCATGTTGGCTCATGGAAATCAGTGGACACTATTAGGTACCAATGTCCTGTTAGGATATTCCAACACATAGGAAATAGTTAAGTACAACTTGGTCTAGCATAGAGTTAGGTAAAGTGTGTTTCTTTACTATGTACATTTTGTAACTTACAATCCGACGGTCACGATATGTAGTGATCCGACGGTTCATTTTCTCCTTGGTATTACCGACACTTGATCCATGGCTTAACACCCGATTGGTCCATGATCTCTATTTAAAGAGCATGGAGGGTCATTTGTAGGGTAATCCGTCTATGAGAGAAGCATATGTAAATTTTCATTCTTTTATTAATAAATTGCCTGAAGTGGCCCCGTTGGCTCAGGCCGTGGACTGTTTCCCTCTTTGAGGGTTTTAACCACGTCAAAAAACTGGTGTATTGATCTGTGATCTGTTTGTGAGCGGTGTCCTTTGGTGTTCTGTCTGAGGAACTTACCCTATAAATTCCTACATGGTATCAGAGCTATTTGAGGGCCGCGTCCATTGGTGATCCAAATCTGAAGCCGGTAGAACTGCATCTGACAAATGTTTCCTAGATCTACTGTTTCTGACTACTTTCGGGCCGAGAGGACTGCTCTGTTGTGTTGGGAGCATGTGTTCCAGTGAGGAACCCCTTTCGTTTCATGCGAAAAGGTTTCCGGTAGCCCTAGCTGCGTCATTTTTAAGATCTAGAGGTATACAGTGTTTATTTGCAGTTTACAGTTATTTTCTCTCTGTTTATTTCAGTTTTCGGTTTATTTAGCCTTTTTTATTACTGGATCTATACCTTTCATTTCTGCGTATGCTCTTTGCCCTGCAACTGCGCGATCTGGGTAAATCAGAAACAGAAAGGAAGGATTTTTCTCATGCGTATGCTCTTTTCCGCTGCGCCTTAGTGTGATCTCGGAAAATCAGAAACATTGAGGAAAATATTTAGTTTCCGGCTAAAGCTAACTTCGAGCCGCAAGGTTCGTTTTTTTTTGTATATCCGTGTTGGGTTTTGTGTTTTTTGTTTTGTAGGGAAAAAGAGCTTTCTCAAAGCAAGCATGCAACCCAAAGCATCAACCCCCCCTCTCTCTCTCTCAAAATTTTTGTATAGCTCACTTGGTGCAAAGCTAATTTATGAGAGTAGAGGTCTTGGGTTCAAGTCTCCATTTTGTGGGGGCGGATTTTTCATTTCTGCACATTCCCGCACTTCATCGGCGACTTCATCAAATTTTCTTCAAAAAGCCATAACTTCTTCATCCGGAAGCCGTTTTCAGAACCGTTTTTTTTTAAACAGCCTAATTCTTCGAGATCTTTCCATTTAAACACTTAGTTTCAACATCTATACCTTCAGTTTTTTTTGAAATGGAAATTCCATACCAAGTTATTCTTGACAACACCAACTACTTTCAATGGTGGTCCTACATTGTGGATTTACTTAGAAGTAAAGGTCTTTACAGAATAGCCACAGGCCAAGAGACCAAACCGAAAGATGAAGACAAGGTAGCTAAATGGGAAAATAGGCAAGACCAAGCACGTGGGTTGATAGGGATGTCTATTTCTCCAGATCTTAGATTCCATATTGCAGAACTTGATACTCATGATGAAGTAATGAAACAGATTACTAAAGTCTTTGGAATAAAAAATGAACTTAAAGCCCATCAACTTGAAAATGAATTGCTTACATTGGACCCCAATAATTTTTCTTGCATTGAAGATTTTTTGTCCAAGTTCAAGACCCTTAGACTTCTCTTCGAAGGTGTTAAGGTTAAGAAAGAAGATAGTAGCCTTATCTACTCCATTCTTACTAAGTTGGGACTAGCCTATTCTGTGTTTGTTTCCACCTTCCATTATACAATAGAAGCCTTCATTTCTCAAGGACAAACCTACAAGCCCCCTTCCTTTGATTCCTTTTGTGATTCTTTAATAAGAGAACAAGAAAAACTCTTACACCTTGGTCTTCTTCATATTGGAAACTCTTCTAAGAAAGCGTTAGCCGCCTAGCAGCAACCAAATCCAAAGAATCCTAAGAAGTTGTATCCTAAAAAGAATGTTCCTAAACCAAACAAGGGTCCTAAGCAATTTCAGCCTCAAAATGAAAAATCATTTCAACAAAATGATAAGACAAATAAAAACAAAGGGAAGAAGACTGATAGACATTGCAACTTTTGTAATCGAGATGGCCACTTAGAATCCAAATGCTTTAAGAAGATGGAAGCCTTGGAAGCAGCAATGAAGAAGCATAACATCCATTTGGAGCACTCTTCAACTTGAACTTCATCTTCAGGAATGGCACTTTCTGCATGTGGTTGTCAAGCATCTCGGTCTGGCTATGCACTAAATGTATCTTCTTCTTCTCATTCTCATGAGTGGCTCATTGATTCTGGAGCTTCTTATCACATGGCCAAAAAAAAAGCCATGTTTTCTTCTTTAAATGATTGTAACACCAAAAATATATATGTTGGTGATGATAGATCTCTTAGTGTTGTAGGGACTGGAACTGTTCATATAGAAAATGTTCAGTTTAATGATGTATTATGTGTTCCAACCTTATCCTGCAACCTTCTATCTGTATATCAGATAACTCATTCAGGTGAAGGTAAAATCATTGAATTTTCACCTCACGATGTTGTAATTAAGGACCTAAGAGATCCTAGACAGATTTTAGCTACTGGCATTGCTGATGATTCTACAAGGTTGTATAAGTTTCACAACTTTGGGTCATCAAATCTTCCCTCAGTATTTGTTTCTCATAATGATGAAGTGAGCAAACTTTGGCATGAGCGATTTGGTCACTTAAACTATCGCTCTCTTCAGAATCTATGTAAAGAAAATATGGTGACAGGTCTTCCAATGGTATCTTGTAGAGATGGTGTTTGTTCCGGATGTGTACTCGGAAAACATCATCGGGACAGTTTTGAAAAATGTACCTCTTGGAACGCCTCAGCCCCTTTACAGCTTGTGCATAGTGATTTATGTGGTCCACTTCCAGTTGCTTCATTCTCTGGCTACAAGTATTTCTTAACTTTCATTGATGATTTCTCCAGACGCACTTGGGTATACTTCTTAAAACTCAAGAGTGAAGTATTTAACATGTTCTTGACCTTTAAGGCCTTTGTTAAAAAAAAATATGGACATCAAATTCTTAAGCTAAGATCTGATAATGGCGGAGAATATGTTAAAAACACATTCATCAACTTTTGCACTGAGAATGGAATTCAAATGCAACATACTGTTCCATATACTCCACAACAAAATAGTGTAGCTGAAAGGAATAATCGCACCTTAAAGGAAATGGCTAATTGTATGCTTCAATCTAAAGGACTTAGTCTTAATTATTGGGCAGAAGCAATTAACTGTGCAAATTACATAATAAATCGCACTCCTACTAAGGTTTTAAAGAATATCACTCCAGAAGAAGCATGGAGGTCAATCAAACTAGATGTAAGTCACTTTCGTGTTTTTGGCAGTGAAGCATGGGCCCATATTCCAGATGAGAAACATAAAGCTTTAGAACCTAAGAGTGAAAAATGTATTTTTGTTGGATATTCTGAAGATGTCAAAGGATATAGACTTATTCCACTTAAGTGCAAAAATGTTATCATTAGAAGAGATGTAAATTTTGCTGAAAATATATCGGCCTGCGAGCCTAGTTCGTCGGATGTGCCACCTCTCCCTATCTCTTCTACTTTTGAAAATATTTCTTCTTCAGATGATGAAAGCGAGGATGAAAATCCTCCCCCACCTTCTCAGGATCCTCCTTCAGCTCCTCAGCTTCCAAAATGGGTCCGTGCTACTCGAGATGCAGCAGGTGATCTTGCCGGTGATCCTACAGATTAGCGACGTACACGTTCTCAGTTCGAGAGAGCCTCTTCTTTACTGGCTCAAGCTTTAGTGAATTATGATCCTGACACCTTTGCAGAAGCTTCAGGCCATCCAGATTGGGAAGCAACTATGAATGAATAATATCATTCATTATTGGCAAATGATACATGGGATCTTGTTCCTCTACCAAAGGGACGAAAACTTGTTAGATGCAAATGGGTTTACGGAACCAAGTATGGACCAGATGCGAAAGTTGATAAACATAAAGCTCGTCTTGTTGCTAAGGGTTTTTCATAAGTTGAAGGCATTGACTATACTGAAACCTTCTCCCCTGTTGCCAAAATGAACTCTATCCGCCTTGTTCTTTCCCTTGCTGCCTCTTTCAAATGGGAAGTCCATCAGATGGATGTTAAATCCGCCTTCTTGCATGGGGACTTGCATGAATAAATCTATATGGAACAACCTATTGGCTTTACACAAACAGACTCCAGCCTTGTATGTCGGCTTAAGAAATCCCTTTATGGTCTCAAGCAAGCTCCTCGAGCTTGGTATGCCAAAATGGATAACTTTCTTTTAGAAAATGGCTTTTCTAGGTGTCATTCTGACAATACTGTCTACACCAAGAAAGTGGGCAAGTCTCTTATCATTCTTGTTCTTTATGTTGATGATCTTATCCTAACTGGTAGTGATCCCAACCTTATAAACCATGTGAAGTCTAGCCTTAAAAGGAAGTTTGAAATGACAGACTTAGGACACTTACATTATCTTCTCGGTCTTCAACTCTTGCAATCCAAGGAAGGTATTTCCCTTTCTCAGTCCAAGTATGCCTGTGATATTATACGCCATTTTCACATGGAAGACTGTAAGCCAGCCCCTTCTCCCTTTCAGTCTGGAGTCAAACTTTCAGTCGCTTGTACTTCTCCTAAAGTTGATGCTACCTTATACCGTCAACTTGTAGGAAAACTTTTTTATCTAACCCATACTCGTCTTGACCTTTCCTTTGTCGTTGGCCTTCTTGCTCGGTTTATGCAAAACCCACATGAAAGTCATTGGAAAGCAGCTAAAAGAATACTTCGTTATGTTCGAGGTACAGTTCAGTTTGGGATTCATTACAGTGCCGAAGCAGCTCCTCTATTGGTTGGTTTCACTGATTCCGATTGGGCTGGTGACCCTGATGATCAGAAGTCTACTGCAGGTTATGTGTTCACTCTTGGTTCAGGACCTATTACATGGGCTTGCAAGAAACAAGGTACCATTTCTCTTTCTTCAGTAGAAGCAGAGTATCGTGGTGTCGTAGAAGCTAGTAAGGAAGCCTTGTGGCTTCGTCAGATCCTGTCAGAGTTTGGTTTTCAGCAGCAGCATCCGACTACACTTTGGTATGATAATCAAAGTGCCATTCAGCTAGGCAAAGATCCAGTCCAACATCAGCGCAGCAAACACATTGAACTGCACATGTACTTCATCAGAAAGCTCATTCACGACCATGTTCTTGAAGTGCAATATTGTTCAACAGATGATCAAGTTGCAAACATCTTTACAAAGGCTCTCACAGAGGCGAAGTTCACTAAACTTCGATTTATGGTTGGAGTTCAGGAAGTTGTCACTAAGGGGGGATAGGCTCTAGTGCCTCCTTCCTTCTCCTATTGTGTCATATTTGTAAATCCTTCAATCCTATCCCGAGTTGTTCTTAAGGGGGGATGTTAGGATATTCCGACACATAGGAAATAGTTAAGTACAACTTGGTCTAGTATAGAGTTAGGTAAAGTGTGTTTCTTTACTATGTACATTTTGTAACTTACCAATCCGACGATCATGATATGTAGTGATCCGACGGTTGATTCTCTCCTCGGTATTACCGACACTTGATCCGTGGCTTAACACCCAATTTGTCCATGATCTCTATTTAAAGAGCATGGAGGGTCATTTGTAGGGTAATCCGTCTATGAGAGAAGCATATGTAAATTTTCATTCTTTTATTAATTAATTGCCTGAAGTGGCTGCGTTGGCTCAGGCCGTGGACTGTTTCCCTCTTTGAGGGTTTTAACCACGTCAAAATACTGGTGTATTGATCTGTGATCTGTTTGTGAGCGGTGTCCTTTGGTGTTTTGTCTGAGGAACTTACCCTGTAAATTCCTACATGTCCCACAATGGCCCTGCTCCTGAAGTGATTTACCAGCATACTACTGCCTGTTTCAATTCCTTTATTGTTGTTGCTAATTCTTGTAGTTGATTTCAATCACCGAACTGGGCATTTCATGCATTCCTATACCAAGCACATAACTTCCATTAGATTTGAAATAAATTGCAATAAATTCACATCATACCTCATTCATAGCTTGTCAATAAGGTACATTTGCAATCCTATTCGCTTCCTGTCACAACAAGTCAAACTAGCATATTTGACCAAAAAATGTATAAAAATATCACATCAGGTTAGCTCAAAACATAACCATAAAAATCATAAATCAAATGTAACCATCATAACCAAAACCATCGATCACATGTAATCATCATATACTAGAATCATAAATCACATGCATAATAAAAATGAAATACAATACCGATACTTGTCCTTCATTGATCCTTAATTCTACATTTTTCTTTATCCCATATGCACTCTGGATCAGTTTCCACGCCGAACAATATCCTAGTGCCTTCTCCTCAACCATGTGCATAGGCACTGTTATACCTCTAAGACAGTAGTAGTTCAGCTACCAATGCCAGAGCATCTAAAATAATTGTTTTGGGGTTTTTAGTTTAATTTTTTGGAAGACCAATGAATGAAGACAGATGTAAAATTGAAGTAATTAATCCTTTGGGTTATATTAATACTTCAACAAAGGGCTGCTATAAAGCATTACACAATGATATAGATAAAAAATAGTGGTGAGTAGAAGAAAACAAAAATATGATTATCACAGTTTCCAGACTATAAAACAGAGCAATCATAAGTGGGAAAACCTTCTAAACTACGTTCCAAGGGTTCAAGGTAGTATACTTAATGCTTACACAAGATGTTGATGATTTATTGATTAGAGGGGATTAGCTAAATAGACAGTTCATTAATCCATTCTCTTAATAGATTATCACTTCAAGAGCTTATAGGAAGTAATTGAGACACAATTATTCCCACCTAGATATCTCTATAAGTCATAAGTATATGAAGAAAAACACAATAATTGATAACTAGAAAAACTTACTAGGATAACACAAAACTATGTAAAACTAGATTCAGAATCCTCTACTTTGTATTAAGGTTCTAGAAAGACTGAGTACATCAAGTTTCTGCAAAAGCTTCCTTCAAAGGTGGCTTCCAGGTTCAAAGTAGTATTAACAGTCAAGACTTTACAAGCAATGAACTATGAATCTTGAACTCTGAAAACATAACATCTCGAGAAGAGAGTTATTTATACAATAATACAACTACGAAATATCCTAAAACTGATTAAGACTTATTCTAGGAAAGGAAAAGATCTTCATGCAAGAAGATAGGGGCAACTATTGAATTGCTTCTTGTTGTCCTTTTTATTTAGGTTGTGCTGGCTTTGTTTGTTTGATATTTTGCCCTTTAAGCTGATCGATTGTTTGTATCTTTTACTTTGACCGATTCCTTCATTTAATCTTTACCTGATACTCTTTAAACTCTGTTTAATATGCTTTCACCCTACTGAGTAACCTTTACTGTGATCCTTTTATCCTTACTGTGGATTTCAGATTTTTACTGTGTTTTTCAACAGTAAATTGCTTTGGATTTTATGTTATAGGGTGAAGCGATTTGATATGGTCTTCATATTTGTCCTCCAACTATACACAGGCTTTTCTTTGTAAACCTGGAACAACAGTCTTCACCTGCAAAACAGAGAAATCATTTAAGAAAAACAAGGTGATAGAGACAGTCATGAATGGCTTTATTGAGCTTTAAAGGCTATTGGAAGGAGTCTGGGGTATATCTCAAGGTAAAATGATGGTTTTTTGGTTGCAGAGGCTTATGGAGGGTTCTCTGTGTAAAACAGGCAAAAACAGAGCAAAATGGTCATTTGGCGTTTAAACGGGAAAAACAATTTTCCTTTGAAATATGGCATGATAGTGAATAGTAACCATTTTGTTGTTTTGCGGAAGGCGGTTTTCATCGCACCACTTATAAGGCATAGGTGGTTTTGGGGAGAGGTCACCCGAAACGATCTGAGCCTGACACGTAGCAAAGGGAACAGTGGAATACCGCTTTTCGGGTGGGTAATGCCCGTACAGAGAGTCAACCCGAAATTTTCCGAGGGTTGTTGGATCTGAACGCCTTAGATCAGACGATGGTGGAGTGAAGAAGGAGTACGAAGGGTACAAATGATTAAAAATGGTGGAAATGGCTGTATTATGGCTTAAAACCTAGATTAGTAGTTAAAACATAGGTTTAGTTATTTCTTCGTTAAAATCATAAAAAACAATTTAACGAAGAAAAACTTTGCAAAACGCATATAGCGGATTTGAGACTTTATAAATGTGGGCGGATAAACGTCGTCGGGTCCAGGTTCAAATCGCATATCGGAGATCGCATCAGTAGAGGGTATTTCTATTAGCGGGACTTGCGATGAAGGGCGGATGCGATATGGCAATAGATTGTGATATATATATATATCTATATATATATATATATATATATAGTCAAGTCTGGATCCATCGCAATCGAGGATCACAATGGCGAAGTGTTATGCTATTAGCGGGACTTGCGATGAGGCGGATGCGATATGAATATGGGTTATAATATATATTTGGTCGGGTCTGGGTTCCCATCGCAATCGCATATCGCAATGCAGAGGGTATATGCATGTTAAAAGGCTTGCGATCCCACCGATGCGATGTTTTTTATAAAATACATAGTTTTATAACAAAACTAAGGGTTTCGGGTTATTTAATAAAAGGAGCTAATAATATACGGGAAAGGGGATTTTTAGGGATTTAATACTATAAGTTAGTATTAATATGAAATATGAGCAAAAAAAGGGGAAATACACTAAGTAAAGTGTTTTTTAATGATTTATTTGCTTTTTATATATGCATCAATACTTAGGAAAAACATATTTTTGTGGGTTTTTTAATGTAAAAAGGGATTTTACATGGGATTTTCACTTTTCCTAGGCAAAAAAGGTTTTGACCTTAGGAAAAGGGGTTTTCGTGGAAAATGAGTGAATATGAATGTATGAAGGTGGGAAGGGGTAATTAGTGAATATAGGGATGAATGGGAAGTTAATTAATCTATGTTGTAGACCTTCTTTTGCTTTGTGTAATTGAATCATGGACATAGAAACATATGGTGAAACTTGATAATGTACCTTTAGTCTAATGAATAATCAAACTTTTGCAATCTTTCTCTACTTACCCTTTGCTTATCTTATAATTTTTTCTTCACTTAATGGGTGCATTTAATCTAGCGAACCCTTTTCCTTTCTTTTATTTTTACAACAACAAACTATCTAAATCTACCGTTATAACCTCCAAGGGCTTAGATTAAATTGATGAGCTCCTTCTTATTCTCTACCTAACTACTGATCTGCCAAGATTAAACAGTTTGGCCAGATCTTTATTCTCTAACTATAACATCAAATTTAAAGCATGAAGCAGTCAAGATTAAACTATTTGACTATCATGGGTTGTGGCATTTAACACAAGCTGCACACAACCATTATTTTGCAGAAACAGAGTAGTGGCATTTAGACTTGCTCACTTTCAGATTTTATTTGTTTTCTTTTCTTTCTAACCTAACATTTTCTTTTTGCCTTGATTTTTTAGAGCATCTACCTAACATTTTCTTTGATATGGACATCATTATCAAGATATTTTCTTTTACTAACATTTTATTCACTATTGTTATGTCCATATCCTAACTTAACATTTTCTTCAAATATTATATTTCATCAAAACCAAAAAATGCTACAACAGACACATAGTGTGCATTAAACACATACAACCACACCATGCAATACATACATCTACACCTGACATACAATACATACACTTACACCCAATGTATATAATACAATGCATCCATCTATACCCGATGTGAAGTACCATCCAACACATGTACCTACACAAAGTACCACATAACGAGTACACATGCCACAATACCATGACTACATGATGCACATACATAATACCACATTCCCTTAACACAACATGTATGACATGCACACAATACCACACGTGCACCAATACCATATGTACAACATGTACACAGTACCACCTGTACACAACAACACTTGCACATCATGTGCACAAAATTACATGCACACGACGCCACCTACACAATGTGTACACAACGCTACATGTACACTACACCACTACACAATGTGTACACAATACCACATATACAGAGTACCATACACACGATGTGTACGTGGCACCATATGTACATACCATCACATGCATGACATGTACACAACATCGCATGCTCATAGCACCCTATGTACAACATGTACACAACACCACATGCTCACATCACCACTTGTACAATCATGCACACAATACCATATGTACAACAAGCATGCAACATCGCGTGTACATAGCACTACATATCCAACATGTACATAACATCATCCATACATAGCACTGCATATCCAACATGCACAGAGCACCATATGCACACATGCCACATATACATGATGAAGATAGTATAATATGTATACAACAACCCATATGCAATATTCACACAACCCTATTTGTACCATCCTCTACATAACATTGCATAAATAACATGTACACATGTTGTGTATACACAACACCACAAGTGCACACATCATAGATGCAACATGTACAACATATACAATGTATGCACAAAAATAGTACCACACATCCAAAACCACACTACCCTTACCAAGAAACCTTGCTTCTGGTATCTCATCCATGCTTATCCTAGCATGCCGCAGACCACACTAGTTTCACTTGGCTAATGTATCCTTCAACATTACCTATCATAACATAAACATAGGCATAATACAAGTATCCAATACCAAATCATATCCACATGATACTAACCTCGTATATTTATCATGACTATTCTTCCCAATTGATTCCTCGTAGACCAGGAACCTCTTCATGTCCTTCTCCTGCATAAGCAAACATTCCTCCATAAGAATGATCCCTGACAACCCTATTAGATAGTAATGTGGATACATGGATACATACATACATATATAAGCGTTAGCATAAAACAATCATGATCTTAGATATCATTTTGGGATTCAACTGCGTTAAATAAGTCATTCACGTATGACCATTTCCATGAGAGGTAGTCGTAACTGACTAATTTGTCATGATTTTTGAATAGTTCACTTAGCACTCATTGCATCGGGTGATGCTCACAGGGGTGAAGAAGTGGGATTGAAACTAGTGAAATGTGGAGAACGAATCACATAGCATCAATCATCACTTCCGGGGATTGCACCCGGTAACCAGGACTTCCCAGGAGGTCACCCATCCTAGAACTCCTCTGGCTCAAGCGCGCTTAACTGTGGAGTTTTTCCCCACAATCAAGCCCACTTAGCTTGCTACCCCATTTGCAAAACCTTAGCAAGTATTGTGCCTCATGAACCATTCAAGTAGAGATCCCTTGACTCTTTTTGAATTTAAGTATGGGGGTTTACGCAGTGCATTATATTAGATATCATTTTGGGATTCAACTGCGTTAAGTAAGTCATTCACGTATGACCATTTCCATGAGAGGTAGTCGTAACTGACTAATTTCTCATGATTTTTGAATAGTTCACTTAGCACTCATTGCATTGGGTGATGCTCACAGGGGTGAAGAAGTGGGATTGAAACTAGTGAAATGTGGAGAACGAATCACATAGCATCAATCATCACTTCCGGGGCTTGCACCCGGTAACCAGGACTTCCCAGGAGGTCACCCATCCCAGAACTCCTCTGGCTCAAGCGCGCTTAACTGTGGAGTTTTTCCCCACAATCAAGCCCACTTAGCTTGCTACCCCATTTGCAAAACCTTAGCAAGTATTGTGCCTCATGAACCATTCAAGTAGAGATCCCTTGACTCTTTTTGAATTTAAGTATGGGGGTTTACGCAGTGCATTATATTAGATATCATTTTGGGATTCAACTGCGTTAAGTAAGTCATTCACGTATGACCATTTCCATGAGAGGTAGTCATAACTGACTAATTTCTCATGATTTTTGAATAGTTCACTTAGCACTCATTGCATCGGGTGATGCTCACAGGGGTGAAGAAGTGGGATTGAAACTAGTGAAATGTGGAGAATGAATCACATAGCATCAATCATCACTTCCGGGGCTTGCACCCGGTAACCAGGACTTCCCAGGAGGTCACCCATCCCAGAACTCCTCTGGCTCAAGCGCGCTTAACTGTGGAGTTTTTCCCCACAATCAAGCCCACTTAGCTTGCTACCCCATTTGCAAAACCTTAGCAAGTATTGTGCCTCATGAACCATTCAAGTAGAGATCCCTTGACTCTTTTTGAATTTAAGTATGGGGGTTTACGCAGTGCATTATATTAGATATCATTTTGGGATTCAACTGCGTTAAGTAAGTCATTCACGTATGACCATTTCCATGAGAGGTAGTCGTAACTGACTAATTTCTCATGATTTTTGAATAGTTCACTTAGCACTCATTGCATCGGGTGATGCTCACAGGGGTGAAGAAGTGGGATTGAAACTAGTGAAATGTGGAGAACGAATCACATAGCATCAATCATCACTTCCGGGGCTTGCACCCGGTAACCAGGACTTCCCAGGAGGTCACCCATCCCAGAACTCCTCTGGCTCAAGCGCGCTTAACTGTGGAGTTTTTCCCCACAATCAAGCCCACTTAGCTTGCTACCCCATTTGCAAAACCTTAGCAAGTATTGTGCCTCATGAACCATTCAAGTAGAGATCCCTTGACTCTTTTTGAATTTAAGTATGGGGGTTTACGCAGTGCATTATATTAGATATCATTTTGGGATTCAACTGCGTTAAGTAAGTCATTCACGTATGACCATTTCCATGAGAGGTAGTCGTAACTGACTAATTTGTCATGATTTTTGAATAGTTCACTTAGCACTCATTGCATCGGGTGATGCTCACAGGGGTGAAGAAGTGGGATTGAAACTAGTGAAATGTGGAGAACGAATCACATAGCATCAATCATCACTTCCGGGGCTTGCACCCGGTAAGTCCTGGTTACCGGGTGCAAGCCCCGGAAGTGATGATTGATGCTATGTGATTCGTTCTCCACATTTCACTAGTTTCAATCCCACTTCTTCACCCCTGTGAGCATCACCCGATGCAATGAGTGCTAAGTGAACTATTCAAAAATCATGAGAAATTAGTCAGTTACGACTACCTCTCATGGAAATGGTCATACGTGAATGACTTACTTAACGCAGTTGAATCCCAAAATGATATCTAATATAATGCACTGCGTAAACCCCCATACTTAAAATCATGATCTTGTCAGAAAACAACATACATACATGCATATATAATCATTAGCATAAAACAATCATGGTCATGTCAAACAACAACATTCATACATATATATTCTGTATACGTATATAAACATCACAAAACCATGATCATAACATAATTACTAGATAACATAAGGTCTAGTTGAAGAGAACTTCCTTATTTATGCAACACATGTGCAACATTGAGAACAACAATTCCCAACATATCCAAGGCATATGATGCCTCAAATCCATTTACTTTACCTTTTCCTATTACCTTCTCATGACTATACTACTATCATCCATTTACCACAATGGACCTAGCCATTCCGACTGTCTGTCATAGCCTTACCTTCCGCTGCACTTACTCATGCATAAAGCTTCATCTGAATCTTACATTACCTTTTGAGTACCACACAACTCTCCTCAAGCTACATTAACTTTCCTCTTTCCCAACCAATTCCCTAGACTTAAAACAATAAAAGACAAGACAAGAAAAAACCAAGAAGAAGACCACGAAAACCCATAATGATATGAAACTACAACAAAGTGGCAAGGCCTTGCACTAGACATAAAAAGACCACAAATCAAGCTCAAAAGACCATAAGCACAAGACTGAAACCATGACTCAATCCCCATGGTTCCCAGTGCATCCAAAGGAAATATCAACTTGAGCCTTCTTCATGATTCATGGAAATCTCCCTTGCCATGTGACTCCTTGCATTATATTGTCATTAACACATAACTTTTAGTGCATAAATAAACATAACAATACACCAGTTACCTCATCTTTTTGTGCAAGGAACGCTGCTTGTAATTGAACACATCCACGCCATCTCTCAAGGGACTCCAATCCTTTAGTAGATCCACCTGTAACTAAAGACTAGCTAATATGCCTATCAAGTACATGTTCATGAATATGGCATGTATCCTCATAATTTCAGACAAGATAAGGTTAAGAAGAATTCCTGTAGGCAAAGCACTCATTTGTTTGGAATTAGGGTTTTTCCAAACATAGCCAAAGGAATTCTTAAACAATTCCTTTCTTTTACCTTTTTACCTTGTTGCAGTTGAGGCTTACTAGTACTGTCACATCATCAAATTTTTAGTTATATAAAGACATCAACTATTACCTTGTCATGCTAATACCAAGCATGTTACTTGAAACTGCTCACACATGTCAACCACATGTTCCAAATATCAAGACAATCATATTTATTAATTTGAAATCAACTGTTACTAAGACTAACAATCATGTCATAATCCATAGTCAATTCATAGTCATCAGTCATAATGGTACAACTATCACCTACTATACTCAAGTACATATAAACCATCTCAACACATATATTTTAGTACAATCATCTTAAAACAAGATCATTTGAACACATACTCATATTATCCAATTCATCAAACATTCAACCAACTCGAAAACATACCATGTTAAATAAATCAATTAGACGAAATAATAGGCACCAAACACTCAAATACCAAATATGCGACATAATCAACTATTGAACACAAAGTATAATAACTAAGAAAACTCATAGCTTAGTGTACCTCAAGAGAGGTTGTTTTGTCTGCATAATCAGTCTAGTTAGCACGATATAACTTCACAACTTATCAACTCAAACATAAATCATGATATCCATAATAGTAACTAACTAATCGTGTTCACGTCATAAGCTCATAATAATTTGTCGTTCATGCATAACAATCACATATGTATGATCAATCTAGATTAGTATGACACAATATCACAAATATGTTAGCTCATACCTGAGTATCGCAACCATAACCATCTGCATAGGTTAAACCAGGTTAACACAATATATATAACATCAAGATCTCTAATGCAATGAACATAACCATCACGCATATGACCAATCCAAATTATAACATCAATATCTCAATGAAATAACCCTAATCGTCAAGTTAATAGCTTATAACAACAATAAGCTATTTATCATACTCATCAACAACATATAACATAATAATGAGGTTATCTAATATAAAACAACAATAGCAATGCAAAAAACTACAAGCTACTATCATTCTTGACTATCTGACACATGTGCATATAACTACACTAATCATCTAACATTTATCATGAATCTAACCATAACATCAAATGCATGTACATAAACCTAATGTATATAACCCTATTTCATATAACAATCCTTAACCTACATACCTACATGCCAAACATGCAAACCTGTATGACGATCTGCTCTTACCCTAAAGTCCAATGTTGCAACCTCATTATGATGATCTGCATCTGCTGCTCTATCTCATTCAACATATTAACATCATAACATACCAATAGAACCATGATGACCTAAATTTTTTACAATGACTTCACAAGGCATGTTGGACCTACTATACATGCATAATCATAACCAAGACCATACACGCATAACAAATGCATATACACACATAAAAAATGAGTGCCAAACCATATACTCATCATTCCAGCTGGAATCCAATCATCAATGCATGACCATATCAACTACACAAACCATGACCTCATGCATGACAACAAACATTACTCCATTGTACACATTGCCACATGCAACCAACAATATGCATAAGCAATGCCAAGTCAACTACACCTACGCATAAACGCATGTAGTCGAACATAACCAATCAGTTCTTGCAATCAACCTACAAGACTGATACATGCAATCAAAATATTAAGAAAAGTTAACCTAACATACAAGGAGTAAGTAGGTGACATGAATTCAACATGTAAGAGACATATAATCCATACACAACCAGTCACATAATCATGACCAACACATTTCATGAAATCAACATCAAATTCTCCATGACAACCATACTACAACCATAATCAAACATCAAGCCAATGTAACAAGCATATGAAATTCAAGTGTAAGAGACACACGTGCAACTAACCTGCATGCATGACCAACACCTTCAACCCATCCAGTCCAAGAGTTGAACCGTGCTCTGATACCACTCTGTAACACCCTCCTCCCACATCTACCCAAGCAACCGGCCAGCCGGGGTAAACATGCGACGAGAGGCCACTATGGTAATATTCAACCTCCTTGGTGAATTTAAGGAAATGAAATCGACGAAACATCACATACAGTCATCCAACTTCATCCAAATAACCTTCAGAAGACAAGTCAGCCACTCAGACTGCCTATCCCTAGGTCCCATTATTGTTTGAGGGATGTAAGGGAAGGGTAACGCTCCCTAGACATTGCCCAGGTGAGTTAGTTTCAGGACTAATGCTCCCTATACACTATTGAGGTGCTTTATAACACTTCCTAGATACTGCCCGGACGAGTTAGTCTCAGCACTAATTCTAGAATTCTGGGATTTGAGCCACCTTTTTCGGCCCAGAGCCCAGGACACTGCCCATAATGGAATCATCACTTAAGAATTAGTAAGGATGCAAGGAAACAATGATGAAAAAGTAATATTATGAACAAGATCATCGCTAGACCCCTACTAGCCATGACAAACATTTCGTCAAACATATCATTGACATGTAACCTATAGGTGTAAATAACATAATTAAGTGTAGGGATCTCATACTTATCTGAGAATCACTATGAACCATTGTTCCCTCATGCCATTTGCTACATTATCCTCCATTAACTCATAAACAAATTATCCATTCATATACAAGTAAAAACATGTTGAGAGCCATACATAGTTGCTGTCATGAAATGTGCATATAACCAGTATAATAGGAACATAAATACAATAAACATATTAGCCATAAAAATCCATATATATATATATATCAATACATTTGCACATGAAAATCAATGGAATGAATTTCTCATTAATAAATGTAATGAACTAACCGGTGGTGGGACTACCATGTTCCACCTGACCATAGATTGGCTGAGCCAAGTCTCTCTTCAGTGAATCACCCTTGTTCCATATTCCAGGAATGAATGTGGGACTCATAGAACACATCACAAACACCAATCAATGTGGATGTCGTTGGAGTTCTCCGCCTACACCGTGAGGAATTTGAGTGCCTCCTAGTCTCTCATGCTTTACCATGCATCTGCAGCCTGATCTAGGGATCACTAGGCCCTACAATGAGACATACTTCCAGGTTTTACCGTGCATTCCATCCCAGAATCACTAGGCCCAACGGAGAGAAAATCCACCTCTTGGCTTTACTGTATATCCCACCATTCACTAGCAAGGATTATTAGGCCCACCGAGGGACACAATCTGGGTTTACAACAAACCACAGTCAAGTTCAGTGGTTACTAGGCCAGTGGCTTCGTGCATCCTCAGTCTAGTTTAGGGACCACTACCACCATGTGTTGGTCAATTCGGAGATCCACCCCACTCGGCTTTGAATCCAATCCAACCATCCCCTACAAAACACATGAGAGAACCCATCTCATCAAGGCTATCAGGAAATGGCAAGGCTAGGCTGAAAATACTGTCACACTTGGTAAAACCCATGCCATGGTAGAAAAGAAACACATGCAATCCCATGCATGTCAAATCTAGCAAGGAAAAGACACATGGAAATTGATACCTGCAATGAAGCCTATTGTAGCTGCTTGATCCTGGATTTCCCTGCTTGATCTTTGCTTACTCTTGCCTTCTTTGCCTTTCTTGCTCCAATGCCCAAAGTGCTCCAAGAAACTCTAAGTGTCCAAGAGTATGAGAGACAGAGAGAATAATGAGAGAGCTCCAAAGCTAAACTGACCAAGTCTTGCCCACTGATCCCCAGAAGCTGTTTTATTAATGAGGCGTCTATTTTCTCCATTTTCCATTATTTTCCTTCAATTTCCTCCTCACATGCAACATGTGACCTTTCACCTTCCTTTTATCCTAATTTCCATTATTTTCATAAATAAATGTGCCAAAATACCCTTTTGTCTCTTTAATTCCTTAGCCATTTCCTTTGCTAATTTCCTTAGCCATAAACAACCAAATGAACACACATTAGGATGTCCTTCCCACCATTCATCTTGGAATACGTGTCCTATCATCCATGGTATTTATATATTTTTACATGGAATTTTCACCAGGGCTATTAAAGGAGAAGAATGCTTTTCTAGATTCTAGGAAGTTGGAGATTTCTTTTCAATTGGAGTTGAAGATTAAAGAATTATTAGAAAAGCATTGAGGTGGTTTTTGTCCCAGAGGGGGTTTTCAACTTAAAGATTGTGTGCATTTGCGTTTCTTTTGTTTACTGTTATCATTGTACAAAAACTGATAATAATTGAAGATTAAATAATGCTCTGAAAGATTAATAATAATATTAATTGAAAGGAATACTAATTCACGCCCCCCCTCTCAGTATTTCCAACAATTGGTGTCAGAGCTTGGTTCCTTCAATAGCAGTTTAACAACTTGAAGGAGATCATGGAGCATACCAAGAATGGTGTACCTCTATTCAATGAAAATAATTATGCACTCTCGAAAGGAAGAATGGAGTTCTATCTCTTGGTGTAAGGTTACGATGGGACACTGTTCAAAATGGATTTACACCAACCTTGAATGAACAAGGTAAGAAGAATTTGGTAAATGATGCAAAAGAAAAGAATATTATTATCAGTGGGCTTATTGAATCTTCTTATCATAAGGTGTTGGGTTGTAAAACCACAAAAATGTATGGGACAAGCTCAAGAATATATATGCAAGTGACTCAAATGTCAAAGATAGCTCATGATCCGATGAAGACAGTGATAGTGAAGAAGAAGTGAATGAGAGAGTATTGTTTATGGCCAAGCACAATAAACAAGAGGTATCAAACAACGAAGAAGAAGGGCTGACTATAGATGAATTTTCTAAGGAGGATATCAAGCTTATAAAAGAGCTCGAGGATGAGAAGATCCATTCCAATACTCTTGAAGAACAAGTTCAAGGTCTCAAAATTGAAGTTGAAGAACACAAATGTATTGAAGAGTCACTTCAAAAGAAGTTGGAAGAAAACAACCAAGAAAGGGAAGCATCAGAAGCCGAAGTAGTCTCGCTACGTAAGGAAGTGAAGAAGGGAAACACCATCCAAAACTATGCCAATAGCTCAATGGTGTTGGAAGCAATCAATAATACAACGAGACGAGACCTGAAGAGAGAATTCCAACAGAAGCAACAAGAACTCGACACAACATTTGCAGAGATTAGCAAGATCACACAACAGATGCAGGAAACAAAAATTGAAAGGAAGGAATCTGATCAAAGATACATATCCGTTGTTGACCAAAAACAAATGGAATTAGAAACATATTCAATAAAAATAAGCAGGCTCGCGATTGAAAATGAGAAGCAGAAGGAACAGATATAGGTTCTCAGCAGAGAAGTAGAGAAGATCACTCTCCTCAAGCTACAGGTTGAGGAGGCAGAAAAAATAAGGAAGATCTTGAAAAGATGGTTTCAAGAAGATCTTACTCAAAAGCAAGAAGAACTTGATGCAACCCATGATGAGATAAACAAACTCAAGGGATCACAAAAAGAACACTTACAAGTTAAGACAAATGAAGAAGCAAAAATGAAGGCAATTAAAGATGGTAAAGCTCCAGTTGATGAAGGTACAAGCTCCATAGCTTCACAGGATGATTCTAAGAAGGAAGTTGATCAATGTGAAAAGAAAAAGAAGAATGTTGCAAATCCAAAGAACAAGACCAAAGCAATCAAGAACAAAGGACCACAACAAACTAAAACACCACCTCTAAAGAAGAATGAAAAATCTTCCAGGTATGTTCATTTATTTAATGGTTATTTCGTTTTATGTGCTAACTATGGACATATGGCTAGGGATTGTGAATTTTTTGACAGGCACAATCATTATCTGCAAAACCGTAGAAGCAAGTTTGCAGGATCACGAGACAGGTTCCATGATGATTTTGTTAGAAGAGAATACGTGCTAGATGGGCCAAATATTGAATGTTTCAAATGCCATAACTATGGCCATAGCACTTGCGGTTGCACATATCAGATGGAATCACCTATGGAAAACATTGAATTCTTCAAGTGTCATAACTATGGGCACATGGCTTGAGATTGCAGGAATAAGAAGGTCTGGAAAAGAAAACAGGTACAGGAAGACAAAGTAGATAACAATGTTTTAGTAGTTATGCTTTCAGGATTTGTAAAAATAAAAGGTCATGAGAAATTAGCAGTTGCTTCAGATAATGACTCAAGTCAATATGGCATGTTAGGTGACTCAATATTTTGAACAATCTGGCTTGTTGACTCCTTAATGTTTGTATAGGAGGAGTCTATGCAGTAGTATATGGCACAAGTCTACGATTGACAGGAAGGTAGTTTGAACAAGATGGTAATTTCATTAAAGGTTTAGGGGGAGAAAAACAATTAAAGGATTATAGATTACGAGGAACAAGGCAAGATTAGTCTACAAAGGATATGCACAAGTGGAAGGAATTGATTTCGATGAAACATTTGCACCAGTTTCCAGAATGGAATCCATTCGTATGTTTCTCTCCTATGCATGTTCAAGAAAAATAAAAGTCTACCAAATGGATGTTAAGGTAACATTTCTGAATGGTGGATTAGAAGAAGAAGTTTACATCGAACAACCTAAAGGTTTTCTACTATCAGAAAAATAAGACTATATTTGTAGGTTAAAGAAGTCTCTTTATGGTCTCAAGCAGGCTCCCAGAGCATGGTATGCTCGTCTTGATGGATATGTACATCAACAAGGATTCAATAAAGGTACTCTTGATAGCAATGTTTACGTACAAATAGAAAAATATAATTTAACAATCGTTGAGGTATATGTGGATGATATATTCTTTGGTAGAAATGATGATCAACTAAGTAAGATCTTTGCTACAAAGATGCAAAGTGAGTTTGAGATGTCTTTACTTGGTGAGCTGACATACTTCTTAGGGCTTCAAATATCTCAGCAGGAGAAAGGAATATTTGTATGTCAAGCCAAGTACATCAAGGAAATGCTCAAGAAAATAAAAATGGAAGATTGCAAACCCATCCTTACTCCAATGGTAACAGGTTGCAAATTGAGCATCGAAAACTCATCTAAGGATGTGGATAAGAGGTTGTACAGATCTATGATTGGTAGTCTTCTCTATATAACAACCTCCCAAGCATATTTTATGCAAGTAGTTGGAAAAGTAGCAAGATTCCAAGCAGCACCAAAAGAATCACATATTATTGCCATCAAAATAATTCTTCGATATCTAAAGGGCACAAAAGAATATGGCTTGTGGTATCCCAAGGGAAACAATCTCATTATTCAAGCCTTTACAGATGCATATTGGGCAAAAAGCGTTGATGATTGTAAGAGTACTAGTGGAGCAACATTCTATCTAGGTGGTTATCTCGTATCATGGTTGACCAAAAAGAAAACCTCAATCTCGTTATCTATAGCGGAATCAGAATACATTGCAGCGGATGCTTGTTGTACTCAAGTTCTTTGGATGAAACAAACTTTGCAAGATCTTCAAGTACAATTCAGTGGGCCTATTCCCATCTTCTGTGATAACACCAATGCCATCATCATCTCCAATAATCTTGTCATGCATTCAAAAATAAAATACATTCCGATCAAATATCATTTTGTTACAAAACAAGTTGCTGAAAAGAATATCAAACTTGAATATGTGGGTACAAAAGAACAAATCGCTGATATATTCACTAAACCTTTACCTCATGAAGCATTTGAATATCTTTGCCAGAAGCTTGGGATTTTGCCAAGTTCTCATTAGATTTTCCTTATTCAGAAAATAAAGGGGGAGTGGAAGTGTGTACAAGTCCATAGGATGGTTGTGTGTCAGGGGGAGTTACCCTTTTCCATTGATGTTAAAGGGGGAGAGAAGGTAGTAGGAAGAGGTAAACTGATCACAGGGGGAGTGCTTGTGTTGCCATCAATGCCAAAGGGGGAGATTGTTGATCTAAAGATGATCTGAGGTTGTCATTGATGTCAACCCAAGCAGAACCAATGATGACCCTGAACTTCCATGGAACATTGGGAATCATCATTCATGGTTTCTCATCTCTTAACCATTATAGGAATACTCTACTCAAAAATATCTTTCTATCTGTATATAGTTCTCCTCGTAATTCTTCACAGTTTGTAAGTTATTCAAGATTGAAGTTAGTAACCCCAAGTAGTCGGATAAAACCCCATAGGGTTGTGGCATGGAATTTATCATTGATTTTTTTCATTGAATAGTCAATAATTAATAATTTTTTAAGCTCCTAAAATCCCTCCAACATTCTCTATAGAAGCCCCTCTCAACTCTATAAAAGGAAATCTCATATATCCTCCAAACGTAGTGATCGTGGAATGTTCGCTATAACTTTATTTATGTGAAGTCTTAGATGCTGAAATTAAAACCCATTTAAGACAAAGTCTTGATGAACATCTTGACTAAATTTTAGATCTTGGTGCACTATATTTCCGGAGATATGATATGTGGAAGTTAGGGTTTTTGCAGACTCCCGAATTTCATCTCAAAGAGGCGACCGTGGGAAAATCATCATAACTCTCTCTCTAAGAAGTGGATTAGAATTCTGTAAAACTTGGTAGTTAGTGCAAAAACTATAGCTTTTTGTGTGTCAATTTTAGAGCCGAAGGAGGAAAACGTAACATGTGGCATGCCGTACAAGTTCGATCTACTGAGCTAGTCCATAATTAGGGCATTGTGAGATATTGGGCATAAATTTGTCTTGAAGAATCAAAATCGGGTCAGACCTATGGCATTGGAAAGAAGACTCAAAGGGCTACTAAAGGATTGAAGATCACATATTGGGGATCTAAAATCACAAAAATACATCATATTCAATATCATGCTCCTAGAAGGCAAGAAAAAAAAACTAGTCAAGTGCTATCAAGGGGTGCAAAGGACTAGACTTTCTAGGGTAGAAAAGAGCAAGGTACAACAAAATGATGCAGCAGAGGTAAGATACATGTAAGCATCTTCTGTATATGCATGTTCATCTCTTAATTTCATTAGGTTCTTTGTATTCTAATTTGTTATTTTTTTTAGCACTGACATAAGCTCTGTAGGATGAGGTAAGTTTTGCTATTATCATGTCATGGGTATTTCCTTCAAGACTTTTTGCAGGTATTTTATATTCATCAAGAGAAGACTCAATGCATAATCTAATTTTCTGAAGAGTGAGAAAGGGTAGCATGACAAGAGTAGCAATCAAGGTGCAAAACAACAACAAAAAGTTCACCACATGAAGTCTTCAAGTGGGCAGCACTGCATAGAGTCGTTGTAGAAGTATCATTGTATAGAGTCATTGTAAAAGAATCATTGTAAAAGTTGTACAAGTGTCTATCTACCAAGAGTTGAAGAGGCAGTTTCAGGTATTATAGGATCATCATTAGATGTTTGTGTCATAGTTGGGGTTATGGTCTATTGTGTCTCCTTCTTCTACATCATTCTATATCATTGTATAGTGGACGATTTTCCATGGTATGAGAGTCCATTCTTCCTTTATTCTTCTATAGGGTGGTAGGTTGGTGCTAGGGTGAGTTGTATCTCATTGGGTGTTGGGGCATCCGTCTAGTTGACTACTGAAGAATCTCGGGCATGGAGCATCCATCGAGTGAGAGCTAGAGAAGAATGCTTTTCTAGATTCTAGGAAGGTGGAGATTTCTTTTCAATTGGAGTTGAAGAATAAATAATTATTAGAAAAGAGTTCACATGGTTTTTGTCTCAGAGGGGGTTTCCACCTTAAAACTTGTGTGCATTTTTGTTCCTTTTGTTTATTTATATCATTGTACAAACACTGTAATAATTGAAGATTAACTAATGCTATGAAAGATTAATAATAATACTAATTGAAAGGAATACTGATTCACCCAACCCCTATCAATATTTCCAACACTTTCTACTGGGATAATATGCTCAACATAACAATCAACAACATCTTTAAGAAAGTGATCTATGTCGCTTTTATGTTCCACTTTTAATCTTTGAGCTTTAATTGAAAATACTTTTTAATTATGACCTCAGGAAATAAAACAAATTTTTTCATATCACTATATGACATATGGGCAACTGCAAATAGATTGTTTACCTTTGATCCACGGGCAACATTGTGTTCTTGAATGCAATGATAAACAATCTCTTTATCATCTTCTTTTTTACATAGGATAGCCTATTTTTCCATTATAAATGGCATAACATATTGTTGTCCAACATTTCCCACTTGCTGGCTTTCTTATCTATGTTTAACACTCAACTAATGAACTTGAAGGCCTTCATCCTGTTCCTCATTTGAATCATATTTACCATAATTAGGAGGACCGTCAAATTTAACAAAATAAGATCTTTGAGGATTTGTTTGCAACTTAATTATTTCTCACTCTTGTCGACTGCTAGGTAGAAATTCTTGACGCATGTTTGAACTTTTCTCCATTTTAATGCTCTCTTGATTTGTTTGGAACAGGATCAACAAATTTTTTGCTTGTGAGATTATTGAAGAATAGTGTTTTTCAAAATTTTCAGCACCATTTTTAGAAAATGATAGTTGTTTGATTTCATGGACTTTTTCATAATTAATTTGGCTATAACCTCTCTGAATTCTTGATATATTATCAACATGATCATTAGTTTCTTCAGCGACATTGTCATGAGATTTTAAAGTTTCTTTAGAATCATAATATTCACAACAACCTTCAAAAAGAAACTTGTGTGCATAAGAAATTCTACAAAAAGAATTGAACACTTAATGGAAATATTTCAAAGATGAAATGCTTGAAAAAGGTAGATACTTGTACCAAACCCTTTCTTCCTAGTCCAAAGAAAACATTAACAAATTCATCTTCACATCTTCATGAATGATACCCTGCTGCTCCATGCATTCATGTAACTCCCTAAGATGCTGAGCTAGATCTTCATATTCATTTCCACTGAATCTTGGAAGATACTCATTCCACTCATGAAATGTAGGCATATGATAAGGATAACCTGGATTCCTGTAAAATCTAGTGGAAAAACTTACTGGATAAGAATGTAGGGATAGTCATTAAAGCCCTGAAAATAAATGCTCAAAGGTAAAAATACGAGATGAAAATTTTACAGCCAACTGTTGAAACTTGTCACCCTGAAGAATCAACTTCAAATTTAATAAACCAGGGGAAAAATAACTTCATGTCCTCATTCCTCGACAACAGCTCCAAAAAATGTTGTGCCTGAGGAGACAATTCCTCACTGTGGGGGAATGAATGCCTTAGACACTTTGAGATTGGACAAAAAAAAAATTGAAATTAATGGCCGGAAGTATAGGCCATGAAGGATTGTAACCCAAAGTTCTAGTTTTGAAACGCTAGCCTTCAAAATCAGAATGGCCAAAGACTATGAGAGTTGCAGGGTGGAGATGTAAAGCAGAAAATGAAGGAGACAGAGTTTCGGCACATGCAATTAAGAATCTATGCCGCAACTCTGTAGAAAGAATGATTAATGATGAAGAAGAAAATGAACAAGATTCTCGAATGTGGAGCACTTCATTAAGGAATTCAAGATTAATTTTTAATGATTACAACAAAATTTTAATGAGTACAATGAAGTAAATTCATTGAAAACATAAACTAAAGCACTCGCTGCATCTTACACTGTCCAAGAAAGAAAAACATATATGAATGTTGAGACACATGAGAAAAATAATCATTGCAACACCAATGTTGGAATCAAACTGCATATCTTATTTAGACTTCATAAGACTCTGGCTTACAATCCTTTACTCCGAACCCTCAAAAAGTCTCATTTCTGCTCTTTTATTATCCCCCCTCCTCAACTCTCCTGGAATGGGTTATAAAACTATATTTTGAAACAATTATATAATTGTTCAAAATATTTTAAAAAAAATACAATATAATAAATCTCATAATATATTTTTTTAAAACCCAGAGAAAATAAAATGGCTAGCTCTTTTAATGTGTACACTTTGTATAATTAGCAAGCCAATTTTCAACCCTTATGAATTTAATAACACGAGCTTGTAATTAAATTTTCCAGAGAGGAAATTTAAGTGGGACCCAAGGTTTTTCCTCCACAGACATCGCTATGCAAAACCATAAACAACTTACGGGGGCACTTGGGTAGTTTCTAGAAGAAAAAAAAACTAGTGTTGTCGTAATTATTTTGGTCCTTTGATCATTCGATGGGAAGTTTAGAAATACTACTTTACAAGACCACTACTAATTTTATACTCTGTGCATTTTGTGCCATCAGGTTTCTATTGGATCTGAATAAAATATCTTTGGACCATTGATTGGAAATAAAAAGTCTCGGTCATTTAACTGCCTTTGAAGGTCGTGCTCCTGGAGTTTACATTTACTAATGTAGCTACTACCACCCTGAAATGAAGAGCTCGTGATCATTCACCCGTTTGAATGTCAAGAAATTGTGATTATACGTTTATGTTATCGATTTGTAATGATATATTTAAAGCGAAAGATCTGTAGAATGAAGTGAATAAAGAATAAAACGACATCAACATTTTAACTTCGATTTCAAAAATATACTCCTTCCATATCTGCTTGAATACTGTCATTTACTCTCCAATATCTATAACCAGCACCAACGGAAAGCCAAAGATGAAATTCATTCCTTTCCCCTTCTATTTTCATTTAAAATCGACTTCCAACATAAATAAGACATCCCCAATTTGCAGGACATTTTTTGCAAAAAAACTGGCCTCCAAATAACTAGCGAAATCTCCAAAATCATTTTGAATCTGTTGAAACTTCCCGAATTTCACCATCCCTATATGACTCTATGAGACGATAGGAAGCACAAACTTGCCTATATTATCAACATGATCATAACTTCTAGATGGTGGTGTTATAAGGAATTCATACCATTCAAAATGACAGGAAAAAAATTGTCTCTTTTGAGAAGATAACCAATGAAATGTCTCAAATTCTAATGATTGTTGCCGATTCTGACCAACTGCATGAAAATATACCCGAGGGAACTTTGACAAAGGGAGAATTTCCACTGGAGTCATTTCCCTAGCATGGATAAGGCTGCAGGAATATCAAATAAAAGATTGGAGCATGAAACTTGACTGCAACCAAGGGTAGTCGAATAATATTAAGCTCAACAAAATAATTATAATCTAGATGCTCAATTATCTCATAGACACAATTCCTTGGCTAGTCTTGCTCACCAACACTAAACAGCGCCCATAAAACTGCCCTTATTTTAAAACATTTGAAATGGAACCATGAGGCATTTCATCATTCTAATCATTTTATAAAAGCAATAATGTCTTCCCTTTGCATATCTGTAAGCAAATGTTATTAGGCACCATCAAATTTACAACTATAGTCCTGTATTGGAAATTTTTCTTGAAGGTCTTCGATATTTTAGTTGTGCCAGAATGGGCTACAACACGAAGCACGTAATACTTTGAACCATGTAGGATGGTTGGATTAATTTGGAAGGATTTAGGGGTTTGACAGAGAAATAGCACTAGAATTCATGCAGAATCTGAGTGAAGGGATAATGATGGTGAAAAATCTACAGATTCAAGTTTATGAAAATGCCATAGCTGAAGTGATAGGGCTTGTAGTAGAAGTAGAGAAATGGTATGAAATGCATACTTCATTATAGAATGCAACTCTCTTATTTATAAACAATGGAAAAGAAATTTTCAGAAAAGGAAAGGGATATAATCCCAATTCATTTTCAAAATTGTGCAAGGAATTGGTAGAAATAATTCAAATACACATCACATGTTATGGGCGATACGATGTGGTCTGAGGATGCCACCTCAAGCTGGTGGCATAATTGAGGCGAAATGTACCCCCAAATATCCCCTTATTCCTTAAATTTGTCTTACATGAGACTACAGGAAGAGTGAAAAAAGATAAATATCTTGACTCAGTTGTGAGTCACCATAGGCTAATTAAACTATTAGCTATGAGGAATTTAAATCAAGCCCATCAGACTTGGGAAAGTCTTATAGGGGAACCTTGGCATGAACAAGAATCCCTATCGAGAAATGTTTGAGAAAATGCTAAAGTTATTGAAATCCTTGAGGTGACTTTAGTTGATAGTGGAAATTTTGAAACTCGTTAGAGTCAATATTTACATATTGCCATTAGTGATAAAAACTCATCTTTTATATCATATTAGGGTCCCATTCTAAAATTTTTGTCATCCCACCTAGTTCCTCATGCAAAAATTTATTCACTGATGGTAGCCCTAGTAAAAAAAGTCCCACTCTCCCTCAAAAATCAATATTTGTTGGCCCGCCTTCTTGTGTCTTACTGAGCATACACTTATCATAAAAGCTCATTTCATTATGTTTTGTGTCAGTCAAGTCCACATGGAGTCTAGTCATTCATGGTCCCATCAGGTCACTAGGTTTCATTCTCTAAAGTCCAATAAAACACCATTTCACTGTATAAGACAAGCAAGAAGTATGAGAGTGAACAAAATAATATCTCTTTCTCATTTAAAGTGGATTTGCAAATATGTGGCTATTCTTGCCCAAGTTCTAATTTTTATTTCAAGTATTAGTTCTATTTCAGATTGTAATTTTATTTCAAAAAATAGAGATGTAATATTTTTTCCAATTTATGTAATTTTATATTCATTATATGTAATAAGTTACTATTCCTGAGCTGTCAACTAAGAAAAATATGTGCCAACTCCATACAAAGAAAAATCAAATGTGAAGAGTTCCAACACTATAGCATCATCCACCTGCAAAGAAGAAAGTCAGAAAGGAAATTAGCAACCATTTCAAAAAAGAGAAGAGAAACATTATAAAGTGGGTTTTAAAGGCTAATGATCAATTTCACTCATGTATAAAGGCCTTCCTAGCATCTAACCCAACTCCATTTGCCTCCTATCATTGCTTGAGCAAACAACAAAGCACCATTCCTCACGATTTTGGGCGAAATTAGCAAAACGGAGACAGGCGCTGAGCATGGGTTGCAGGCGCTACGCATAGGATGAAGGCACTACGCATGACCTTAAGGTGCTACGCATGGGCTGAAGGAGTTGTGCATGCACTAAGGGCGTTGTGCACTGGTAAAAATTTTCCCACAAGCTCTCAAAATGCAAACAATGGTTTCTAACCTTGAGTACATCGTTTCTAAGCCTCTTATCAAGTAAGTACAACCTTGTTCATCCCTCCTTACACCTCTCAAAGTCATCATTCATGCAAACCCTTGCAAACCCTAGCTTTTTACTACACCCGTAAAAACTATTCCTAAGATCCTACTCCCCTTCCCACATCACAATATTCTATCCCTACCCCTGAGTTGCTAAATCCATATCCCAAGCACATTCTCCCTTAAACCCTAAGTCCTAGGCAAAAAAATCCCTAGGCAGCCATACTACATACCTGTAATTAAATATCAAATCCTAAATCCCATACATATTTCACTGCCCCATCACTTCCCTAAATTCCCTAATCCCTTCCTCCACTCCCTAAATTTTTCCTACCCCATTCCCACTACTATTTCCTAATCCCTAGGGTTTCAAGCAATAGGAAAGAAAACACATAATGGAGGAAGAAAATAGAGACTTTTCAAAGGAAGAAGATCAAGAAGAAAGAAAACCACACAAAGGAGGAAGAATCTTGAGGTTTGAACCTACCAACACCAGATAGTTAATGGCTTCACCTATGACAGTTGTTGGCTTATTGGGGCCTGACCTAGGTTCAGAAGTGAGTTAGCCAAAAAATCCTAAAACTATCGGCCCTTTCGACAACAGTCCGCGGTGCGCTGACTGAGGTCTCACTTGAGGTAGTATGGGAGGGTGTTGGAACTACGTTTCCACACCCTAGGGATGTCTTGATGAAGTCTGGGAAGTTCATGAACCGATCCTATGCACTTATGCTGCTCCGCGCAACCGTTTATCCTTCGCAACTGGGGCAACTGCTTCTGTGTAGTTCTATAAAGAACGCGAAGAGGTGCTATCTAGATCCTTATTCCTTACTGAGATTTTATTATAGATCTTAACTTAATTATGTGGGCCCAATATTCTCATTAATCATTCAGCATTCATAACAAGTGCGCGTAATCATAAACAGTAAAGAGATGCATAAAGATATCAGAAGCATAGACACAGAATATTTCACAAGTAACTTATCTTTTATTAATCCTCTGTTCAAATACAATTCCAACTCCGCCCTGCGCACTCAGCTGTAGGGGTTCGCGCACACAGCTGCGGACTCTACCAGGCCTCTGCGCACATAGTTGCAGAGCCTCTCCCTACTACTATAACCTAAGACTCGGACTTACAGACCCAGAACAAATTCCTCATCCAAAAGAATATATGACTTCTCTGGGCTGAGACTGCCTTTTACACTTAGAGCCTCACTCTATTTATACAATCCCATGGTCAGCGGACCATGGGTAAGCCAACACATTCTATATGATATTACATTATTTTAGGGTGGACAATCCTAGACTCTCGCACTTTGCGCCTGAATTTCGCAAGGTCTTTACATTTCATTGGCCAAAGTCCGGGCTTCAAGCCCCAGAAAACATACTATGGGGGGATCCGTTGCCCAACATGCCCCCAACACAATCATCGTGACTCGTCATAAGTCACTTGGCTAGTACGATGATTTTCGCACAGAGTCCATCCAACTGTGCCTGTGTGACGTGAAGGTCTGCAACTCCCCATGCTGTCGTTGTCTGGATCTGCTCCATTTCTGCTTCGGAATCATCTGCGTCTGACTTGATTCTCTACTTTGATGTCAGCTTCTAGTACTTGTGTTTATAGTCCTACACCTCTGTCCAGCTTGTCAGGTCGCGAAGACTGTGCTTTGGTCAGTTAGTCAGACAACTAGCCCACCCGTGTAGGGCTTCAGGTGACTGCCATTTACTCTTCCTGGGAAGGGCTCTCCATTAAGTTTGACTAGCTAGACCGTGCCTCCGTCTGTGACCTCCTTTACCACATATGGTCCCAACCAATGCATTCTGAATTTTCCAGGAAATTTTTCGAACTTGCTATCATACAACAACACTAAATCATTTACCTTGAATGTGCACAACTTGATATGGTGGTCGCACCAAGCTTTCTCGCTCTGTTCCTGTACCTGCTAATGGAATCCCGCCAGAAACCATTCTTCCTCGAGTTCTTCCAATTGTGCGAGCCTCTCTTTCAAGGCTTTGTGGTCGGACATGCCTGTCATTGCTGCTATCTGCAAACTAGGTACGATGTATTCCTTGAACGCGACCACTACTATGCATAATGGTATATTGAAAACAACCCCATTTGGTTGCGAAGGTTGTCTTACTCCTATCTTCTAGCGCGATCTTGATCTGATGGTACCTTGAGAAGCCATCCATGAATGAGTAAGCTTCCTGTCTGCCAACATTCTCCAATACTTCATTTGTAAACAGTGTTAGGAATGGATCGTGAACAGAGGCATCATTAAGCTTCCTAAGGTCCACGAAGATTCTAATTTCGCCCTTCTATTTTTTCTCCTGTACTGTCATAGGACTCACCCAGTCGACTTCTTCCACTGGTTCAATAATTCTCGCTGTAAGCACTTTGTCTAATTCTTCGCGGACCTTTTCTTTATACTTCAGATTCAACCGGTAAGGTCGTTGCTTAACTGGCTTCACGTCCAGTTTCAGAGTGATCTTCATCATCCCTAAGTCGCCAATGATCCCCTTTAAGTCCATGATTTTGGTCGGGAACAAATCTTGATATTCGTGGAGTAACTCAGTTACCTTATCTACCGTAGCATCGTCCCAATAGTCCCAAAGCATTGCGTACTTCGGCTCCGCTTCTATACCAATGTTTACCTGCTTTGTTTTTAGCAGCGCAGTGATGTCGGGGTCCTCAAATGATGGTCCTTGAACTTCGTGACACCCTTCAGTTTCTGGAATATTAATATTTCGGGGGTCATCAACATCCTCCTATATTTGTACGTTATAGCATTTTCGGGCACTGCTTAACTGGGTTGCCCATGCTGGTTGAACTATTTCTCGTGGTATTTTGAAGATGACAGCTTTTATGGCTTGCAGCACGTTGTCAATAGTATCCGACCATCGGTCTTCAAATGTGAATGTTGACAAAAATCCCTCGCGCAAGACATCCCATTCACCTGTACCATGTCAGAGTTCCGTCTCGGTATACCAATTTATGGGTATGACATTTAGGGTATGGTAGAATAAGTGTACCCATTCAGGTTGAGGTTCTTCTCCATAGGCCTTGGTCCATTTTACAAGGTGTGTGCGCGGGTCATCGCATCCATCATATTTATTTGCTATCCGTAGTTGCGGTTTCCCAAATCATAGCCGCATCATCCTTCTACAGCTGCGCCAGTTTTCAAAATTTCCTTGATGTGTTCCCCACCACCACGTAGGTGTCGCAAGCAGCACCCACTTCAATGCATCGAATCATTGTTGTTCCAGTACTGCGCTCTCTAACTTTCTCAAGAATTCATCCACCACTGTCAATCCATCATATGTTGGTAGATCTTGGGCCTAGGTTGTTATGCAACACAATGATCTAGTCATCATGTTGCAATTTAGCGTTGTCACTTCGTTCAACCGATTGTGCTAGCGTTCATCTTCTTCATTTGAATCTGAGGTGCAGGAACTTGTGTGCTCCCATGAGATCCTTCCATCTGTAGTCAGATTCACCCAATCCTGATCTCGCGCAGTTATCTTGTAGATACAATCCAACTCATCGTCGCTTCCATCGTCGTGCACAAGTTCAGTGTAGCACGCTCCTTCAGCTGGGTCTAGCAGAACGACTACGCGAAGGGACTTTTTCTTGAATATCATCTTCTGCTTTTTCAGGTTGATGACTCCATTCATATCAGTGGCCCATTCTATTCCTAGCAACGTGGGATAAGGATTGTCAACAATCTCTATTACTTTAAAGTTTGTCTGTGTGCTCGCGCCTTCGATATCAATTGCTATCCCTTGCAACCTCCCCATGGACAAAACATTTTGTTGGTTTTCCATTCATAATTGAATAGGGGACCACTACAACGCGGGCCTACCCATGTCTGCTTTGGTAACACATTCACATCTGAACCTAGGTCTAGGATTACCTGATCCATTTCATACTCGCCAATTTGCGCCGTCAATCTCATTTCCCTACTGGTGCTCATTGCATGCTTTCCCATTTTCCAGACTACGCGTGGTCCACCCGACCCTGCACACCTAGTTATCAACTCCTGTAGTTCTTTAACTGCCTTATTGTCGTGCAAAAATTTCATGCATGTGTCCAAAATGATAATTAGCATAGAAGGATCCATCCCTGTCTCTGGTTGATCCTTACTACCTGAAGTGGAGGCCTCCGCAAAGCTCTTCTTAACTTCCATGAACGTCTCCTTTGCATGTTCTAAGTCAAACGCAGGCTCCTTTGTAGGGACCTTGCAAAACCATGGATCTTCCTCGGGCTGCTTCCCCTGATCCTCCCCTCTGGTCGCACCACTTCTGAGCACCATATTCACATTTGGGTATTCTTCACACGGTTCAGACCTCATCATTTGAATATTTTGAGTCAGAGTAGGCTGTAGTACCCCTTTCTCGCACATTTGTGTGATCAATGTAGGACAGTCTACGATTTCATGATCAAACTGAGCATAGTATGAGAAAGATATTCTCGTTGGGTTGGTACAATCGCGAGCGTAGTGCCTTGGTCCTCCGCAATTGTAACAGATTAATTGTCCGTAGCCCCTTCCTGGCCCCATTCCTCCTCGTCCTCGACCTTGGCCCTGAAATCCAGCACGTGCCATCCCCGTGGCTGGGTCGAGGCCTCGCATTTCTATTTGCATTCTATATGCTGGGGTCCACTCCATCATTAACTCGTAGCTACGACAAGTACGCTCGTTGTGGCCCACCGAATTACAAAAATTACAAAATAGTTGCTGGGGAGTCTATGTATACTTCTGCAACAAATGACAGCTATCCGTCATATGTTTTCCTCCTATCTGACAGATTATCCACCATAGTGCAGGTGCCGCACTTGGCCCTACCTATGCCTCTACTCTCAACGGCATTGGTCCCCCTTTTGCCAAGTAGTTCGTGAATACTGGACAATGGTCTTTGTCATGGCCCAGGCCTTTGCATTTTATGCACCACACTTCTTTGCACGCCTTTGGCCGTGGCACCCTATCCTACTTCAAACTATGCATCTCCAAGCATAGATTCTGTAGTTGCGTGTGGATTTGCTGGACTCCCAACCCCGGATCCTGTATCGGTGTTTCGTGCAACCTCATCGCCATTTGCAACGCTTCGGCCTGGGTTGAAAGCTTCTGCTGTGATAGCGCCATCCTCAGGTGTGGTGTCAAAGATGTCATAAAACATGCGCGGTGCTGTGCATTCGTTAGCTTCATATTAGCCTCGCGGATCGTACTCTTCAGCCTATGATCTAGATCCCAGGGGGTCTCACCTGGAAGCATCACAATTTCTTTAAATCCAATGATTGACTATGTCTCTGATTTCAGCTGGCTGAATTCTCTGTTCAACGCATTCTGGATCTCCGCTATCCATGCATTTGGGTGATCATTAGAGTGCTTGACATACCATATCAGTGCGCGATCCTGCAACGTGCTCACCAATGTGGCCTTCTTAATGTTGTCGTCTATGACCCCTTGTGCTTCCCACACTGCTCTTACCACAAACCAGAACTAGTTCGGATCCTCATTCCCTACTCCTCTGAATACGGGTAGCTTGATCGCGCTCGCCATGCTGAACTGTGGGGGTGGTGGAGGTGGGGTAGGTGAAGATGGAGGTGAAGGAGGTGAAGCGAGTGGTGGCATAAGTGGAGGTGGTAACTGTGGAATGTGTTGCCTTATCAAACTGACCGCACTTCTCAGAGAGACCCAAGTGCGCTCTTCCTCGCTCTCTCGCGAAGGTGAAATTAAGGGACTGTTTCCTAATCCCTCGGTACCTTTGTATATCTTTTCGCTCTGCATTGTTCCAAACATTAATGTATTCGCATCACCTGTTTTTCACATAACAACATCTTAATCCAGGTATTGAGGGATTTAATGTACCTACCTCGCGGTCCCTTGAGAAAACGTCATTCTGCTTCACTATAACTCACTGTCGTGTCTACCGTGAACTCAGTGATAAATCCTCCTATTATCCGGTCGAGCCAACGGTTCACAGCTCGCGCGATCTTATCTTTCGATGCCTCTAGTCTGTGCACTAACTCTAGGGTCCACTATATCGGTTGATCGAGCTTGTACCTTCCCTAGTTATTGGCTAACCTTGCGATCCACTCATACAGTTCAGAAGAGAAGGACGCAAAGAATATCTCGTGGATTTTTGTATATACGTAGCGATCCAGCCACCTTTTCTCGGATACCTACGGATTTCTGTTTTCCTATGTCACGAACTCGTGAAGCTTCTTGTCCAACCACTCTTCAATTTCCTTCTTTGTTGGGTTCTAGTGGCACGACATTAAACATCCCTTAGGCAGATCCTGGTCCTAGCAATGGAACTAATTGTTGGCTTGTTGGGGCCTAACCCAAGTTCAGAAGTGATTTAGCCAAACAAATCCTGAAACTACTGGCCCTTTCAGCAATAGTCCGTTGTGCGCGGACTGAGGTCTCACCCAAGGTAGTATGGGAGGGTGCCGAAACTAGGTTTCCACACCCTAGGGATGTCTTGATGAAGTCTGGGAAGTTCGCAAACCGATCCTGCGTGCTTACACTGCTCCGCGCAGCCGTCTGTCCTTCGCAATTGGGGCAACTTCTTCTGCGTAGTTCTGTAAAGAGCGCGAAGAGGTGTTGTCTAGATCCTTATCCCTTACTGAGCTTTTATTATAGGTATTAACTTAATTATGTGGACCCAATATTCTCATTAATCATTCAAAATTCATAACAGGTGCGTATAATCATAAATAGTAAAGAAATGCATAAAGATATCAGAAGCATAGTCACAGAATATTCCACAAGTAACTTATCTTTTATTAATCCTCTGTTCAGATACAATTCCAACTCCGCCCTGCGCACTCAGCTGCAGGGGTCCGCGCACATAGCTGTGGACTCTACCAGGTCTTTGCGCACATAGTTGTAGAACCTCTCCCTACTACTACAACCCAAAACTCAGACTTACAAATTCATAACAAATTCCTCATCCAAAATAATATATGACTTCTCCAAGCTAAGACAGCCTTTTACACTTAGAGCCTCGCTCTATTTATGCAATCCCATGGTCCACGAACCATGGGTAGGCCGACACATTCTATATTATATTACATTATTTTAGGGTGGACAACCCTAGACTCTCGCACTCTATGCCCACATTTCGTGGGGTATTTACATTTCATTTGACCAAAATCCGGGCTTCAAACCCCAAAAAACATACTATGGGGGGATCCATTTCCCAACAACAGTCACTTCCTTCAAGCATTTGGGATGTTTTGATTTTTGTGTGATGGTACAAAGAGTTGAAAGCCATCATGTTTTGACTAGAGTGTTCATTTCAAATCTTGAAGACAATCAAGTGACCCTTGTTGGGGTAACCTTCACCATATCCTTAGACATTATTACTACTACTATTGGAATACCTAATGTGGGTGAAAGGTGGTTTAAAGTTCAAAACCTAGATCATCAGTATTATGAGCCATATTTGAAGCCTCGATATAGAAATGACCGAAAGCGATTCTTCCCTTTCAACCTCCTACTTGGTACATATTCTCCCATGATGAAAATCATCATGAAGTACTTCACTTGTGAAGGAATATTTTCCAGACTTTATTCATACCATATCAGATTGCTCATGCACTTCACAAGACTCAGAATGCTCAATATCCCTTATTATTTATTCAGAAGTACTGGCATACACAGTTCATGGAAAAAGGTACGAGCAACAAATGAACATTCTTTTCCATCACTCTCTGATCAAGAGCATTGTTGTTCATCACCTTAACTAGCGGAACAATGCATGAGACACTTTCATTTCCAATCATATTTTCGCTGCTCCAAAACCTCCACATGCTCAAGATATGCCATCTTCATCTCATCCCACTGATCATCATGATGAAGACATATACCCTCCATCTCAGCCCACTACATCTATCCGTCCATCATCTCAGCCTATTTCACCACCATCATCACCATTTCATGATCATGCAGGGTTACCTAGCAGAGCTGAGGTCATCAAGCCTAAGAGGGAAGATTTGAGCACATTGGCACATACTTATTAGAGAGGCCATAGACACATGTTGTCCCACATATTGTGGGATGGGCCTTGCCTTCTTCATCAACAAAGCAGGTACACAAAGGTAAAGAAAAGATGACAGAGGTAGAAATCCAGCAACAGTAGGAGGACCTCCATGATACAAAACAAGATTTTGAGTTTGTTGATCTAAGTGAGCAGGATGACTATGAGGACATTAGCATAGTCCTCAAGGGGAAGGATGCCAAGATTAGATAACTCCAAACTAATATTGACAAGGCTATATTTGTCGTTAACTTCTACAAGTAGGAGAACAAGCAACTGAAGACAAAGCACTTCATTGATGAAGTAAAATTCATGAAAGAAAATAGAGAGGTAGAAAAGGTTAAGGCCTTACTTGATGAAGCATATGGAGAACATAATGATGATATTGAAGAAAAAGTGCCAAGAAAATGGCCAAGGACCAGATGCCTAAAAAGAGCATTGGAACTAGAAAAATAGAAATAAGTGGAACTAGCCAATGAGCTTACCCTAAATGAGAAATTGGCCATAATGATCAATCAAAATAGGGATCATTAGCTTGAGAGGGTGAAAACCCATCTTGAAAAGCTCCTAGAAAAGGCTAAAAGGGACAATGACATACAAAGGAGGATGGAAAAGTACTATTGCAAAAGAAGCCAAATAGCAAGGTCCAAGCTCAAGAAAATGAATTCAAAGCTTGAAATCCTAAAGGTGCAAGAGGAGAAAGGAAATTTGGATATCCTTGCTGAGGCCTCTTTCCATGCCTAACACACTTCATCAATAGCTTATACACCAATTTTGACAAGATTTTGGGCACTTTTGACATTTTTGGGATTTTTGTGCAACATTGGATAGTGTTGGCACAAGTGAACTATCCTATGCACAGCTCCCTAGGCACTGTGCATCTTCTTGAGGTCTCCAAATGGAAAACCAAGACTACCATTGGATTTAGAAGGCCAAGAACATACACGTTTAACTATTGGCACACCAAATTTGGACCATTGGACAGGGAGAAATGATCAAAAACACCTCAAAATTCACCTTTCTGCCCTCTTTTTCAGCTAGGCGTTACGCATGAAAGCAATCTTGGGAGATTTCCCTTTTGGAGGGCAAAATCTTATCATTTTTGGGAAGCTTTCTAATGAGCTATCCTGATATCAATTTGGACATCAGCAAACCCTTCAAAAATCATCTTGAATTTGGCACTGCGCACAAGCTTAAGGCGCTGTGCATAGAGCACTCGCACTGAACATAAGGAAAAATTCCCTGATTTTTTCACTGTTTTGCTCAAATTTTGATTTTCACCTTTGGAAATCAATTTTCACTTATGTAATTGATGAAGTAAATGTAATTATCATGTTTTTACTATTACCTAGGGTAAATACATTAGGTAAATGGACTCAATGAGGTGTAATGAATCAGTTCACTTAAGTTAGGGATAAGTCACTTTGACCACGCTACACTCTAGCGATTAGTTCAATTTTTGGTGGAACTTCTCCTCCTCTCATGGATTCGACCCCTGAGGTTGTGAGGAAATTTTTTTATGCCTATATCATGTACTTTTTCAGTCATTCTAGAGGTTGGACTTAGTTGGATGTTGTACTAGTGATCAGAGGCATTCTTTTATTCAAACTTTGGCATGGAATATATTGGATGAGTTGCAGCTATTTTGGTGGGATTCCTGTGGCATAGTATTTTGACATTTTTTCTTCTTCAGTTACATGTGTTTGAATGTTTTGTATTTTCCATTATCCATTTCACTTATAAATATGTTTGATTTTCAAGTATGATAAGCAGAATTCATCTCCTATGCTCTATTTTGGGAAAATCATGATAATTTGTTTCATTTCTTCAGTTTAAAAATAATTCATCATTTCCATGCTCTTTTTAGCACCTCATCAGTCTAAACCATTCCATCAATATACTACAAAGTGTTAAAGTACTTGCCTACCTTGCCCCATCAGATGTCTACAATTCTGATTTCCTTTTTCCCTGACCTAATTCACTCTCTGAACTAATTCACTCATCCAGTGATTACCCCAATGAAATCAAATAAAAACCCTGAGCTACTATATCTAGCCTAAGACCCTAATCCATCCAGCCCTCTTGGCTGTGATCCTTTGGAGAGAGCCCTCTTCGGCTTGGTAGGACTAGCTACCAAGTCAAAACGGTTTGTGGTTACCTCAGCTGGACTCTTCCTCAACCTTGGAGATCCGGAGGAGTGATAACAACGTCATAACTCCATATCCAGAGTCTCCAAAGTTGCGTTCATCATCAATGGACTTTCTTAAGCTTGAAACCTTGTTCTGCCTCTATGCTGTCAACAACCCTCCTCTTGCATTCATTGCATTTGGTATGATGTCTTCAGCTGCTGTTCATGATGCTGCTCGTTGTGATGTTGCCTTTTGATGTCCTTGTCTACAAACAACTTGATGTATTCGTGAGTAGGCAAGCTCATAGACACTTGATCGACTGCATCCCCAAGTGTGCTCTGAATGGTGTCCTCACCTCTGCTCTCCTGGAAACCAGTGTACCTGTACTGCTGAGAGGTAGATGGACACCTGATATACTTGGAGACATGGCAACACTCACAACAAGCAATCTGTCAGTCGAAAACCAAAATGAACATGAGAACTGACTTGCAACATACCTGGGTGAATGATCATGAAGGTTGCACAATTTTGGCGCGGAGATCAGGAGACCGAGTGCGAAGACTACTCAAGGACAGTCTGTGTTGCTGGGAGACTGGCTAACTACTGGAACTGTGCAATGCATAGTCTAGTCTGGCTGCTGACTGCTGGGATTGCACAATGCGCAATTCCAGCAAGGAAGGACTACTAGACTAGGGACAAATCTATGCAATTTCTTGGGCCAAGTAGCCACTATCCTCCAAAAATGTGCAAAATGTGGGTGAGGCAGTTCTCTTGTTGGGCGAACGTCCGTGCAAAATAGTTTCATGCATGCGCTAGTAGTGAGATAGAAACGAAAATGGAAACAGAGCTAGGAAAATCTAGTATATATGTAAACGATAGCAAGCATTCAAATAAATCAAGCAAACAATACTCCTACAAGTGAAAACATAAAAAGCGACAGAAATGCAGCGCAAGGCATGGGAAGTGGGCTTACCCCAAAACAGTTGAGCTGAATGTGCCGACACTCCTAGATGTGATGTGGGATGTTAGACCTACAAGATTGATGCGAGGAATGAGATATGTAGCTTCCGGTTGATGAGTTTTGATAACATCGAGGTTGTGACGCGCATGCCACGAATCTAGGGGAAGTGACACTTGGTGGGAGGTTTCAGAATTGCTTCTTGCATGTAGCCTCCAACTGCTAAACATATCTCCCTGAAACATGGATGCCTTTGCATGCTACCTTGGTAGAAGTAACCCATGCATGCAAGTCTGTTTTTCTCAGTCCTGGAGGGAACCGGTCAACTTAGGCACACATGCAAGAGATTGCTCGATTGCTAGAGAAAAATGTGCATTTTTGGTTGGGAGATGGGCTGGCTGCCTAGGATATTTGCACAATTTATGGGAAACCTAGCTGACTGTTACCTAGATTTGCACAAATCCTGGGTTGAATGGCAAACTGCTGGGAAAATTTGCGCAAATCTTGCTGGGAGGATTGGCTGGTAGGATTGCACAATCCTCGAGCCCAACAGGATGTCAGAGAAGATTGCACAATTCCTGGAGGGAAGGCTGGTTGCCCTCCAGAAATGCGCAATTTTCAAGGGGAAGTAGCTCAGCCCACAGCTGGACCAAGTCTGGGTGAGCAGCCTATGAGGGGAATGGATCAATTGTGATCGACAGGCTGCCTTTGTACGAGGAAAACACTTGAATCTTGAGTACTTAACGAAGCAAGACAAAGTGTTTTGTAAGGTTGGTAGGGAGGATCCAAAACAAGCCAAGGCAAAATTTTGGAGGGTGGTTGTAGCCACTACAACATTTGGCGACACACTGGTAGAACTCTAGCTCTCTGAAGGGACCTCGTTTGTGAAAAGCAAGTCTAACACCTCTAGAAGTATTGCTTAGTTTTCAACATCTTGGTTTCACACTAACTTGATTTTAAGATGTAGCATTTGCCAAGCCCTTGGTTGATTGAGACACTTTCCAAGCCAAGGAAACACAGTTTTTTTGATTGGGGTTGAGGGGTATATAGGTGCACAAGCAGTATTGTTATCAGAGTCTTAGTTTCATCTTTGGTGTTGCTCCACTGCTAGCAGGCCTGGAAAGTAGCCCGGTGGAGTCACATAGGAACACAAGCATGGCTCCGCTGCCAGTGAGCCTGGTCAGTACCTCAGTGGAGTTACTTGCATCACCTCCCTGCATAAGAATCCTTTCTCTTCTTTCACTTTATTCATTTTTCATTTTGATTTTTTTTTTTCTTTTCAAGTTTTCCATTTTCACTGTGCATAGTGCTTATTCATTTCAGAGGCGGAAGAGGGATCCCAACTTATTGAGAGCAAAACAAGTTGTTCCAGCAGAGAAGTAGTTTATTATATGTCTGACGTTCCTTTTAAGGTTTTCCCCCTCACCTTACTCTACTTGGCTGAGATGACAAGGGTTAACCCAAAAACACTCAACTAGAGAAGGTGACACTAGTTAGTGTACAAGCATTCTGTTTACACCAAGGTTCACTTCGAACAATACATATTTTCCTTCGATGTATCATGGAATAAAAGTAACAAGCTAATCCTACAGAGGCAAGATGACAGATAACCAAGTAGTGATATTTGTACAAGCCCTCTTGTACTTAACCCAACTCGCTTCAAGACTCATACATGGTTTCATGCAAAACTAACCTATGAATGAAACAAACAAATGAACTAACAATCAACAACTCAAAGCAAGGGTAGAAACAAAAATGAAAGGGAAGCAAGTAAAAAATAAAGCAAACAAAGCACATAATAAATCAAGCATGCGAGCAAACAATTGAAAGAAAACACTACTCCTACTACTACACTAATGGTA
This sequence comes from Pinus tabuliformis, assembly GCA_031772625.1. NCBI lineage: Eukaryota > Viridiplantae > Streptophyta > Pinopsida > Pinales > Pinaceae > Pinus > Pinus tabuliformis. Next base: position 198,464,784 of record CM062810.1, on the reverse strand, counting down.
CATGGGCCTGATCAAGTGAAGTGATACTTCCAATGCAGCCACCGGCACATTGGTAGACCCATGTGTTGAGCCTCAAAATTACTCTTTCCCTAAGAAATTCTTCTCATTCCTCTTCTTTGTTTTTCCATGAGAAAGATGCAATCTCATCACCAATGACTGGTATATACTATCTTGAGGAGGACATTTAGTGATTTACATGTTATGCTTTTATGTTTTTCTGTTTGAATAAATTTTTGTATATTAGCTACGGAACGCAGCCTATTCTGTAGCTAATCAGCTGTTCTGCAGCTACCTTCATGCTTTAACAGGTTCCAGGTGTTAGAAGGAGAAACTAGCTACATGGGCAGCTTGGAAATCATCATGACATGGACCCTGTCCTATTCACTTAGCCCAGGTCAAAAAAGAAGATGGCATAAGACTACGATCAATGGATAAGTCAAACGTAGAGACCGAAGGTAATAGGACTCTGTTTCGTGGTTAATTAACACGTTTCACAGTGATGGAAAGCGTTATCCAGAATAACTACCTATACCTATGGACTCCAACAACCACCTATACAACCAAATCCAACAGCCACCATGTCTTGGATTTATGTCTCCAGCAGCCGAGGAAGAAATTCCGCATATCTATCTTCTACGTGTTTAGCTATAGCATGTTTTTCTCCACAAACAGTTGTATGTTTTTTCTTATAAATACATGTGTAAAGGACCAAATAAGTTAGTAGTAATAGTGATAGTTTTATTGTGAAATCGAAGTTTTAAACTCTGTAATTCCTGGGCATTTTGTGTCCCTGTTTTTAATATGAAGACCGCATGTTTTATGGAAATCTGAAGGAGTTTTCTTGGAGTTGATTGAGCAAGCATAGCCTAATCAGTTGCAGAGGGCCCCTGCACTAAAGAAGGTTTCATTTCATTTTATTTTTCTTCTTCTTGTTAACTGTAAATTCATCATTTTCTTTCACAGTGTTTATAATCATTTTCTTACTAACAATGTTTATAATGCAATTTTCATCATTTTCTTATTAATAGTATTCATAATTTAGAGTAGCTTCTTTTTGCTTGATCTCTTTCTAGTTTTTATCAGTAGTTAGAAGTTGAAACTTAGTAATGTAATCTAGTTTACTTCATTCACTGTTTTACTAGTCTTTAAATTCTCAATTAGACTGATCAGTGCCATTTACTGTCTTTGCCATTTTATTTTTAGTTTATTGACTCATGGTGTTAATGAATGTTTCTGAAAAACCCTTCAAGTTGATAATTCATCCTAAACTAAGTGGTTGAAAATTTCATTTATGCAATGAGTCTTTGTTGCATCTCTGTATTTGTTTTCTCTTAGAATAATGAAGTACAAAATTCCTCAAATGTCATCCCAAGGAGACTTTCTCCCAAAATTGAGAGGCAGAGTAACTAAGTATTTCATTTAGTTTTATTTCTGTAATTAGTTAGACATCAATTGCAAATTTCACTTTCAGTTTTAATTCATGATTTGGAAATAATAGTGAAACAGGAATAGAAACTTTGTTTTCATTTCTTGCTTAAGCTCTGCTTCCAAGTCTTTCTTAAGCTTTGTTTTCATTTTTAGATTTTGAGCAGTCTTTACAAAAGTTAGATTTAATTTTTTGATAATTACATTGTAAATCATTAGGAACTAAAGACCAAGAACCCCCAAAACAACATAAAACACAAAAACAACGAAGTAAGAAGGGTTATCTAGCACAAACAATGCACTACACTTCATCAGTTTACGATACCCGGATTGATAATTTATGTAGAGCAATTTATGACACTAAATTAACCAAACATTTTGGCACCGTTGCCGAGGAAGTTTAACTAAGTAGCCTTATCTCTTACATTCAAAAACAAAAAGCCAATGACATGCATAGAGAAAGAGACTCTAGGGGTAGATTTATAGCTGGGGGCAGAAGTTCAATTCCTACAACACCACCTACTCCACCAAGAACAAGAAAAGGCACACCTCCATGCCAAACTCATACTCCCAGCCATAGGACTCCTGAAATTCCAGGGGCAGAAATCCAATCAAAAGAATCTCCTACTTCATCTACCAAGATAGTCCTAGTGGAGAAAAATTTCGAATCTCCAACAACAGGAATAGCCTTTTTCACCTCCACAGAAGAGCACATTGTAGTTGAATAAATAGGAATAACTAGTGAGGAAAAAGAAGTAGAACCTCTCTCCCATATTCCATTAATAGAAGAACTAGAGGAGGAGGAAGTAACCTTGCAGATTGAACCCTATACTGACTCTGAAGAAACTATAATGGCAGAAGAGGAACAAGATGGAGAATTCTCACTATTTGGAGGAGGGGGTAGAGGGAGAGGTAGAGGAAATAATGGAGGAGGTAGAGGAAATAATGGAGGAGGCAGAGGAAATAGGGAAATAGATAATTCTTTTGGATTCCCTATAGTGGATGAGGAAACAAATGCCACAATGAAAAATATCTCACCTTCTGTCCTCCCAAACTTCTATGGGTTGAAAAGTGAGGATCCTGAAACATTTTTGTTTGAGTTTGAAGTCTTGTGTAGAACTTATGACTATCTAGAAGACTCTCAAAAACTTAAATTGTTTCCTTCAACATTGAAAGGAGCTGCTTTGAAATGGTTCATGGGGTTAGTCACTCAGTCCATTAGAACATGGAATGACATGAAAAAAATGTTTTTGGATAGGTACTTGGATTATTGCATGCCTACCAATCACAAAGATGAAGTGTTCAAAATGATGCAAAGAGAGGATGAAAACTTAGAAGATTTGATTGAGAGATTCAACTATAATTTGAAAAGAGCAAAAATGAACAATTTAGATGAAGAAACCTTGAAAGCTCTTTTATTAAAAGCCATTAGAGATGAGTGGATAGATATCCTTAACATGATGGGGAAGGGAGATATCTCTCAATTTCCGTTAAATGATATAGGAGAATTGTGTGTTCATATCTCAAGAGGGAAATCTAAAATAGGGAAAGGGCCAAGAGATCCTTCTCTTCTTAAAGCAAATAAATCTACAAAGGGATCTGTAAGTAGGGTAGAAATTGGTAATATGCTTGACGAATTTAAAACTGATATTCTAGGGAGCCTTAGTGAGCAATTAGACACCCTTAAAATACAAAACAAGCAGAAAATCAAGGCTGATGCTTTAGCCATTTTTTGTCCAAAATGCAGAAAAACCATGCTCTAAGGGAATTCCCTTTAGATGCAAAAATTGTAGAAACTTGTATGATTTGCTCAGAAAGCCATGAGACCAAGGGTTGTCCTTCAATCCCAGGTCTTAAGGCTGTCTTTCAAGAGGAAATAGTCCCAAATTCTGCAAAACCTCTTTGTTTTCTTGCTAGAAGACCTTGGCAGGGGCCACAAAATCAGGGATTTAACAATCAAATGTATCTTCAGCCCCCACCAAACTGGAATTCTTGGCAACAACCTTGGCCTCAACCTCAACCTCAATCTCAATCTCAACCGTGGGCACAAGGAGTACAAAATCCTTATGGGAGATTTTCTCAATATTACCAATATCCTCCATCATATCAGAATTATCCTCCCCCACACATTCAGCAACAAAATCAGTAGCCACAACTTCAAAATCAGAATCCTCAACTTTCATTGCCATTTCCACAACAACCTCCACAACAAAACCAAAATCCTCAACTCTTACTGCCATTTCAACAGAAACCAAATCAGCTACCTGCCCAACCATTACCAAACCCCAACAATAAAAACCCTCAGAATTCTTACATGGTAGAAGGACAACAATTTCCAACTTACATGATTACTCCTCTAGATCTTAATGATGTTCAACTAAGATCTGGAAGGATATTAGAAAAGGAAAGACCTTCTGTAGTTATTCAGGAACAAGACAATTTTGAGGAAGATTCTCTAAAAGTCAATAAAAGTTTTGAGGGAACATCTCTCCAAAACCAAAACATTGAAAAAGAAAAACAAAAAGAATCAGTGAACACAACTCCTATCATTGAGCAACCAACATCTACTTCTACACCTCCTTTTCCTGAAAGACTACAAATTGATAGAGGGGTAGAAAAACAGATCTTGTTGCCCAACTATGATTTTCTAGATGAATTGAAGAATGTCTGTATCAAAATTCCTTTGCTACAAGCCATTAGAGAAATTTCAATTCTAGCTAAAACAATAAAGGAGTTGAGCATAAAAAAAACAAGAAGAAAAGCAAAAGAAACAAAAAAAAATTCACCTGGTAGGAAAAATAGCAAACATAATGATGGGAAAATTTGCCATACAAAAATATGTGGATCTAGGAAGTCCAATTGTCAAAACACATATCAATGGAATTGAAATTCCAAATACATTGATTGACTTAGGGGCAGCAATAAACATCATGAGTAAACAAACTATGGAGCAGCTTAAACTTCCTAATCTTCTCTACACGCCTATCTTACTTCAACTAGCGGATAGATTAATAATCAAACCAGATGGTGTGCTAGAAGATATTTCAGTATCCTTAGATTCTTGGGAATATCCTGTTGATTTCATGATCTTAACTCCCAAGAACAATCTAGGAGGACATCCACTCATATTAGGAAGACCTTGGCTGGCCACAGCTGATGCTTTTATTAGCTGTAGATCTGGTGACATGTATATTTCTGATGGTAATTCAACAAAGAAATTTACTCTATATCCTCCAGCAAAAGCAATCATAGAAATAGATGACAAAGAATGGATTGATGATGAATATGATATTTAGCCTCTCTTTAATATTTCATAAATTAGTGAAGATAGTGAAATTTTGAATACATTGGAAAATTTTGAATCATCTTCAGAATATAACCATGAGAAATTTCAAGAAAAATCTAATGTTGAATATTTGTCATCTAGGAAAATGTCTCTCTATTCTGTGGAAGAATTTGGTAGCTCTACAATTGAAATTTTTCCAGGTAGGACATTGAACATAAACAAAAACTTGGAAAATCTACAACAAGGAGCTAATCAAAACATTACAAAAACATTTTGTTGCATTTGCATGGGAATACACCGACATGAAAAGCATTGATCCTAAGACTTGTATCCATCACATCTACATTGAGGAAAATAGTAGGCCTATCAGACAACCTCAGAGAAGGATGAATCCAAATATTAGAGAGATTGTGAAGGAAGAGCTCCAAAAATTGCTGAATGTAAACTTCATTTACCCAATTTCAGATAGCCAATGGGTTTCTTCTTTGGTAATTGTGCAAAAAAAACCAGTAAATGGAGGGTGTGCATCGATTATCAAGAATTGAATAAAGCAACCCTTAAAGATCATTTTCCTTTGCCTTTTATAGATCAAGCATTAGATACATTAGCAGGTAAGAAGTATTTCTCATTCTTGGATGGTTTTAGTGGTTATAATCAAATTCAGGTAGCACCTGAAGATCAGGATAAGACCACATTTACTTGTCCATGGGGAACTAATGCCTACCAAGTACTTCCTTTTGGATTATGTAATGCACCTGCAACATTCCAAAGAGCAGTACTATGAATTTTTTCTGATCTGATACATGATTGTGTAGAGGTATATATGGATGATTTTACAGTCTATGGAAATACATTTGAAGAAGCTTTGGAAAATTTGGAAAAAGTTCTTAAAAGATGTAAGGAAACAAACCTTTCACTAAGCCATGAAAAATGTTTTATGATGTTTACAGAAGGTATTGTTTTAGGACATCACATTTCAAGAGATGGAATTAAAGTTGACAAATCTAAAGTTGAAGTCATCTCTAAATTATCAATTCCAAATTGCCAAAAGGATGTTAGAAGTTTTTTGGGATTTACAAGGTACTATAGAAGATTTATAGAAAACTTCACTAAAATAGCATCTCCACTCTTCAAATTGCTTACCAAAGATTGTGAATTCAATTGGAATTTTGATTACCAATTGGCATTTGAAACCTTGAAAGCGAAAATTTCTAAAGCACCCATTTTAAGAGGTCCAAATTGGAAACTGCCTTTCCATATTTCCACAGATGCTTCAGATACAACTCTGGGAGTTGTATTGGAACAAAAAGATTTGATTCATTATGCCATTTACTATACAAGTAAGGATTTGACTCTCACTGAGTTGAATTATATTGTGACTGAAAATGAATTTTTAGCTGTTGTTCATGCAATTAACAAGTTTAGACATTATATAATAGACTATGAAACCTTTGTTCATACAAATCGCTCTGCAATTGGATATTTGATGAATAAACCTATTACTAATGGTAGAGTTACAAGATGGCTTTTACTTTTGCAAGAATTCAACATTACTGTGCTAGATAGACCTGGAAAACAAAACACAGTTGCCGATTTTTTGTCTAGGATTTAGAATATCAAATATGATTCTCCGGTTGAAGATAAGTTTCCTGATGAATATCTTTTTGCAGTAACTACTCAAACTCCTTAGTTTGCAGATGTTGCTAACTACTCGGTCACAGGAAAGTTATCTTCACATTTGTTTCCTAGAGAGAAAAGAAAAATTATTCAGGAAAGTGCAATATATTCATGGATCACTAACGAATTGTATAAAACAGGGCTAAATCTTATGATCAGAAGGTGTTTCAGGGAAGATGAAATGCCCGAGATTCTTAAGGCATATCATGATGAGCTGTGTGGTGGACACTTTGCTGACAAGAGGACAACCTATAAAATCCTTTATTTAGGATATTATTGGCCATCCATCTTCAAAGATGCTAAAGAATATGTCAGGAGATATGATAGCTGCCAAAGGGTAGGGAAACCTACTCCCTCAAATGAAATGCCATTACAAATTCAGGTACTCATTGAACCTTTTGAAAAGTGGACCTTAGATTTTATTGGACCAATTAATCCTCCATCTAAGCAGAAAAAGTATATATTGGTATGCACTGATTATGTCACTAAAGGGGAAGAAGCCAAAGCATTACCTTTTGATAATGAAAAATCTGTAGTTAATTTTCTTTTTGAGGACATCTTCACTTGTTTTGGTGTTCCAATAGAAATTGTAACAGATCATGGATCTCAATTCACATCTAACATGGTGGAAGGGCTTGTGCAATAATACAAGATCAAGCATAGGAAATCTACTCCCTATAATCCACAAGCAAATGGTCAAGTGGAATCTACAAATAAAGTGATTGAAGGAATCCTCACCAAGACTATGCATCTACATATTAGAGATTGGGTAGAAAGGCTTCCTGAAGCCTTATGGGCCTATAGAACTACATGGAGGAACACAACGAGACATACACCCTATGAACTTGTTTATGGGAAACAAGTCATGTTCCCTATAGAGTTCCAAATCAGAACTTTCAAGATGGCAGTCCAACTAGGACTAGATTTATTAGAGGCACAAAAGCATAGGCTGGAGGATTTAAATGAACTTGATGAAATCAGGCAAGATGTAGTTCAAAGGACTGGTATAGTCCAACAACAAAGAGCTAAATGGCATGACAAATACATCAAGGACAAGAGGTTTCAAGTGGGAGATTGGGCGCTATTATTTGATTCAAAGTTTAAAGATTTTCAAGGGAAGTTTCAAACTCATTGGCTTGGGCAATATGAGATTGGAAATTTTTTTAGTAATGGAGCAGTGTGGATTAGAACAGTAGATAAAAGTAAAACTCCTCTTCTTGTGAATGGTCATAGATTAAATATATATTAGAAACCAATTTCAAAAGAGGAGTTCATCAAGATTTTCCAAGACAATTTTGAAATGAAGTTAGTGAAGAAGAATCCTTCTTCTCCACTAACTTAGTCTTTATTTTTCCTCATATATATATATATATATATATATATATATATATATATATATATATATATATATATATATATATATATATATATATATATATATATATATATATATATATATATATCTATATCTATATATCTATCTATCTATCTATATATATATATATATATATATATATATAAGGTTGAAAACTAATCATTGATTGGAATACTTATACAGAAAATACAGGGTGAAAATCAAAGGTTTCTGACACCTTATATTTTCCATTTTCTTTTTGTAATAAGTAGTGAAAAAAATCTAGTCACTCTATAGTTTAGATTCTGCAAAATTCATCATCTCATCTCACCTCAATCCATTTTATTTTTACAGTGTCACTTCATCCCATTGTCATATTTCATCAATAAATTTTTCCTTTTTTCAGTATTCATTCCATCTCCATTTCATTTATCATCTTGTCTTTCATCTCATTTCATTTCACTTACATAGCCATTTCCATTTCATTCATGATCCATAAGCCATATTTCACTTTCTGTTTCACGTTCTGCAGCTACAATTTGTTTATCAGTTCAGGCACAAGTGTACAGTTCATAATAAAATCATGTATGCAGGGAATTGAAGAAAAATCAAATTTTGAAGACCAATCATGCTCAAGGTACCTATGGATCAACATCAAAAAAAAATTAGCAAGCGAAAGGTAAAGGTTCCAAAGGTAAATGCAAAAATTTATTTCAAAAAGCAATTTGAAAACATAAGTTTGTATAGTATGTATAATCACATGTCTCCTTAATCAACCATCATTTGATTTGACCGCCACGATGTCTCCGCCATATCTTCCATCTTTAATGACAAACAGTCTCAATGATTCTTTCATAACAAATCTCCGCTTCAAACTCCATAACCTATACTCAAACGGTCCTCCACAACTACACCTGTTAATGGTCAAGATAACGATGTGACCTACCTATCTACGACTCTCTAAACCCTTACTATCTATTTATTACATGCCAACTCTTAAGTTTTTCTCTCATATTCACACAACCATTTCATATACACAGTCTTTCCATTTTCTACACACAGTCATTCCATTTCCATACACACAGTCATTCCATTTCCTCAATAGCACTCATTTTATAGACAATGAGAGTAATTTTGAGGTTAGTAAATTCTACAAAATAGAGACCATGGGACTCATTGTTAGGGCAGAGCCCGTAGGGGAAAAATTTATGGAAGGGTATCCCCAACTCAAGGAGATGTTGCAAAAGACTGGATGGCTCAAGTTCATTGAAAAATTTGATGGATATCACAAGGAGATCATGAAATCTTTCGCTAGATCATTTGATGGTACAGAAGTGGAGATTGGGGACATCAAGTTTGCAATAACAGAATCTTACATAGCAGAGGCTACAGAACTGCCAAGACTTGGTGAGAGGTGGTTCAAAAACAAAGAATTTCACAGTGAATCATGGAAGGTATTCCTCAAGAACCCAGGTATGGATGTCACTGTGTTTAGGAAAGGAATCCCTATTTCAGCACTCAAAAATAAATGGAGAAACATGCTTTTGATATTACAAAAATTTATTACCTGTGAGGGAAGATTTGGATGTATGTATGTTTATCATATATGTTTATTGATGAACTTTCTAGACAATGGAAACATCAACCTCCCTTACTTCCTTCTAAACAGTTTAAGGAGAATGGCTTCAAATGTACAGAAGAAAATAGAATCTCTGGAAACAACCATGTACCACCACGGATTGGTCAAAATCTTGGTTGAATATCATCTAAAGAAAATAGGGGACACCTGGGAAAACTTTTTGATAAGAAACCATTTCCAAGAGACACGAGAATATCCTGAAAAAGATAGTGTCAGAAAGAGCAGGAGAAAGAAGACTAATCTCACCATTCAAAGCAACCCTGAGCCTTCAGTATAGAAAAATGATGAAGAAGAACCAATCTCTAAAAAACTAACAGAGAGCAAAAAGCAAATCAAGTAGAGGAAGAAGATAAAACATAAATCTGGTGGAATTACTGAGAGCACACCTGAATCTCCATTACAACCAGATGATGAACAACCAATCTCTGAAAAATTGACAGAGATTAAGAGACAAATCAAGGGGAAGGAAAAGATAGGAAAAGAGAAAAAGGGTGAAAAGGAGAAGAACATAAAACCCCTTAGAAGAAGCTCTAGGATCAAAGGAATGGTAAAGAAGGTATCATCAAAGGAAACATAGTTCATTAATCTGGAAGGAGAAACCCCAATATCATCCCCTGAAAATATTCCATTTACATATAGTCCTCAAAACTCTCCTAGACAGTATTTTGAAGGCAACCCCAACAGAGGATCCCCAGGCATAGATCCAATACAACAACAAATTTATGATTACATAGAATCACTAGAAAAGAAAAATGCCTCAAGGGATCCAGGTTCCTCAGCCAATCCAGAACAACCTGTCAATCCACAAGAACCTCTGACTGACTCACTCAAACAAGAAATCTATGAGTTGGAGATATTGAACAAGCATATTAAGAAAGAAAATGAAGCCCTAAAGGAACAAAGAAAATTGGATAAAGCCATTCATGACAATACCATACTGCACCTAGGCCTATGGTACAAGAAAAATAGGAAGTTGAAGAGGAAGAATAAAAACTTGAACAAGACAATGATCAACCTTAAATACAGACTTCTCATGAAGAAACCAAGGATGGCTGTCACTTCAAAGAAGAGCAAGAGAAGGAAGTTAGATGTATTGGCAGAGGTATCTGAGTAGATGCAATAGAAAAAAAGAGTCCACAGTTTTGGCAAAATTGCATGGGGACATGCAATGATTTTGCAGTGGGGGTATGTTGAGCCTCAAAATTACTCTTTCCCTAAGCAATTCTTCTCATTCCTTTTCTTTGTTTTTCCATGAGAAAGATGCATTCTCATCACCAATGACCGGTATATACTATCTTGAGGAGGACATTTAGTGATTTACATGTTATGCTTTTATGTTTTGCTGTTTGAATAAATTTTTGTATATTAGCTACGGAATGCAGCCTATTCTACAACTAATCGGTTGTTCCGTAGCTACCTTCATGCTTTAACAGGTTCCAGGTGTTAGAAGGAGAAACTAGCTACATGGGTAGCTTGGAAATCATCGTGACATGGGCCCTGTCCTATTCACTTAGCCTAGGTTGACAAAGAAGATGGCATAAGACTAAGGTCAATGGATAAGTCAAATGCAGAGACCGAAGGTAACATGACTCTATTTTGTGGTTAATTAACACATTTCACAGTGATGGGAAGCGTTATCCGAAACAACTACCTATACCTATGGACTCCAACAGCCACCATGTCTTGGATTTATGTCTCCAGCAGCTAAGGAAGAAATTTTACATATCTTTCTTCTACGTGTTTGGCTATAGCATGTTTTCCTCCACAAACAATTGTATGGATTTTCTTATAAATACCTGTGTAAAGGACCAAAGAAGTTAGTAGTAATAGTGATAGTTTTATTATGAAATCGAAGTTTTAAACTCTATAATTCTTGGGCATTTTGTGTCCCTGTTTTTAATGTAAAGACTACATGTTTTATGGAAATCTGAAGGAGTTTTCTTGGAGTTGATTGAGCAAGCATAGCCTAATCAGTTGCAGAGGGCCCCTGCACTGAAGAAGGTTTCATTTCATTTTATTTTTCTTCTTCTTGTCAACTATAAATTCATCATTTTCTTTCATAGTGTTTATAATCATTTTCTTACTAACAATGTTTATAATGCAATTTTCATCATTTTCTTATTAATAGTATTCATAATTTAGAGTAGCTTCTTTTTGCTTGATCTCTTTCTAGTTTTTATTAGGAGTTAGAAGTTGAAACTTAGTAATGTAATCTAGTTTACTTCATTCACTATTTTACTAGTCTTTTAATTCTCAATTAGACTAATCATTACCATTTACTGTCTTTTCCATTTTATTTTTAGTTTACTGACTCATGGTGTTAATGAATGTTTATGAAAAACCCTTGAAGTTGATAATTCATTCTAAACTAAGTGGTTGAACATTTCATTTATGCAATGAGTCTTTGTTGCATCTCTGTATTTGTTTTCTCTTAGAACAATGAAGTACATAATTCCTCAATGTCATCCCAAGGAGACTTTCTCCCAAAATTGAGAGGCATGGTAACTAAGTATTTCATTTAGTTTTATTTCTGTAATTAGTTAGACATCAATTGCAAATTTCACTTTCAGTTTTAATTCATGATTTGGAAATAATAGTGAAACATGAATAGAAACTTTGTTTTCATTTCTTGCTTAAGCTCTGCTTCCAAGTCTTTCTTAAGCTCTTTTTTCATTTTTAGATTTTGAGCAGTCTTTACGAAAGTTAGATTTAAGTTTTTGATAATTAAATTGTAAATCATTAGGAAATAAAGACCAAGAACCCCCAAAACAACATAAAACACAAAAACAACAAAGTAATAAGGGTTATCTAGCACAAACAATGCACTACACTTCATCAGTTTACGATACCCAGATTGAGAATTTATGTAGAGAAATTTAGGACACTAAATTGACCAAACACCATGTTGGTAAAGGCTTCGTCCGCGAACAACCCAGTTGTGTGAACCAGCAAGCAAGAAATATATAACAATGAAGACAACCACACCTCGTGATTCAAAGTTCCCACGGGACATAAGTGAGTGCATGTGCATGATGGGCAGTCCACGGACTTATCATGGTGTTGTGTGACACTATGTGCAAATTTGAATCATAAGCACTCTCTTCACTGTGTCTTGCAAGAAAATGAAAGAAACAAAGATAACTTGCATCGCGCACGAGTTCTTGCAATGTAAGACTCCTACAATGCATGAGAAATGGGATCATGTTGTTCAAGTGGAGGAAGTAAAATTTGAGTGTTAGATTGACCTTGAGTGCATACAGATGAAAGATGAGGAGCCTTGAGTGTTTGAACAATTTCTTGATCGGAAGCGAAACCAACCTCAGGACAACTAGGGCTTGACATAACCTTCAGGTCGAGCTGAAGTGCCTCGATGGTCTGTGGGGTTTCAACTTCATTGATATGTGGATCTTCGTAGAGCAGTCGCTTAGAAAGATTAACAAAAAGTAATCAACATCATGATCGGATGATGAGTTGAAGAGATTACGACAACTGAGATCAGAAAATTCAGGATGTTGATTGGCATCCTCATGGTTAGATGAATCACACAGAGGGAAAGATGAAGAGGAAGGATTTTCACCCTCTGTGTTTCCAGAAAAAGCAGATGAAAGATCAAGTCGATTTCCAATGAATGATTGGTCCTCTCCATTTTTAGATGATGGGCTAACATACGGTGTGTCCTGCGAAAGATCAACAATGGGTGCATCCGTGGAGGAAGACACACATGTGAAATCATGGATGGCAGGTTCACCAATGATGTTAGGAAAGAACGGATAGGACTCAGACAGAAAGGAGTCGTCCTTCGCCGAGTGTTGATGTTCAAGATCCCACTCATACTCTTCATGAATGACAACGCATGTTGGTTGTGCAACACTGACTTCGTAAGTGGGATGCTCCTTGTTCACAACAAGTGAAGAGTCCAAAATGGATGAGCACAAGGCAACATAATCTAGAGGAACACCTAAGTGCAAAGATAGAGGTTGAAGAAAAGAATGCATATGATAACTTGAAGGACTCACAACCAAATTTGCACAAAAATCATGTGGAGTGATGTTGGGAGAGTGTGAAGGATGAACAAGTGTGTGAGCACGATCCTCAACATCACTAGGCAGTGGTGGAGCTTCTAAATGAGAGGGAGGCGGATAATCAGTTGAGACAGTGCCCACTCCCACATGAGATTACACAATTCCATCAGTGAAGAATGTTGAGCGAGGCTTGATATCAAACTTCCTCTTGGGACTGCCAGATTTCTTAAGGCAATACTTGAACTGGTCCCAAAGATAAGAAAACTTCATCTGGCTCTTTGGAGCTTGAAACTACAAGTCATAGAAGTGCTGCCAAAAATCAATAATGGATTCGTGCGAAGCCCTCCATTGCTGTAACAGTTTCGGGTCAAGATATTTTGGATCAAAATGATAGAGCGTTTCTTCAATGAGATCACAAAAATGCTCAAATGACTGCATGGTTTCAGCTGCTAGGCTGAGCACCCAAGGAAATGGAGATTCACGAAGTGTGTATGCAAGAAAAAAATTGTTCTATTTGTTAGAAAACTCATCTTCCTCATAAATCAAGAAAATAAATTTATACAAGTGCTTAGGCCAGGCCACTTCACCTTCACCATCATACGTGTGAGTGGACAAGAGATCAAAAAGCTTCCCCGAGATGGAGACATCTTCACGATTTGAAAAACACCTTGGGGGAAGAAGAGTGTAAGACTCCATGAAAGATATGAAAAGGTTCAAAACTAGATGAGAGGACACAACATATCATCAGTCCCTCTTTCTAGCGCCAGAAATGTTGACAGTGTTGGACCCACCAACATGTCAAGGGGATCTCCCTGGTAAGAAGTCCCAATTACACCTAAGACCGTTTGGTGTAGGAGTCGCAGTAGTGGGTCGTAAGGTAATGCCTTGACCATGGTGTTGCACAAAGGCAAGTAGAATAACTATGTTAGCAGCAAGGGTGAGACTGATGCAATAAGTCAAGGAACGTGTATGTGAGGTTCCAACACTTCGAAAGGGGGAGGAGGTGAGGGTGAGGTCTAGGTTGAAAGGGATCAGTTCGAGATGAGTGCAATGATTGTTATAGAAAGGTTCAAGTGAAAGGTTTTTTTGATGTCCAGCACAGTAGTCGACACGGACGATGACAACATTAACAACATATGCAACACATTAACAACGGGATTCATATAATTTCATGTGAATCAGTTCATACACAAGTACGTAAGTTAAACAACACATATCATTAAAGTGACCGAAGCAGAGTCCAACTACAATAACAACATATGCAAGAAAATGTGTTGGCTCTTATTATATAAATAAGTGTAAGTCATAATCATCTATGTAAACCTTCCAGCCCCAATAGTGAAACATTACAGCCACATCCACCTACTCCTCCAAAGAGATGTACTAGCTCCGTGAAATGGAGAAGCCAAGGTGTAGTACAATACTATCCAAGCCTTCTTCAAAATAGTCTTAGTAGAAGCTTCACTGACCAAAAGCCTATATAATGAGTTATGAGGGACTAGTTATAGCAAAGGGTGGGGTGACCCTTGACATTCCCCTTTGTGACAGTTCAACTACCCTCATGACTCTTCACCTACTCTATGACTGTTACATCCAACTGTTGACACTTGACTTACACTTGACATTGTTATAGACATTTTTGGGCACTGCAACCCCAATCATACATGTCCATAAACCAAGGGCTCCTAAGTCCCTAAAAGTGTTGCTTCACACCCTAAAGGAACAATATCAGTTGATTACATCATCTCCCAGAAGTTCTCCACAGAAAACTGCACAGAACTGGTCAAAGCTGGACCATACAGACTGCACAGTGTAGAGGGTGTGATGCATCTCACCTGCCCAGTGTAAAGGGTGCGATGCATATTGGAAATCCCTTCTATAGGGTGCGATGGGCGAGAGTAGAAAAATGGCAGAGACAGTTTGCAAGGTGGATTGTCATGGAATCTTCTAGAAACTTCTCCTGTGACACTTGCCTCTCTGAATTCGCCCAGGGATGAGTAAGAGATCATCAATCTCCAAGTGGAATCAAGAAATATCAGAGAGAGGACACTGATCAAAATCCCAAGAGTTGACTCACCCCCCTGCAATCATCTATATATGGATCCCTCATCCAAGAGATCCAGAGGCTGGAATTTTGTATCTTGTAAGGAAGTGCTTCTGGTTTCTTGGTGGAATATCATAGTGTTGGGTGATCTAAGCTTTTCATGAGGTGAAGAAAGGCTTTCATGCTGGGAGGATGACGTTGGGTCAAAACAATTGGTTGTAATCCTCTTTGCTTTTCTTGATATTAATAAATCTATTCAAGTTTTACTCCACATTCTTGTATGCTTGATGATATATGCATTTGTGTGGTCAATATATATTTGGTCCTATATTGTTTATGATTGTAGATCTCTGTTCTTTGATAGTATTATGTTGGTTTGATTCTACGGGTGCTCTTTGATGCTAGGTAGACGAAGGAAAAGTGGCAAGGGTCTGTCAGAAGGGAGAGGAACCAAGCAAGGAACCAAGCGCAAGATTGAGGTTGGTGTCCTTTGTTCCCCTCTTATCTACTTCTCATAAAGGAAAACGATAGTAATTTTAGTTTGTTTGTTTCTAAGATAGCTACCAGTCTTAGTGGGACTAGCAGCTCTGAGTGGACACTAGATTTCCCGATAAAAAAATGGCGACTCCACTAGGGAGCGAATAGATTGTTTACTTGTCTATATTTGTTTGTTTTATAAACTTACAGATGGAGCCTGAAGTCAAGCCAGCTAACCTTTGAACTGCATTTGCTATGCAAGTGAAAAGTAGATCAACGCTGCTTTAGTCTATCTCCAGGTTTTGCTTATAAACTAAACAATTGATTTGCAAACCTTCTAATTGCCCTAGTGGTGGCTCTAGTAACCTCATTAGATCAACCCCTATGATTTATATTTATTGAACATCACTTGCTCAGCCTAAATCCCTGAACTGAGCTATAAACTGTGACCAAAGACCAAGCAGAAGTCTTGTCCTGGTACCATCACACCCTCTCTTCAAGGAAGTCTGTATGCATCGCACCTCCCACGTGCAGTAGGTGGGATGCATACTGGATTCCCTGTGTAACAGGTGTGATGATCAGAAGAGGCTAATTTTTCCTTCAGACTTTGGTTTTTCTTCACTTTCTTCAGCTCTATTCAGGAGTTTTGCTGTCTGTGATCAGTATACCACTATGGAAACTCCTTTCCTTTGCATGATTCTGCCTCCATTGTGCAAAGAACTATGAATGTTTTTATGTATTGTGCGCCATTTTCAATTCTCTTTTACAAAGAAGTATCATAATCAAACTGTCGTCTTTTGATTTGAAAGTGTCGCAAATGTCGTTTTCAGTCAAAGAAAAGAATTCTATTGTTCTTGATGGTCAAGTATACAGTTACTCTTGTATTTGATTTGAATTAGTAGTTTTTCAAGTGTCGAAAGTAGTTTTCAATTCAAAATAGCAAAGTGTCATCATTATCTTCCTTTCGTTTTTGAAGAGAAATTTGTTAGTACTGTCGCTTTGAAAAGATAATTTAGATTTGTACTTAGCATTCTTCTTATCATTCACACATTAAGAAATATCAAAACAAATACATGCATGTGCATTTGCATTTAGACTGCTTGTTGGTTTGATTTAGGACAGTGCATCTAATGTGTTCTCTCTGCTCTATGTTAAAAGAATATCATCTCTCTTTCTTTAGTAGCTAGGATTTTCATTGCAAAATGAAGATTAAACAATTGTTTATCATCTTAGATTGCATTTTAGGAATTGTATATCTACATCACGCAATGAACCTGAAAGGAAAATTTCTTAAGAAAGATCAACAGTAAAATAAATTCAATGAACATTAAAACGCTTTGGAACCTAACGCACAACATCTAGAAGTCTAGGCAAGAGACGTATTCCGGTGTTGTAAAGCCTGGTAACTATCATTTTCAGTGTTGGTTGGGTGATTCCTCCTCTTTGAGACGACAAGTACCAATAAAAAATTGTGCTCCCACGTACCATCGAGTATATATTGGGATACCACAATAGGCTATATCCTTTATCCATAGGAAGTCGTGTCTACCGCCCTATCGATCGCAATGCATTGAACACAGCATTCGGGAAGATTGACTACCGTAACGTAAAAAATATTCTGCAGTTTTGCGATTGGTTTGGTAATCCCTCTGTGTAGATTTCCAGAGTAGTCTCTTTTGTTCCTTTTTAAACTCCTTAAAGGAAAAGGTCCATCTAAGCACTTGTCACTTCAGGCTCATAAAAAATCGAAGGCGACTAGAGTCATCTTTTGTTTTTTCTCGACTCTTAAAAATTGAAAAAACAAGTTGTGTCAAAGCGTCTAAAATTTATTTTAATCAGAATAATATCACCATTCCCGCGTTGGTCTTAGGTTGAGGAAAATGGAGTCCACCAACCAAGGATTTCCCCATGGAGGAAATCCTAGTCCTTTCTCCTCTTGGGGATATGTTGGTGCACCTCATTGGCCACATTGTCACTTCCAGGATTGACGATTGGCTTGCCAATATGGCTCTTTTCGACCTCCATCATTCATAACATCGTGATTCTTGAACAATCGAGTCAGCAACTGGATGATACTAAAGTTACCCCCCAACCTTCTACTTCGTCTGATTCTCCCTCTCCTCCTTCCTCTTTGCTTGATGAAGCTGGTAAAGCCAAAAATCAAGTAACTAAGAAGGAGAAGAAGGGGAAGGAGAAGAAAGAAAAGAAGAAGAAGGAGCCACGAAAAGGGGTAACCAGGCATCGTCTAGTGAAAATCCACACACTACACCGTCCAAGCCTAAATATCCATGTGTCATTTGCAAAGGAGACCACTATCATCGAGATTGTCCTTGCATCCCTCGGATCTTAAGGGACTGGTCTCCTCGTTTGCACAATCCGATGTCATCAACCTCTGAAGATCATGTTGAATGTACACCATCAACTAGTGAAAGCGAAGCATTTAGACAGAAAAGGAAATGTAAATTTCCTTGTAAACTATGTGAAGGCGATCACGTCGTCCACCATTGTCTGTTCCTAGACGAAGCTAAAATAGTCTTGGATAACCATCCTGCTTCACCACTACGGCTTCCTCCTAGATACAAGAAACTCTTGCCGAGTCCATCGCTAGTTGAAAATCCGACCGAAACGCCATTATGGTTGGTCAAAGCATCTGTCATTGAAGATAAACCCGCTGAATCCATACCAGACGAAAGTAAAAAGGTTGAGGCGGCAGTCAACCCGGTTTTGTCTTCGGAAGGTCCATCTTCAGATGATACAATCACCAGAGAGAATGAGAATGACACCGTTCAAATTCTTTTCGTAAACACAGACTCTGATGAACATGGGGGCATTCTACCCATTCCTTTACCACATGAAGGAAGTTCATTAGAGTCATATCCAGCCTTCTATTCAGTCCCACCTCCAAGCAACCTAGTCGTTTCCTTCGATTGGAATCTACTAGGCAGACCCCGTTTACAGGCTAATGTACCATTCCGAATCATTATACAAGCTTACAAAATGATCATGGTTGGTACCATCATAGATGAAGGGCCTTCTATGAGTATCCTTTCCTCAACTACTTGGGAAGCGCTTGGTTCACCATCGCTTCTGCCTGAGATGAGAAATCTGACAGGCTTCGACAAAGGAACTAGTCGACTGTTAGGGATCCTTCCCAATGTGCCCATAACATTGAGAAGGAAAACCATTTATATGAACGTGATGGTAGTCCAAGGACCTCTATATTATAATCTACTCCTTGGGCGCGACTATATTTATAGCATGGGGGCCATTGTCTCCTCACTCTTTAGAGTAATGTGTTTTCCGCATGAAGGCCGAGTGGTCCAGCTCGTAGACCAGCTTTCGTTCCCTGGCTCACACATAGCTAATAGTCAAATGCCATCCCTAAATGGTCTTTTCACGCAAGGAATGTCTCATCAATTTCCAGTCCGTCCACCTGAAGAGCGTGAGTAATTCAGGAGGACATGACTGAAACCTAGGGGGCATGCACCCTAGTCTGTTTCGGCAGGAAAACCTTGGGTATAGGGTAGGTTTCCGCGGAGGATATATGACTAGTCTGACACACCTGTCCATTTAGGAAAATGGGATTAGACTAGAATAAGATTCCCTCGTCAAAGTTATGTGAGTGGAGGTGACCGCGCCACTCACTTTTGTCTATTTCGGTAGACATTGCCAAGGAAGTGTTTTGTCTGCAACGTGGATGGAGCAATCTTGAAAATGCAATAACTTCCATATGGTAACCTGGAAACTCTACTTCGCTATGCTTGGGGGCATGCAAACCTTTTTGCTTGAAAGTAAAGGGCGACCATTTATTTTCTTAGTTTGTAGTTTCTCAACCCTTTAAACTCGTAGGATTGGTCGTTCCTAGCTTATATAATGAAAGGATCCGAAGCAAAGTTTCGAATGGTGCAAGCTCCATAAAAATTGAACCTATTGATGAGACATCCTTATTATACGACTGGCATGAGCAGTTTTTATGTGAAGTGTTTGGTCAATTTAGTGTGTCCTAAATTGCTATTTAAAATTTCAATCTGGGAGTCGTAAACTGCTGAAGTGAAGTGCACTATATATGCAAGATAACCGATTTCTAAGTTCTTTGTCATTTTTTATTTTTTGGTTTGTTTTTGGGTTTATCTTCTGTGGATTCCCTAGTGTGAGATGGCGAAATTGAAAATCAAGTATGGATGGTAATGGTGATTTCTACAATGACTTTCCAAACTTTAAAGTTCTCAAAAAGAAGGTTTCAAACTGACTGTGATGAAATCAATTCTCAAAAGAAAATAAAAATGTATCAAAACAGTGAACTAGTGACAATGGCCTAGTTTCCTTACTACTGTATGAAAAGAAAATAAAAACTGAACTCAAAGCAACTCAAAGACTGAAAGCAAAGCAAACTAAGCCACACTACTTCAACCCACATTCTGACCCTTCACCTTTCGACTTGCTCCGGCTATAGGAAGTAATCATAAACAAGCTGAGTAATATGATATCTAAATTGCAGGAAATCAAATTGCATAAAAGGAAACTAAGATTTAACTACTCATTCATATTTCAATTCTTGAAAATGACATAAGTAATTTAATCACTAACTTGCAGGAAAGCAAACTAAATCATACTACATCAAATAATATTCTGATTCCTCACTAATTGAGTCGCTTGGCTATAGGAAGGAAATCATAAACAGATGAGTAATATGATATCTAAGTGGCAGAAAAGTAAATAAGCAAAGAAAAACTGAAAGAAATGACAATGCTGGAATTAAAACTTAGTAAATGAATCAACAAAAAGGACAAGATGATCTCATGTCAGTAGTCATTAAAACTATGTAATTTGCCCGGGCTGCCTACAAGAACCTGAAAGAGAAAATACTGATCAGCTAGCAATCATGAGAAAGCATAAAAGAAAAGATGAACAACAGTTAGTTATAAACATCAGGAAATATATACACAAGCAACTGATTATAAAAGCAGTAACATAATGAAAGAAAGCGAGAAACTATACAGTAGATACAGAGCTTTGGTGTACAGGGGCCCTCTGCAACCTCAGCCAATCAATACTCAGTCACAAATGGAACTCAAGAATGTTGTCTTCTCATATATTAAAGTGCAGTAAAAACATAGAAATAGAGCACGGTACAGTGGCTCGTAAACACAGTCAAGATTACATATCAAAAGCTAACTATCCAGCGTATACTAACGCATTATTTATAAGTGAAAACGCTATAACTGATTCCTAGATTCTACACTGCCAAACAGACACGTAAATCTCCACGGCCTGAGATCTAGCGGTATGGTAATCATGACAGATAAATCCATGGAGTGGTGGCTGCTCGATTCGGTTCAAGGATTGCTCCACAGGTGTTGGCACACCTCCGGAAATTGAGGATCTTGCCACGTAAAACTTCACGTGGGAAAAACAGAGCCGTGCCACTACAAAACTCTTGGTTTGACCCTTCCTTTGACCATCTTTGACCATGGTTGTTTGTGAGTAATTCGGCTGAACCAAGGGGACACGCTCCATGTACATGTCATTTGCAGCTTGCCCATGTGGTCAGATTCTCCATTGGACACCTGTAACATAGTCTTTAACAAAATGGCTGCGGAAACTTGAGCTGGCTATGGAAAGTGACAAGTTTCCGCAGCTGATTGAACAAAAATTTAAATCAAACAGCAGTCATAAAAATAGTTAGGAAACGATTTCATAAGCTCTTTTTAGACTAATATGCAATGATTTGACAGCTTGGTGGATCAAGTAAATGGAAAAGAAGGCTGAAAAGGTATATAGGGAAGATGCAGGTTTGGGACTCAACATGAAGTTCAAGCTTGTTAAAAATTAAACCTAAGCAATGAGCAAATGATTCCCCCAGAGTTTAAGCTCATTAAAAAATGAACCGATTTCCGGTAAATAACCATTGTGAATGCATTATCATCAACTTTTGAGCCTTGGTCGTCTTCTCATCATCACCTCCATTCTGTTTTAGCCGATCATTCACCTCCATTTGATTGTTTACCCCTTTTGAGGAACAGATGCAAAGAGTGATCCTATTAGCCATCCTTGTGATGCTGCTGTGATTGGAAAATTCCAAACCTTACCTGGAATCAGTTGCTACCTAAAATTATCACTCGTTCCTCAAAAAATGAGTCTCCTTTAAGCTCTTTTCACTTGAATCGTAAAATATGAAAAGATTGCCGAGAGATTGGCCTCTCCAGCTCGTTAAAGCTACTGGGAGTGCTATCCCTCCTCTAGATTTTAATCTTTTTGGACCTGAGGGATTATTACACAAAAAGATCGAGCGCTTGTTTTGTTCGGCTCGTTAAAAGTACTGAAAATTCATCCCTTTCGTATTATTTTATACTTTTTCGGACTTAAGGGATTATATGACGAAAAAGGATTATTGGAGTTTCCTTTATGTCCCTTTCAGACTCTCTAAAATTGAAAAGGACTGAGTTATCTTTGTCGTTAAACTTGTTAAAACCAAATAGCGACAAACTTGTCCATATAGACAAGAATGAGTTTCATTGTCGCTAGGTTCGTTAAAACATAGCGACGGGTTTGCCCGAAGGTAAAATTATAGAACAAGCATATGTTATCCTCCTCAAGCTTGATAAAAATAAAGAGGTACTAGTCAGCAATGACTGGGGAAAAATTGGGAAGAAAACTTGAAGAAACTTTACTAGTAGCAAGTCGCTCTTGAACATGACACTTTCACTCCACATCCGAGTCAGGTTGGGTTATTCCGTTCACTGGTCATATCACCATTGGTCCATCGCACCATCCATATTTTGGGTTAACACTACCAATCCATGTCAGTGTCACCAATATGTTCAAGAGAAGTCGCTCAGAGAATTCACCTGTGTCTCATCCACTGCAATACATTCACGCTCCATTCTTTCATGATCGCCACCCTGAACCCTATATCATCCAATCGTTTTCACCTCCAAAATCATTTACTCTGTTCCATGTTGTAGATGTGGGATTCATTAAGGCCCTCCTATGATGGGTCGCTTCTTGTCAACATCAGCTCATTATCCAAGAAGTCGACTTAGGAACAACCCTTTCAGTACATTGAAGCTTGCATGCCTTAATGGCAAGTTTCTCACTCCCGGCAACAGGTTTACATCAATGGCCTTCGACCAAAAGATTTTGTGTGGTGTTCGACACCAAGTCCCTTTTTCACACCTGTTGTGGGGAAAAGTATCCGATGCGGATGACACTAACCCTTTCTAAAGGTGACAGACTTTAGCAACAACTGAATGACAAAGTTTTCATGTTCATCTTTATGAAAGCACAGAGAGAATAGAAAGAGGATCAACCAACCTGGTGTCTTGCGCTTAGTCGATCCTTGTCCTTCTCGCTTTGTATCCCGTTCCCAGCTCTTTACTCTCCAAGCCGATCCAGCTACACACAGAATCTGCACAACAAAAGGGAGCAAACTACGAGATACAAGCAATCATAATTGAAGCATGGATTAGGTTGCATCAAATATACATGTAAACACAAAAGCATCTATGTGAAACAAGTATATAGAAGAACATGCAAACTTTATTGATAGAAAGTAACAGGGTTCCAGAGGAAGTTACAACCAATGATGTTGGCCCCAATCCAGCAGCACCTCCTCGGCAGCAAGAACTCTCTTCTTCACCTCTAGTAAAACAATCACCCAATAATCCTGGCAGTATACCAACAGCACCTCCTTGCTTATACCAAAATTCCAGCCTCCTTAGACCTCATAGAAGAGCTCTATATATAGGAGAGAAGAAGAGAGGATGAGTCAGCTTGAGGCTGGCATAGAGCTGACTAGTGTCCTCTCCCTCTTCAGTTAATCTTTAGTTCTTGAGTCCACTTGGAGATCCTTGGTTACACATGGTGATCAAGTACCTCTTACTCATCACAAGGCGAATCTGATGAACCAAGTGTCAGTTTGGAAGCTTCCTGGGCAATTGACACCTTGCAGGAGGACTGTGCCACTTGGCCAATCTCGCCCAGCGCAGGTAGCCTTCATTGCTTTTGACTTCCAGCGCAGGTACAGAGTGGGACAGTTGCAATACAGCGCAGAAGCTCAGTTAAGCAGCTGACATGATCCAAAATAAGCCTGTTCTGAAGTGTTTTCAGGTGGAGAACTGATTGGAAGTGCTGTTGATTGATGACCTTGTTCTTTTAGGGGTAAGAACAACATGTTTAGGGACTGAGGATCCCTGTAATTATCGACATTTCCTGCTCCTTGACGCGAGGCAAAAAAATGTCTATAACAGTTGCCCCCTAAAGTATGAGGCCGTTAATCGGGTGAAATGCTTTAGCTAGAGGGTCCGAAGTTCGTTCCAGTGCTGAGGAGAGTGCCCTGTAATACAATACAATACAATACATTATCTTTCATTCATCATTATTCTCATGATCTAGCTGAGGCGGGTATTCCCATGCTCAGCTTTCTATAAATACATTTTGGTACATATGACAGACGATCGTCTGAAGACAGACTCATAATCTTCCGCTAAAATTATCATCCTTTGAGGAGGATGATCATCTGCTGCAATGATGTACATGGCAAATGCTTTTATATTTCCTGAATATATATCGCAGCCCGGATGGATGAAACTAGATCCGGGGTCTTCAAACTCGTTCGATCTTCACTCTAAGTACAAGTCGATCCATGTGAGAATTACGCTGAAGTCGAACATGGAAAGACATCGCTTGATTACCGGTCAATAATGAAAACCGTTAACAAGCGCGAGAGGAATCACCAATAATGACGATGACCCTCAAGGTACGGCAGTACAATTCACGTGGCGTGAATAAAGGACTTGGCGTCGAACGCCACGCAAAATCTTCTGGCCGAAGGTCATTGATGTATACCTGTCGCCGGAAGTGAGAAACTTGCCATTGAGGCATGCAAGCTTCAAAGTACTGATGGGGGTGTTCCTAGATCGACTTCTTGGATAATGAGCTGAAGTCGACAAGAAGTGATCCGTCAAAGGAGGGCCTTAATGAATCCCACATCAATGACACGGAACGGAGCTAATGATTTAGTGGAGGTGGAAACAAACTGTGACATATGATTCAGGGTGGCGATCATGAAATGGATGAAGGACAATGTATGGTAGTGGATGGGACACGGTTGACACTTTCTGAATGACCCCTCTTGAACATATAACGACACTGATGCGATGGATCGGTAGCATTACCCCGAATGGATGGTGTGGCGAGGACCATGGTGACGAGACCGGTGAATGAGACGACCCAACCCGATGTGATACGGAGGAAAAGTGTCATGTTCAAGAGTGACTTGCTACCTCTAAACTTTGATGTTTTCCCAATTTTTCCCCAGTCATTTCTGACCAGTACCTCTTTATTTTTGTCAAGCTTGAGGAGGATAACATATGCTTGTTCTATAACCTGCCCTTCGGGCAAGCCCATCGCTAAGATTTAACGAGCCTAGCGATAGGGAAACTCGTTCTCGTCTAAAGACAAGTTTGTCGCTATTTAATCATTTTAACGAGTCTAACGACAAGGAAAACTCGGTCCTTTTCATTTTTAGAGAGTCTAAAAAGGTACAGAAAGTCAACTCCATAATTCCTTTTTCGTCATCTAATCCCTTAAGTCCCAAAAAGTATAAAACAATACAGAAGGGATGGCTATTCGGTATTTTTACGAGCCGAACAAGACAAGCGCTCGATCTTTTTGTGTAATAATCCCTCAGGTCCAAAAAGATTAAAATCTAGAGGAGGGATAGCTTTCGGTCGTTTAACGAGCTAGAAGGCCAAAAACTCGGCAAACTTTTCATATTTTACGAGTCAGTGAAAAGAGCTCAAAGAAGACTCGTCTTTTGAGGAACGAGTGATAAACAAGGATAGCAACTGATTCCAGGTACAAATTGGAATTTCCAATCACGGTAGTGTCACAAGGAGGGCTAGGTGAAATCACTCTTCGCAGCTGTTCCTCAAAATAGGTAAACACACATATGGGGGTGAACGATCGGCCAAATGAAATGGAGGTGACGGATGAAAACACGACCAAGGTTTTTAAGGCTTATAAATTTACGATCGCAATGGTTATTTACCTAGATAGGTTCATTTTTTAATGAGCTTGAACTTTGGCGGAAAAACTCTGCTCACACTTTTTATTTTTTTAACGAGTATAAATTTCGTGGTAAAACTTCTCGTTTCATGGTCAAATTTAATTTTTTACTTTCATTAGCTTTTCTCTTTTCAAATGTAGTACTTCATTATCAATTGCTGCAACAAATTTTGTTAGAAATGGATAATAATTGCATGAAAACGAGAATATAACCCTAATATTTAACTTTAAACGGTGTAAAAAGTCATAAAAAGGGGTTTTTACCTCTCATTTACCATTTCATTTGCATTTTGCTTGTTGGAGCTCTGGAGGTGCCTCTTCTTCCTTGATTTTCACCAGCTGATTCCGGGAGATTCTGTGGACGATTTTCGGCGCCGTTTGGACCAGGTAGGAGCTAAACTTTAGCCCTTCACTTTCATGGTTTCCTTTTTCAGTTTCATGCCTGTTTTTCAGTGTTTCTGGGCCCCAGGGGTTCCATTAGGGCGCCCTGGCATCAGCGCAGGTTCCCCTTTCGAAACTTGCGCTGTATTCCAGTCAGCTTTGAGGCAAACTGAATTACAGAGCAGGGGGAACAATCTCTGCCTGCGCTGGGCCTAAAAAGACTGAGTTTGCATGAGTTTTTTGATGTTTTTTTCGCCAGATTTTCATCAAATTCAGGAACTTACTCATTCTCTTGTTTGATTGTAGGGAACTTTGGACAAAATGTCCCTTACATGGCGAGAACGAGAACATGAAGCAGAGGACATGGTTGCACTCCATGACCCAGTCACGGTGAACGCGCTTCGGAACTGTGGCCTGCTGAAGTTCTTCCGTATCTCTAGCATGAGAGCACAGATTTCTTTACTGCAGTATATGCTAGATGCTTGGGATCCTGTTAACCAAGTATTTCAGATTAGGGGGAAGTCCTTCCCCTTGACCATAGAGGACATGTACTTCTTGACTGGGTTGTCAAGGCGGGGTGCTCCCATTTCTTTGTCAGGTACGGCTCGAGGGACTACTTCCACCAGAGACTATATCCGTCAGCATTGCCGGGAAGGTTCACAGCTGAGCAAAGACGGCAAGATCAATATCCGTGACATCACTGATAGGTCTCTCAGGTCCATTCTGTTTACTATTGGTAGGATGGCCGGTAGCGTAGCTTTGCATGTTGCCAACAGATCTTATATGCAGCACGCCTTGGAGTGTCTCCAACCGAAAGTGTTTAACTGGTGTGATGCAGTACTTGTTCAGATGAAAAGTCAATTGACCAAGGTAAAGGACGGGGGGCTGAAGAACTTCGGATTTGGTTCTATTCTCACTGCCTTTGTCTTGGAGAAAATCCCATTGATGCAACCTCAGTACATCTTGCTTGATGTGCCTTCTCCGACCGAGCCACGCATGCAGAGGTGGGTTGACCATATGTCCCGGCATGCTGGTCAACCTCATATTACATTCACTGAGTCCTTCTTTAGGTGGTTCGAGCGTCAGGAGATGGCATTTTCTGAGTATCCATACGTGGGTATGGACTACCGAGGTGATCCGGACTTGGTGCTTCCGGATGGCGAGCAATGGGGTGCTATTGGTAAAATCTCTGACCATATCACTGTTTATTGTTTTCATTCATGATGTTTACTGTTCAAAACTGATCAAACTCTTGGGTGCATGCAGATGTTGGTCCTGTTCGTCCAGTAGCTCGTCCACGGTCGCCAGTTGCTGCCCCAGCAGCAGAGCCTGCTAGGAGAGTTGTTATTCGCGACCTTGGTGATACTGAGATACTTGCAGCTGTGCAGGAGCAGGTTGAGAGCCTTACTCGTGGCCTTCCGGATGTACAGATTGACGAGTTACCTTTACAGTTGCAGCGACACACCATCGGCGTGCCTAGACGATGGACTCGTCTCTTGCGCATGATCGCACAGACCGTGACGTACTTTCATGAGCACCATTAGGCTAGGGTGCCCCCTAGCATCTTTTTGAGTTCTAGGTCGTATGACCAATTTTGTTTTGATTACAGCACATTATGTACAAACTATAAACAGCTTTATATATTTTGATTTTCGGAGTTTATTTCAGTTTATTTGTGATCCACTTACATAGCACCGATGCATCTCTTTTTATATATGTTGTAAATGTCTATCTAATACATAGTTTGCCAATGAATCTGTTAATGTGTTCAAGTTTCTGGAAATATGCTGGTATTGAATTGAATCAAACTCTCTTTCCAAAATCTTAACTCTTAGAAACATACGATAAATAGCTGGATTGCGGACTGAGTATATACCAGTGAGCTGTAGTATCACAAGTTGTGAGTCTAGCCTGACAATTAGTCGGCGTATACCATGAGCAATGGTATCAGAGAGGAGTTCAATCAACGCACTATACTCAGCGATATTGTTTGTCGACCGTCCAATACACACACCTCTGAAACTCACTAACTCGCCGCTTGGATCAAAAATGGCCCAGGCAGCGGAGGACAAATTCCGCGTACTACGACTCGCTCCGTCGGCATATCCCACATATGTTTCAGAATAATTCGACATCTGTAACAAACGAGAAGGGTGGATTACTACCAAAACAAACATTTTAGCGAAAACAAAATACAACAAAAGCACTCAGGTTACTATTTAGGCATAGTAACGCTTGAGGTACAACCCGTTACGGGGTTGCGCCAGTGGTGTTCTGTCATAATCCATTAACTCGTAGGCTCCTTTTGCTAACACCCTTTTAACAATATAAGGACCCATCCATAAGGACTGAAATTTTCCTGCTCCTAATTTATCGGATTCTTGGTCGTAAAGCAAAACCAAGTCACCCTCAGAGAAGTTGCGCGGTTTGACATTCTTATCGAACTGTGCTTTGACTCGTTTCTTATGAGCCTCGTTCGCCAAAGCGGCGTCACGACGGTTTTCATCCAACTGGATCAATTCCAGGAAACGAGCCTCTTCTTCTGAGGTTCCGGGGAGGAGGTCAATTGCGAGTTTAAGTGACGAAATTTCGCACTGGATCGGTAAAACTGCCTCCAGGCCATACACCAATTGGAATGGTGTGAACCCAGTGGCGTTTTTTACCGAGGTTCGGTAAGCCCATAGTGCTGAGTACAGGATTAGATGCCATCTTCTTTTATGAACCCCGATCATCCTTTGCAACATACGCTTCAGGACCTTGTTGATTGCCTCAACTTGTCCGTTGGCTTGTGGATAATACAGAGTAGAGCTGTCGTGAGATAGCCCTAGTTTGGCAGCTAATTCGATCATCATGTGATTGCGAAAATGCGATCCATGATCCGTCACTATAGCTTGCGGAACGCCGAACCTGGCGACTACATGATTGAAAAAGAAAAGGGCAGCTGTTTCACCAGTGTTATCTAATGTAGGCATCGCCTCGGCCCATTTGGTAAAATAGTCAACAGCGACTATAATATACCCATGCCCCCCGGTCGAGGTGGGGTTACATTGCATGAAATCGATGCCCCACTTGGCGAAGGGCCCAACAGCAACTATCGGCTGTAAGGGTGCGGGTGGTCTTCTGGTTTTGCTATCAAAGATCTGACATGCATGGCAACTTCTGACAGCTATTATGCAATCTTTAAACATAGTTGGCCAGAAGTATCCTGCTCGTAAGATTCTTTGTGCTGTTGCATATCCAGATTGATGCCCCCCGCACGCGCCTGAATGACAATCATTCAGGGCTTTTTCGGCCTCCTCATGGGTAAGGCACCTCCTCAAAACTGTATCGATGCCACGACGGTAAAGTGTATCACCGACGATCATGTAGTCTTTTGATTGGTATCGTATACGTTTTCGTTCCGAGTGTGAGGTATTAGGCCTAAATTTTTGGGTTTGGAGATAAACAATGATGTCTCCATACCACTCATTGCTTACTGATATCAGAAACAAATTTTCATCCACGATTGACTCTTCTGATGTATCATCGTTGGACGACGATGGGAGATCGCATAATAATTCCGCGAAAACTAGGGCTTTCTTCAATTTGGATTTTACAAAATCTAAATCAAACTCTTGAAGGATGGCTATCCATTTTGAATATTTGCCCCCAAGCAACTGTCGCGACAGTATATATGTCATGGGATTGCAATCTGACAAAACGGTAGTTTTCCTAAAGAGGACATAATGTCGAAACCTTTGAATCGCTTGAACAGCAGCAAGCGCTAGTTTTTCAACATAGGAATATTTACTTTCCGTGTCATTTAAGTTTTTACTTAAATAATAAATAGGATGTTCTATTCCATCGACTTCTTGCACTAAGACCATCGCAATGGTCGTATCTGCTGCAGCAAGATACAGGTTAAAATCTCTTTGATAGTCCGGGGCGTACATTAATGATGCTCTTACTAGACAATCTTTCAGAGCGTCAAAGGAAGCTTGCGCAACCTGGTCCCAGACAAAAGGTACATCCTTTTTCAAAAGACGAGTATAACCCTTTGCAAGTTCTGCGTAATTAGGAATGAACCTCCTCAGAAAGTTTGCTTTCCCTTGGAGTTTCTGAATCTGAAGCAAATTTGAAGGTGGAGGCAAATTAATGATTGCCTGAACCTTACAGGGGTCGAGACGAATCCCGTCCTTAGAAACCACAAATCCAAGTAAGCGACCAGAGCCGACGCAAAACACACACTTATGTGGATTGAGTCTTATCTTGTAATGTCGGCAACGTAGAAATATTGCTCTCAAATGCCGCGGATGATCAGTCCGCTTCCGCGAATGAGCCGGAAGATCGTCGAGGTAAGGTTGAACGATGTTCTTGATGTCATGGAAGGCATAATTCATTGCCCTCTGAAACGTCGCCCCTGCGTTCTTTAAACCAAAGGGTAATTTTCGATAAGCGAATGTGCCCCACGGACAGATGAATGCAGTCTTAGACTGGTCTTGTGGGCGGATATTTATTTGATTATACCCGGAAAATCCATCCATAAATGAAAAGATTTCACATCCGGCGCATTCATCAATTATCTGGTCGATGAAGGGTGTAGGGTAGTTGTCCTTTGGACAAGCTTTGTTTACATCCCTATAGTCGACGCACACTCTTATCGTCCCTTGTTTTTTCATAACAGGGACAATATTCGATACCCAATCGGTTAGAGGAACCGGGTAGATGAATCCAGCATGGAGGAGTTTTTCAACTTCCGCCTTAATGGCAGCGGATTTCTTCGGATGTACCTGCCGAAGCCGTTGTCTTACTGGTTTGATATCAGGATACATTTTAATTTCATGTTCAACTATGCTCGAGTCAATGCCTGGCATTTCATCATATGACCATGCAAAGACATCTCTAAATTCGCGAAAGAGAGCACTATATATTTCTAGTTCTGAAGGGGAACAACTTTTGCCGACATGAATATTCTCAACAACATCAGATTTTGTCGAGATATTTATGGCTATGGTCTCTTCAATATTGGATAGGTTTCTTTCTGAATCCATCGTATTTACAGTATTTGTTAGGAATTCAAACACTGAAGGGTGGTATAGGTCGTGATGAGTTTCTTCTTCACACTCTGGAAGAAGGGAACGATGGTGGTTATCATTCCATGGTGCCCCCTTAATCATCATTGATTGCAAGATTCCTTCGTCAGTCCCATGAACTTTTGACCATGGATCTAATGGGGTACCATATTCTTCGGACCTATCTACCCAAACGCTTGACGAGCGTTCTTTTGGGCTCGCCTCCCATGCCTGAAACATTGATTGCTACAATATTTCAATAGGGCTAGGGGGCAAAACCATTTGATGATCCATGACGACTTTGTCTTCTGCGACCTTCGATGAAGATACCATGTTGCATGTTGCTACAAGCAGGATATTCCCTTCATGGAACGGAGGTGGCAACGCGAAAGTTCCCATCATTGTGGGATCTTTTAGCAAGCCTACTCCTATATCTTTTATTGAATGGTCGCTCCCATGGATCAGGGGAATGCTTCCAGTAACTTGTGAACCATTAGGGAGGAAATTCTGTTGGTCGACGATCGTAATCCCTCCTTCAAACGGGAATGCGATCTTCCTAAAATATGTCGACACTACAGCTGCCATGGCATATATCCATGGTCTTCCCAGTAGAATGTTATAGTCAAGATTGCCATCAATGACTTCAACATCAATCTCTACTGTTTTTCCTCCTAGTTCAACCTTAAAGTTATTTAGGATTCCGTACGGAGTGTACGTCCTACCGTCAAATGCTTTCAATGTCGTCGAAGATCGCGACAATGTTGGAGATCCAAGAGTTTTCCAGCAACTCATCGACATGATACATGTCGATGCGCCCTCATCAATAATCGTTCTATGAACAGTTTTGTTGAGTGCTTTCACTTGAATAAGGAAAGCTAATTGCGCTGGTAACTGAGGATCATATCCTTTGTGATCAAAGGATACAAGATTGGAATCTTTAGGATCCACTCCACCAATTGCTGATAACAATGCTTGTCTTTGGGATGGGCAATTTTGTAGTACCTCAAGAGTCGACATAGCAGATGGCGATTGGGACAAATCCTCCACTACATTATAGTGTTGCGCCGCTCTGGCGCGAGGGTTGAATGTCGACTTGTGGACTACTCCCTTAGGTGGCTTTATTGTTAATTCATGCGTGAGGGGGGGTACAACTTCTGCCGAAGTTGTTGTCGAACTACTGTGTTGATCTTTCCCTTTGTCGTTCGACACCGGCGGATTTCCATAATCTTTATTCCTAGTCGATATCAAAGCATCACTTTGCTTAGAAACCGACAGCATAAGCACTTGTGACGGGGAAGCATTTCCACTATCAACCATATTCTGACCTGGGGCAGGAAACGGAGAACGATCGGCCAAATGAAATGGAGGTGACGGATGAAAACACGACCAAGGTTTTTAAGGCTTATAAATTTACGATCGCAATGGTTATTTACCTAGATAGGTTCATTTTTTAATGAGCTTGAACTTTGGCGGAAAAACTCTGCTCACACTTTTTATTTTTTTTTTAACGAGTATAAATTCTGTGGTAAAACTGCTCGTTTCATGGTCAAATTTAATTTTTTACTTTCATTAGCTTTTCTCTTTTCAAATGTAGTACTTCATTATCAATTGCTGCAACAAATTTTGTTAGAAATGGATAATAATTGCATGAAAACGAGAATATAACCCTAATATTTAACTTTAAACGGTGTAAAAAGTCATAAAAAGGGGTTTTTACCTCTCATTTACCATTTCATTTGCATTTTGCTTGTTGGAGCTCTGGAGGTGCCTCTTCTTCCTTGATTTTCACCAGCTGATTCTGGGAGATTCTGTGGACGATTTTCGGCGCCGTTTTGACCAGGTAGGAGCTAAACTTTAGCCCTTTACTTTCATGGTTTCCTTTTTCAGTTTCATGCCTGTTTTTCAGTGTTTCTGGGCCCCAGGGGTTCCATTAGGGCGCCCTGGCATCAGCGCAGGTTCCCCTTTCGAAACTTGCGCTGTATTCCAGTCAGCTTTGAGGCAAACTGAATTACAGAGCAGGGGGAACAATCTCTGCCTGCGCTGGGCCTAAAAAGACTGAGTTTGCATGAGTTTTTTGATGTTTTTTCGCCAGATTTTCATCAAATTCAGGAACTTACTCATTCTCTTGTTTGATTGTAGGGAACTTTGGACAAAATGTCCCTTACATGGCGAGAACGAGAACATGAAGCAGAGGACATGGTTGCACTCCATGACCCAGTCACGGTGAACGCGCTTCGGAACTGTGGCCTGCTGAAGTTCTTCCGTATCTCTAGCATGAGAGCACAGATTTCTTTACTGCAGTATATGCTAGATGCTTGGGATCCTGTTAACCAAGTATTTCAGATTAGGGGGAAGTCTTTCCCCTTGACCATAGAGGACATGTACTTCTTGACTGGGTTGTCAAGGCGGGGTGCTCCCATTTCTTTGTCAGGTACGGCTCGAGGGACTACTTCCACCAGAGACTATATCCGTCAGCATTGCCGGGAAGGTTCACAGCCGAGCAAAGACGGCAAGATCAATATCCGCGACATCATTGACAGGTCTCTCAGGTCCATTCTGTTTACTATTGGTAGGATGGCCGGTAGCGCAGCTTTGCATGTTGCCAACAGATCTTATATGCAGCACGCCTTGGAGTGTCTCCAACCGAAAGTGTTTAACTGGTGTGATGCAGTACTTGTTCAGATGAAAAGTCAATTGACCAAGGTAAAGGACGGGGGGCTGAAGAACTTCGGATTTGGTTCTATTCTCACTGCCTTTGTCTTGGAGAAAATCCCATTGATGCAACCTCAGTACATCTTGCTTGATGTGCCTTCTCCGACCGAGCCACGCATGCAGAGGTGGGTTGACCATATGTCCCGGCATGCTGGTCAACCTCATATTACATTCACTGAGTCCTTCTTTAGGTGGTTCGAGCGTCAGGAGATGGCATTTTCTGAGTATCCATACGTGGGTATGGACTACCGAGGTGATCCGGACTTGGTTCTTCCGGATGGCGAGCAATGGGGTGCTATTGGTAAAATCTCTGACCATATCACTGTTTATTGTTTTCATTCATGATGTTTACTGTTCAAAACTGATCAAACTCTTGGGTGCATGCAGATGTTGGTCCTGTTCGTCCAGTAGCTCGTCCACGGTCGCCAGTTGCTGCCCCAGCAGCAAAGCCTGCTAGGAGAGTTGTTATTCACGACCTTGGTGATACTGAGATACTTGCAGCTGTGCAGGAGCAGGTTGAGAGCCTTACTCGTGGCCTTCCGGATGTACAGATTGACGAGTTACCTTTACAGTTGCAACGACACACCATCGGCGTGCCTAGACGATGGACTCGTCTCTTGCGCATGATCGCACAGACCGTGACGTACTTTCATGAGCACCATTAGGCTAGGGTGCCCCCTAGCATCTTTTTGAGTTCTAGGTCGTATGACCAATTTTGTTTTGATTACAGCACATTATGTACAAACTATAAACAGCTTTATATATTTTGATTTTCGGAGTTTATTTCAGTTTATTTGTGATCCCCTTACATAGCACCGATGCATCTCTTTTTATATATGTTGTAAATGTCTATCTAATACATAGTTTGCCAATGAATCTGTTAATGTGTTCAAGTTTCTGGAAATATGCTGGTATTGAATTGAATCAAACTCTCTTTCCAAAATCTTAACTCTTAGAAACATACGATAAATAGCTGGATTGCGGACTGAGTATATACCAGTGAGCTGTAGTATCACAAGTTGTGAGTCTAGCCTGACAATTAGTCGGCGTATACCATGAGCAATGGTATCAGAGAGGAGTTCGATCAACGCACTATACTCAGCGATATTGTTTGTCGACCGTCCAATACACACACCTCTGAAACTCACTAACTCGTCGCTTGGATAAAAAATGGCCCAGGCAGCGGAGGACAAATTCCGCGTACTACGACTCGCTCCGTCGGCATATCCCACATATGTTTCAGAATAATTCGACATCTGCAACAAACGAGAAGGGTGGATTACTACCGAAACAAACATTTTAGCGAAAACAAAATACAACAAAAGCACTCAGGTTACTATTTAGGCATAGTAACGCTTGAGGTACAACCCGTTACGGGGTTGCGCCAGTGGTGTTCCGTCATAATCCATTAACTCGTAGGCTCCTTTTGCTAACACCCTTTTAACAATATAAGGACCCATCCATAAGGACTGAAATTTTCCTGCTCCTAATTTATCGGATTCTTGGTCGTAAAGCAAAACCAAGTCACCCTCAGAGAAGTTGCGCGGTTTGACATTCTTATCGAACTGTGCTTTGACTCGTTTCTTATGAGCCTCGTTCGCCAAAGCGGCGTCACGATGGTTTTCATCCAACTGGATCAATTCCAGGAAACGAGCCTCTTCTTCTGAGGTTCTGGGGAGGAGGTCAATTGCGAGTTTAAGTGACGAAATTTCGCACTGGATCGGTAAAACTGCCTCCAGGCCATACACCAATTGGAATGGTGTGAACCCAGTGGCGTTTTTTACCGAGGTTCGGTAAGCCCATAGTGCTGAGTACAGGATTAGATGCCATCTTCTTTTATGAACCCCGATCATCCTTTGCAACATACGCTTCAGGACCTTGTTGATTGCCTCAACTTGTCCGTTGGCTTGTGGATAATACGGAGTAGAGCTGTCGTGAGATAGCCCTAGTTTGGCAGCTAATTCGATCATCATGTGATTGCGAAAATGCGATCCATGATCCGTCACTATAGCTTGCGGAACGCCGAACCTGGCGACTACATGATTGAAAAAGAAAAGGGCAGCTGTTTCACCAGTGTTATCTAATGTAGGCATCGCCTCGGCCCATTTGGTAAAATAGTCAACAGCGACTATAATATACCCATGCCCCCCGGTCGAGGTGGGGTTACATTGCATGAAATCGATGCCCCACTTGGCGAAGGGCCCAACAGCAACTATCGGCTGTAAGGGTGCGGGTGGTCTTCTGGTTTTGCTATCAAAGATCTGACATGCATGGCAACTTCTGACAGCTATTATGCAATCTTTAAACATAGTTGGCCAGAAGTATCCTGCTCGTAAGATTATTTGTGCTGTTGCATATCCAGATTGATGCCCCCCGCACGCGCCTGAATGACAATCATTCAGGGCTTTTTCGGCCTCCTCATGGGTAAGGCACCTCCTCAGAACTGTATCGATGCCACGACGGTAAAGTGTATCACCGACGATCATGTAGTCTTTTGATTGGTATCGTATACGTTTTCGTTCCGAGTGTGAGGTATTAGGCCTAAATTTTTGGGTTTGGAGATAAACAATGATGTCTCCATACCACTCATCGCTTACTGATATCAGAAACAAATTTTCATCCACGATTGACTCTTCTGATGTATCATCGTTAAACGACGATGGGAGATCGCATAATAATTCCGCGAAAACTAGGGCTTTCTTCGATTTGGATTTTACAAAATCTAAATCAAACTCTTGAAGGATGGCTATCCATTTTGAATATTTGCCCCCAAGCAACTGTCGCGACAGTATATATGTCATGGGATTGCAATCTGACAAAACGGTAGTTTTCCTAAAGAGGACATAATGTCGAAACCTTTGAATCGCTTGAACAGCAGCAAGCGCTAGTTTTTCAACATAGGAATATTTACTTTCCGTGTCATTTAAGTTTTTACTTAAATAATAAATAGGATGTTCTATTCCATCGACTTCTTGCACTAAGACCATCGCAATGGTCGTATCTGCTGCAGCAAGATACAGGTTAAAATCTCTTTGATAGTCCGGGGCATACATTAATGATGCTCTTACTAGACAATCTTTCAGAGCGTCAAAGGAAGCTTGCGCAACCTGGTCCCAGACAAAAGGTACATCCTTTTTCAAAAGACGAGTATAACCCTTTGCAAGTTCTGCGTAATTAGGAATGAACCTCCTCAGAAAGTTTGCTTTCCCTTGGAGTTTCTGAATCTGAAGCAAATTTGAAGGTGGAGGCAAATTAATGATTGCCTGAACCTTACAGGGGTCGAGACGAATCCCGTCCTTAGAAACCACAAATCCAAGTAAGCGACCAGAGCCGACGCAAAACACACACTTATGTGGATTGAGTCTTATCTTGTAATGTCGGCAACGTAGAAATATTGCTCTCAAATGCCGCGGATGATCAGTCCGCTTCCGCGAATGAGCCGGAAGATCGTCGAGGTAAGGTTGAACGATGTTCTTGATGTCATGGAAGGCATAATTCATTGCCCTCTGAAACGTCGCCCCTGCGTTCTTTAAACCAAAGGGTAATTTTCGATAAGCGAATGTGCCCCACGGACAGATGAATACAGTCTTAGACTGGTCCTGTGGGCGGATATTTATTTGATTATACCCGAAAAATCCATCCATAAATGAAAAGATTTCACATCCGGCGCATTCATCAATTATCTGGTCGATGAAGGGTGTAGGGTAGTTGTCCTTTGGACAAGCTTTGTTTACATCCCTATAGTCGACGCACACTCTTATCGTCCCTTGTTTTTTCATAACAGGGACAATATTCGATACCCAATCGGTTAGAGGAACCGGGTAGATGAATCCAGCATGGAGGAGTTTTTCAACTTCCGCCTTAATGGCAGCGGATTTCTTCGGATGTACCTGCCGAAGCCGTTGTCTTACTGGTTTGATATCAGGATACATTTTAATTTCATGTTCAACTATGCTCGAGTCAATGCCTGGCATTTCATCATATGACCATGCAAAGACATCTCTAAATTCGCGAAAGAGAGCACTATATATTTCTAGTTCTGAAGGGGAACAACTTTTGCCGACATGAATATTCTCAACAACATCAGATTTTGTCGAGATATTTATGGCTATGGTCTCTTCAATATTGGATAGGTTTCTTTCTGAATCCACCGTATTTACAGTATTTGTTAGGAATTCAAACACTGAAGGGTGGTATAGGTCGTGATGAGTTTCTTCTTCACACTCTGGAAGAAGGGAACGATGGTGGTTATCATTCCATGGTGCCCCCTTAATCATCATTGATTGCAAGATTCCTTCGTCAGTCCCATGAACTTTTGACCATGGATCTAATGGGGTACCATATTCTTCGGACCTATCTACCCAAACGTTTGACGAGCGTTCTTTTGGGCTCGCCTCCCATGCCTGAAACATTGATTGCTACAATATTTCAATAGGGCTAGGGGGCAAAACCATTTGATGATCCATGACGACTTTGTCTTCTGCGACCTTCGATGAAGATACCATGTTGCATGTTGCTACAAACGGGATATTCCCTTCATGGAACGGAGGTGGCAACGCGAAAGTTCCCATCATTGTGGGATCTTTTAGCAAGCCTACTCCTATATCTTTTATTGAATGGTCGCTCCCATGGATCAGGGGAATGCTTCCAGTAACTTGTGAACCATTAGGGAGGAAAGTCTGTTGGTCGACGATCGTAATCCCTCCTTCAAACGGGAATGCGATCTTCCTAAAATATGTCGACACTACAGCTGCCATGGCATATATCCATGGTCTTCCCAGTAGAATGTTATAGTCAAGATTGCCATCAATGACTTCAACATCAATCTCTACTGTTTTTCCTCCTAGTTCAACCTTAAAGTTATTTAGGATTCCGTACGGAGTGTACGTCCTACCGTCAAATGCTTTCAATGTCGTCGAAGATCGCGACAATGTTGGAGATCCAAGAGTTTTCCAGCAACTCATCGACATGATACATGTCGATGCGCCCTCATCAATAATCGTTCTATGAACAGTTTTGTTGAGTGCTTTCACTTGAATAAGGAAAGCTAATTGCGCTGGTAACTGAGGATCATATCCTTTGTGATCAAAGGATACAAGATTGGAATCTTTAGGATCCACTCCACCAATTGCTGATAACAATGCCTGTCTTTGGGATGGGCAAATTTGTAGTACCTCAAGAGTCGACATAGCAGATGGCGATTGGGCCAAATCCTCCACTACATTATAGTGTTGCGCCGCTCTGGCGCGAGGGTTGAATGTCGACTTGTGGACTACTCCCTTAGGTGGCTTTATTGTTAATTCATGCGTGAGGGGGGGTACAACTTCTGCCGAAGTTGTTGTCGAACTACTGGGTTGATCTTTCCCTTTGTCGTTCGACACCGGCGGATTTCCATAATCTTTATTCCTAGTCGATATCAAAGCATCATTTTGCTTAGAAACCGACAACATAAGCACTTGTGACGGGGAAGCATTTCCACTATCAACCATATTCTGACCTGGGGCAGGAAACGGATCAGTCAACACAGCTGAAGTTTGGGAACTTTTCAGGAACCTCTTCAACTCAGCTTTGAACGGAGAGTTCTTTGTTGAATGATTTTCATCACATATTTGACATGGAGGAAATTGTTTCTTTTGCCCAGGAGGGTTTGAAGAAGTTTTTTGAGGGGATGATCCACCTTGTTTCTTCTTCTTCCCTTTGTTTTGTTTCTTCTTGCTTCCTGGTTGATTGGAGTTTTTTTCTTTATCTGTAGATACAGCGTTTACCTCTGAAGCAAGAATCTCCTGATTTGCTTTTTGATTCGAAGTCTTACGGGCTTTCTTATTCGAATCCCTTGTCGACTTAGCGTTTGCAGTTCCAATCACGCCATCACCGGCATGAGAGTCACTATTCGATCCGGGAGGAGGAGGGATTGAAAATTCCGGTCTGGGGGCATCAGGTATCTTATCATAGAGCGTGCCCGACTGAGTATACACTAAGTCCAAATACTGAGCACGAGCAATAACCTGCTCCTCTGTTACGACGCCCCCCTTGGCCACATCTTCTATAATTGCCGGCAGAAGCGACTTTATAAACCACTCAGCTAATAGCTGATCTGGAACATAGGTCTTTACCATTCTGCGACGACGATGCCACTCATGTATATGATCAGATATATGTGTGGCGGTTGTCTGCTTGAAATTAGTTAAGATTTCTGTTCCAGTTTCGTACCTTATAGGTAACTGAAAGTGTGTCAAGAAAGTCGTGGCTAGGGAACTAAAATTGTCGAAAGAGGCTCTAGGTAATTCAATATACCATTTGGCCGCCGGACCAGTCAATGTCCTCTGGAAAAGACGAAGCCTTATTGAATCATCATTCAAGGTATTCGACGAACACCACAGATGGAATGTCATCACATGATTCGACGGGTCTTCGCCCGGATTTCCATTGAATTTAGGAATGTCCGAAGGAAGTTTGTGAGGAATCGTTGGCCACCAATGGGCATAGGCGATTGGATCGTTCGTCAATCGATGTAAATCTGGTAATTCTAAAGTCGCCACGAATGGCAACTGCTGATTCAGGTTCGGCGAGGCGTACCCAGGGTACGATGGAATCGCCTGAGCAGTAGGTCTTTGCATACCAGTATAATGCAACTGGTGTTGATATGACTGATATGGTTGGTGGGCTTGGCCACTGTAAAGTGGTTGGTTTAACCCGTTCTGAATATAGGGTTGCCCACTATTCGCAAAGATCTGTTGCTCAGATCCCTGGTATACCTGTTGAAACTAAGGTTGTTGGTATTGCACCATCCATGGTTGTGAAGCCATGTTTTGTTGT
Organism: Pinus tabuliformis; assembly: GCA_031772625.1. Taxonomy (NCBI): domain Eukaryota; kingdom Viridiplantae; phylum Streptophyta; class Pinopsida; order Pinales; family Pinaceae; genus Pinus; species Pinus tabuliformis. Next base: position 198,423,832 of record CM062810.1, on the reverse strand, counting down.
GCAACACTAACCGACGGCCCAAGATGCGGGGTTATGGTCCCCATTTGTATCTGTGTCGTCCCGGCAGTTGGCGATTGTGGTTGTGTTGCAGGGTCAATTGGCTGTTGCATTACAACTTGGGGTTGACATACAACAGGCATCGATTGAACTTGCGACACGGTTACAATTGCTGGCGTCGTCGGGATATGAGACATAGGTACACTTTGTTGCATAGAATATACAACTCTTGGTTGTTGGGGTAACATAGGTACCCAACCACTCGTCGTTACTTCAGTCAAACCTGAATGTGGTTGAAAACTGCCGTATGGGTATCCTCCCGAAAGAGGAAGTGAAAGGGCATATTGCCCCCCATACGGTAACAATCCGGAGCTCAAGGGTATAGATGGCCTTTGAGGACTGGATGGCCCAAAATGATTCCCAAAGGGATCAATTTGTCTAGTTTCAACATAAGAATTACCGGGTATTATACCGGAAGAGCAAACTGGAACAGACCAAGTTGTCATAATAGTCCCTGGGTGGACTCCTTCTAGTTGATGAGAACTAGTTGGGACAGATGGTATGCCGGCAAACATCGTTGGAATGGCAGCAGGAGCTTCTGCTGTCGCCGTGTCGTTTGGCACAGTTCTAGATGTCGACGGTTGTTCAGACATTTTAAGTCTATCCAATAAACTTCCTAACGATTCTTCAGGAACTTCTTGTGGCGATAGACAAACTTCTGATGCAGAAGGAAAAAGAGTGGAACCTACTCCAAAATGAATTGGAGTATTTGCTTGCTGGTCCTCTACGATTTCTTCTATTGCGATCAGACCAGGAGGAAGAGGCAGACCGTCAGGTCCGTAATAGATTTCTGGTGCCGAAGAAGGGGTTGTTTCGACAGCGACAGTTGTTTGAACAACAAGACTCTGTGGACCGGTTTCAAATGGAACTGGTTCAGTTAAACAAGTACTTGTTTTCAGACTAGGATCAATACAATTGTCCTTCTGTTGCCGTTGAACTTCTTCAATAGAGGCAGGGATTCCAGAAATATTGGGAGTGACCAGAATCTCAGATGTTGTTGGAACTTCCGTTCTAACTTTAAAAGGAGATTTTGACCTGGTCCAGCGAGATCGCTTTGCTCGTACTACTTTCGGTTCCGGAGACAAAGATGGTCGACCTGCAAGCCTCCCTGAACGATGGGGTTTTAATTGACTTTCCTCCACGATTGCGGATTACTTGATCAACTAAAATACAAAAAGGGGAATTATGTTTCCATATTGAATGAATTTTATTAGACGCTTTTAGACACAACTTTGCTTTTTCATGTTTTAAGAGTCGAGAAAAAGCTAAAGATGACTCTAGTCGCCTTCGATGTATTAACGAGCCCGAAGTGACAAATGCTCGGTTGGACCTTTTCAATTATAGAGTTTGAAAAGAGCCAAAAGAAACTGCTCTGGAGATCTAGGCAGAGGGTGTGCCAAACCTTTCGCGAAACCACAGAATACGTTTTACGGTACGGGTGGTCGATCTTTGTGAATGCTGTGTTCACTGCATCGCGATCAGTAGGGCGGTCGACACGGCTTCCTAAGGATAAAGGATAATTGCCTATAGGGGTCTCCCAATATACGCGACGGTACGCGGGAGCTCAAATCCGTATTAGTGCTATCGTCCCTCAGGAGGAATCACCCACCTTCGTAGAGATCGACAGTCACTACGTTTAACGACGCCGGAACACGTCTCTACCTAGACCTCTATTGTGAGCGTTATGTTACAATGCGTTTTTAGATTCATTCAATATATTTTAAGTTGATCTTGTTTATCAGTTTGTCTTTCAGGATCACCACGAGATGTATTGGTACAAATTCCTAAATGCAGCTAAAATGATAAGCAAGCTTTCACAATCCTTTTAGCTTTGAAAATCCTAACTACTGAGGGGAGAGAAAAACAATATCTTTCCACACAGAGCACAAAGCACAAACTAATGCACTTTCTCCTAGATCAGACACCCAAACTTATGAAAAATGCAAATGCAAGATGCATGTATTTCTTTTTCTTTTCCTTTAATGTTGATGCTTAACAAAAGGAAAACTGTTGTATGACTTTCGAATTCAATTTGAAGCGTAAACAAACAAGTATTGTCTAAATGAAAAGACGCTTTACAGGTACTTGTTTTACACCAAAAATATATGAATTCAAACCATAAAGTGAAAACAAACCAACTTAAACAGCTATGAACAGTAATAACACTAACTCATAAGATCGCAATCTAAGAGGCCACAGCTACTAGGTTCGCTTTTCACAATGGGAAATTGTAACTGAAACAAGAAATACTGAAAGAACGTTTACAATTTCATCACACAACTGAGGCGGAATAATGTCAAGGAGATAAGGTCTACAGTAAATACAATAACCAGCAAGCAATCAGCCAAAAAACAAGCGCAAACAGGGCCAAGACACAAAGGAAGAGCTGAGCTAGACTAAGGCCAACTGGACCAGCGCAGGCACTGGTCTGCCAGTTTCACTCTCAGCGCAGTTCCCGAAGGGAGCACCTGCGCTGTAATGCAGACTGCCTGTGGACAGCCTGCACTGACTTACGAGAGTTACGTCTGCTAAGAATTCCGGGTCATAAAAAGCTCAAAAATGTACTGTTTTGACTGAAATAAAATGCTATGGGTTAAGTACAGGCTAAGGGATGATCAAGAGGATAAAGATCTATCACAAAGAGTAAGGATTCATCTGTAGATTAGCTCTTTAAATCTTGAATTTGCTCAGCAAAGGAGCAAGAGTAGCAAAACCCTCTACTTCGCTTTTGATAGAGTCAAAAGCTTTTCGATTCGGTACTCCTTTCTTCAAGAAATGAATAGCAAACACAAAACCCACAAAAGGGAGCAAACTACGAGATACAAGCAATCATAATTGAAGCATGGATTAGGTTGCATCAAATATACATGTAAACACAAAAGCATCTATGTAAAACAAGTATATAGAAGAACATGCAAACTTTATTGATAGAAAGTAACAGGGTTCCAGAGGAAGTTACAACCAATGATGTTGGCCCCAATCCAGCAGCACCTCCTCGGCAACAAGAACTCTCTTCTTCACCTCTAGTAAAACAATCACCCAATAATCCTGGCAGTATACCAACAGCACCTCCTTGCTTATACAAAATTCCAGCCTCCTTAGACCTCATAGAAGAGCTCTATATATAGGAGAGAAGAAGAGAGGATGAGTCAGCTTGAGGCTAGCATAGAGCTGACTAGTGTCCTCTCCCTCTTCAGTTAATCTTCAGTTCTTGAGTCCACTTGGAGATCCTTGGTTACACATGGTGATCAAGTACCTCTTACTCATCACAAGGCGAATCTGATGAACCAAGTGTCAGTTTGGAAGCTTCCTGGGCAATTGACACCTTGCAGGAGGACTGTGCCACTTGGCCAATCTCGCCCAGCGCAGGTAGCCTTCATTGTTTTTGACTTCCAGCGCAGGTACAGAGTGGGACAGTTGCAATACAGCGCAGAAGCTCAGTTAAGCAGCTGACATGATCCAAAATAAGCCTGTTCTGAAGTGTTTTCAGGTGGAGAACTGATTGGAAGTGCTGTTGATTGATGACCTTGTTCTTTTAGGGGTAAGAACAACATGTTTAGGGACTGAGGATCCCTGTAATTATCGACATTTCCTGCTCCTTGACGCGAGGCACAAAAATGTCTATAACAACACCACGCGAATTGTACTGTAGTACCTTGAGGGTCATCATCATTATCGGTGATTCCTCTTGCGCCTATTAACAGCTTACATCATTGCTGGTAATCAGGCGATGTCTTTCCATGTTCAACTCCAAAACATCTTTCACATGGATTAACTTGTACTCCGAGTCAAGATTAGATGAGTTTGAAGACCCTGGATCTAGTTTCATCCATCCGAGCTACGATATATTCAGGAAAATAAAGACATCAAATGTACATCATTGCCGCACAGATGATCATCTGAATCAAAGGATGATGGCTCTATCAGAATCATCAGTCTACCACACAGACAATTGTCTGTCTTATGTACATGAAAATGAATTTATAAAGCTGAGCATGGGAATGCCCGCCTCAGCTATATCATGAAAAATATTATGAAGATAATGTATTGTATTGTATCTTATTACAGGTCGCCTTCCAGCTCGAAAAAAATTCGGATCCTCATGATAAAGAATTTCACCCGACATCAAAAGATTAACGACCTCATGCTTTAGGGGGTAACTATTATAGACATTTTTGGGCACTACAACCCCAATCATACATGTCCATAAACCAAGGGCTCCTAAGTCCCTAAAAGTGTTGCTTCACACCGTAAAGGAACAAGGTCAGCTGATTACATCATCTCCCAAAAGTTCTCCACAGAAAATTGCTCAGAACTGGTCAAAGCTAGACCATACAAACTACCCAGTGCAGAGAGTGTGATGCATCTCACCTACCCAGTGTAAAGGGTGTGATGCATATTGGAAAGCCCTTCTATAGGGTACTATGGGCAAGAGTAGAAAAATGGCAGAGACAGTTTGCAAGGTGGATTGTCATGGAATCTTCCAGAAACTTCTCCTGTGACACTTGCCTCTCTGAATTTGCCCAAGGATGAGTAAGAGATCATCAATCTCCAAGTGGAATCCAGAACTATCAGAGAGAGGAAACTAATCAAAATCCCAGGAGCTGACTCACCCCCCTCAATCATCTATATATGGATCCCTCATCCCAGAGATCCAGAGGCTGGAATTTTGTATCTTGTAAGGAAGTGCTGCTGGTTTCTTGGTGGAATATCATAGTGTTGGGTGATCTAAGCTTTTCATGAGGTGAAGAAGGGCATTCATGCTGGGAGGATGACGCTAGGTCAGAACAATTGGTTGTAATCCTCTTTGCTTTTCTTGATATTAATAAAGCTATTCAATTTTTCCTCCACATTCTTGTATGCTTGATGATATATGCATTTGTGTGGTCAATATATATCTGGTCCTATATTGTTTATGATTGTAGATCTATTTTTTTCGATAGTATTATGCTGCTTTGATTCTACAGGTTCTCTTTAAAGCTGGGTAGACGAAGGAAAAGGAGCAAGGGTCTGTCAGAAGGGAGAGGAACCAAGCAAGGAACCAAGCGCAAGACTGAGGTTGGTGTCCTTTGTTCCCCTCTTATCTACTTCTCATAAAGGAAAACGAAAGTAGTTTTAGTTTGTTTGTTTCTAAGATAGCTACCAATCTTAGTGGTACTAACAGCTCCAAGTGGACACTAGATTTCCCGATAACAGACATGACTCAACATTACAATGCACATGTACTCATGTGAGACAACATGGCTTGAGAAAGCCTTGCAAGACATCACTAACACTTGGTCTGTTGTGGTGAGACCAACTCTTTGCCATGCTTGTGATGGTGAAGTTGTTGAGATGATGCCAAGCTTGGTCATCCATTATGGTTTCCCTCCATTCCTACTATCTTTTGAAGTCTTCAACTACAATTTTCACAACTTCTTGATTGATTCTAGCGTGGCAGCCAATGCAATGTCGTTCTCCATTGCTAACAAGATCAATGCACAATGGACCGAAACATATGTGAGAATCATCCAACTTGATAGGACATCTGTACCATCCATTGGTGAACTATGTGACGTGATCATCTGACTATCCCATGATCATCGAGTCCACCAATGCATCAATATAGTGGTTGTGGACATTCCGAAAGCATATGGTCTATTGCTCAGTAGGGACTGGTCTAGCAAGTTGGATGGATATTTTTCTATTGATTGGTCCCACATGTGGCTTCCATGCAAGGGAAATTGAAACCAAATCTAGGTAGAATCTGAGAGGTACATGAAGCATAATGTCACTCCCATCAATGGCGAGAATGAACTGTTGGCTCTCGTAGAACTCATGTTCGACAACTACCTCCTTGAAACAATGTTGGGGTGTTATCCTACACGATCGGTTCTAACCCCACCAAACACACAGTTGGGACTCCTTCCTTTCCCAACTGATGGTAATGAAACTTGTACAACACATTGTAACAATAGTAGCAGGAGTAGTAGTGACAGCAGTAGCAGTAGTACTAGCACATCAAGCAGTTCATGTATAAATGAGTTGTGGACTTTGTACTTCAATGGATCAAAGACATAGGATGACTTAGGAGCCGGGTGTGTTTTGATCAAACCTTGCAACAAGAAGCATCTGGTGTGAAGCCGCTTGGAGTTTGAGTGCATGAACAATGTAGGAGAATATGAAGCACTCATATTGGGCTTGCAGAAATCCATCAGCCTCAATGTGGTCATGCTTAAAGTGGTAGGTGATTTAGAGATATTGGTACGGCAAGAACGTGACACCATTCATTTTTTATCACCACATCTAAAAAACTACCAATAAGAGGTATGGTGACTAATCTCAAACTTCCAGGTGTTTAATATCATTTATGTGCCACGTAAATGTAATGCATGCCAAGGCATTAGCAAATGCAGCCTCAAGAATGTCACCGATTAGGGATAGATTTACTATTGAAATTTTTTACAAGCCATCTATCTTGGATAACATAACTAATTGATGCGTGTTTAATGATGATTAATAGATACTACATTTTATGGCCAACGCTAAAATTTTCAAAGATGCAGTAATAGATGACAATGAGGACGAGCGCTCTCTGCAAGGAGTTGATGACATGAAAGGCCACAATATCAGAAAAGGTGTGGTATCACTGGAAAAGCTATACAACTTGCAAGAGCGGTTCCAAGGGCCAAGGAACAACAAGACCGACAGTTCCACCATGAGGCACGAACTGATAAACCTGGGAACATAAAAGGACCTAAAATTTGTCAACCTTGGTACATGTTGTACACAACAAGAATGGTAAGCCTTCATCCGCTTGTTCAAACTGTACCAAGATGTGTTCGCATGGACATATGATGATTTAAAAACTTATGACGCGTGGATCATCCAACATATCATCCCAATAAAGGAAGGGGTCAAGCCATATCAACAAAAGCTGAGAAAAGTACATTCATCGCTTGAACCCCTCATATAAAAAGAGATTACTAAATTGTTGGATGCACGGATCATATACAAAGTTTGTCACTCCACTTGGGTATCTAACCTTGTGCCTGTACGAAAGAAGTCCAGGGAAATCTGATAGTGTGTCGATTTTTATAACGGTAACCGCACCTCAGAAAAACATAACTAGCCCATGTCGTCTATGGACCATATCTTGCAAACAGTATCTGGGGCACAGATGTTCTCTCTCCTTGACGGTTTTTTAGGATACAATCAGGTTCTGGTAGCAGAACCTGACAGACTCAAAACTACTTTCTGTACCAAGTGGGGTACATTCACTTATAGACGAATGCCATTTGGTCTTGTAAATGCATGAACAACATTTCAGCATGCTATGGACATCGCCTTTCGCAGACTCATTGGGCAAAGTGTGGTGGTACACCTTGATGATGTGACCGTGTTCTCCCAAAGACGAGAAGACGGCATACACCATCTAAAGAAAATTTTTGAGTGATGTCGAAGATACAGGATTTCCTTGAACCCCAAAAAGAGCGTATTTGTCGTGTGAGAGGGGAACCTCCTCAAACACATTATTTCCAAGAGTGGTATCAAGGTGGATCCAAACCGGGTCCAATATATCACAAGCATTCCTCACCCAGTCAACTAGAAAGGCATGTAGTCCTTCTTGGGCAAGATAAACTTCCTCTGGAAATTCATCTTAGATTATGCACAAATAGTCAAGCACATGTAGGACATGATCAAGAAAGATGTAGTGTACAACAGGGGCAAGAAAGAAAAGCATGCATTCACCCAGATTAAGCAAGCCATTGTTGAAGCAGCCGCACTATACAACCTAGATTTCAAAAAAGATTTCCTACTATACACCTTCACTTCCGAAAACTCGCTAGCTGTAGTACTCACTCAGAAAGACGAAGCTAATGATGTGTCCCATCTCTCTCATGAGTACAAGAATGTAGGGAATGGAACTTAACTACTCCGCCATTGAAAAATAAGCTTATGCATTTTACAAGGTGGTGAAACACTTCAGGCCCTACTTGCTAAAAAGCCACAACATTGTCTTCGTAACCCACCAAGTAGTGCATACATTGCTTGTACAAAAAGAGTTGGGAGAATGACGTGCGAATTGGATGACAGGTTTGCAATAATATGATCTTGAAATCAAGCCTATACACATGATCAAAGGACATGTGCTCTGCAGACTTGTAGTTGAAGCAGGACACGCCTAGGAGAGTGAAGAAGAGCTCACTGGTTGGGAGAATGAGATTGAAATGTATGAAATAAGGCAAGTAGCTCCCACGGAAAATGAAACCTCTTGGTACGCAGATATACATCGGTACCTTGAGCATACCACCATACCCTATCACTTTTCTATCAGACAAAATAGGGAATTGTGCTTAAAAGCCTTAGCATACCAGTCGATGCATGAAGTGCTTTACAGAAAGCTTAGTAATGGATTTTTGCTCTCATGCTTGGAGGCACAGGAATCAGAGAAGGTACTTCAAGATATGCTTGACAGATCCACCGGGGGTCATTTTGCGGGGAATATCATAGCACACAAGGTTATCCAAGCTAGTTTTTACTAGCCCACAATATTCAAGGATGTTCATGCCTGTGCCCGCAAATGCTAGGTCTGTCAGCGGTGCGCCGGTAGAACACGAAGATCAACAACCCCACTACACCCTGTTGGAGTGACTGAACCATTCCAATAGTGGGGACTGGACATTATTGGGGAATTTTCCCTCATTCATCAAAGCAACACTGCTATATCCTAAAAGAAAATGACTACTTTACGCGGTGGACGGAGGCAGTTCCGCTCAAACAAGTGAATGACCAAGAGGTCATCAGCTTCCTCCAGCAGAATATAATCTCATGCTTCAGCATTCTGGTATCACTTGTTTTTAATAATGAAACTTATTTTTTGTCTTTGAAACTCTATGAATTTGCATTATAAAATGGTATTGTGTTAAATCACTCATCAAATTACTATCCGCAAGGAAAGGTCTAGCATAATCTACAAATAAGAATCTCATCTATAAAATCAAGAAGATCATTTTCTCTGAACAGCATAATTGGCATATCACCCTGACGAATGCACTATGGGATGACCGTGTAACACCTAATCCCTCTCTGAGCACTTCGCCGTACTTCCTAGTCTATGGTAAAGAAGCCATCCTCCCACGAAATATCTACTTGCCTGCTCTTCAGCTTTCCTAGGAATCTCAAGGCAAGCCTTCTCCAGTTGGTTTGACATAGGATGGATGCTCTCCATAAGATCCTAGAATAAGGGATGAAAGAAAGAGAAAAACTCATATTCCACCAAGACCGTATCAAGAGGTGGTTTGATAAGAAGTTTGCAGGGAAAGCTAGCTTCAATGTGGATGACTTAGTTCTGAAATGGGATAAACCCCATGAAGACAAAGGAAAACACACGAAGTTCTAGTCCCTGTGGATTGGCACATACATAGTTCACGAGAAGCTTGGCCCATACACGTATTGTTTGTGATCACTCGATGGGAGGATTGACAACCTTCCCGTCAATGGCCAAGATCTCAAGCATTATTTCCAATAGGTCAGGCCGCACCCATGCCATGTACATAGTTTTCTTGCTGCTTGTTGTTTCATTTGATTTGTTTTGCTTATTATATTTTCTTTTGCTTTGTTTTATTCTAATTGCTATTTTTTTTCACGTGCGTTTTGTTTTTTTGATATATTACTATTTTTGTTTCCGGAAATAAGTGTTGCCAATTACAACATTATGGCTTTTGAATAGAGTATGTGGTTGAAATTTGAAGAGACTTGTGACATTGCAGCACTTGGCTAGTCTTATGTCCACTTTCTCTGTGCTTGGTTACAACCTTCAGCCGATGAAGTCCTGATGGAAAATACAAATCGTATGTAAGGGAAGCTTTGGTCCAACCGTGAACCTATGTCCACACTGGGAAGCCCCATGCCTGTACTCAACCTTTTGCTCTGTGTGTTGAAGCTAATCCAGTTAGTAGAATGGAGAAGGGGAAAAATCTAAATGAGCAAACCTATGTCAGAGGTCTTACATGCTTCTCTGAAGGAGCAACCTCTTCTACTCTCAATAAGTCAGGATCCCACTTTCACCACAAAAATAAATAAGTTCCTATGCACAGTTCTCTTAAAAAATACAAAGGCAAAAGAAGAGAAAGGCTTCCTGTGTAAAGAGGTGAAGCATGCAACTCCACCGGGGTACTGACCAGGCTTGTTGGAAGTGGAGCAATGTGTGTGTTCCTGCATGACTCCATCGGGGTACTGTCCATGCATGCTGGTAGCAGAGCAACACTAGAGATGAAAACTTATACTTTGAAAATCTTCAACTCACAAACTAAACTACCCTTCCCAGATTCAAAACACTGAGATCTAAGCTGAAATTTTGATTGTGTTTAACTGAGTTGGCAAAGGGTGAACCATGTATTTCCATGGGGTAAGTGGGGAAACTAAAGTAACCTACACATCGATTCAATACTTCTTGAAAGACTAAGGCCCTATGCTAGAAATGAACCAAAATAGAGAAGCTGGAGTTCTACCAGTGTGTCGCCAAGTGTTGTAGCAACTATAACCACCCTCCAAAATTTTGGCCTACACCAATTTAGGAGCCTCCCTCGAAGTGTTTCACTTGATGACTACACACACTCGAGCTCACTCCATGAGCTCGTATGAGTCCTTACATTCGCCTTGCTTGTTTATCGCACTCAAGTCTCTACATGTTGATGTCTAAGTCATGCTTGCAATTGTTTTCTGGTTATGCTCGAAGTATTTGCTTCATATGTGTTTGTTGTGTTCACCATGAAGGAATTTTTCACACTCACACATGGATTCATATTCACTATTGCGCAAGCATTGTCTCGATCATGAACGATCAATCATGAGTGTCATGCTTGTCACTTGCACCGTCGGCCAGTCATGTTGAACATGTGTGTCAGGATGATTTGGTCATTTCGTTGTCAAGTCATGCGAGTGTGTGTTCGTATGATCACCTATGCATCTTTCAACTGTTCACACACTTAGTCATTTTTGTTGAAGTTCTGATGACCAGACTCCTCACTTATAGTCAGACCATAACCCTGCTTTCGACTCAATTGACTGTCAACCAGAACAACATAGAAGCACCAAGATAGTTCTTTCAAGTTGTGCTGCCTGCAAGACATTCAATCAACACTCATGCTGGCCACCTAGACATTCAACAGGTTGTTCATCTCAGAAATTGCACAGTTCTCATGAGCAGGTCTCCCATTGCCCATTAGTCAGCTCAAATCAGAAATTACGTAGAGATGATTAGTAGGTGGGCCTCCGAGCCTTAATGCAGTTTTCCCAACCAGCAGCTCCAAGCAGCTAACTGCCTATTCCCTCCTGGAATTGCACAGTTTCTCCTACCAGTGACTAAGTATCCAACTGCCAATTCCCTCTAGGAATTGTGCAATTCTGGTTGCCAGTGACCCCAGCATCCAACTTGCAGTTCCCTCTGGGAATTGCGTAGATCTAGCTGCTAGTGACCCAAGTAGCCAACTGGAAGTTCCCTCTAGGAATTGCATAGATCTAGCTACCAATTGCCCGGGTAGTTCTCCAGAAAAATTGCATAATCCCTGCCTCCTGACCCCTCATGCAGCCCGGCCTGTTCCTCTAGAAAATTGCACGAATTTGGTTGTCTAGCCCCTTCTGACTATTCATTCTAGAAAATACGCAGAGCATGCCTGCCTTGCCTTCCAGCAACCCGGACTGTTCCTCCCAAAATTTGTGCAATTTTACCTCCTAGCTTTGCAATCAGTGACTACGACTCAGATTGTCTGTCTCCATCTCTCAATGACGCTTATGCAGTTTTCATCAGCAGTTTCCCTGAGCCATCATCCTGCATCACAAACCTGCTGCCTCTCCTAATCACCCACATCCAAATGATCATGTGTCATGGTAGACTAGGAGGTTTTGGATTTGATGTCATCATGTCATGAGCAACTGTAGGTATAGGTACACCCACAAACATGTCAAGATGACGAATGGGATGAACAAAGGGAGCACATGCAGATGAACAGGTTCACCAACGGATGAACAAACAAATCATGCGAGGTGGACGGACGAATGAAACATGCGAAGCGGACGAATGTGACAAACATGCACCTTCACGAACAATTGATCCTATCAAGCCTTCGAGCATTAAAGCAAAGAACAACATGCTAAAGCTTCATCAAGCAAACCATGGACCACTGAAGACTCCATACACTTCACCATGCGGAGGTGAAGCTATGGTACACCATGAAGACATCCATCACTCAGCAGCACTCTAGCTAGACATTCACTCCAGCAGCAACACTCTAGCTAGACATGCACTCTAATAGTAGCACAAATGTACCAACATTGTCATGTCAAGTCATGTCGAGTCAAGTCATGAGTCATGTTGCCCACATCTCCACTGTGGGCATATTTTCAATCAATGTGATGTAACGTGGAAGTCCAAGAGACCCACTTGTTGAACACAGAGTCATGTAAGTCAGAAAGTCATGGAAGTCAAATGGTCATGAGGGTAGTCGAACAGCTACAAGGGTCAATTTCACCCTTGTCTATAAATACCCCCCTCATTTGTACATGAAAGGACTTTTCACCTCAGCTCCTCCAACATAGCCAAGAGAGTCTGTAATATTTTATTTGAGGAGTAAGTATTGGATCCAATGCCCTACTGACGGGGTTAGTGATATATGGTGTAATGATGTGTCTTGGAACTTTCACTTAATTCAGAAGCTTGTCAACGGGCCAACACATTTTAACACGTATTGTATTTGTTGTAAGATGGATCTTTAACACTTGTAATGCATGTTGCTTTAACCATGTGTTCTACATCTGAACTGATTCATTTGTTTTAATGGATAATCTACTAATGGAAATGTGTTGTATATGTTGTTAATGTTTTCACGTCTGTGTCGACTGCTCTGCTAGACATTAGATAGACCTTTCACATGAACCTTGCTGTAACAACCGTTACACTCATCCCGGACTAATCCGTTAGTGTTGTATGTGTTATCTTACCTTGTATGTTGTGACTGCCACATCCGAGTGGATTGCCTTGCCGAAAGTTGTGTATGTCCTCTGTGTTGTGTGTTGCTAGCCAAGTTGGGATTGATCCCTTTCAACCTAGAACTCACCTTCACCTTTCCCCTCATAGTGAAAGAACCATTGACACAATTACACTTACACTCACCAGGCACGGGATCCTCACTTCTCGAAGATAAAGCGAACCACTCTCTTGTGCTGACAAGCAAGAGTTGAGGCAAATTATTAAGACAATGGAAACTGGGCCATCATATCACATCAGACTCCCACACCAAATGGTGTGAGGTCTAGTCGGGACTTCATACCAGGGTGATCCCCTGAATGTTGGCAGGGCTAGCACCATCAACACCAACATCAAAGACAAACTACGATGAGTCGATGAATTGGAAGGGATGTTATGTATCTCTTCTATGATCCACGTATGATGAATCGTAACATCCTCCAATGTGATCTTAGTAGTAGCATCGTCCCACAGAGGGATCAATGTTGCACTCTGATCCTTAGTTTCAACCTAATAAGGGCCTACAAATCATAAACATAATGTAACATATATAATTAATAGACTAGAAGAATAATAACATATACATTAAATTCGAACACATCAGTTCGAGACAATTTAAAAATTAAAGACAATTTCAAGGTATAAACACATAAAGATTATAGAGGATTTAAAAATGCAGGAGGTGTATGTAGGTTTTAACCTTGTACATAAATTACCTGCATATGAATTCTAAAATTAGAAAATAAACAATGATGTGAATATAAAACAAATACATAGAGATTTCCCCTCGATTCCAAAACCGAGACTACCATATTGATTTTTCATTATGTTCCTTTCAATGTTACAATACATATATATACATGTTGAATAATTCATAACCCTAATCCATTAACCCTAGATTAGAACATAACTGTATTTCCCTTGACTGGATCTACAAAATAATGTGGGCATAAAACCATCATGCCCAAAAATTATGTGCAAAACCCATGCAAAAAACCATAGGTGGGTCTGCCCACGTAATATAGGGTCCATTTTTCTTGGGGCTTAGCCATTGGTCCAACCCTGCAATTCCCATTACTTCTCTACGCCAAGAAAACTTCTTAGAGCTCACAGACTTCTTGAATGCATCTGTAACATTCTTCAAAGTGTCCACCTTTACCAGCAACACCTTTTTGTCCTCAACCATATCCCTCACAAAGTGATACTGAACATCAATTTTCTTTCTCTTTGAATGATAAGAAGGGTTGTTTGCCAATAAAATTTCACTTTGGCTGTAACAGTTTGTCCTTATAGCTCATTGTACGAACCCCATACTTGAACATAATCTCTACAACCAAACTGCTTCCTTGCTTGCATGAGTGGCTCCCATGTATTCTTCTTCTATAGTTGAAAGTGCCACTACAGGTTGTCTCTTCCTCATCCAACTAATTGCACCTCCAAATTGTTTAAACAAATACCCACTTGTATATCTTCTCAGATCTAGATATCCAGCCCAGTCTGCATCAACAAAGCCACTGATGTCCAAAACTCTATCCAATCCTAATCTTCCTTGGTATCACATACCATAACCACTAGTGCCATGCAAATACCTGAAAACTCACTTCACTGTTGTCCAATGCTCCTTCCTTGTTTTTGACATAAGCCTTATCAATACTCCCACTGCATATCCAATGTCTGTTCTAGTATAGACCATTTCATACATCAAGCTTCCAACTACACTTGCGCATGGATCACAAGACATGTCCTCTTCCTCTTCTTATGTCTTGGGACATTGTTCAACTGATAAATTTACACCTACAGGATTAGGAACCTTGACCAGTTTACTATCTTGCATATGAAACCTCTGCATTATTGTCTCAAGATATTTCGTCTCATTTAACTAGAGTTTCCTCTTTTCCCGATCTCCTTTAATTTCCATGCCCAAAATATAGTTTGGAACACCAAGATCCTTCATGTCAAATTTGGAGGAAAATTGGGTCTTCAAATCTTGGATAACTTCATTGTCATTTCCAATCAACAACATATCATCCACATACAAGACAAGAAAAATAACATTGTCACCAATTAATTTAAAATACACACAGTGATCCTCTTTTCTTATGGTCAAGTCAAGTCCTTGTATATATGTATCAAATTTCTGATACCACATCCTTGGTGACTTTTTTAACCCATACTAAGACATTTTTAACCTACATGCCAGTTCTCTATTTCCCTTCACTGCAAATCCTTCAGGTTTCTTCATGTAGATCTCTTCTTCCAAATCCCCATGATGAAATGTTGTCTTCAAATCCATATTTTCTACCTCAAAATCAAAAGCAACAACAACAAATAAAAGTAATCTAATAGAAGCTACATTGGCAACAAGAGAAAAATATCACCAAAATCAATTCCCAGCACCTGGGAATAACCTTTTCTACCAACCAAGATTTGTATTTCTATAACTTTCCTTCTAAATTAATCTTCTTCTTAAACACCCATTTTCTTCCAATGGGTTTCCTTCCATCTAAAAACTCCACCAGATCCCAAGCCTCATTTTTGTCCAAAGATGCATTTCATCAACCATGGCCTCTTTCCGGAGTTTTCCATCGTCTGAATCCACTGCCTCCCTGAGAGTTTTAGGATCATCTTCAGTAATAAATAAAGAAAATTTTGAACAAAAATCAGATGGACTATACATTTATGGTTGCCTTCTTTCTCGAACTGATCTTCTCACAGTTGGAGTTTGTGGATCTTCATATTCTGATTCTTATTCTACTGTAAAGTTTGATTCTTCTTCCTTCAGATCAAACTCTATCTTCTCAAGTTCCTTTGGTAGGACTTCATGTTTAATAACGTATTTCACCTCTCTAAACACCACATGTCGGTTGTACACAACCTTCCTTGTTTTTGTGTTCCAAAGCTTATAACCTTTTAAACCATCCTTGTACCCAATAAAGATGCACCTTTCAGATTTACTATCCAACTTGTTTCCTCTCTCCTTTGGAACATGTACATATGCATCACAACAAAATACCCTCAGATGTGGAATAGAGGGTTTATTACTAGTCGATACCTCATGTGGAATCTTATCCTCCAACACTGATAAAGGTGCTCTATTAACTAGGGAACATGTAGTCTCCACTGCCTCTGCCCAGAATTCTTGTTGGCACCATTGATCATGCTTAATTCCTTTTCCATCAATGTCCTGTTCATTCTTTCTGCAACTCCATTTTGTTGAGACGTGTATGGAGTTGTCTTTTTTTGTGCTATACCACACTTCTTATAGAACTCTTCAAATTCCTTCTTGCAAAACTCTCCACCATTATCTATCGTCAACACCTTTATCTCCTTCTCTTTCTGGTTTTCCACGAGACCCTTAAATTCTTTAAACCTTTCAAAGACTTTATATTTCTTCCTAAGGAAATATATCCACGGATTCCTTAAGAAGTAATCAATAAATGATACATAGTACATAGACTTACCCAGTGGTAGAACTAACACAGGTCCAAACACATCATTGTGAACAAGCTCTAATATCCCTTTCACCCTCTTAGCACTAGAGGGGAAACTCACTTGATTCTGCTTGCCATATAAACAATGTTCACAGAAATCGAAATCTAGAGAGAAATAGACATACCTTCTTCCATACAATTACCATGAAGTATTCAAAGGCCCTGCTCTCCAATATTTCCAAGCCTTTGATGCCATAGCATGGTCTTTTCTCTAGAGACCACTAGACTTTTTGCTCCATTTTCAGGAACCACATAATTGTTGCACCCATCAACAATAGTGCTACCTAGAAGCTTGTACATAGTTCCAATTTGAACTCCCTGCATCAATACTAGTATTCCCCGAAGCATATTGTGGGTATATTTCTCGAACATTGTTTTTACACCTGCATCATCCATCTTGCGTACATAAATCATATTTCTGGCCAATCCATGAATATGCAGAACACTCGAAAGTGTTTTAATCCTTCCACCTTGTAACTTCATCTTGAATTTTCCACGTCCGATGATTCTAGCCATCTTGTCATCCCCTATGAAGACATCACCACCATCATATTTATCATACTCATATAACCACTCCCTATGGGGAGTGACGTGAAAGGATACACCTGAGTCAATCAACCATGTCTCATGATCTACATGTGTACTTGAAGAATAAGCCAAGTACACATCCCCACATTCACCTGAAGTGGCATTTTCCTACGAAAAAGGAGCATCATTAGATCCCTTTCCTTTCTCAAGGGCTCTAGATCTACATTCCTTTTTGAAGTTCCATTCCTTTACAAATTTCCAGTACACCTTTACAGGTTTTCCTGGAGATTTAGTTCTCCCACCAGAGGACTTATTTTTATTTTTGTTTTGGGACTGTCCTCGTACAGAAAAGGCATCTCCATTCTATCCCTCCATATTTTTCCATCTCATATCCTACCACAGTAAGGATGAGACAATTTCATCAAACTTCAAGGTAGTTGCATTGCTACCTATTGCAACGACTAGACTATCCCATGAATCGGGTCGAGACACAACAAATTGGTGCACTTAAAGGTGTTCAAATGCTTTGTCACCAAGTCTCCATTCTTAATCCTTAGGGTTATACAAATTTTTCTATTGGAATAGTTTGTTCACTAGAGATAGATTGGTACAAAATCCCTAACTTGTCCTACAAAGGCTTCATCGTAGCTTCCCCTTATACATTCAAAAATACTATATCTGAGATCACAATCGTATTATGTTATTTTCTTTCTGATCCAATTTCACCTAGTCTTCATCTCACATTTTCATTGGTTTAGTAACTAGATCTATCATGATCCACTGAACTTTATCCACCAGCATATCCTCCATCTTGAGTTTCCACAATCAAAACTTTTACCATTAAATTTCTCGATCTCCATCTTTCCAATGCTCATCGTCTTCTTTCACCACAAGAATCAATCCCACAAATCTCCCATAATATAATAAAATTTTATAATATATTATATTATGAAATTTTAAATTTTAAATAGAAATAATTTAATAAAAATGGTTTACTAAATATGTCCTATGGTGAAAGTGATTTTACTATGGTAAAATTAATCCTACATAGTGTATTTCGATCCACCTAGTTAGAAATGGTTAGGTGGTCATTTTTTAGGTGATAACAGATTCCCCCCCAACATATGAGCGTCAAGAGAAAATCGTATGACCAAAATACATTCTAGGTTACACTTCCACGAGACACCAAAGGGGAGAGAGAGAGAGAGAGATAGTTGAAGCAATGCAAGGAAGGATGGAGAAATGGAGGGGATGTGACCTATTAAGCTTATATAAGTGTCCTTTTATTTTGGATTACATGATATCGAATGAGATGGGGGAGGCATACCCATGTCGAAATAACTGAGTACAAATAATAACAGTGTGCCCAACAATGTTGGACTGAGCTACAAAGTACATGATACATGATACATGATATGTTGTTCATCAATGGGCTAGAAAGTGATACAATGATATAATGATTCCCATATACATAATGTGCCTAGAAAAACAAATTCCAAGACTAAATAATTGATCTAATTAAGAAAATTAGTTTTGTTGTGCTAAAATTTATTTTTAGATTATATTAAAACTTCTTGAGGATTTATGAGATTGTTTGCAAGTTTAAACATTGGTTTTTGAGTCTTTTAATGTAAGTTTTATGTGCAAATTTACATAAACAAATGACTCAACAACAACATATAGCACACATTAGCATCACCATAAATAGTATCACAATAGGACATGATGAAGGAGTTCACCCCTCCTGGGCTACGTCTCGTTGGTCCAGTTTCCAATGGCTTGGCCCTCTCTATTATGCTAAAAAACGTGAATACATCAGTTTACAATGCTCTGAAACCTGTTCTGATGACTCTAGAATGCCCAAAAATGCCTGTGTAGCCTCTTTCTACTCCTGATTTGGTCAAAAACTAAAGAAGTTATGGCCTTTCCCAATCTTCTGATAATCACACTGCAAATTCCCCAAAATCCAGCATCATCCTACAATTTCTCCCCAAAAATGCGCTAACGGAGCGACAATTTCGTCAAAAACCAGGTGAAATTGTTGGATAGTTTAAATGTCTGCTACACCTATGTACCAAAAATTGTGGCCACATGGGGGGCCACGTACCTTGGGCTAAGTCCAAGGGCCCGCCCCCATCAGCCTTGCCCCCACCCCTCCTCTGCGGTGGTTGTGTACAGTTGGGTAACCATGGGCTGGCCCATTCCACAAACAGTGCAGCATGAAACTTTAAATACAATGTGCAAACATAGGGGTTAAGAACTTCCATCGTGGCTTATTGGTAAAGGCTATGTATTTATGTTTGGAGGTCGTGAGTTCGACCCTCGCTGCCTCCACCTGGACTATAGCCAAATTTTTGGTGGCCTCCCGGGCTGCCATGTGGCAGCTTTTGGTTGGGCCACGTGTCAGCGCATGGTTGGCCACCACTACAACTAATCACAAATGCCGAAATTCGACCAATAATAACATGCCACTTGTCAACACCCCATTTGCCAAAGGAGCCCATTGACTAAATCAAACTGCCCCATATCATGCCCAGTGAGCTCCACGTCAACAGTACGGACTGTTGACTGGGCTGTTAATTTTTTGAAACTTTGCATGTTTGGGAAAGTGAACAAAACTCGTTTCTAGAGTCATATAGAGTCTGTTTCATGCAATACAAGTTGTGCTAGATTCAGGATGAAGAGCACTACACGGTCGGCTAGGTTCCACACTGACCTAACAACTTTGAATTTTGAGCTATTTTTTGAGCATCTGATCATTCCTCCCCACTAGAATCCTTTTGGACAGCAAAATACCACTCTCAGTTCTCCAACAGGTGAGGGTACAGTTCCCTGACCTTTTCAATCTTGATCCATTCATCACTGACTTGGAACTTGTGATCTATATGATGCTTGTCATGCCTTGCTTTATACTTGTCTTTTCTCTTTTCAAGCTGATCTAGCACTGTTTGATGTATCATTCGGAGTTGTTCAATGAACTCTTTGTCTTTGTCCATGTTACCAGCAATAGAAACATCCTTATTACCAAGATGATACAAAACATTATGATGCAAATGGTAAACAAATTCCTCTACTTTATTCCTTTGACTCAAGCTTGAATGTACATCTTCAAAGTATGTATTTTGTTGAACATAAATTTCATGCAAAATAAAATGATGCTTGAGGAAAGTAGTTATAGAAACTGTAGGCCTAGAAAGTACATCAACAAACTTGCTGCTTATAACTTTCTTATTCCTTTTTACCAAGTTGAATAGTAGAAGAAAACCCATCCATTGAAAGTGCCTTTGTCGCTACAACTTAAACATTGCACCACTAAAAATTTCTGAATGAAATGAAATGGGCTTACCATATTGCATAAATACTGCACCCATGGCATAGTAGCATACATCAACCTGAAACTCAAATGACTTTTTCAGGTATAGAAGAGCAAGAATAAAGGCTGAACTAATATTTTGTTACAAAGCATCAAATGCCTCTTGTTGTTTGCCTCTCCATTGGAATACCTTTTGCACAACTGCGAAAGAATGAAAATGATCTACAATAGAAGAAAATTTAACAAAATTTTTCCTCCAACATTGGGGTTCTCCCCAAAAACCTCTTATCCAAATGACTATCTTGAGCATTGACCAATCCATAATGGTATCAATCTTGGAGATGTCTAACTTCAGCTCACCTTCTCCAATATTATGGCCCAAGTACATTAAATAAGTTTTACCCAACACATACTTTGACATCTTCAATAACAAATGTTTTTAAAATATGACATCAAGTATTTCTTTCTCACTCATGACATGCTCATAATGATTTTTTCTAAAAATGAAAATTTCATCCAAGTAGACTATCATGTCTATAAATGGCTTCAATACATCTTTCTTCATATGCATGAAAGTAGTAGGAGCATGGCAAAGACCAAAAAGCATAACAAGCCATTCAAACAAACCTTGCTTGGTTTTGAATGTCGTCTTCCATATGTCTCCTTCAACAAATCTACTTTGTTGATATCCACTCCTAGAGTCCCATTTAATGAAATTCTCTCCATCATGGAAAATTTTAAGGGCTAATATTCACAAGTGGGCTAATTTTCCATGGTTTTTCCAAAAAAAAGATTCGTTAATTTCCATTTTTTTCTAAAAATGATTCACCCAAATTTTATAGTATAAAATTATTTTACCTTAAAAATTTCCAAAATTGTATAAATATTATATATAAAACTATTATAAATTTGAATTTTTTTACAAATATATCAACAAACATTTTATGATTTGCAATTTGGGGACTAGTAAGATTCACCAAGCTTTCTAAACTTTAAGACAAATTTTCATGCTTAAAATTTCCCCCCCATTCTTCGTGGATGCCAAAACAATAGGTGCACCACATGGTAAAGGAGATGGTCGGATGATCCTTTTGTTCAACAATCCTTGGATTTTCTTTGTTATTTCTGCACTTTCCCTTCTTGACATTTGGTGCATGTCAATGTTAGGAAGAAGACACTTTTGCTGCAATGATATTTCATGTTGGATTCTCCTCTTGGGAGGAAATCCCTTTGCTTTCTGAAACACCTCACCATCATGGTTAATTAAATCAACCAAATCATTTTTCAATTTTGAATTACAACCATCAAACACTTCATAATCAATATCAACATTAGGTTTGATCATAAGAAGTGCTAAATTCTTTCTTGAATTCACTAGTATTCTCATTTTCCCTGCATTAACTAATGAAAGATTTAGTTTCTTGCAATGGGCTCGCACAATATACTCCACGCCATATTTTAACAAGTGGTACTTGTTTTCATTACGATATAATATTTATTTTCTATCATAGAGGTAAGGACTACCCAAAACAATTCCTCATATATCAAGTGGTACAAAATCTAATTCAACTTCGTCAATGCAGTTTGATGTGATTGCAAATCGAAGAATAAATTTTCTTGTAACCTGTAAGTTTGTGTCCTTGCATATCCAACCCAATTAATATCGCTAGGGGTGTAAAATGGTTTCAAGATTAAGTTGTTTGACTAAGTCTTCATATATAAATTTAGCTTGAGACCCACTATCAAATAATGTGTCGATTTTTGTATGTTTTGAGATTATCCTCACATGAATTTTAGTTTCATAACCCAAGTCGAATCCCAAATCCTCTTGAATGACAACAATTTACTTTTATTTTCCTTTATTGTTGAATTTCTTAGGCCTCATCATAGGATGAAGCTGCCAACAATTAGCTTCATCATGACCCTCTTTGGAACAAAGATTACATATTTTTGTCTCTCCTTCTTTCTTAATGGACATATTTTTCTTTCCTTTGAAACCATTTTCTTTCTATTTACCCTTAAATGGATTTTGACTACCCTCTTCTAGAGTGTTTTTCCCTCTTGCCTCAAGATGAGTGACTTGCACACACCTCATCTAGATTATTGGGATTAAACATAAGGATAGTATGCATAAGGTAACTCTGTAAACCCCCTATGTACTTCAGCAATGCGTCTTGTGATTGCAAATCTACACCTAACATTAGAGACCTTTTTCTGAATTATTGGGTGTAATCTTGCACTTTTTTACCTTTAATTTGTCTAAAGTTCTGCCAATTCATGATGGCTTTCTCCATATAAGATAGAGGGTAGAATTGTATTTTAATTGCAGTAATGATATCAGACCAAGAAATTGAGATCTTAGAATTTTTTTTATCTCCTCTTGTGTCTTTGTTTCCCACCATACTAGTGTTGCGCCCTCCATCCTCAAGGAAGGTAATTGAATCTTTATGTCATCCTCTTGAAGGTTTTGAATTCTGGAATAAATCTCCAACTGACGAATCCAATTATTAGGCTTCTCTACATTCACTTCACCATTATACATGAGCACTTCAAATTTAACATCAAGTTTTAACAAGGGTTATTTACTAGTTCCTTTTGAGGTATGTTGATGAGTATGAGTAAGGGTTGTGTTAGTGGAAGAGGGTGAAGATGCTTGTGAAGAAGAATATGAAGAAGATGGTGGAGAGGGTGGAGGTTTACTTCCATTTCCATTACCTCCTCCTCCTAAAGAACCTTATCCTTTGGGAGGTTTAGAGATTTCACCCTGGATTCTGGTATTCCTCTCTTCATAGAGGACCTTCACCATCTCTATCATATAAAAGAAAGCCTTCCTGAAGACCTTCTCATCCTCTGTCATGTTTGTAGGTTCTTCTTCATGAGAAATACTCACTGGAGTCTCAACTGCAACTTGAGGAAGAACTGGTGGTGGATATTGTGGAAACCTTTCCCTCCTTCCTCTTGACCCAACTTCAAGGCTTTCAACCAATTTCCCTTCTCCTCTCTTGAGTTTTAACCTTGTAAGCATGACATTCACTTGAAAATAGTTAAGTCCTTCTTGCACAAATAAAAAAAGGAGCTCTAATGCCAAACTTGATCTGATTAAGAAAATTAGTTTTGCTATGCTAAAATTCCTTTTCATATTTTCTTAAAAATGCTTGAGGATTTATGAGATTTTTTGCAAGTTTAAACATGGTATTTTGAGTGTTTTTATGTAATTTTTATGTGTAAATTTACATAAACAAGTGACTGAACAAAAACATATAACATACATTAACATCACCATAAATAGTATCACACCAACACATGATGAATAAGTTCACCGTTCCTAGGCTATATCTCCTTGATCCAGCTTCCAATGGCTTAGACCTCTCTATTATGATAAAAAATGTGAATACATCAGTTTACAATGCTCAGAATGCTCTGAAACCTATTCCAATGGCTCTAGAATGCCCAAAATGCATATGTAGCCTCTTTATGCTCCTGATTTGGTCAAGAAATGAAGAATTTATGGACTTTCCCAATATTCTACTAATCGCACTGCTAATTCCCAAAAATTTGGCATCATCCTACAATTGCGCCCCAAAAATGCGCTAACGGAGCGTCAATTTCACCAAAAACCGGGAGAAATTATTGGACATTTTAAATCTCCACTAATGTCTATGTACCTAAAATTGTGGCCACGTGCCAAGGGCTAAGGACAAAGGCCTGCCCCTGATGGTCGGAACCCCCACTCCTCCTTCGTAGTGGTCATGTGCGGTGGTGGACCCATACGTTGGCCCCACATGGACTGGCCCATTCCCTAAACAACGCGAACATGAAACTTTAAATACAATGCTCAAACATAGGGGTTAAGAACTTTCGTCGTGGCTTATTTGTAAAGTATATGTATTTGTGTTGGGAGGTCATGAGTTTGACCCTCGTTGCCTCTGCCCGGACTATAACCAAATTTTTGGTGGCCTCCCAAACTACCACGTGGCAGTGTCTGGCTGGGCCATGTGTCAGCCCGTGGTTGACCACCACTCTAAACAATCACAAATACGGAAATTCAACCAATAATACCATTCCACTTGTCAGCAACCCATTTGCTGAAGGAGCCCATTGACTAAGTCAAACTCCCATATACCCTTGCCAGTCAGCGCCACGTCAATAGTACGACTGTTGACTAGGGTGTCAATTTTTTTGAAAAATCACCTATTTGGGAAAGTGAATAGAACTCGTTTATGGAGTCATACGGGGTCCATTTCGCACGAAACAAGTTGTGCCAAATTCAGGATGATGAGCACTCTACGGTCATCTAGGTTCCAAACCGATCTGATAACATTGAATTTTGAGCTAGTTTTTTAGCACCTAATCAATAATATATGTTGATATGAATATATGAGACATCATGCCCCTCAACCTAACAAGGTGATTGGGGATCACAACTAGAGAGGCCCTGCTTAACAGGAAAAGGCTCTAAAGATCTAAATGGATCATCTGAAGGAGACATGCATGTTGTGGGAACTGCAATTAGTGGAAACCAAACCCATAAAATTTGTTGAACTGCATCTAAGGTTGGATCATGAGCTATGGGCATCTAGGCATGCGTGGGGATACCTGAAGGGTCACTCCCTCATCATATATAGAACATCTCACACACACCCAGGAAATACTGGTGTAATCTGTTCGATCACCAAACCATCAGGTGAATAATTCTCGATCGTGTGATAATGAGTTGGAGTCGAGAACATGAGAAATAACCAACTCAAAGGGAAATGATCATTCCCTTTCCTTGATACAAGGCACCGAACAAATATGAAAGATGGAACCAAGGTACACTGCCTCTAGGCCACTCTCCTCGAATAAATGTGCTGCAGTCGACAGAAGAGGGCGCACCAGAGTTGAGGCAATGAGGAATCCTCAACAAAGGCATGAGGGATCATAGTAACGTGACTGATGCACTGACATGGGGGATGATTATTGAAGGAGACAAGATGAGAGGTGGAGTGGCAAATTCCTTTGTCATAGTATGATATGCATGGTTGAACTTCCAATGATTGACGAAGGTTTTTCAAATATGAAGAAGTATCGTTGGAGGCCAAATATGAGAAAAGATAAATGCAACACAAATATGGATGATATAATGTAACAAGACTCAATGGGACTCAAAACAGACTCCATGGATGCAAGGGTGACTCATCTCTGAGGCTTTGAACAAGGGTGACCTGATAATGTTGCGACATGGGAGAGGCCATAAGGGGACCATAAAAACTAGAGTAAATAATAGTTAGTCATGATGAAAATCAACACGTATGTCAACAAGCACAAAGGCAAAGTGGTACCAGAGTACATGTAATTGACATGAATAAATTCGGTTTTGATGGGTTGCAAAGTGAGACCTCATGGAAAAAATGGCTTCTTGGTGAAGTCTCAAATTACCAAATACAAAGAGAGACCCATTATAGAGCTCAGTGATAGCTTTCCAATGATGTTGATGGTTCATCAAATTGACTATGGTTTGGTCGCAATGGGTAACAGAAAAATTAGGTTTTTTCCCATAATAGGGTTTCTTACCCCCTAATCCAATTCATTTGCATAGTGAGATGTTGGAGAATTTGGAGAGGGAAATAAGGTCCTAAAACATATTGAGCTTGTAGCATAAAAACCGACCACCAAAATTCGGATCTACGACTTTCAGGTAGGTGACCTTTTATAAAAGTGGCCTTAATGCTTCTTGGAAGGATGGTTCCTGGTGAATAACTAATGTAAGAAATGAATAGAGGAATGAACTACAAGAGAATGTATAGGATCATTTCACCCACAAAGTAAAACATGGGGACTAGGTAGTAATAGTGGTATCACATAGGTAGAATGGTTGAATATATGGTATCAATCATCTACGATATGTGATGTGTAGATGGCTCACTGAAGAGGCCGTAGGAAAAACTATCCAAGAAGAGAGAGGATAATCGACCATACCTAGATCATTAGAGTCTAGGTCAAGACTTATATTAATCTAGTGAAAAGGTGTCCAGGGATGCAATCATGCCCCCAAGCATGAGATATTGTCCCTCATCATGTGATGATGGAGGGGATTAATCAAGTATGCAAAGTTGGGAATGGTGCCCCTATCTGGATGAGTTTGTGGAGAGCCATTTTGTTCCAAGTGCTCAAATATTGGATCCAAGCATCCGGTGATATTGTCACAAGATCCTTTAGAGGATGAAGAGTAGATATAGGGGCATATGTGCCCTCCAATTTTGTATGGATGAATATAGCATGTTATGTACATGCTGAATGTATTTAGAATGGTGAATTCTAAACACATTATAGATATGGTAGAGTTTCACGATGTGGTTCACCTTTTGTTTTCTTTATGGATGTCTGCCTATGGGAAGAATGGAGATTCATATGATAAAGGAAATGGTGGATTACAAATCTCATTGGGAACTGCATATGTGAGTCAAATAGACTTAATTTCTAGGTTCACATACATGGTGTCACCATACCAAAGAGTGCCTTATAATGAACTGATGATCACCTATACAACACAGTGGTTGAGCAACAACAATTTCTAAGGGACTGGGTTGTTGATGTAATAAGGAGGAATGATTAGGTGGATCATCCTGAGAGTGATCTAAAGTAATATGAGACTCTAGAGGTTCTTCTAAATGGGGAAGAATAATGGTACTAGAGTCGACACTACCATATGCACTAGGAGGGTTGGGGAGAATTTCTTCTCATGAACTCTCAAAAATGGATTCCTCCTTACCCAAACATTGGGTGTCATTGTAATGACCATAAGGTGGATGTGGATCAAATTCATGGGTTCGAACTAAGGGTTGATTGAACAAATAATCATCATGGGAGACAAGGTTCACATATGCATAATCATGAAGAGGAGATAGATAACTAGTTGATGTGACGTCTACCGATGTTGAAATCGAAGTATCTTCCAAAGAAGGTTCGAAAGAAGCACAATAGGAAACTTCAAGAGAGTCCCTGTAGATTGATCCCATAAATGACGATAGGTAGAGAAGGGGTGGAACTATCTGTCATCTTGAAATCAGGAGGGGCAATCACAATGTTGGGATGGGACACCTCTTGTTCTGGAAATGCAGTGGGGCCAGAACTTGCAAGTAGAGGGGAAGTGGAATCACTACAAGCGGCATCTAATTCGCAAAACACTTGAAGTGTATCACATAAATATTCGATACGAGGAAAGTTATGGGAATAATGGCCATAGTTATCACACAAAGCACAAGGGTGATTTGTGCATAAGGATTTGTTCTTCTTAGCTAACTTAGGTAAGGTGACACGGACCTTAGAAATGTTAGAATTAGGAAAGGTATCAGAGACCATATTCTTGATGTGAGGGAGTTCAAGACAATTATTGGTGGCATCCCAATAACATCACATAATTGCATGGAGGAGAAGGCTTTGGTAGTCTAGGAGGAGCGGGAGTTTCTTGGGGTGCCATAACGTTGGGTCCCTTTTTCTGGGATTTCCCCCTTCACCAGATGCTTTCGCAATAGGATTGGATTCCTATTGAGGTTGTTGTGGAACTGAAGCAAGAGAAGGGGTAGTAACAATAGGTTTAATTGGGGTCAAATTTGTGTAAGGGTTGAGTTTATTACGAGGAATGTTTGTGCGAGAATCAATGTACCATATTGCAATCCCTAAGGTAATGTTAGGTAGACTCAAAGTAACCATAATAGGGGTAGAAAATATTCCTAGTGGAAGGAATAAGAATGTTATTTGACCTAAGGGGTAAATACCTGGGGGAATTTCTCCTAGATGGTTAAGACCCGGGGGAACGGTTCCAAGCTAAAAAGGACCGAGAGAGATACTAGTAGAAGGAAAGGCGCCTGGAGGAATTGTACTTGAAGGTTGGGTTGCATTAGGAGAAGGAGTTTGCAGAGGGGTTAGATGCTGTGTTGGGTCCCTATAATACTAGTGATTACCCCATTACTATTGTAGTTATACCCCTTATTTATATTGTTGTGCCCCTATTACCCCCATGTTTTTATTTCTGTGCCCCATAGAATCCCTCTATTGTTATTTTTGTGGCTTTATATTATTATTGTTAGGTCGGCTGGATTATATTGTGACTCCTTAGACTCCTATATATAGAAAGGAGGTTTTGTCATTTGTATCATCCAAGAATTGTTCATTTATGTAATGTAAAGGAGGTTGCCCCCTCGAAGAGGCTAAATTCTAAGGTGTTGATCTATCTTTTCTATCTTTTTCTTGAGCTGGTTCCATAAAATTTGGTATCGGAGCTTTGGATTCTAGGGTTTCGCTGCTCCAAACAGGTCATCGTGGAATTTTCTCTATAACTTTTTTTTTCTGTGACGTTTTAGAAGTCGCAAAAAAAACCCATTTGAGAAGAAATCGCACTAAACCTTGGGTCCAAATTTCAGAGCTTTTCGCGCAATATTTGCGGAGATATGATCTGAGGAAGTTGGTCTTTTTGCAGACTCCTGAATTACATTCAAAACAGGTGACCTGGGGAAATCATCATAACTTTCTCTCTGGGGATTGGATTGAAATTTCGTAAGAAGTTACAGAAAGAGGAAGGACTGTAGTTTCTTGTATGTTTGTTTCAGATCCAAAGGTTGAAACAGTGACTCGTGGTATGTCGTACAAGTTTTCTCTATTGAACTAGTCTAAAAGCAAGTCACTGTGGGAGATTTCACATAACTCTTCCTTGGAAAATCCAATTTGGGTCAGACTTGTGGCATTGGAAAGAGGACACAGAAGGCTACTACAGGTCACAATTTCAAATTGGATGATTTGAAATTACAAAGATACATCAGATTCAATATCAGGCTTCTATAAAGTGAAAAAAGGTGTGTAGTTTTTTTTAAATTTTTGTGTAAGCTTGGTTTAACGGAATTCAAAGGGCATAGTAAAGCATTATTATCGGTAACTGATGCCCCGAGGAAAGAAAATGCAAACACCTAGTAAGGAACCTGAAAGCTCTAGCATGACTCATGAAGAAGAGGAAGAAATGCTACATGATATATCAAAATTACAAGAACAAGTGCAACAAATGTCACGCTCACAAAAGCTAACAGAAGCTAAGATAAATGGCGTGGAATATAAGATAAATGTCATGGAATCTAAGATAAATGGTGTGGAATCTAAGATAAAGGGCATGGAAGCTAAGATGGATGATTCAAAGACAGATTTGAAGAGAGACATGGCAGATTTGAAGACAGACATGGCAGATTTGAAGACAGATTTGACAAATTTTCTACAAGAAATACTTACTAATGGTGAAAAGGTTGTAAAGGAAACTCATGATGTGAACAAAAGAAATGTTAATCATGATTCCATAGACTCTAATGTTGGATCGAAGACCCACCATATTCCAAAAATCGATATGAGGAAGTTTGATGGCAAGGATCCCGCCACATGGATATTACAGATGGAGCAGTTCTTCGATCTCAATAATGTGCAAAACACACAAAAGGTACGTATGGCAACTGTATATTTGGAACCAAATCAGTTTGTATGGTATCAATGGCTTTTCTCTCATAAAAAATTTATCACTTGGGCAATTTTTACGGAAGAATTGATAGCACATTATGAAGATACAAAAAGCAACACTTTTTTTAGCCAATTGATAAGTCTCAAACAAAAGGGTTCAGTAATGGAGCACATTGAGGAGTTCCAAAAATTGAACATAAGGGTAAAAGATATTCCAGAGGAGCATAGGATTGATGTGTTCATAGGGTCTTTAAAGGATAATATCCAACATGATTTCACCTTTGGGAACCTGATTCATTAGAGAAGGCATTCAGGTTAGCAAGAAAAATGGAAAGAAAAATTATGGCAACCAGGAAGCATACCACTCACAACTATAAAGACGGAAGTGTTGTTGCCCCTAGTCTTCCACAACCTATAAGGTTGACACCACAACAATTGGAAGAAAAAAGAGCAAAAGGGCTTTGTTACAGTTGTGATAGCAAATACACTAAAGGTCATAAGTGTGCTGAGAAGAAATTATTCTACATAGATTGTGAAGAGGAAGAAGAAAAGGAGCAAGAAAGGTCAAAAGAAGAAGATATACTCCAGGAACAAAGCCTAGATGAAGAACAAATAAATCCGACCATATCTTGTAATGCATTGGCGGGAATTACCACTCCTCAAACCATCAAGATAGAAGGACAAATCAAGAAGAAAAAGGTAATAGTGTTGATTGATTCAGGAAGCACCCACAATTTTATTCATTGTAGGGTAGCAAAAGAATTGAATTGCTTCCTATATCCAGCACCAGAGTGTCAAGTGATGATTGCAAATGGAGGAAAATAAATTTCTCTGGAAAGTGCCATAATATCAAGCTATCCATGGGAGAATATGTATTGACTAGCCCAATGCTTTCCATTCCAATGGGAGGTGCTGATGTTGTACTAGGAGTCCAATGGCTACAATCCTTGGGTACAATAGCTTTTAATTTTCAAGAACTTTTCATCAAATTTTCTACTGAAGGAAAGGAAGTTGAATTAAGGGGTATTGCAGGGAAACCAGGAAAGATAATCAGCTCTAATGGTATGACAAAGCTTCTAAAAAAGGAGCAAAGAGGTGTAATTGCACAATTATGTTCGCTAGATGTTTCCACATCGGAATCATCTATTTCTCCAGATCTCCAAAAAGTCCTGGACAATCATTCCAAGGTATTTGAGACTCCCAAAGGTCTCCCACCTATGCGTGATCATGATCATGCTATTCATCTGATTCCAGGAAGTGTTCCTCCAAACATCAGGCCGTACAGATATCCATATGTCCAAAAAAGTGAAATTGAACGTATGGTTGCAGAAATGCTAGAGGCTGGTATAATTCAACAAAGTCAAAGTTCTTTCTCTGCTCCAGTAGTATTGGTGCACAAGAAGGATGGATCATGGCGCATGTGTCCGGATTATAGGGAGCTCAACAAGCTCACTATTAAAGATAAGTTCCCCATTCCTGTCATTGATGAATTACTGGATGAATTGCATGGATCAATTTACTTCACCAAGTTGGATCTTCGTTCGGGATATCATCAAATCAGAATGAAGATTGAAGACATTCTGAAAACGGCATTTAGAACTCATGAGGGTCATTATGAATTTTTGGTCATGCCTTTTGGCCTTACCAATGCACCTTCAACATTTCAAGGTTTGATGAATTCAATTTTCAAACCATTCCTTAGAAAATTTGTGTTAGTATTTTTTGATGATATACTAATCTACAGCAAGTCTTGGAAGGATCATGTTGAACATGTTGACAGGGTGCTACAACTATTGGAGGAGAAACAATTATATGCAAAAAGATCCAAATGTTTCTTTGGAGTCCAGGAGGTGGAATATTTGGGTCATATTGTATCTCATGAAGGAGTTAAGGTAGACCCTAGCAAAATTAAAGCCATTAAGGAATGGAAAATCCCCACATCCATAAAGCATCTGCGAGGATTTCTTGGGTTGACAGGGTATTATCGCAAGTTTGTTAAGAATTATGGGAGAATAGCAGCACCTCTAACAACATTATTGAAGAAAGATGCATTTTCATGGACTCCGAAGCAACAAAGGCCTTTGAACATCTTAAAGAGGCAATGTGCCAAGCATCGGTCTTAGCTACACCAGACTTCACAAAAACCTTTATTGTGGAATGTGATGCTTCAGGAAATGGAATTGGTGTTGTTCTAATGCAAGATGAAAGACCCATTGCTTTTGAAAGTCGTCCAATCAAGGGAAAGTTTTTAAGCAAAGCTATTTATGAGAAGGAAATGTTGGCAATACTCCATGCACTTAAGAAATGGCGACCCTACCTAATGGGAAGACACTTCAAGGTAAAAATGGATCATGATAGCCTTAAATACTTTTTAGAACAAAGATTATCCTCTGAAGAGCAACAAAAGTGGGTCACAAAGATGTTGGGTTATGACTTTGAAATCATCTACAAAAAAGGGAAGCAAAATGTGGTGGCAGATGCACTCTCAAGAAAGGATGAGGATGTGGAAGCATTGTTGTGCGCCATTTCTATTATCCAACCAGATTGGATAAACGAAGCAAGGGAGGAATGGAAGAATGATGAAGAAGTGTGGGCACTTATTCGAAAGCTACAACAAGATTCCAGTACGTCTGATACATTTAGCTGGCAAAATGATTCATTATGGTACAAAGATCGCTTATACCTCTGTAAGAATTCCCAGCTAAAACAAAAGATTCTTATGGAATTGCACACTTCTCCCTTAGGAGGGCACTCAGGATTTTTAAAAACTTACCACAGGGTTAAGAAGGAATTTTTTTGGGATGGCCTTAAATCAGATATTCAAAAGTTTGTGGCGGAATTTTGGTTTCCAACAAAATAAAGTTGAAACAATTAAGACACTGGGTCTATTACAACCTTTATCCATTCCAAGCCAACGTTGGGAGGAGGTTTCAATGGATTTTATCACAGGTTTACCCAAGTCTGAGGGAAAGAGTGTCATCATGGTGGTAGTTGACAGACTTACCAAGTATGCACACTTTTGTGCATTATCACATCCATTTAAAGCCAGTACAGTTTCTACTGCATTTATGGAAACAATTCAAAAGCTACATGGAAACCCAAAGATTATTGTAAGTGACAGAGATCCCATTTTCACTGGAAATTTTTGGACATAATTATTTTCTTGTCTTGGTACTCAGTTAGCTCATAGCTCATCTTATCATCCTCAATCTGATGGGCAAACTGAGATAGTAAACAAATGTTTGGAAGGATATCTTCGTTGCTTTGTATCTGATAAACAGACACAATGGGTCAAATGGTTGCCTCTGGCTGAATGGTGGTATAACACTTCCTTCCATACAGCAACAAAAATGACCCCATTTATGGCACTTTATGGGTATCAACCACCATCCATCACATCATATTTAAGAGAAAATTCTAAGGTTCAGGCAGTGGAACATCACATCGAACATCAACAACAAGTCCTCCAACTCTTAAAGGATAACCTCGTGTTGGCACAAAATAGAATGAAACAACAGGCAGATCAACATCGCAGTGAAAGAAGTTTTGATGTAGGTGATTGGGTATTCCTACGGCTACAACCATATAAGCAAATGTCCCTAAAGCAAGCTAAGAAGGATAATAAATTATCACCAAAGTATTATGGTCCGTACAAGGTGTTGCAAAAGATTGGTACTATGGCATACAAATTGGAGCTTCCTGCAGCTTCTCGATTGCACCCAGTTTTCCATGTTTCATGTTTAAAGAAGGTTATAGTCAACAAGCTCCCAGTTCAAACAATATTGCCAGAACTTGAAGGAAGGAAAAATTATATTGGAACCGGAAGCAGTCACAGAAACAAGAACTCGACAGCTACGAAATCGATCAATTTCAGAGTATCTTATCAAGTGGAAGAACTTATCCACTGAAGATTCCACATGGGAGGATGAGAATTTTATGCAGAAGTATCCAGAACTACTCAAGCATTGAGGACAACACTTTTTTGAAGGAGAGGGGCATGTTGGGTCCCTATAATACTAGTGATTACCCCATTACTATTGTAGTTATACCCCTTATTTATATTGTTGTGCCCCTATTACCCCCATGTTGTTATTTCTGTGCCCCATAGAATCCCTCTATTGTTATTTTTGTGGCTTTATATTATTATTGTTAGGTCAGCTGGATTATATTGTGACTCCTTAGACTCTTATATATAGAAAGGAGGTTTTGTCATTTGTATCATCCAAGAATTGTTCATTTATGTAATGTAAAGGAGGTTTCCCCCTCGAAGAGGCTGAATTCTAAGGCGTTGATCTATCTTTTCTATCTTTTTCTTGAGCTGGTTCCATAACATGCTAAGAAGGCATACTGGACCATTTTTTTATGGCTTGTGACACTTGAAGAATGAAAACACTCAAAGAGCTAGGCTAAGAAGGAGTAGGTGGTGGGCCAAAATAAGCCCCAATTAGTGTGGAATCTTTGTAGACTCTAGGATAAACATTGGTTAAGGAAGAGATAGCCTTATTATCGATCATTGATGAGATGGTGGTATGAGGAAATGTCTAAGACTAATGGTCATAGTAAGTCAACTGATCGATTGTGATGATCCTTCCATTGTGAGGAAAGCACATTTTGCGAAAGATAGTAGATGCGACAACAGACATGCAATAGGTGTAAATACGGCCCAAAAAGACGTTATAATATAATGGGAAATAAATTACTATGATATCAATTAATATAGTCTTGTCAACCACAGTAATGTGGTAGTTGCAATATAAATCAAGGGGCTACGAGGGGTGACCATAGAAAGCACAAAGAGTGATAGTGGATGGGAACAGGTCATGGGAACAAAGTTGCTTCTAAAAACTAGTGTCCATCACTCAGGTGGAGGCACCTTCATCTATGATACATCACTCGACCTTGGCATTCTTTATGGAGA
This sequence comes from Pinus tabuliformis, assembly GCA_031772625.1. Classification (NCBI taxonomy): domain Eukaryota; kingdom Viridiplantae; phylum Streptophyta; class Pinopsida; order Pinales; family Pinaceae; genus Pinus; species Pinus tabuliformis. The sequence goes on along the minus strand of CM062810.1, from coordinate 198,389,045 downwards.
CTGGTATTTGAAATGCATTTGCGGAGAGAAGGATGGGATGTTGCGCTTTTTCAACATCAAAGACAATCAGATGATCATGAGATGGATCCACAACACCTAAAGTAGATAGTAGAGCTTTCCATTTGGATGGGCACGTCTGGAGGACTTCCAGCGTTGACATGGTAATAGGAGACTGTGCTAAGTCATCTACTATGCTATAGGTATGGTCAGCTTTAGAAGAAGTAACATTTTGACGTAATGGACCTTTGGGGATCTTGGGCAAAACCTTGAATTTAGATAGAGGGATATGTAAGGTGCCATTTGGTGATGACTGAGGCTAAGTGGAAACTTTGGGTTTGGGATCAGTCGCTAACTTCGCAGGGGGCTTGTCATATTAGTGCGACCAAGTTTAGAGGTTGAATTGTTCGATGTTGACTTTTTCATAATTCATCGTGAGGATCAAGTAATTGTTCTAGCCAGATTGTGAATTTTGAGGCATTTCATTAGCTTGTGTGGGTTAGGCATCTACATATCCTTGATTGTAAAAATATTTGTAAGAACAACCGGTTGTAATGAAGTAGGAGGGGGAGGGGGTGGAGTAATGGGCAGAGGACCTCTAGAAGTAGTTGCTTGATCGTCCCATGGTTGGTTCATCTGAGTTAAAAGGGGAAATTTATGAGTGTAATGTCAAAATGCACTGTAACATGCACAAGGTTTGTTCGTATGAAAGGCCTTGTTTTTCCTGCGTTGTCTGCCCTATTGTTGCATTGCAGGATTAGGTTGGTCACCCTTAGGGGAATTAGGTGGTGGACCTTGGTTGCCTTGGTTACCTTGAGATGGTTGGTTTCAGTTACCCTTCCCCTTATTCCTTCTCTTGGGGTTGGGGGGATTGGTTGCACTCTGCTAAGAATACACTTGACCTTGAGGAGGTGGTTGTTGTTGTGGTAGAGGTGGAGGAGGCATGGGAGGTTGGGGTGTTGGTGCTAGTGGAGCTAGAGCATTAGGCAGTGCATATGGGTAGTAAGGATCTACAGAAACATTTGGATAACCAGGTGGAGCAACAACTAGCCCTGACATCAACTATTGTGGAAGGGGATATGAAAATGACGTGCTTATACCTTGGAAAGCATTGACATGCATAGGATCGGGAGGGGGATAAGAGTAAGAGGAAACCATAAATCATGTGAGGTTGAGCATATGGTAGAGGTTGAAGGTGTGAGATAGATCCAACAATACCATCAGGAGCGTGAGATGTCCCCATTTCATTAGCAGCACGAGGCTGAGGTAGATCACAAAGGAGAGTATAATCATAACTTGACTGTGCATATATCAGTTCATGTTTCAAATCTATCTAGAGTTCTTCTTCCTTAGACTGAGGAATGTGGGAGGAGACATCCTTACCTATGGGGGCCAAAACAATTCTAAGGAACCTACCCATATCGACATGGTCTTGAAATTCAGGGTCCCACCACATGCTCCTCCTTCTATACCATTTTTGAACATGGTCAGATAGGGGGGTGGTAGAAGTTTGAGGAAAATAAATCAAGAGATCACTACCAATGTCATATCGGAGCTTAGTAGATACAAGTATGAGATAAAATATTTGGCGAGAGTCATAAAGGTGGAATGGGAGGCATGCAGTTGGTCCACATACCATTTAGCAGTAGCTCCAGTAAGAGTGCGCTAGAAAAGGTGAAGATGAATGGAGTCTTTAGTGACAGAATTAGATGAACACCGCATATTAAATGAACGAACATGATTTATGGGGTCTTGTCTAGGATTACCTTTGAACTTGGGGATATCAGAAGGAATTTTGGTAGGCATAGCAAGCTAGTTGGGGTCATGGAGAAGAGGATCATTTATGAGCTGGCCAAAATCACGAAGGCTTAAACCAAACATATAGGGGAGAAATGAGAGGTTAGTGACCATATCAGTAGAGGTTATGCCTATGGGGTTACCTTGGTTTCTTGCACCCACGTTGGTGTCTAACATGGTTGTGGTACAAGGTTGGGAAGACACGGAATCAAAGGAAGAATTGGAAGAAGAATAAGAACCAAAGTCAGAATGAGGACTCAATGGAAAAATAGGATGATAAACTATAACTCGACGGGGAGGAGTAATATGTCCTAAAGGAAACTGGTGGAAAAGGCCATGAAGTCTCTTTGAAAAATGTCTAGGGGACACAATGATTTTAAGGCAATGATGAATCAATATACTAAAGGGTAATGATAAGATAAAATAGTAAAAAACAACAAGCAAACACTGGTGCGGTGGTGCAAGTGAAAACTAACTATTTTAATATGCTACTCTAATTCAAGCAAACATGTCCTATCAAAGAAAAAATGACCTCTAGCCTATAGGTTACCTAAATCCTCAAAAAAATCCTAAATCTATTTTTTCAAATTGCCTTACAAGGTACTTCTTACTTGATGGAATTTGATCCCCATAAGCAGGGTTGTCTAGAGAAAGGTAGGGTAGAGAACCAAATCCTACCCATAACTATTCCTATAGGGTGGTTTCGTATGATTAGTCACTATGGTTACCTTCGTCCCATGAGGGTGGTCGATTCTTGAGCTTCTTAGTGATGAGCCAAAGCAAGGGATTCCCTACCACGAGTTGGGTAGCCTGCAGGAAAATTGCTTGCACAATGACCTAGCCTAACCCCTCTGAATTGGGTTTTTGATAAACTTTGGCTTTGGACCATGAGATGGTGAAGGATTTTAAGCTCTCTAATATGTCAACAAGTTACTTCTCAATGTAAGTGATTGATGGGTGTTATTGGAAGCTTATCCCACCGATCCTACACCTAACTACACAGATTGTTTTGGCCCTAGCGCCAGAGTTTGCTTAATCTATGTGAGTTGGATTATTAAGGTGTAATGTTTCAAGTCTTGGCTTGGCGGGGTTAAACAAGCTCGCGTCAGCTTAGGGTGTGCATGTGTGTGTGAAAAATGTGTTCAGTGTATGAGTTAATTGAGCATGTTTTATGATGCCATGTGCTGCTGAAAATGAAGTGCTAAAAAACCATAAATAATGTTGAAAAATGGACAACAAAATAAACAGTCAATCCAAGCACACATACTCCCACCCAAACAGGCAAACAAGTAGCAAACAAAGAGGTGTCAGAAAAGCTACTCAATGACACACTTAAAGAGAAAAGATCTAAGGTCAAAGGGACTGAGATCTAGAGGCATGTCAATGATGTAGAAAACCAACGAAGAGCATAGGGTAAACAACTAGTAAAGGGAAATAAAATTGCTGCAAATTGAGGATACTCAAGGGGATCCTATGGAGGAAATCCAACACTAGATTCAAAGTGGAATAATTTTTTGTAAAGAAGTGTCTAAAGGGACTGTTATAACCTACCAAAAAATACTAAAAAATAGTGGCAGGGACTAGTGCAAACTGGACTCCTCACTTTAGAAACCGTTTTCTTAAATGGTGGAGGTGTACTCCAAACCCTAGGTGGTTTTTCCTTCCTAGAGAAGATTTTTCTAAGTGGATCCAGGCCTAGCTATGACACAAGAAATATAGGAAGACCTCCCCAACACACAGGCATTATTCATGATTTCTTTTTGAAAAATTCTGAAAAATTTAGAACGCAAGTATTGGCCTTTAAAGTGATCTGGGATGCAGGTAAGGGGTTGAAAAGTGTGTTGGGATGCAAAAAAGATATGGAAAAGTGTGTTTTGTCTCCACAACTCTCGCTCAACAGATCTCACCCAGATTGTATCGTCTCTTGCTCAGTTGTTACTTGTGACATGCGGAAAGATGCGGAACCCCAACAAAAACAAAAAAAAAATCCAAAAAATAAAGATCTAAAAATAGAAATGAGACTGCTAAAAATAGATGGAAAAACATTGAAGATGGTTGAAACAACAATCACCAAGGTTTTGAATTACTACACCAGTGGAGTCGCCATTTGTTGACGACTATGTAGCTAAAACCAATGGAGTCTCCATTTGTTAGTATGAAAATTCTTAGTATGTGTCCCAAAAATGCTTCACTTAAGTCATTGGTGACGAGTGACCCTAACAACAGAATGTGGTTTCTTATCATTCTTTAAATCTACAAGAAAACATGATAAACCACTACAATAAAATATATTATGCAAGCTCAAAACATATAGCAGAAGTAAAGAAAAGTGCAATAACCCAATAGAAGGATCTTAAATGAATAATATTTTATTAAAACACGTGATGAGGATGATTTACAACATGGGCCTATAGATCCCCCTCCATGGGATGGGTCCTTTTGATGTCATTGTGCTTCAACAATCTTGTTCTTCTCTCTTAAATATGCAGAAAACTCAAAAGCAAGATGCAACTCAAGTGGGAGCTCAAATGTAGTGAGACTATAATGGTGACGATGATAATGATCATGGTGAAGAATGAATAGGAAATCCTCTTATTTATAACATAGTATTGAGATAAATTAGGAGTTCGAAAATAATAAAATATTATTGACCAAATTGAATCTAACCTTTAGGAATACTTTATTATATTTTTTGGAGAGGGAAAAGATATTCAAAATGGTCAAATATCTTTATTTAGAAAAAGGTTGAAGTAATTAACAAATAAAATGCTTTATTAATCACTTTGTAAGGATTAAGAAAAGTGTGAATTTGAAATAATTATTAAATAATAGTTTAACAATTATTCCAAAAATAAGGATAAGGAATAATAAATAAATAGTGATTTATTTAATTTTTCCAAGGTGATTTAGTCAAATGTGTTAAGAAATAATTATCAAATAACGATTAAATAATTATTTCTAGAGAAAATTAAATAGATAATGATTTATTCAATTACTCTCATGGGGTTTTTCAATTTTAAACAAAAATAATTTAATAAAAATGGTTTACTAAATTGTTTCCTATAGTGAAAGTGATTTTACTATGCGAAAATTAATCCTGCATGGTGTATTTCGATCCACCTAGTTAGAAATGGCTAAGCGATCATTTTTTAGATGACAACATCTATCAGTCTAGGTCTTTGTTCTTCCATCCCATATGTATTTATAGCTAATATACATCCTAATATATTAATATATATTATAATATATAACACATTTTATATTATATTAATCCAAAATGATTAAATTTAATAATATTAATATTAAAATATATTAATGTTAAATGTTTAATATTAATATCATATTTCATAATAATGATAATAATAATAACTTTATAATATTAATATTAGATTTAATGAGGCTTTTACTTGACATGATAACAAAAATTATAATAAAATTATATAAAATTAATATTTTCAAATATGGAAACTTTGGTTACAGCTTTGACTTGGAAATCTTTTATGTCTTTAAAATCTTTAATATATCCATAACAAATGGTTTTTCCATATAAAACTTAAAGGATTTTTATTCTTTGCGTTAATTTAACATATTTCTTTTTCTTTAAGAAGTGATATCGACTTTAGTAAATAGTAAAGATGTTTAAAATTTTACGTTATTTGGAATTTTAATGTGGTAAATTTTTTTATGGTAGGTAAATCTATGATCCATTCAAATTTAAGGTATATGATAAGGTATATTTTGAGCATGGACAAAATTACTTACACATTGCCCACATATTGGGTTGTAGAATGCACCCCTCGACGCAATAACATAAAAATTTTCTAATGTCGTTCATAACGTAGATCCAATTGAATTTTCATTTTTAGTATAATAATATCATGTCAACTTGGTTAAATAGTTAATAGATTAAATTTTATATATTTCTTGATTCTAAATCTATGGGATTCACATAAGGATTCTACTTGAATATTTTATTTTTACAAAGGCTCGATTGAGCTCAATAGCTTGATCGAGCCCATGTTTAACCTCATAAATGACTCGATCAAGGGTTTCTTAAACCCTCAATTGAGCTATTTGAATTTATAATTTAAGCACTCAATAGAACTTTTGGGGTCCTAAAAAATACAATTTTAGCACTCCTACATATTTCTCTACAACACCATTTTGCACCCTACCATACATAGGGAACAAATTACCCTTAAGTGGGAGATTTGATCATGTTGGATTCATAAAGGAATCGTCTATCTAATGGCATATCATTTTGACATTTTCGAATTCATATGATATTTTCCATCGAATTTCTTGTAAACATAATGCTTGAATTTTTTTTTGATAGCTTCAAAGAGGACAAATAATAAATAAATAAAATAATATATACACAATGAAAATTTTCAAAAAATACTACTATCTTCATTTATGAGTCCTGTTCAAAAGGGTACTCTTATTTTCTCAATTTATTTAAATAGTTGAAAAACAATGTTGACACCTAATCTTTCGGATTAGGTGAATCCATGTAAATATTGTAAATATGAAAATAAGGAGAATTAGAAGTTGAAGAGACACTAGGAGATGAAGCCCGAGTCTCTCCCTCCATGTATATTTATATGATTAATCTCAATTCAAAATCACAATTCTCTTTGAGGAGTTACCTCCCTGCCTAACATGGTATTGAAGCACAAGTCCCAGCCATTATTTTTAGCTTCCTTTCTGCCCTTGTAACTCCCTCATGCTTATATTTTGCACATTGATGCCTATGGCCCGACATTCAATATCTCTCCACTCTCCCGCTCTTTGTTTACCTCTCTCTCCTTCTCTCCACTTTCATTTTTTCCGCCCTCTCTGAATTCTCTCTATTTTTTGTGCATGGTTGCGATTTAATTAAGATGTTAGCTTCTGTGTTTATATCCGACTGACTTTTCACCTTCATTGTTGGGCAGATTGTACCTCTATTCTACCTTAACGTCTGACAATTTTGGTCACTTCCATCGCTAAGAAAGGAGAGGGCATGACCAAGGAACGCTACTCATAACCATTAAGCTCGCCTCCACCATTAAAATATGAGAAGTCCTGAAATAAGGTATCGTCCTGCGTGGAGGCACCTTTAAAGACTATGTCCTTTAAAGACTGTGTCCTGGAGGTCTGCGTCCTTTAAAGACTATTCCTAGAGGTCTGTGTTGCATGGAAGGCTGAGATGCAATGATCATGCCATGAGTGAAGTAGGTATGTTATTCAATATATTGTAGCTAGACATATTAGATACATATTTTGTGTTGAATGTTTTTAAAGGGTCCATATGGTATTGGTATGGTGAATGCATATGTATGTTGAACATGGTATCATACATGGTGAATGCATAAATGGTGGAGACATATGTTATGAGATATATATGAAAGATTTGCACCTTGGTTATGTTAAAGCTTGGATATGGTTCACATATTTTTATGAATTCAAAATCCTTTTATATGTTGAAGTTATGGTATTTAATATGAGAGTGGGTGGAATTCTCATGATATGAGTGGTGGATAGGATATATGTTATATGTCATATATTAAAATTTTGACATAGTGTAAAGTGAAATTTTTCCATTTTTTTTATATTTAACAAGGCTGCAACTATTTTGGAAATCTAGTCTTTTTTTCATGATGCATTCATTAATTTCAATTGTGGGATTAGTTATCTTTGGAAAAGAGAACTATGCTGAGTGGTCCCAAAAGAGGTTTGTGAGGGAGAAGGAGACAATTTGCTTTGAGGAGTTACCTCTTGGGCTGACAAAAAGTTAAGCTAACACATATGCTTGCAAAATGAAATTGGTGGAAAGGGGTTTGTGAGGGAGAAGGAGACAATTCACTTTGAGGAGTTACCTCCTGGTTTGAAAAAGAAAAAAAAAAAAACTTAAGCTAACACATATGCTTGCAAAATTCAATTCAAATATTACTTCGCCAACTTTGCAAAATAATAAAAAAAATATAATTTTGCATAAAAAAATAAATTTTTAATATGAAAAACATATTTATTTGTTGTATATCATGCTCATATATCTATATATATATATATATCTATATATATATATATATATATATATATATATATATATATATATAGATAGATAGATATATTCAATTACACATTTTATACTAAGTTATGCTACGCGAACACATACATATGTTTTAAGATGTGCAAAAATTTGCAAGGACAGGTATTTCATTTAATGGGAAATTGACATATTATATGACCCTAATTTTTTTTTTGCAAAAAAGTCATTAGGACAACAACATAATCTCCACAATTTGTCTTTTTACTCCAACTCACAATTCACAATGCCTATATGAATTTTGAGGGCTTCAATTCGATAAAGGAATATTGGGATTATCCTAGATGGGGTGAGCAACGACGAAGAAGGGGATGAGGGTGGCATTACCATCATCATCACAAGTATAACTAAAGGTAAGTTTCTACCACCTTCCCTCCTAAATTGAGATGTGAAGCAAGCTTGATTTACTAAACATTCATTCTATAAGGAAATATTATAGAGGTTGGTCCTTTTTGGCATGTGTCGTGAGTTTTTTCATATTGTATTTTTCTATTGGAGAAGCTTCCCAATATCCCTCGACATTGGATAACGACGGTGGTTGGTATAGTTCAGTTTGATTATGTTAGTTTGTTCTTAGTCTTGGAAAATTATTTTGTCCTCTCATTTTTTTGGGTGCAACTTGGGAAGCTTTCCTCTTTGGTTATTAATTGGTAGTCTAGTGTGGAAATTTTTTTCTTTATGTTTTTCTGGGAGGATGAGGTGTACTTACACCCTATGTTGGTTTCATTTCTAGATTATGTCAAGCCAAGAGGTGACTTATTTTCCTCTACATATTGGGGAGATCTAAAACGGCTTCTACCATTGGATGTTTATAGCAGTTGATTGGTGCCTACATATTAGTATTGATGGTATTCAATACTTGGTTAGTGTGCCTCTTGGTGATTTTTATCTCTTAAATCTGCGGTAGTTGCTTATTATAGTGGAAAAGTATAATGACATGTAAATTATACCCTTTACTGGTTTCAATTTTGGTTTTTGTCCTCTAGACCTATAATTGAAGGGCCTGAACTAAGATGAAATTTATTCTTCATTTCGTAGTAGGGAGATCGCAACTGACTCGAGCCATTATTTCTTTCTAGTAGTTTTTCGATGCCTTCATGTTGGTCTTAGTTGTATAATGTACTTGGTTTCTATGCATCTAGGTTTTGTTGTGTCCTATTTCTAGATTGATTGTTTATTCTAGTGGGTGACTATTGTCATTGGTGAATTTCATGTTAGACACAATGACAAGGAAATGAGCTACCTATCACTATGGTGTAGGGAAAAGGGGCTCACAAGGGATAACAAAATAAAAAGACAAAGCTTAGTCCTCCACTACACTCTGCAACATGTAGACACAACGCAAAATTTAGCAATATATAAGAGAATAAGATAATATAATCACATACTGTGACTGTCATTCTAAATTTGAGTTGAATGAAATTATGGTTGACTATGATTCTAAAACAAATCACATCTAATATTGAAAAAATAAATATCTACACATGATTGAATTGTATTAGTAGCTTAAGTCACGCTTATATAAAGTTTTTGTAACACCCTCCTCCCACATCTACCCAAGTAACGACCAACCGGGGTAAACATGCGACAAGAGGCCACTATGATATGATTCGACCTCCTAATTTACATTAAGGAAGTGGAACTGATGGAAACACATGATTTAGACCTTCAATATCAGGATTAGGACCCTCAGGAACCATCCCAACCTTTCTTCCAGCCAGCTCCTGGGTCCTACTGATATTTTAGACCACTAGACCCCCAGACGCTCCCATGCTATAGGGCTTCCAATAGCCAGGAGGCTCTGGACGCTCCCATGATATAGGCATGTCAGCGTCCAAGGACTATTTTTGTCATTGATATGCTAGTGTCCCCAAGATTTGAGCCACTTTCTTAGGCCCAAAGCCTAGGTCACTGTCCAGAATTGAATGACACTTTAAGAATAGTAAGATAACAAGGAAATGACAGTACAAATGGAATTCTTGAATAAGACCTTGACTGGAGCCCTACCAGCCATGATACACATATTGTCAAACACATCACAAATATGTAGTCTACAGGTGTAAATAACATATCTGAGCATAGGGGTCTCATACTTAGCTGAGAATCACAAAGAGGCATTGATGCCTCAACACATTAGCTAACATTTCATCCATTAGTTCATAGATAAATTATTCATTCATTTACAAGTAAAAACATGATGAGAGCCATACATAGCTACTGTCATAAAACATATACATAACCAACATAATAGCAATAGAAATACCAAGGAAATCACAACCATATAATACACATGTGAGACAATATAATACTCATAGAAATATAATGACAAATAACCTCATGTTAATGATGCAAAATCCAAACCTGGGATGGGACTTCCACATTCCACCCAACCATAAAATGGTTGAGCCAAATATCTCTCTAGCCATTCACCCCCATGCCATATTCCAAGCATGAATGTGGGATCTCATAGAACACATCAATCAAAAACCATATGGGGCTTCCAAAGGCCATCCACCTCAACCCAACAAACAATTATTCCACCTCACAGTTGGACATCAGAAAACCGTCATCAGATGGGTCTCTATCCAAGCCTTCTAGGTCTCCGGAGCATTTGTTCCAACCAAGGATCCATTACTAATAACTCAACCCAAAGATTTTACCAAGCTCCAGAGCATCTGTCCAACCAAGGCCAAGGGACTAGTAACTCAACCCACCAAGGGCTCTAGAGCATTTGTCAAACCAAGGCTCTAGGACTAATAACTCAACCCAAGCTATTATAAGGCTCTAGAGCACTTTTCCAACCAAGGCACCAAGAACTAGTAACTCAACCCACGCTAGGGAAACATTAGAACCAACCAAAACAAACAATGAAATGAACCCACAATCTCCATGGCTATCTAGGAAATGGAAATGCTAGGCAATCCATTGTCAATCATGTCCATCCTCCATGCCAATGACATATCATGACCGATAGACCACATGCATATTCCATGCATGTCAAAACTAGTGAGGAAAACATACATGCAACTCAGTACCTACAAGAAAAATCCAATGTAGTTGTTGATCCTAATTTCCTCTTGCACTTTCTTGCTCTTCCTTTTCCTTCTTGCCCCAAAAATCCAAGTATGCCACACCCTCCAAGAGTCCTCCAAGGAAACTCTAAGTATCCAAGAGTATGAGAGAGAGAGAGAGAATAATGAGAGAGCTCCAAAACTAAATAGACAAAAGGTTACCAACTAATCCTCAGAAGCCTTTTTATGAATGCGGCCTCTATTTTCTTCGTTTTCCATTATTTTCCTTCAATTTCCTCCTCACATGAAACCTGTGACCTTTCACCTCCCTTTCCTCCTAATTTTCATTATTTTCATAAATAAATGTGTCAAAAATGCCATTTTTCCTTTCCAAAGCCTTCGCCATTGCCTTTGCCAATTTCCTTAGCCATTAATAACCAAATGAACAACCACACTATTATTTCTTGCCCAACATTCATCTTGGAATAAGTGTCCCATCAATTGTGGTTATTATTTTTCATTGATTAACTTTTATTACATTAAATTTTCACTAGGGTTGTTACAGAACCCTCCCCCTTGGGGGAACACTGTCCTGGATGTTCAACAATACCTATAACCACAATATTGTTGTAAGAGAAACATTTCGTCGACGAAGCTTCATAACTTAGCTCATTGCAGTATTTACAATGATCAACCTACTAAGAGGAAAACCAACATGAAAACATAACAAACATAACATCATATGACATGACACCCATACTGCTTATTGGAGATTTATAACATATCTCATGGTGGTATTTATATCCATATACATATGTACATATACCAAACATCACCAAAACATGTACCAAAACATATACCAAAACACCATACCAAAACAACGTTGCCTCAACTGGAAAACAAGGAAGGATACATAACCCACATTTAATTCTCCATCTCCCATGTAACTTCATTAGGAACAAAGTGTTTCCATTGCACTTTAACTTGCTCGATTGCTCGGTTCAAGAGCATGAGCACCATTTTCTACAATATACATTGAGGCTTCGGCTAGAATTCTCCATCTGGTTCCACCTACAATACAAACCAGTCAATCACATGATTAGCATATTTAACATACTTCTTAAGCAATGACACATGGAAAACATCATGTACATTCAGTGTTAGAGCCAGTGCAAGTCGATAGACTACTGGCCCAATCCTCTCAACAATATTGAAGGGTCAACAAAAGCGTGGTGCCATCTTGGCTTATGATCCAATCCGTAAGGAGCTCTTCTTTGGTTTGATGTGCAAGTACAATGGTTCCAAAACCTGGAACTCCTTGAACAACCTGTTTCAATATGCATAGGTCTTATGCCTATCCTGTGCTACTTGTTGTAAATATTTTTAAATTTGAGCATATCTTGTAAAAAAAATGAAAAAATCAAATATTTTTTCAAAAATATATAATAATGGTTGAAAGAACTTTGGGTTATTTGTTAATGCACTAATCAAAATTAGCGTAGTTCTTAAGCCTGACAGTGGGTCCTAACTTTAACATTCAAAAGGTTAAAAGGCAGGCACATATCGTAGCAGAAATGAATTGTGTGATGGGGCCCATGCGATGGGAAAACCGACAACACAAACTGCACACATGTTAGCAGGATGTGTGCCTCCACAAGACTTTCACAAGACCCTATTGACTTCTAATCTACGACTCAGATTGATTGTGGAGGCACTCCACGGAGATGTCCCATACTGAAGACTGCTCCCACAGTGTCATCAACAAGCGAAGCGAATGTCATCAACAAGTGAGGATGCCCCCACCACCCTTTCTGCCACATAATTTTTTTCTCCACCAACTATCATCCATGCACATCATTTCATCATTTGCTCCAATCTCTAAGAAAATTTAAATTTATATGAAAGCATTGAATTCTTTTTTTCCCCTCTTGCTCTTCCATTTAACCTATAATTCTTCATTTTAATTCATTCTCACATACATTTTCTACCTTCTCTTGTTGTCGTGTCCTCTGAATTATTCAACAAAACTACTAGTTAGCATTATCTACCATCACCAGGTATTTACATATTCACCCATCATTTCAATTATCCAAAATGTCAAAGAAAGTTGCCTTAGCAGGGTCATCCTCTCACATCACATTACACTCATGGACACTGAAAGAGGAATTTTCGATACTATATGCAATTTAAATCATTTGCAAGCCTATTAGTTTATCCTCAAAATTCAAGTCGATGCCCCATTTTATGCTGCCCTAGTCACGTCCGGTGTCCTTTCGGATTTCATTTCTCAAACTCATCTCTTTCGAGAATTTATTCTTTGGTTAGTATCAGCTATGTATCCACATAATTGTTTTGTAATGAATTTATTGAATAAGTCAACAGAAAATATTTTCCAGGTGTTTTCCATTTTAATTCACAAGGAATTTTGTTTTCCCTCTTCTAGTACATATACCTCTTTTTATGAAGAAACTATGTTAGTTTATTTTGAAAACATGTCAGGTCAAGAGTATGTCCAAATTCTCTTTTATTTGATGTCAACTGGGAAACAATTTCCTTTGGAGTCAAATCAGTTTCCATTAGATACTTTTGTTGATGATGTCAGGCCCATTCTCCATGTATTAACTAAGATCTTGGGAAGAGATGATGCTTCAGTAATTGATAAAGTTACTCTTGGTCTTTTTAGTATGATGATGAAACCTAAAGTTGTTTTAGATATACCAATATTTTGGGAAGGGGTATTCAATGCTCAGTTCATGAAACATTCACTCACTAGTTGTTTTAGGTTCCCTTCTTTGATTACATATCTCTTCTTATACTCTCATGTTGAAATGTTCATGCATGTGGGGTTAAACATTATGGATCCCCGTGGAATAACTCAAATAAGGAAGGCCTAATGGATTTTATTGCCATATTTCTTTCAGTGGCATATTCAATTATTGATAGTTCACTTGCACCTACTATTTTTCCTAAAGCTCAGCCTTTCCTTTAGTTGAGAAAAGATATGAGAGTAGGAGACTGGTATTCTTTTGAAGATCATTCTGAGATTAGGTTGTATGGAGCTAATATTGAACCTTACAGATTGCCAACCTTTGTTCCTATGAGGTTGTTTTCTTTGGAATTTATAAGACATAGTTTAAATGTGGACCAGGTCCATTTTGTGCCAGCCAAGAAAGGGCATATATTTAGATTGCCAAGAACTGTGGGACCTTTCATTGTAAATACTAGACAAGCAGCAGAAGAAGTCCAAAAACTTCTAGAAGAAATGGATTTTCTATTGGGAGAAAAATGGGCCTATGATCCTTTTCATGTGATTTCTAATAGAAGAGTGGAGAATGGTTATGCCCCTTTCTTACATGAAGCTCAACCAAAAATTAAGAAGATGGCTAATGGAGGTTAGTCCATTTCAACAGGAGGGTTAGTGGTTGACACTCCTATACAAAATGAAAATAATTTGAAGAGAGGTAGAGAGGAAATTATTGATTTGGATGAAGATACAGATGGAGCAGCTAAGAGATCAAAATTATTTGATGAAGGTAGTACATCATTAATTTCTGGTTTTCAATTACAGTTGGGTGATACAGTTTGCACACCATCCTCTCCCAATCCAAATTAAGATAATCAGAGCTCTGTCCCAATGATTAAGAACTTTTTTTCTCAAATTGAGGATAGAAACGAGTAGATCAGAGAAAAGATGGAAACCCAGTTGGAGGCTCAATCATCTTCAAATTATCAAACAAGATTGTTATATGCCATGGATCTTGTGGAGTAGGTAAATCTCTTTTTGCAGACAGAGCTGATCGCCCTAGCTCAAGAGTGGTTCTATCCGAAAACAAGACAATATAATGCAAATTTCCTTGGATTAGAATCAAATAAGATGGTCTACCTCTTATAGCACTAATCCACTTGATGTTGATCTTGCCTCCTTGCTCCAGATTCCTTTCATTCCTTTCGTTCAAATACCTAAAACAAGCATGCAAGAGACAACAACAAAAATGATAGCATAAAATCGAATTCAATCTACTTAAAAGGTCAAGGGGTTTTAAGCTATGAAATGTAATATTACATGCAATATATGAAATAAGCCATTAGTTGTATTAATAAAACTTCAAAGATAAATACAACTGGAGCCTTGACGTTGCAGGTTCCCTTTGGCATGTTCGAGTTCTAGCACCCCTATAATCATATCATGATTCACCCTCAACATAATGGAAGTTCAAGGCCTCTTTCTTTTTGCTCCAAACCAAACACTACAAGCTTATTCTCCCTTCACACACAAACTAGAAGGCTAAGGTTCTCAATATGGCTCTCAAGATTTGCATATTATTTCAGCCCTCTCATTAGCTGCCTGAGGGTGTGAAATGGGGAGTTTATATAACTTTGATGGAGGGGAAATTGATCCTCTTATGGTGGGAGAGGCCTTATCCCTTTTGGTTTTTTCCATTTAAATAAGGGAAATGAGTGAAAATAGTCTCTCTCGGCTCTATCTTGCTCAACCATTTACCAGATTTCCATTCACGAAGCTTCTAGACCTGGAAGCTTCAACTCAATTTTTAAATACTTCCCAAAAGAGGGTCGGCATGGGGAATGAATGGCTCACTTGAGCTGTTCAATGCTAGTTCTAGTTTTAAACTATGTAAATCGGTGTAGGGAAGGAACTGAGCACTAGTGCCAGTCTTGAAAACTGAGCTTGAAGGAAGATTCTTGGGCAATGTTCTGCTGATGATGAGGGATGTAGGGACATATTCTTCATGGCATGGAAACATATGAGGGTCAATGTACAAGTCCTCTAGGATCGAGGAACGAGGAGTACAGGGACAGTGACAAAATTTTGTGTAACAGATGCCCCCTAAAACATGAAGGTCGAACAAGAGTGAGGGGTGAAATACTTTATGAGTAGATGCATGGAACCAGAGGTCACCACCATAAAACTTGCAAGCAATAATATATACATATACATAACTGAAATCACTGATACATGAATTATGGTATGTATGCAGCCACCCAAAAGAAGATCATGTAAATGGATCCAAGGTATGGGCATAGCCATCGAATAAGAAGGATCATATCAAACCCAAGGTATGGTCGCAACCATCCATCTGAAAGAGACACCTATGTAAGCATGATCATGTCACATCGCCTTGCAACCCTGACTTGTATAATCTGAGCCTAGGGTCTTGCACTCCAACATGACCTGATCAAAGTACAAATTCTAGCATGTGAATAGATGTTTTGATGTCAAAGATGCTAGAAAATTGTTTGATTACCAATCAATGATGTGATCTATTAGCAAGCGCGAGAGAAACCACCAATAATGACAATGGCTCTCAAGGTACCAGCAACACAATTCACGGAGTGTGAATAAGGAACTAAAGTCAAACATCCATGAAGTCACCTAATCGAAGGCCAATGATGTGAACCTATTGTCGAGTGCAAAGAACTTTCCATTAGGGAATGCAAGTTCTAAGCTACTAGAAGGGAGTCTCTCGGCCAACTTCCCAGCTAATGAGATGAATTCGATAGGAAGTGACTGTGTTGAAGGAGGGGCATGATGTATCCCACATCATTGACACAAGACAATGGATGCAATGATTATGAATGATACAGAGAATCAGGAATGAGTGTAAACTGTAGAAGGATTAACTCTTGAACATATCGACGACACGACTCCGGAGTTTGGCAGCTTTGGGATCCATAGGATCGGAGGTCATGATGATGTGGTAGAGATCAAATGGAAAGGAAAAAATGGTGACCCAAACCCAGGAAGGTCAATGATGAAGTGGGGATATCCCAACCTGACACGAAGCAGAAGAGTGTCATGTTCAAGAGTGACTAGCTTCCGACACAACTAGTAAAAATTTCCCATTTTCCCCCACCATTTTTGGTAGGTACCCCAATTATTTTTTATCACAAGCTTGAAGGGGATAGCATATGCTTGCATTATAAGTCCATCCTTTGGATGAATCTGACCTAGTAAGATTAATGATCCCTAGGAAGGAGAATCTCATGTCTGTCATAGTGACGAATCTGATGTCGTTTAATATTTATCGACTCCGACAAGGGTGAAACTTGGTATCTTTTTCATGTTTAGAGAGTTTGAAAAAGAAATGGGAAATAAAATTCCAAAAGTTCCATTTTCGCACAGTTGTCTCTCGATCCTGAAAAGGTAGAAAACAATACTTTAGAGAACCTCTTGACCATGTCAGCCAAGGAGTACCTTTTTCGTAAATAGTTTATCCTAGCATGAAAAAAGGGGTAAGAATATACTGGGTAAATGACATTTCACAGCCTTTAACGAGTTCAAAACAACAAGATCTCGACAATATTTTCATGTTTTAAGAGTCAGAAAAGAGCTTAAATAAGACCCCCCATTTTTATTCTCATTAACGAGTCAGAAAGGGAAAAATAATTGGCGATATTTTCATTTCAGTTTTTATGAGTCGAGGAAAGAGCTTAAACACGACTATATATTTGCATCATCAGCACACCATCACCTATCACTGCAGAAGAAGAAAATGCGTCATCCATTTCTAAGGTAAAAATGGCGAAAAAATGCTTTCAAAACCCTAAAACATGACGAAAAGTTTATAAAAAGGGAAAAAGTAAAACATTTTTTACCATTTACCTCTTTTACCTCATTTGGAGTAATTGTTACCCACCTGTTCCCTAAGTCTTCATGAGTGGATTGCAGCAGATCCAGGAGGTTGATCGACGAACCGTCTATTACAAGTAAGAGTTGAGGTCCTGAGCTTTGTTTTCATACCTATTTTTCTTCCTTTTAACTGTTTTTCAAGTTTTTGAGGGTATTTTTTTCAAAAAAAAATCACCCTTGGTTGGCGTGGGATCTAGGCATGGGATCACGCCAATCGAAGGTTAATACTATGGGCACTTGTGCTTTCGCCACTGTTGTTTTTAAAACAGTTGCGCCGACACAGAGGATTGAAAATTTATGATTTTCGACCAATTCATTTTCTTTAAATCTACAATTCCTTTGTCAAGGATTGATGTTAACTTGAATGCATGGTGTTTGTAAGAAAATTACAACAAGAAACATGGTGATCAAGTGGAAAGAATGTGAGCACGAAGGAGTTGATGCATTGGCATTCGAAGATAAAAATTGCTCGGATACTTTGAGGAACTGCGGGCTCCTCAAGTTCTTTCTTACATCAGGCCTTCGAGTTCAACCTGAGCTACTACAATGCTTTATCAGTCTGTGGGACTTTGGACGAGAAGTCTTTGTGATCCGGGACCAAGAACTAAAGCTAGAGACTTCAGAAATTTACTTCATTATTGGACTGTCCCACAGAGGGGAACCAGTCCAATTGTATGGGGCCAGGCCCATTGGGCCGAGTGTGAACGCACTCCTTTCAGAGCATCATCTGGATGCTCTGAAATCTAAAAGAGGCAAGGTTGAAATCATGACCATAGAAGACCTTTTACTAAAGGTGTTGCTCTTGACCATTAACAGGGTAGTTGGGGCTCGGGCATTGCACGAGTTTAACAAGTCTAAGTTCCAGTATGCCATAGACTGCACGACACCCACTATCTTCAACTGGGAGGAAGCCATGAAAGTGAATATGAAATTCCAATTATCCAAATGCAAGGCCGGGAACCTGAGGAAATTTGTATATGGTTCTGTTCTGGTGACTTTCTTTTTGGAATAGATCCCACTGTTCCACTATGCGCTGACATAAGTAAATCCCCCAATGCCATAAGATCCACGGATGTTCCAATGGAATGAACTGATGTCCAATATTGGAGGGGGCCAGTACATGTCATACAAGCCTACTTTTTTTGCGTGGTTGAGGCATCAGATGATTACGGTAGAGGATTGTCCATATAGAAGGACGAACTTCCACGGCAATCCTGACATGGCACTCCTAGAGGGAGAGGATTTTGATGATGGAGGTGAGCAAAACTGTTTTTTTTTGTTTTTGAATTTTTATTGTTTTTAAGATATATGCATTCGTGACATTTTATTTTGTAATTGTGGATGTGGGACAAGATTGACCAGCCAGGATGTCCCCAATCGCTATATGCGTTGCTCGACAATTTGAGATCGCTCCTTATCATGAAGGAGTCGACAATGAGCAGGAGATTGCATGAAATCTTGATAACCTTACCAAAGGCATCCCAGAGTATGCCCGAATGGAGGAAATTCCACACTATTGTTAGCGGCACACAGTGGGAGTGT
Source organism: Pinus tabuliformis (assembly GCA_031772625.1). Classification (NCBI taxonomy): domain Eukaryota; kingdom Viridiplantae; phylum Streptophyta; class Pinopsida; order Pinales; family Pinaceae; genus Pinus; species Pinus tabuliformis. The sequence goes on along the minus strand of CM062810.1, from coordinate 198,369,958 downwards.
CAAATCAGATTCGTCGATTACTAACTCACGTAGTACGAGCAGTGACGTGCTATCATGAGCACAATGTCGAGTAGTCCATAGTTTTATCATTTACAGTTTTTGAGGCCTACAAGCCACGGATGTATTTGGAACACATATATTATTTTTTGGTTTTTGATGTATGACACTCAAACATTATCAACATATATATGTATGTTACATTCCTGTTTACTATGATACAATGTTTTGTTTTCTCACATATTGCATAAATGATTGTCTAACACATAATTAGCTAATGCATCTGTTAATGTATTCAGATGTCTAGGAATGTGATGATATGTGATATAATCAAAATTTATTTCCAATAGACGAATACGCAAATACATTCTCAACATGTGAGTGTTTCTGATAGAATATTGCCCATTGAGCTGAAGAACAACAAGTTGTGAATCAAGGTTAACAACCATTTCCCAAAGGTCAAGGGTAATGGCTTCTGACAAGAGTTCGATAACTGTGCTATATTCAATAATGTTATTAGTTGTTTGACCCAAACAAATACCTTGAAGATCAATCAACTCACCATTAGGGGTGTAAATAGCCCATGCCGCGGAGGATAGATTTTGGGTACTACGGCAAGCACCATCAGCGAAACTGACGTAAGGAGTTATAGACATCTACAAAGTAGGTGAAGACATCATAAGCAAGAAAGTCACTTGAAAAAACACACCAAACCAAACTGCACAAAAATGAATAACACACTTATGTACAAAAGTAACCATGCGAGATGACTCAGGCATAGTACTTTTTGAGATACATCCCATTACGGGGCTTGTCCAAGGGGTTGCCCTCATAATCAATCAGCTCATAGGCCCCTTTTTGTAACACACGCTTGACAATATAGGGCCCATGCCACATGGGTTCGAATTTACCTGCCCCCAGCTTATCATTAGCTTGGTCATATAGCAGGACCAGATCACCCTAAAAAAAAGCATGAGGAGAGACCGACTGATCAAAATGGGACTTAAACCGCTTTTTCTGTGCTTCAATGACTAAAGTAGTGAGACGACGGGTTTCATCCAGTCATTCTAAATATAGGAGACACTCTTCTTGAGGTGAGGTTTCAGAGAGTAGTTCGATAGCCAATTTGAGTGAGGGAATTTCGCACTCAATTGGTAAGGTTGCTTCCAGACCATAGACAAGATGGAAAGGTGTGAATCTAGTTGCATCTTTAGTCGAGGTTCGATAGGCCCACATAGTGGGAAAAAAGCATGAGATGCCAATTGGATTTGTGCATCCCAATAGTGTGCTAAAGCATAGTGACTAACGCTTTCTTTGTAGCTTCAAGTTGGTCGTTGGCTTGAGGATAATATGGAGTTGAGCCATCGTGACACAAGCCCAACATATAAGTCAGCTCAGCCATTATGTAATCATGAAAATGGGAGCTGTTATCACAAAACCTAACCCTGAAAAGCTGTTGATCAGGTAGACCTTGAGTAAATGTTTCAAACCAACTTTTGGCTGAGTCTTAACCTCCTCAACCTGAGAGGGCTCTCTCACTAAGTTAAATATTTTGATAATGGATTAGATGGTTAACTCTATGAAAACAAATGAAGGAGTGTAAATGGTTGAAACACAGTCAATAAACATCCATTGGGCTATGGGGTCAGAAAATGCCTATTATGACAACAATATTAGTTGAACATGGAAGTCAGGGCATCAAAAGTTCAATATATCAGTTAACACATAGAAACATGTAGGAAACACAATCTACAAATGCATGAAGGAAGTTGGAGCATTGCCAATGACTTCTAAGTATCATAGATTCATACTACTGCAAATAAGGAAATGAGGACAAACATAAAAAAAGCCACCATTGAACACTTTCTGAATCCTGAGAAGTAAAACCAAAGTCTATATTCATAAAAACATAATCTTCTACAATGACACAATGTGAGTGTTTTCTCCAGAAAAATTTCCAACCTTTGGTGCATTACATCTCTTGTCATATATAGAGTTTCTTTACAAGCTTGAATTCCTTCCTCCAACAAGAGGGCAATTCGAATTTCTCTAGACCTAACACCTATTGAACTTTAAACAAACTATTAATTACAACTAACTGTAAACTAACAGTCTTAGAGACCTAATTTGACTAGGAGTTTATTTCCTTATCTATGCTGGAAACAACCTTAGCCATGAAAACAAACTTGTTCTTTGACATCTATCCCTCTTCCTCTTTGGCTTGAATGACGACTTTAAACTTCATGTTGGCCTTTGATTGCTTGTCCTTTAACTGTCCCTAGATACTAGGAAAACTGCCCCTATTTTTTCTGCTTTGGTCTTCAAAGTGGTTCCTCGAATTTTGCTAACCATTTTATCCCTTTTAACAACATGTGATGCCTTGAATTATTCCATAGGTCCTGCTCATATACTCGTGTTAAGACAAAACCCCTTAGAAGCTGGCTGAAGCATGACAACTTTCTGAGCTACGAAATGACTACTGTTTTCGTAGCGCAGAGTTTGGAGATATTAAATGCCTCTCATTCTTTGAATTTTCCTTTGCTTAGTATTCAAAAATCCTAAGGTGGCCCTTTTGTATCTTCTACAACAGAATTCTTTCATAATGGTTCCCCCTTTTCATTTCAAAATTGATTCAAAAAACAAAACTGGCAGCTTCAGCAGTTTCGTAGCGCGCTACGAAACTGCTGTGCATTATATGTCATTTTTAGCAGTTTCGTAGCACGCTACGGAACTGCTATGTGATTCAAGAACACAGTTTTTGTTATTTTTTTGGATTTTTCGATGGCTTAACCACATGATATGAGCCAAATAATCTGACATTATCTATCTAAAATAACCTTCAATCTTCAAAAAGTAAACTTCACATCAAAATTGTCTCAAAATTGCTTCACTTACTGCCTGCTTCATTTATGTTGAGGCTATTCTTCTGGTTCATTCAGTTGAATCTTCAAATCTTCGATCTGTCTTTTCATCATTCGGATTCCAGTTCTTAATTTTTCATTGATCCTTCTGATATATCTTACCTCTTTTATTGCAGGGACTGTCCAAGTGAAATATTGAGCATGATAGCTAACTACTTCAGGTATTGAAGCTTTTTTATCTTCCCACAGAGCCTCCATTCTGTTGAAATTGGCTTCCATAACTGCATGTTTCCTTGCTTTTTTTCTATGTTTGGCAATCTCAAGATTAGCAAGCTTCAATTTCTTCTTAACCTCCTTGAGGCTATACATTCTTCCTTATGAGTGATAATTGTCTTACCTCTGTCATCTTTGTGCAATTGTGATGATGTTTCTGATAGAACCACAGGTTCTTTATGTAATTCTGCTACCTCCCCTGTCTCACTTGCTTCTGGCTATGCCTCTTGTATCCTTCTTGAATTCCTTGTCACAGGTCTTCTTGGCTTGAACACAAACTCTAAGACCTGGTCATCAAATTGAAGCTTTTTGGAAGATTTAACTCTTTTGGTTTTGTTCTTGCTGGCTTCAAGTAGCTCTGCTTGGACCAGAGGAGTCTCTTCTATGTCGATGGCCTGGAGGAGATCGTTCAAACTTCCCTTTGAAGCTGGGCTTTCATCAGCAATCACAATCTTCCCCTTTTCCTTGGCTAATTGACTTCTTGTTACTCTTCTTTGGACAGTTTTATCAACAGAATGCTCTTGTATCACTTCATTGATCTGAACCTTCTTCCTTTGTGACTATTGGGGTGCGTCTTGAACTACTAGTGGTGTCATAGGCTCCTTCACCTACTTTTTGGCTTTCAATTTCACAAATATTCTTGATCTTGTTTCCTCCTGATGGCTTATTGTTGCTGAAGAAATCTCCTTAGCCTTAGAGCTAAGTCCTGTTTCAGTTTTAAAACCTGTCATAAACAAGAAAGCAGACCATTCTCTTCCAATCTTTTGAAGCTCATGTAAAACAATCAACTTGATCAACCCATGATGGAATAAGGAGGTTTCACAAGATTTTTTCTTCAATTGAACCTTATCAAACATTTTTCCTAAGCTACGAAATAGATAAAAAGGTAAATCAAGAGATATCTTTCCAGTGAAATGTAAGAGGAGCTTAAAATGGTAAGAGTACACCTTATGATATCTTCCCTCATAGGTAAAATATCTTTGGATGCATGTCAGCAAGTTGGCATATGAATCCTTTACATAGCTTCTGGGCATTGATTTGGTTAAGTCTGAGCCTATGAATTCTAGCTTCAAAAATTCTTGGCAGGGTGCCATTTCGAATTTAAAGTTCTTGAACCATCTTTCCTGGCCTCTTGGTATCTCGGTGACTGCAGATATGACCTCAGGAGAAATTGGAATTTCTAGCACTCCAACTCTTGAATTCAAACCAGCGAAATTGAAAGCAAAATCTTTGGTTACTTGAACATGACCACCTTGAAGTTTTTCACAGAATCTCCAACAGCCCACCTGTTTGAATGCATGTTCAACCTCTCTTTTTCTCATGAGCACATATAAACCTTCAGGCTCAGCTCTAAGACACCGACCTGATATATGATTTTTCCTTTCTTTAGACATGTCTATGAAATCCCTGCAAGGAAACTTAAAGATAAACCTGCACTGTATTGGTTTGAACACTGCCTCACTTGAACTTGAAACTAAGAACTTCCTTGCTTGAGCTTTCAAAAAGTTCTGATGAGTGTCGTCCTTAAGCTTGCCAATTGTATTCTTATGCATGAAAGGAACACGAGAAAAACCAAGACTAACTCACCTCACCTTACTTTTTTGAAATTTGAAAGAATGTGTACAAGACATCTAATGAATCTAATGATGAGAATGAATGGCTGCATGTGATAAGCATGATTCAAGGACTAACACATGGTGATGAAATATTAATGGATTTTGATGGAAAAGACATCTAGACAAGATCTGGCATGAATCCCCGATTTTGTAGTGCAGCCAGTGCAAATTTTGTGTTTTTCTCTACGAAATCTCCTAGTTATGAATCCTTGTTTTCATAGCGCACATAGTGTATTTTTATGAGTTTGCCCTACGAAAACTCCTAGTTGATTTCATAGCGCATGCCAACTTTAAAACAGTCTTAACACATGACACCTATGAACCAATGTGGGACTAATGATATTTAAAACAAGATTGTTAACCTTATTTAACAATGGGAACAAGACTCTATCCTATGTTTTAGACTCATTAAACAAAACAATAAAAATGACTTGACCAAGACTGACTTACAACTTTGAAACCATACAAGTTGTCCAGTTTTTTTTTTTATAGTGATAACAGGAGCCATGGTTAGTGATAATGGCTTGAGGCACTCCAAACTTGGAAATAACATGATTGAATAGAAATTTCATTGTCATTTTATCGTCAGCTAAATATGGAGGCATCACTTCAGCCCATTTGGTGAAGTAATCCACAGCAATGATAATATAATCATGCCCCCTGACCAAACGACGGTTACAGGTCATAAAATCAATGCCCCATTTGACAAAGGGATAAACAGTAATAACGGGGTGAAGGAGAGTGGGTGGGAGGCGCATTGTTCACTGATAAATCTGGCACTCATGGCATTTGCGAACAGTAAGGATGAAATCCTTAAAGATGGAAGGCCAGAAGTAACCAACATGGAGGATCTTTTGAGCAGTGGCACGGCCAGACAGATGACCACCACATGCACTAGAATGGTAGTCATTTAAGACTCTTTTAGCCTCATCGAGAGTTAAACATTGGTTAAGAATAGAACCAACACCAACATGATATAAAGTATCCCCAATGATGTGATAAGGTTGGGATTAATGCCGAATACGTCGATGATCATCCTTGGACAACATAGACTGGAAAGTAGAAATTTGGAGATACACGATGATATCACCATACCAAGGGTCGAGAGTGCTAATTAGAAAGAGAGTCTCATCGGGGATCTACTCATCAACACTAGTAGGAAGAGAAGCAGAGGGAAGAGATCAAACCAACTCAACAAATACAAGTGATTTCTTGGATTTCGCAGTAGTAATGAACACCAAATCAAATTCCTAGAGGATGACAATCCATTTGGAATATTTTCCCCCAAGAAACTGAGGAGTCAGAATGTAAGTCATGGGTTACAGTTGTTGTGCGAAGGAGAATACAATGTCGAAAACGCTAAACAACCTGAACAGCAGCCAAAACCAACTTCTCGACATGAACATAATGGGTCTCAATATAGAGGAGATTTCGATTGAGGTAATAAATGACATGTTCATGACCTTTGTCATCGTCTTGCACCAACACCATGGCAATAATGCTAGACGTTGCAACTAGATAGAGGAAATAATCGCGATGATAGTTCAAAGCATGCAACAAAGGAGCATTAATGAAGAAAACCTTCAAGTCATCAAAGGAAATTTGGGCAGACGTATCCCAAATGAATGGAGTTACTTGCTTAAGCGATCGGGTGAACCCTGAAGCTTGCTTAGCGTAGTTAGACACAAAATGACGAAGGAAATTCGCTTTCCCTTCCAGACTCTATAATTGATGCAACGAAGAGGAATGAGGTAAATTAACAATAGCCTTGGCTTTTAGAGGATTAAGATGAATTCCATCTTTCGAAACAATAAAACCGAGGATTCATCTGGATTCGACACAGAAGACACACTTATGCGGATTCAGCTGAATGTTATAGTGTCTACAACGAAGAAATATTTGTCAAAGATGATTGGGATGGTCATGGTGCTTACGTGAATGAGTAGGAAGATCATCCAAATAATGTTGAACAATGTTTTTAATGTCATGGAAAGCATAGGAAAACACTCTTTGAAAAGTAGCCCCAATATTCTTAAGGCCAAAAGGGAGCTTTCTATATGCAAAAGTCCCCCACAAACAGATAAAGGCAGTCTTATCTTGATTGTCCAATGCAATGTTTATCCGGCTATAACCAGAAAAACTGTCCATAAAGGAAAAAATCTCACTCCCAGCACATTCATCGATGATCTGGTCTATAAAAGGAGTGGGATAATTATCCTTTGGAGAGGCACAATTAAGGTCACGGTAATCAAAACAGACCCGAATGGTGCCCTACTTCTTATTTACGTTATGATATTGGACACCCAATCTATCAGAGGGATAGGATAAATAAATCCATCTTTAGGAAGTTTTTCAACATCCCCTTTAATGGTGGCTGCTTTTCTAGGGTGCACTGGACGAAGTCGTTGATGAACAGGCTTTGTGTTAGGATAAGTCAGAATTTCATGCATGACTATATGTGGGTCAATGTCAGGAATTTCTTCATACATCCATGCAAAAAAATCTTGAAACTCTTGAAAAGGATGAGTATAGAGCTTGTTCTCATCAAGAGATCAAGTCACCCCAATATGAACGTTTTCAACGATACCCGGTTTAACAGAAATGCCAATAAGCATCATTTGGGTAATATTACCCATGTTCCCTTCTGACCAAATTTCATGGTCATGATAGGCGTTTGAAGTGGCTGGTTCGGGAAATGAGAAGAGAACTTCTCAAGATAGGTAGACATGACTGTTAGGCCAGTTTAAGAATAAGGAACGATGATAAGTATCATTCCACGGGTCTTCCTCCTGAGACATAATTTCCAAGATAATTTCGTTAGAATGAAAAGTCTCGGTTAAGGGATTAGGAGAATCTAAAGAACCAAGCCACGTGGATTGATAATACACGTCAAGAGACATACTCGAATCAGTATGATCAGTAGGTACCGAAGCTGAAGCCGAAATAATCTCCACATAATTGAACTCGGTAGGCCTTAACGGCATGACATCACCCCACGTATGAAAAATATCAGGAGAGGGAATGACCCAAGGATCGGACTTAACCAAGATCATGTTGACTAAGGAAACCTGTAGAGGTGAGAGAGGAAAAATACCCATCAAGGTGGGGTCTTTAAAAAGTCCAGCCCCCACACTCTCATAAGGAGCATCAGTATGCTTCACGTAAGGAACATTGCCATCCGAGGAAGAAGAGGAAAAGAAAGACAATTGGTCGACCATGAAAATCTTCCCTTGATGAGGAAAATGGAGCACACAGAATAGAGAAGAGGCTACAACATGCATAGCATGGGTCCAACTCCGTCCAAGTAGAAGATTATAGTTAATATTTGCATCCACAATTTCTACTTCGACATTGACTATCTTGCCTTCCAAAGTAATGGAAAGATTAGGAAGGACATCGAATGGTCGAGAATCACGTTCATCAAAGGCTTCCAATGTGTTAGGTGATTTGTTCAAGGTAGGAGAACTAATTTCCTCCAAACAAGAGATAGACATGATGTAGTTGGAAGCACCTTCATCAGTGACAGTCTTTTGAATTTTCTTCTCATTAATGATCACCTAAATGAGAAAGGAAATTTGATGAGGTAAGCGTGGAACATGGTTTACCATATCAAAACAAATGAGATTGGAACCAGATGGATCAATACCTCCAATAGCTGACACAATTCTTTTCGCTAAGAAAGACAACTTTGAGGACCTCGAGAGCAGACATAGTTGATGGCGCTTGAGCCAAATCCTCAACAATGTTATAATGTTGAGCAGCTCAAGAATTTGGATTATACAAGGACTTTCGCAGCACACCCCAAGAGGATGGTCGGATAGTGGAATCAGGGTTAGGTCACTCTATATGGAGAGGACTAGAGGTAGATGGGATAGAGGAGGAAGGGGTACCTTCTTTCTCTTTCCCTGCTGTCAGATTAGGTGTTTGATAATCTTTCGATCTGGTAGCCACATTTATAGGCGTATTCATCATAAACACTTGGGAACCTGTGGAGGCAGAAGACTGAGGTTGGTATACCATTTGGGTCTGATGGGACAGAAAGGGCTCTTTTAAGATAGTCGGGGTCCCTTTGAGCAAGCGACTAACTTCAGATCATCAGGGACAATATTTAGTATAGTGATCCTCCTCACAGATGAGGCATGGATACTTGGGATTTCTTTGAGAAGCATCGCCAGCAGATGACTTAGGAGGGACCTATTTCGGGGCATTGATTTTGGCCTTGCCTTTGCCCTTCTTTTTACCTTTAGAGGATTTTTCCGTTGTGGTAGAATGTACAGTGTGAACCTTAAAGGTTTTACCAGGACCAAGTGAATTTTGAAAGGGATTATTGGAACTAGTGTTTGAGACCGCCTTCTACTTGGAAGAAGATTTCGCGGGGGTCTGAGACACAGAACCAATCACTCCATCAATATGTGGGGTAGCCAGAGACTTCGATGTTGTTAGATCTGATGATGGTCTTGAGTGTCGGGTAACATATCATATAGCATCCCATATTGCGAGTAGACAAGGTTTAAATACTGGGCACGAGTGATGGCTTGCTCCTCAGTAACACACTCACCCATAGCTATGTCCTCAACAATTTTTCTGATGAATGATTTGGTGAACCATTCTATCAACAACTAATCAACAATTTCAAACTTGATTACGCGATGCTGACGCCTCCATTCATGGATGTGATCAGAGATATGGGTTGCAATGTCTTGCTTAAGTGATGTAAGTATATTTGTGCCAGTTTCATAGTGAACTGACAACTAGAAATGAGTAAGGAAATCCATAGAAAGAGTGTTGAATTCATTGTAGGTACCTCAAGGCAATTTGATGTACCACTTCACTGCGACATCTATGAGAGTTCGATGAAAAATTTGGAGACGAATAGAATCATTAACAAATGAATTGGAGGAGCACTAGAGGTTCACATGGGCTTATGGATCCTCCTTCACTTTTCGCTCAAACTTCTAACAATTGCTTGGAATCTTGGATGGAATTGGAGGCCAGTATGGTGAATGATGAATGGGATCATTTGTAAGTCTAGAAACATCTGGCAGGTCCAATGTGGCTAAGAATGGATATTGCATATTAGAAGGCATTTGGGGCCTCTGAGTAGGCCCGGGCTGTAGAATCCATCCTTGTTGGTAAGGATTTTACCTCCATAGTGGAGGATTTTGTCCATATGACATCTGATTTTGTCCCCACTGTAGGTTACCTTGCTTGTAGGGTGGATTTTCCCCTGGGTAGCCTTGATACTGTCTTGCCATAGGCTGCTGATAAGCAACATATAGGTTAAGAGGTTGTTCAGCTTGCTGACCTTGGACATACGGATTTTTCACCTGTTGCCCCTAGACGTAAGGGTTTTGAACCTTCTACCCTTGGACATAAGGATTTTGAGCCTGTTGCTGCAGGACTTGCCCTTGAACTTGCAAAGGTTGACCTTGCTGATAGGAACACAAGGGTTGATGTTTGCCCAGGATGACCTTGTTGTTGCAAAGTTTGGGTTTGCTATTGTAAAGTTTGTACTTGTGGCTGCAGAGGTTGGCCTTACGACGACATAGGTTGGGAGGATTAGTGAACAAACTGCATCTGCGGCTGCAAAGTTTGCTGCGACTGTTGCAAGGGTTTCCCTGTGGTTGTTGCAGTTTTCCTTGTTGTTGCACTACCTTCCCTTATTGCTGTAAGGATGGCCCTTACTGCAGCGAAGGTTGACCCTGCTGCTGCAAGGGTACCTGGACAATTCCTAGGGTGACACCCTGAGGGTACTAAAATTTCTCGAATTGGATCTAGCCATATCCACCAAGCATAGCGGATGGACCAGGCTGAACATAGGGCCCAGCTTGAGGGATGTAAGGCAGATTTACCATCACTTGTGAACCATATGGAACATAAGGAGGTTGGAATGGAACCTAAGCCACATATGGCTATTGGTACTGGATGTTACTTGACCCAGATGGACCAGCAGGGTTTGGTTGTTGGTATTGGACATTACTTGATCCAAAAGGACCAGCAGGGTTCAGAATAGCACCGTAAGAGGGTTGATTCATTCCAACCATGTGATTTTGTGAGCCACTCACATTGGTTGCACCAGACATCATAGAGATATTCAGATCTTTCCCCCTAGGTGGTGGCATAGCCTGTCCACTTACTGGAGGGTTCGAAGAACTTACAAAGACTTGACTTGAGATTGTCAGTTGAACCGAAAGAGTCAGTTGAAACGGCGAAACGAGTAGATTCAGAATGGTGGGTTTCACTGGAACCAAAGTGACTGCAATTTGCACAATCGGTCAAGAGGTCGGGTTCTAAATGAATGGACCTAAGGCAGGCATGGCACCAGAAGAACAGATAGGGTTGTGGTATAACTATGAGGCACTAGGAGTTCCCCAAAACCAACTGGGCTAGAGAAGTATAACCATGTGGTAATAAAGGCTCGCTATACCTAGGGTATACGCTAGTCATAATGCTTCTCATATCAGGGAAACCTTTTGGAGGGAACGGATATCACTACTCATCAACTATGTGAGGAAATGTGTGTAGTAGAAACCTCCAAGTGACCGGGAGAGGAGACTCGAATCTCGCCTTCTAATTCCATGGGTGGAAACAAACGATGAAGGACAACCAAAGATGTTTGAGGAGACACTTCTAAAGGAGAAACAAGTCGATTGTATGGAGTGTATGAACGCTGTGGTGATATCACAACAGGATCAAACGAATGATTCATAGGGTAAGCAACTAGTCCTTGTTGACCTTCAGGAGTCATCGGACTCTCAGGAGTCTAGATAGGATTATTTGGAGATTCTGGGCCAGATTCGTAAGGTGACCCAGTATCTGATGGAGGAGGATGAGATGAAAAAGGTTGAATACTCAGAACAATTCCAAGTTCAACACCTTGATCCTCGAGTGATTGCGAGAGTTTAGGGAGAGGCTCCTCAGATGATCTTTCAGATGGAGGAGTGGAAGAGGAATTAGGTGAACCTGATGGTTCTGCCACGATGACTTTGTCTCAAACAACAAGAGAAGAGAGATTAATTTCAGGGCTTGTTTAAAATATATTAAAGATAAACTCACGATCTGGTCCAGAATAAGACTATCAAGTGTGTGATGTGATTGTGGGCAAAAAAAAAAATTAAGACGCTAAAATAGATTGATTCCTTTTCATGTTTTAAAAGTCAAGAAAAAGGAAATGATGACTTTAGTCACTTTCGGTTTGAATGAGCTCGAAAGGACAAGTGCTCGATGATCTTTTAAATTTAAACAGACAAAAAGACCAAAATGACTTCTTAGGATAATCCAGGCAAAAGGATTACCAGGTAACCATGAACTGTAGAATACCTCCCGGTGAATCGAGAAGTATGGGCATGAAATCTCCCCGAATGTTGTGTTCGGTGTATCACATTTACAAGACGGCAAACTCGGCTTCCTATGGATAAAGGATTGCAAACCTAGTGGGGTCTCCCTTATATACGTGTGACGGTATAGGGAGCACAAGTATGTACTAGAATTTTCTAGTACCGAAGGGAATAACAGTTGCTAGGTTTAAAGATGTCGGAACATGTCTCTAGCCTAGACCTCTAAATGTGAGCATCTAGTTTCAAATGCGCCTTAGGTTAATTGAATACATTTTAAAGGTTTATCTTGAAATTAAGTCTCCATTTTCAAGCCCTATCAGTGTCACTTGAAAAACTCCTATATTCAACTATATGAGATAAAACCCTTTCAATTCGATGAATGTTGACACTAATTGAGAGTAGAGAAAACAACCAATGCAACAAACAAGCAACTGAAATCAAGATGACACTTCCCTACTTCACTTTTCAAAACAAAATAATGAAAATTATTTTCACTTCCTATCCTTCCTATCAAATGCACTTCAACTAGTCCTTTCAATAGTAAAAGAAGTTCATTTCATTTCAAATGCTCATGATGATGCAATTCTAGCTTTCAATGATGCTACTTAATGCAACATATCAATTTAACAAACTAGAATGATGTATTTTTTCAATGGAATGATAAAATGAATCTTTCAAATAAACACTTAAATGAAAAATTTTGAAACAACTTACACGAATCATATACCAAGCAAGATAAGAAGAACTCCTCTCAACCCAAGTATGAAAAGACTCAATCGAAACAAAACAAGCAATGTAATCTATGCTCGAAAAGAGACGTTCAATCAAGAGAAGAGAAAACAAAACTTTTTACTTGTTCAATTGAAAACAAAGCAATACAAGGACTAAAACATGAAATGCATGGGGCAGCGAACCAACAACTTCACTTGATGAGCATCCAAATGGCTGAATGGGCGATGACCTGGATTTCCAAGGGACACAAACCATCCAATACTAAAAAAATCAAGTAAGGAAAACTCAAACCAATCAAGAAAAAAAATTAAGATAATGAAGCTTTCTAGCCAGGGAGAATACAAGAAAACAAGCCAAGAAATAGAACTTATGAGGACAAGACACATTGGCAATGATTGAGGAGAAACCATGATTTTAACCTCCATGAATTGGTGCAATTGCCTAACTAACAAAAAGCACCACAAGGGGGTAAACCATGACTGTTTAAGAGTAAATCGCACTGGTCAGCGTGACTGTCAAAAAATAAACAACACTGGTCAAGGATTTCCAGGGAAAAATAAAAAAATTCAGAAAGAAAAACCAGACCTGTCACTCTAAATTCAAGAATCCAGGCAGCAGACAGTGTAAAGCATAGAAAACCAAAAAGAAATACTGATAAAGTCAACAAAAATCATGAAATGTAAACAATCCAAATAGAGAGATGGCTCTCCAGTATGGTTTCCAATTCGTGGAGTAGGTAAATCTCCTCTGTGGACAGAGGCGACCCCTCTAGCTCAAGAGTGGGTCTAACCGCAAACAAGACAATCTAATGCAAATTTCCTCAGATTAGAAACGAATAAGAGGGCCTACCCCTTATAGTGCTAATCCACTTGATGTTGATTTTGCCTCCTTTCTCCAGCTTCCTTTCATTCCTTTCGTTCAAATACCTGAAACAAACATGCAAGAGACAACAAAAAACATGATAGCATAAAATCGAATTCAATCTACTTAAAAGCTCAAGGATTTTTAAGCTCTAAAATGCAATATTACATGCGATATAGGAAATAAACCATTAGTTGTATTAATAAAACTTCAAAGAGAAATACTATCAGAGCCTTGACGTTGCAAGTTCCCTTTGGCATGTCCGGGTTCCAACACCACTATAAGCATCTCATGATTCACCCTCAACACAATCGAATTTCAAGGCCTCTTTCATTTTTCTCCAAACCAAACACTACAAGCTTATTCTCCCTTCACACATAAACTAGAAGGCTAAGGTTCTCAATATGGCTCTCAAGATTTGTAGATTATTTCAGCCCTTTCATTAGCTAGTTGAGGGTGTGAAATGGGGAGTTTATATATCTTTGATGGAGGGGAAATGGATCCTCTTATGGTTGGAGAGGCCTTATCCCTTTTCTTTTGTTCCATTTTAATAGGGGAAAGGAGCCCAAATAGTCTCTCTCATCTCTATCTTGCTCAACCATTTACCAAACTTCCATTCACGAAGCTTCTAGACCTGGAAGCTTCGACTCCATTTTTAAAAACTTTCCAAAAGAGGGTCGGTGCGGGGATGAATGGATCACTTGCGTTGTTCGATGCTAGTCCTAGTTTTAAACCCTACAAATCATCGCAGGGAAGGAACTGAGCTTGAAGGAAGACTCTTGGGAAATGATGTAAGAGGGCAATGTTATGCAGATGAAGAGGGATGTAGGGACATGTTCTTCATGGCAGGAAAGCATATGAGGGTTAATGTAGAGGTCCTCAAGGATCAAGGAACGGGGAGTACAGGGACTGTGAGAAAATGTTGTGTAACATATCTAGAAAGGAATCAACTCAATATTTCCTTTTCTCATCCTTCTGCATTGTCTATTTCCTCTTCATCGGGTTTCAAAATTGTTAATTTAATCGTAGATTCTAGGAAGATACCTTTACCCAATAAAATTAATCTCTATAGGTAGATAGGAGAATTAATTTATAATGATTTAATTAAAACCTTTTCAACCCCCAAAAAAGCAGAAGACATGTTGGAGAAGGTTATTGGTCAGTTCAAATTGGAAAAGGAAAATTCAAGGGAATTGACAACTCAAAATGAGGAGTTGAAAAAGTTGGTTGTTAAAATTGGGGTCAACCTTGAAGATAAGAGTGTAGTTCAGAAATTGTTGCAGGGCAAGGAGGCAGAGATCCATATTCTCAAGAAGAAATTGAAATTACCTTATGTAGAACATCCAATGGCTACAGAGGTAGCACAAGTTGAAAAAGAGAAAGAAGTGTTGACTAATGAATTATTACAGAGAAACAAAGAAGTGGCTAAGTTAAAATAAATGAATGTTGTCTTGTAGTAAATAATTGACTCACATGTTTGTACAATTCTACTGCAAGCAGATTCCAAAGGCCTGGCTAGAAAACTAACTCGAGTCATGACTGAATTGAAAATTGCTGAAAATGAAATGGAGAAGAATCAGAATGATTTTGATTATGCAATGAAGGTCATCAAAGCCATTGAACATGAATTATTCATGGAAAAAGAGACTATTGAAAAATACAGAAATGACTACCAACTTGCCTACCAGGAAATCAAAGAGCTAAAACAAAAGGTAAAAAGGAACATGTCCTTCATTCAAGCAAGGGAAATCTTGTGGAATGATATTATAAATACATGAAAAATATTTGGGGATTATTGCTTATTGATGAAGAAGAAAATATTATTGTTAGATATTTAGAGGGTATAATCATGGCTGCTAAACAGAAATTACAACAAAGAGCTCAATTTTCTAAGAAGATGATTGATTTTCTGAATTCTAAGTCTGCACAGGAGTTAAGAGATGCTGGAATTGAAGATAGGACTGAGTATGTGATGGAAATCAATAAAGCAACAATGAGGAATTTATGTAGAAAAATGGTTGAGAAGAAGCTCAAAGAAGTAAAGGAGTCTGTAATGAAGTTTAATGCTGCTTTTGATAAAAGAACCAGGGCAAGTTTACCATCATGTTGGGATCAACAAGGGAACTTACTGCCTTGGGAGACTTATGAGACATTGCTTGTAGAAGACAAAAGAAAAATTGGTTATGCACATGAAAAGACAATAGTCTTAAAGGGTCTAATATTGTTAATTATTTATGCAAAGACTTTTATCTTTTTTGGATTATGAGGACACTGTTTGTTGAGAAGCCAACATACAACAAAATTACTGAATTTAGGATAGTTCATGTGAAGTTCATGAATAGTTCAAATGAAAAATTGGATATGTGAAGAAAGTACAGAGAATGGATGGCATCCCAAGAAGCTGATGCAACGTGACCTTCTTCTATTCCTGAGTTACAAATCATCCATTGACAAAGATGTTTTCAGAAACAAATTTTTATAATGTTTTAGTACAAATATTTCATATTAATGTAATTTTCATCTCCTAAATGTAATATTCAAATAAGGAGACAGTTGGTCCTAATGTAGTTTATAAGGTTGATACTTTTGTAATTGTCCTTTTGAAATGTTGTATGAAAAATACTTTCTAAGGCATTTGAAGGGTTTTAAAATTTTGGACCTCAGAGGTAAATACAGTTTTGTACTTTCACTTTTCATGTGTTGATGAATAAAGTTTTCAGAATGATTCCAGAATTTGTTGGGTATGATAAGTTTTTCCTGTTTCATCTATGTTTATTCTTCTTCTTAGAAAAGGGTAATGAAGCTATTGGGCTTTGATTTTACAGTCTTGTGAATTTGAGTTTATGTGAATTAAATTTAAAAACCCTTAATTATGTGCTCCTATTTTCTAAATTTCATTGCATGCTAATCATTTTTCCTCTAAAGTTGAAGATAAAAGATTATGTGTTAGGAAGCCTGTTATCTAAAACTTTCCAACATCACTTCTTTTTGTTATTTCTTCATTTGTATTCAACAACATAAGGCCATTTTGGAAACTTTATTTCACATATGGAAAGTTAAAGGGTTTTAATCAAATTTCTTGGGTTTTATGAAATGACGGGACAATCAATTAATCCTTTTACACTTTAGAATAAATGTCTTGGGCACTAAACTCCTTTCAGTCAGATATTGTCAACCAAGGTACAACATTTTTTGGTGCCATTGCCAGGGATTGAAGATTTGAAATTATTATTCCCTGGGTTTTTACTTAAAAATCATTTCTTTGGTTGGTGGGCAAAGAAAGTGATTAGGTTGAGTATCTCACCAAGACAATAGTCCTGCCTCCTAAAAGACTACATAAGAGGTCTGATACCTCACAACAAAAAACTCCTTCTCTTTCAAACCTAAAGAAGTTAGTTTCTTGGAGAGTTTGGAAACCTAAATCACTCGTTACCTTAAACCCCGCTCTCTCTGCTCCTGGTACCAGTTCTGGTCAATAGTTGTTTCGTGTTAAGTCAGAAAAAAATTGTTAAAAACTTTTATTTTGTTAAAGTGGATTCTTTATTCTATCAAACAATTTTTCTTGAACCAAATTTTGAGGAAAAATCTTTTGAGTCAGTTTCATTCTCTTTTCTTGAATTTCAAGAAGTTAAAACTGTTAAGACTTTAGTTTCCCATAAATTTATTTCTATTATTGTTGAACCAATTCCTATTTCTTCTATTCCACCTCAGTCATTTATTTTCCAAGCAGCAAGCCCCTGTGTTTCTCTTCCAAATCCAAATATGGTTATCCCAGCTTTCCTGTTGAACAGATATGCACCTTTGAATCTAGCTCAGGCAATGAATGCAATGCCACAATACTATTTGAAGTTGTTGCCTAAATTTACAGGGGAGGATGAGATAACAATGGAGAAGCATATTGCTTCATTCTGTGCATTTTCTCAGAACTTGAATGTTGAATTTTTAGATGTTGTTACGAGAATATTTGTTCAGTCATTAGATGGGGAGGCACGGAAGTGGTTTAAAACTCTTCCTGCCAATTTTATTAATACTTGGGAAGAGTTAGAAAATGTTTTAACACAAAGATGGGATGAAAAGAAATATCATGGATACTTCTTACCTGAATTGAATGCTATAAAGAGGAAATCTGAAGAAGCAATTAATGATTTCATTAATAGGTTCAATAAATTTTATAATAGTTTGCCTAAAGAAATTAAGCCACCTCCCGTAGGATCAAAATTAGTGTTTGCAGGAGCATTTGACTCTGATTTTGGTTTCACTCTAAGGGAGAGGAGATCTCCTACTATGGACCAAATACAGACTGATGCACTTGAGATCGAAGCAAATTTGTTTGCTGCAGAAAAAAAATAAGCCAAAAGAACCATAGCAAGATAAAGTAAAAGTAAAAGAAGAAGAAACAAAGGTTTCCACTCAGCCAAAAGATTCTCAAGAGCAAAAACTAGATGAAATGACCAAATTCATTAAAAATATGTCTAACAAATTGGTGAATATGGAATTGGAGAATATGAATGCTCCAATTCCAACAGGTCCAAAATAGAAATTTCAACCCTCAGTTTAGGAGATAGCCATTGCAAATTATGCAAAGAGAGAAAAAGGATCAAGATAAAATACAAACACCTCTATGCATTCAGGTTGGAGCTGCAAAAGCAGTGGAGGAATCTCACAAAGAACAAGATAGTCATATTTCTATTTTGTATGGGGATGAAGAGGATATGATTAGAAGTGAAGATTTGTGTTCTGAATTTCTAGTTTCTTTAGATGAAGATGAACTTGAATATTATTGTCAAAGATTCACATATTTCATGTAGGAAGAATTACAAAATAAGTATGACCTTAGATCAAGGAAAAGGTCGAAGGTACATGATGGTGAAGAAGAACAAAAAGATCAAATTCTTCAACACATGGTGAATCCACAACAACCTCCAAAGCAACTTGATCGAGGAAAACAACAGGTTAGCTTAGATCCAAAGGTTACATTTCAGCAGGGTGAAAGTTCAAAAGAAAAACTAGACACATAGGTATTGATTAAATATATTCAACCTCCTATGGATAGTTTTCATGAGGTTTCAAAACAAAATGTGACTGAAGAAGAGAAAGAGAAAGTGATTAAATAGGGCCATTCTTTTAAATTGATAACAGAATTAGAGCAACTCAAAGTTTCAATTCCTTTAACTAAGTTTATTAAAACTCACCATATAAGAAACAAGTCTCTGATTTTATAAATCTTTCACGGGATAATCATGCAACAGACATAGTTAATTTGCAGGAAGATAGACTAGTGGTAATGTTCAGCCCGCATGTATAAGAATTTTATTCTTCCGCTCCTCATTTCTACATTTCTTTATTGGTGCATACTTTTATTCCTCATAAGTCTATGTTTGATTCTAGAGCCTCTCACAATTTAGTGCCTCTTTCAGTTATGAAACAATTAAACTTGCAAATTACTAAGCCTTATAAGGATATGTATTCATTTGATTCTAAAAAGATTAAGTGTGTGGTATTTATTAAGGACTTGGTGGTTTCTCTCGCTCAAATTCCATCCAAAATCTTTGTAATGGGTGTAGTGGTTGCATACATCCCAGCACATTTTGGAATGCTCTTATCTAGATCCTGGGGAGCCAAATTGGGAGGAGTGTTGAAGTTAGATTTTACATATGCCATAATCCCTGTTTTTGGTGGTGAGGAAAGGAGATTATACAAGGAGACCAAGTTTGTTAAAACAATTACAAAGGAGGGTTCTAGTAATTCTCCTATTTACAGTCAGGAACAGGATGACTTTTCCTGTTTTATGTTACAAGAGAGAAGAAATTGTTGAAGACACTAAGATGTAGCCCCCTTCAGCAATTGAAAGTAAGGAGTTGGTAGTTAGTGGAGTCTGGAAGATATATTTTGATGGTTATTATTCAAGAGATGATAGTGGAGTAGGGGTTATTTTGGTTTCCCCAAAATGAAATTTCATTCCCGTCTCTTATATGTTAGAATTTGACTTTACAAATAATATTACCGAGTATGAAGCTTTAATTCTTGGTTTGAAAAATACTAGACATTTAGAATACAGTGCATTTCTGTTTATGGAGATTCAGAATTAGTAGTTAAATAGATCAAGAATAAATGTTAAGAAAATCATCCAACATTGAAGACTTACAGAAATGAAGTCTGGGATCTGGTAGACAATTTCTTTGTTGATTTCAATATACAATATGTACCTAGAGATGCAAATAGATTAACTGATTATTTAATAGTTGTGACTAATAATTTCAAGCCTCCCTTGAATCCCAGGTTAAGATATGAAGTTGAAGTCAAACACAAGCCATCTATTCTAGATAATATTAAACATTTCCAAGTGATTGAAGATGAAGAGCAGATCAAAGATTTATGGAAATGATTGGTGAGTTTACCAATTTGGAGACTAATCAAGAAGAAGAAGTTGAAGGATAACATACAAATGGATTGTATTTTAAGGATTTTATAGGAAATCAAAAGATATTATAGGTCATAGCTAACATGATACCAAAAGGCTTAGTACCTTTGGAGAGATTGTTAAATTCCAATGATTCTGTAGTCAGTCCAAAGAAAATAGACTTGGAAGAAGACCTTGAAGAGTGTAGTCTGGGAACACAACAACAACCAAATATGGTGAGGTTGGCTAAGGATGTTCCAGAGAATTTTAAACAGAGGTATGTAAATATTTTTAAGAATTTTGTTGATATATTTTCCTAGTCATATGAAGATCTAAAAACATATGACACTAGTATTATTCAGCACAAGGTTCCTCTAAAACCAAGGGTAGAATCTTATAAGTAAAAATGAAGGCAAATAAAATCCTTATTGCTCCCATTAATAGAGAAGGATGTAAAGAAGCTACTACAAGAAAAAATAATCATTCCTCTTAGATATTCAAATTGGGTAGATAATTTAGTTCCTTGAGAAAGAAAAATGGAGAAATCATGTTGTGCATTGATTTTAGGAATTTGAATAGGGCATCTTTAAAAGACAATTATCCCCTTCCTAAAATGGACCATATTCTACAGAAAGTAATAGAATGAGAAAGGATATCTATGATCTATGGTTTCTCTTGTTATAACCAAATTTTAGTAGACTGGGCAGATCAAAAGTGTTGAAATGTGGCAAGAAGAATATTCCAATTTTAACTTGTCCTTGAATTAAAATCGAATTTAGTCTCACCAGTTGCTTGGAAATAATTAATTAATTCGTTATGGATTAATTAGTTGGATAAATTCAAGTTATAAGTCTTTCTAAATTCATGCAAGAGTTATCCCTTAAATTAAGGAGATAAGCCTTAAATTAAAGAGATAAGATTGAGTTATATTTGAGTTGTAATTAGTTAACTCAGTTTAATGAGTTAAGTCCTGTTAAATTAGTTCCAAACTATTTGAGGAACTAATTGTGAGTTATCAGTTAGTTGATGCATGCATGCACTCAACCTGTGTACTCCAGATAACTCAAGATTCCCTCATCAGTAACTCTTGCATGTCTGTTCTAAGAAAGACCCAGTTGAACCAAATGTCAAGGGCAATGTACTATGAGTTGCATGTGTTTTCCTATAAAGAAAATTCATGCATGTAGAAGGAAAGGTTCCTTGAGGATTGTGCAGTTCTGACAGGGTGTGAGATTAGTGCGTGAGATCAGTGTGTGAGATCAATTTTCCACTTGGTTGGAGAAGATCATCCCAGAGGAATAGTGCAAGGAAATAGGAGCTTGGAGGGAAAAGAGGAAGGCTTGTGAGAAGCCACGATAGCCTATGAGAATCTGTAAGGATTGTACTGAGAGTTGGCTAGCTGTGAGAGCTAAGGCTTCATATAATTCCTATGTATTTCCACCTTGTATGATAATACAGATAGTGCGGTTTTTAGCTAAGGATTTCCCCAAAGTATTTTCTTGTGTATTGTGCATTGATTCATCTTCTTCTGGTTATATTGTTCAGCTTGATCTTTAAGCTTCCACAAATTGATAGTAGAAGTAGGTTATAGTATTTTTCTTTGGTATATTGCATTATTAGGTTAATCTATAGTCAAATTTTCTACATGATTTTAGTGCGATATTTGTAGAGAATTTGCAGAATTTCTACATGGTATTGGAGCTGTGAAAAATATACGGAGAAGAGAATTCGAAGTTTGACGTTCGGGGTTGCAGGTGAAAAATAAAATTATTATCATACTTCAAGGTTGGCCAATGGCGTTCAATGGCTTGAGACTCAAGTATGCCTTGGAAGGTAGCTTGAATTACATAGCATGGAAAGATCGCATGGAGGTTGTATTAGAAGACAATGGCTTGAAGGAATTCATTAATCAAGAAATCTAAAAGCTAGCTTCAACTAATGCACAAGAGTTGGCTAAGTGGAAGAAGTGTGTGGCGAAGGCGAGACAGATCATCCTTGAGGGAGTTCGAGACCATATTGTCTCAAGTCTCCATGGGAAGGATACTCCATTTTCAATGTGGAAGACATTGAAGGACCTCTACTAGAACAGTAGTGACCAAAGGAAATTGGCACTCAAGGATAGGCTTCGAAGAATCTAGATGGAGAAGGGCAATATTATTTCCACATATCTGAACAAGATCACCACCTGCAGAGATGAGCTTAGCAGTGTGGGAATAACTACTACCGATGATGATATGGTGAGCCTCACTCTCCTTGGCCTTCCAAAGAGCTGGAATAGCTACCAGGACTCTTTGAATGGAAGGGAGAAACTACCGGATTGGGAATGATTGTGGTCAGATCTCATGCAGGAGGAGATCAGGAGGAGCACACGAGATGGTTCTTCATCCAAGAATGATGATGAAGAAAATCTCGCCTTATCAAGTAAGGCAAGGAAAGGGAAGGGGAAGGCTTCCCATTCCAAATCGAATTCTTCTCATGGAGAGAAGAAGGTTGACAAGTCTAAAGTGAGATTCTTTAATTGTCATGAGATGGGATATTATGCGACTATTGCCCATGGAATAAGTCCAAGGTGGGATCCTCGAAAGGATCGGAAGGTAAGGCATTATCCTGTGAGTTCGAAATGGACATTACCCTCATTGCATACATGGTGTCATCGATGATGGGTTATGTTTGGTATCTTGACAGTGGAGCCTCATTCCACATGACCGGTGATAAAAATTTATTCAGTGCCTTGTAGGATAAAGACCTCAAGATGCACATAGAGATGAGTCACGATGGAAGGTATAGTGTTTCATGAGTGGGCACATTTGCTTTTTAGAGGGAGCATGGAGCTCCTCTCACCTTGATAGATGTGATGTATGTGCCTAGACTAAAGAAGAACTTGGTATCGGTCACGATGTTGGAGGAAAAAGGTTATGATGTTGTCATAAGTAAATGAAAGGCGTTCATAAGACACATAGCCACGGGTCAAACCAAGAGGATAGGGAATCGGGTGAATAATCTCTATAAACCAGAGGTAGATGATTGTGCATCATTGAGTATGAAAGTAGAATTGGTGCAAAGCCAAGACATTGGCGAGTTGTGGCACAAGTGGTTGGGCCATTTGAATCATGGGGCTTTGAAGATAATGCAGCAGATATCTACAGGACTTCCCAAAGGTAAACTTGAGCAAGTTGACACATGCAAAGGTTGTACCTTGGGAAATTACACCAAGTCTTCCTTTCATGATCGAGACAGTCGAGAAGAGGCTATCTTAGAGCGAGTTCATACTGATTTGTGTGGACCATTCTTGACAGTATCCATAGCGAAGCAATGGTATTATGTGATTTTCATTGATGATTTTTCTCGTAAATGCTGGATTTATTTCAGGCAGAAGAAGGACCAAACCTTCAAAAAGTTTTGTGAGTTCAAAGCTTTGATCTAGAAAGATTCAGGGAAGAATATCAAGGCCTTTAGAAGTGATAACAGTAGAGAATATGTCTCTCAAGAGTTTAAGGACTTCTGTGCAACGGAAGGAATTAAACGAGAGTTAACAGCACCTCATAACCTGCAGCAGAATGGGGTGGCCGAGAGGAAGAATAGAACTATTGTAGGGGTATCACGAGTGATGCTGCATGACCAAGGCCTACCACTTCACTTGTGGGTTAAGGCATGCAACACAATGGTCTATTTGTAAAATAGAAGCCTGTACCACATGCTTGGGATGAAGACACCAGAGGAAGCTTTCTCTGGTAAGATACCATATGTGGGTCACTTCAGGATCTTTGGCTCATAGGTATATTGCCATGTGACAAAGGATGCATGGAAGAAGCTTGAGCCGACAGTAGAGTAGGGGATACTTGTGGGTTACATTGATACACCTCACAACTATTGGGTGTACTTGCCTACCAGTTGGAAGACAGTGATTCATAGAGATCTCAAGTTTGATGAGTAGAAGGCCATGCAAGTTTCCCTTGAGAGGGAACTCCAAATACAAGCTGTGGAGGAACTGTTGGTTCCTAAGGAGGAGGAGCCTCAGAATGATGCAGAGCAGCCGCATGCAGAGGTTCCAGGAGTGGAGACATCCACTCAAGAAGAGTCTTCCAGAGATGGACGGAAACACATAAGAGAGAATGTGGGAGCACCATCTTCTCAACACAGACAGAGGAGGTCAATTGAGAGGTACATTGGATACATGGACCTTGTTGGGGAATGTGTTGAGTCCGAGCCATCTTCCTTTGAGGAAGCAGTGTAGCAGTCGATTTGGGTTGATGCTATGATGGAGGAGTATGACTCCATAGTTCGTAACAGTGTTTGGGACGTCGTTCCGAGACCAGAGAACAAGTCAGTTGTGAGTTCCCGTTGGCTTTACAAGGTAAATCAAGCTATTGATGGTAGTGTGGAGAAGGATAAGGCAAGATTTTTTGCCCATGGCTTTTCACAGGTCGAGAGGATTGACTATGATGAGACTTTTGCTCCTGTCACAAGGTACTCATCTATCAGATCGATGTTGGCACTATCAACACAGATGGGTTGGAAGATCCATCAGATGGATGTGAAGATTGCATTCCTCAATGGAAAGATTGAGGAAGAGGTGTACATAGAGCAGCCGAAAGGTTTTGAGACCTTCAATCATGAGTTGCATGTGTGCCGACTCAAGAGAGCGTTGTACGGGCTGAAGCAAGCCCCTCATGCTTGGTACACTAGGATAGACAACTACTTCACCGGGTTGGGCTTCACAAAGAGTGAAGTGGATGCGAACCTGTACAACATCATGGTGAAAGGTAAGTTGTTGATCATCGTACCTTTATGTTGATGATCTCATATTTTTTGGTGATGATAAGTTAATCATGTCTTGCAAGGAGGACCTTGCAAGAGAATTCGAGATGAAATACATGGGTCGCATGAATTACTTCCTTTGCATGGAACTGTGGCAGAAGGATGTGGAATTTTTTGTGTCTCAAGGCAAGTATGCCAACAATATTCCTAGGAGATTCCACATGGAGAAGTGCAAGCCCATGCAGACTCCTCTAGCTGGTAATTGGAGGAAGGAATATGCTACTTCAGGAGAAGTAGTGGAGGTTACTGTCTATAGGCAGCTTATGGGTTCACTGAAGTACTTAGTGAACACACAACCATATTTGTGCTATGCGGTGAACCAACTAAGTCAAGCGATGGTTCAGCCTACCAAGATGTTCTGGAAGGTGGCAAAGCATGTATTGAGATACCTCAAAGGCACATCTTAGTGTAGATTGTGGTACACACAGATAGAGAGAGTGAAGCTACATGGCTTCATTGATGCAGATTGGGCAGGGAGTCCATTAGATTGGAAGAGCACATCAAGAGGGATTTTCAACCTTGGGTCAATGGCAGTTTCTTGGTACAGCGAGAAATAGAGGTCGGTTGCACTCATCTCAGTAGAGGCTAAATACATGGCTGTAAGTCAGGCATCATGAGAGGCCATCTGGATGCGAAAGATCCTAGTTAGTTTGTTTGATCAGAGGATGGATCCAACTGTGATCTATTGTGATAATGAGAGTTGTATCAAACTCTCTGAGAATCCAGTATTCCATGATAGGTCCAAGCACATCGACATCCGATATCATCATCTCAGAGACTGTGAAGTGAGGAGGATCATGTTGATGTAGTATATTTCAATAGAGGAGCAAGATGCTAACATTTTGACAAAGGCATTGTCAAAGTGTAAATTTGAGTTCCATAGAGACAGGATCAGCATGGCAGATAATCCCTTTCTTGTTGAGAGGGAGTGTTGAAATGTGGCAAAAAGAATATTCCAATTTAATTTGTCCTTGAATTAAAATCGAATTTAGTCTCACCATCTACTTGGAAATAATTAATTAATTCATTATGGATAAATTAGTTGGAGAAATTCAAGTTAGAAGTCTTTCTGAAGTCATGCAAGAGTTATCCCTTAAATTAAGGAGATAAGCCTTAAATTAAAGAGATAAGATTGAGTTATATTTGAGTTGTAATTAGTTAACTCAGTTTACTGAGTTAAGTTTAGTTAAATTAGTTCCAAACTGTTTGAGGAACTAATTGTGAGTTATCAGTCAGTTGATGCATGAATGCACTCAACCTGTGTACTCTAGATAACTGAAGATTCCCTCCTCAGTAACTCATGCATGTCTATTATGAGAAAGAGCTAGTTGAACTAAATGTCAAAGACAATGTACTATCAGTTGCATGTGTTTTCCTATAAAGAAAACTCATGCATGCAGAAGGAAGGTTCCTTGAGGATTGTGTAGTTCTGACTGTGTTTGAGATCAGTTTTCCACTTGGTTGGAGAAGATCATCCCAGAGGGCAAAGAGGAAGGCTCATGAGAAGCCAGGATAGCCTATGAGCATCTGTGAGGATTGTACTGAGAGCTGGCTAACTATGAGAGCTAAGGCTATTGAAAATGAAATTAACTCAGACAAATAGATAAATCACACATAAAAACCAGACACAAAATATTGGCAGAAAAAGGCTTCAGCCTTAGGTATTCTCTCTCACATTTTCATACCTTAAAATAATTGAATATAGTGTTACAAATAAATAGATGAGAGATAGTGTTCTCAAGATAGTGCGTGCTATCTTAGAAACTTTTGGTTGAGATAATTTCTCCTTTGGTTGAGATAATTTCTCACCAGACACACACCAATATAGGAGTTACCTAAACTAACTCCTATCTTAGAGGAACAACCCAAGAGTTAGGCACAAATTCCTAACTTGGAATATTTAATTTATTTATTTATTTTTGGATTTATTATTGTTTTGTGAGAGAGGCTAACATTCCCCCCCCTCAATGATAAATCCAAAATAAGAGCGAGGAACCATCTTCCAAGTTCTCATGTTGTTCCTAAAAAATATTGCCTGAAAAAACCGCCAAATCTGGATGTTGAAGAAACTGCAATATGAAGAGACTGAGTCAGCTGCATGACTAATTCATCTCGGAAGGATGCTTGACAACTCCATCATGTGCCAAGCCGCAAAAGGATCCAACTATCCTTTGCTTGAAAACAACATCCGGTGTCCACTGACACAATTTGATGAACGCCCACTAGCGTATTTGCTGATGATGATCGCCCATTGGATGAAGATGTCGAAAAACAACTCAATGTTGCTTTTTCTATGATGAAAGCTACTCACTACTGCTTTGGCTGTTGATCGCCCACTAGCGAATTTGTTGATGCTCACTGCTGATGACAAATACTCATTGGCTGATGAAGATGCCCACTGGCTGCTTCGCTGATGTTGTCGAGACTTTCAGTCTGACAACCACTTGTCAATTTCATTGACATTTTCCCCCCTTTGTCAGCTGAAAGGAGAGACGATCTTCTCCAAAATATATTTGAACTCCCCCCCTTTAGGTGTAGGAGAGTTTCACTGTTGTACTCCCTCGTTCAATTGCATGAGAGTATCATCATCGGTTCACTGCTGGCTGTACTATGTGTGATTATAGTCGGTTGTAGAACTGAGATAATCGTTTGACTGTGGATGACCATTCCCAAGGATCGATCCATTCATAATGTATCTTCAATCTGGCTGATTTTTGTTGAGTGTGACATTTTTCTGAGGAATGATTGGGCTTGCCACAATGGCAACAAGGATGGAGATCAAAACACTGATCTTCCATATGACCGGTTCTTTGACAATGAGAACATTTCGGTTGGACATCAACTTCAGGTTGCGTGCAATTTTGTTTGCCTGCAGCTTTCTCAGAACCTATTAAGGTGAGTTGTTCAAGAAATCCTACACTCACGAACTTAATTGGCTTGGAATAATCTGGGATATGTAAGTTGGTGTCATCAGTGACATATCCTAAACCTCGTCGATTCTTGTTATTTTTAATTTCTTCCTAGGGCTTGATGATGGGTTTGGAAGAAATTTGTATTTGATCATGAACAACTTAGACACTTGAAGTTGTTTGGATGAGTGATTTGGAATCAACATCTTTATCTTCATTTGTATGGTTGAATGACTTGGAAGAAGCACTCTTTTGTTGCAGCTCATCTCTTTGTAGTTGCGACTCGAGATGAAGAAACTCAATGGTTTCATGTGTTTGTTGTAGATGCCGTGAAAGATCAGCAAGAGTTTCTTTGTTGATATGGACCATGTCTTCATCACTCGAGATGATCAAACTGTGAAGAATGTGTAACAACTAAATATGTTGCGCCATCTGAACTTGCTCACTTGAAATCAAGCTCTCTTGTCGTAGATGTCGTGCTTTGAACTGTTTCACTTGATTTTGTTACTTGAATGACAGGCTCACTTGCTATGGCACTTGAATGGCATGCTTGCTTGATTTTTTTCTTATTTCACTTGCTGGGAACACTTGCTAGAGTTGTAGAACTTTCTTACTTAGACTCTGGAATTCACGCTCGCTTGATGACAATCGCGTTTGTGTGAATGCTCACTTGCCTTACTTGATAACTTCACGTTCACTTGAATGAATAGCCACACTCGCTTGATGTCGATCTCAACTTGCTTGATTGGTGTTAGAGTTGAACTTGTTTGGTTGCTTTGATGGTTGTTGCAATGATCTTCACTCTGGCTCACTTGAAGGTTTGAACCTTGTACAGTTTTGACACAAATTGCTTGAATGAATACTCACGCTCGCTTGCAGGAGATGTGAACTTGTTTCTTGTTTGCTTTAGAATTAAAATTCATGCATTAACTTGATTCTGCTTAAAGGAAGGGTGTCGAACACTGTCGAAAATGCACCCAAAAAAACGCTTAATGATTTAATGACTCACTACAATGAATTCAATTTGACTCAATTCAAGACTTGGGTGTTGGTTTCAACCGAGAATGCACCCTTACAATTCAATAATGTTGATGTAGAGTGTGCTCTGAAACGTTGAAGTTTACAGATTCATTAACTTGATTGTAGTGATGTAGACTTTGCTTTGAAATGCTGGAGTTTGCAGATTCATGAACTTGATTGTATTGAGTGAAATTGTTTGTTGAGGTAGAATGCCGATGTTGAAAACTTTGATTATTTGTTGTAGTGACACAAATGCATGTGTTGAGCTTAATTATCCTTCCTTGCAGCTATTTCGTTACAGGTGTTGTTCTTGCTTGCATTGAACTTTATGTGTGTTAAATGAGATCATTTATGTGTCAAAACTAGACACAAATAAAAATGCAACAACATGAAGCATGCACCATCATCAACACACTCTTCGTGTACCTAAGACCCCCTTATTCAATTTGAGGCGGATCTAGGACACAAGCACCAGAAGAAAAAAAAATTCTGTATTAAATAGTGAATTACATCAACCTTCACCTTCACAACATCATGAATGAAATTTCTCAAACACAAACTGTGGGAACTCCTTGAAGTAATTTGTCTTCAAAAATGAATTCTTTCAATAATGAGCTTCCCTTTTTAAAAAAAAATTTGACATATCACTCTAGATTTACAAGTCACACCTTATCGCTCCAAAGTTCAAAATACTATCACCTTATCTCTCCAAAACTTATCACTCCAAAATACAAAAGACTTATTTCTCCAAAAAAAAATTAAGCAACATTTCTTATCTAAAAACAAACTCCTCTTTCCAATAATAAAATTTTCCTTTCAATATTTTTTAAGCTCAAAGAAAAACATGAAATCACTTCAACCATAAATTACCTCTAGCTTTCTTTGCCAAGTTTACTTTGTAGTTGATAGAAAGCTGCATATTAGAAAATACAAAGGCTCGACCAATTCTATTAAATGGTGCTATCAGAAAAAGAGAATAGATAGTTCCACCATCTGTACTTAATCTCTTAAGGCAAGCTACTTTTCCACTTGATTCAGCTCGGACAAGGGAGACTGAAAGGTTTGTAGCAATATATCCATTCTTGAGGGAGTTAGCCCTGATGGGTTCTCATAGAAGTAAAGCAACAAGACCAGTAGCACAACAACTTCTGCCTTTAATGGCTACAACAATAAGTGAGGAAAACCCAGGTTTAACAAATGAAGCTTTTGGAGTTTCTATTTGGCATCTAACCCAGAACTTAGATTGCTAGAAACAATGGGAAAAACTTCATATTGAGCATATAAATGCAAGCACGATTATATTAGAGAAGCTGAGTGCTGAATGGAAAAACAATGTGGCAAAACTTAGTCCCTTGGAGGATTTAAAACGAAACTTGATTATACGTACACTATGATTCATGCCTCCATGCCTTCAAGCAGTGGCTCTGTGCATCATTTGCCACGCAGGTTCTCAAACGAATTCATGTATCTAGTAGTGTCATCATAGGCTCGGGCAGGCTCCTCTACAGTGGCTATACAATAGCTCTTTCGCACGGTTGGATTAGTTGCTGGCTTCTGCTGGCTTCACGTTGGCTTTGCTGGCTTCTTTGTGCTTGTACGATACCGAAATATAAGCATTTTCCAACATTAAGCTGGGCTGGAGGGAGCAGATCATGCTTGACTGGTCCCGGGGAAGGAGATTCGCATTTCTGAAATTTGCCTTTAAGATCTTCAAGATCTGTTGTGTATTCAGTTTCTACACCGTGGTGGATGAGAATGCCGAGAATCCAGCAGGGAAAGGCATCAGATATTCCTCGCCGGAGCCTCGCTTATCATCTCTGCACATCGCTTTGCAATCATATTTCATTAAGAGGCCATGATGAACTTGGCAGATCCGTAGTGCTAGACTGCAAGTTCCAACCAGTGGGAAATGTCAATATCGCCCTCTGTCACCAGGACGCATGGAAGGCTCATTATGCGATGTGGAGATCATATATGACCTTCCTCCAAACTCACATTGCTCCATGGCACAGCTTGGCTACAAGCAATCGTCCTTTTTTCTTTCCCACAGTTGTGACTAGTCGTTAGATTGCAAAGGTGAACAAAGCCACTCCAAAATTAAAAATAGTGTGAACGACTCAAAGATCCCAATGGATTCTCATGATTGGGATAAAGCGAGTGGATCTTCAAATCAATGTATCTGATCATATATTCTGAAATGAATCTCATCCACGGTCTTCCATAACGCTGAACACTGATTTTCTTAAACCGCCGAGGGTTTTAGGGTCCTGTTGAGGCCCTGAAAATCGGGTCGACAACAAGGGGGATACCCACCCGGTCCGGACCTTGGTTGGCAGCTCCTTATCCATTTGGTATAGCGGGTCCGACTGGGGATAATGGGACCAGTTTCCCAATCTAAAGGTGTGTGTGTGTGCAAAGTTGGATGATGTTGATCTAAGAGTTCTAATCTAAGCTACTTTAATCTAATTCTATGCTATTGCAATCTAATGAAAACAGCACATCTAATCTATGCTAACCCGGGGTGTATTTATTCTATTATGCGATCTAAAGAGATTTCAAACAATAATTGGTAATAAAGATCATTCAACTATCATAAGAATGGAAATCAATTAAGATGAACCACTTTGCATAAAAAGTTACGCAAAATAGTTGTGAACAGCATATCGCATAATAAGTTATTCTAATATCAAACATAAATAAATGACTCCACCGTACAAAAGTGCCAAATGGTAACTCACACATTCATGCAATAACATATAAACAACTAAAAACTGTATATCACTTTAAGAATATAAGCAGAAATGGCCAAGAGATAAAAGTACCATTTATGACTGGTCCTACTCATAAGCTTCAAGTAATAATGAATTATCTCTCCTTGTTCTGATATCTACCAAGAGTACAGAAGTGCAACATTAGTAGCAGATATCAAATGCAAAAATTAATAAACCTTGATCCATTCATTCATCAAAACCTCCTCTGAGGGTGCAGAAGTGCATGTTCTGAGGACAAGTTTTTGACAAATTTTCGGACCCTTCTCTAAATGCATGAGAAGGGTTTAAATACTGCTAACTAAATAACTTAATTACATAAATTTCGGATACGGTTTAAATGACCGCCCTTTATCTAAGCAAATTTATTTCTAAAAATTGAATCTAATTTCTAACTATTTCTGCATTTGCTCCTCAGCGCTGCGAGCATGCAACATTTGCCTGGGAAGAGTCGACTGCTCGTCTTCTGTTTTTGTTTGAGCTAAGAAAATAGAAATGGCAAGCACTGGCACCACTTTTTAGTAAACTAGAAGATATTTTTGAGAATCATCTTCTGGTTGGGCGAATTTACTACGTGTATGCTTGGTAACAACCCAGATTCCTCTTAAACTGCCTCTGCTTTTGCTATCTCGGTTTCCGGACTCATGGATGACTAAGAAAGTTAGGGACTTTGCTTTCTGAACAATTTTCTTAGCGATGCGCGATTAGCGCTAGGCGCTAATCGCACATCAAAAACTGCCTCCGTTCTTTGATCTGGGCCTTTCTGGTGCGTTTTCCGCCTTTAGCGCTTTTTCCTTTACCAAGCATGAGCTTTAGAATTTTGCAAACATGCTGCTTTTGTGAGTTTTTTACCTTGAGTGTCGAATCGCCTATTGATATCAGCATCTGTTCAGTAACAATCTGAAATCTGCATTTTTGTTGCATGCGGTATCCGTTTATGAGGGCATCTCTTCTCTGTTCTCCGAGCTTTGACGCTTTCCCTCTTTCCTTAGAAGTTTCCTGCACATTGCTTCATGTTGTTCCCTGTTTTTTATTCCTGCAGTTCATGCAAAGGAAAAGAGTAATGATAATAAATTTTGATATGAAAGCTTTAAGCTCTACGAATGTATAAAATCATGACACCCACGGTGAACTGACTTTTCGAAAAACACAAAACTGTCCTTCATGAATACCTTGGCGTACATTCATTAATCTTCTTTAAGGTGTGCGCCCAATTTTTGGTTTAGGGACAGTTTTTCTTATATGTTGAGCCGAGGAGAATTTGCAATGGGTGATTTCTGCGACTCGTATCGCAGCATCACAAGATCGCAGATCGCATTTATCGCAGATCGCATTTATCGCAGCATCGCGGAATTGCAGATCGCATATCGCTGCAATTTGTTAAGTCATTCGTGTGCTGTTTATGCGACATTGCGATATGCGATGTCGCATATCGGCCATCGGGGATTTCTTAAGATTCTCATTTATGGGCGCTTCTTAATGTATGCGATGTGATGAATTTAGCACCGCTTCTTCGTAGTTGTTTTAATGTGCTCATAAAGAAATGCTTCACTCTTCTCCGTGTGATGTATTTTTGAGGAGTATAATACAAAAAAAAATTATAAAATCTTTTTGGATTATTTTACTAGGGGTCCCCACTTCTTTAGTGTTATTGCTAATACTAAAGAAGTAGGGGGGTTGTTGGTGGTCACAACAATGGCGATTCACTTGGAAGAACCAGTTATCTCTGCTTTTCTATTGAATTCTTTAAACTTCCAAAACAAAAAAAAATTCGTAAATCTAAACTTTGTTATGGACAGATAGAGTACATTATGCCTTATTCTATCAATGATATTTTGTTTCAACTTCTTTCTTTTCTAATTGTTTGCTTCCTCAGGCTTTTCCTTGTATCTACATCAGCCATTACTTGGTCATGTAAATATAAAATAAAGTCTTCTCTGTGTGCTAGCCTTAAAATATGCTCGTTTGCCGTAGGTAGAGCCTCTGCTGCCAGCAGGCGTCCATAGCCTCGACAGGGTTACCTGTTACCCAGCAATGATCCTTTATCCTGTTTAAGGTTATCTACAACCCTCAAAGAAAAATCCATTTTGACACTTTTTTATTTTTTATTCTTAAAGAACAATGTCTTGGTTTGGTAGCCAAATTATGACACAGTCATTCACTTGATTTACAGTTTTGCTGAACAAGCTGGCTCATGATGAGACCCCTTGTCTTTTGATTTCAATAATCTTGAGTCATTGCCCTGTTTTGATGGACAGTGTTTGGCAAAGTCAGCAAATTTATAATATCTGTGATCATGATAAGTCGGCTCGTGATGAGACCTCTTATTCTTTGAGATATAGTGTTTCTTGGATTGTCCCTCTGAATGTTGCGATTTTCTTTAACAGGGAGGATATCATTGTTTTCCTTAAGAAAGCTCTGGACGACAATAATAAAGTTTGAAAACAGCAGTTTTACAGAGAATCTTTATTTTGTTATTGATACCTTTCATTGTGCTGATATAAAACAATTCCTTCGCTAAAGGTTGCTTTCATCAATTTTTTTGAAGTTGAAACTAATATCATATCTAAGCTAAAGTTTTTAACTGTATCTGTCAATAATAAAGATCAGACTTTCAAAAAATTTCTATTTATACAAGAGAAAAGCTCAAAATCTGAAAGAGAATTGGTGTCTTTTCGCGAATATCGATAGTAACCATTAACAACCGGTTTTATTATGAAAAAGAAAAAAGAAAAAACAAAACAAAACTATTCTACAAAATAGAAGAACAATCTTCTATGGAAAATATATTTTAAGGATTTGACCATTAACAGGCAAAGAATCCCTTCTACCTGCTAGATCTTGTAAGACAAACGTTGATGGACCTATGACTTCAAAAATCTGAAAAGGACCAAGCCACATCTTTTGAAATTTTGTATGTTTGCCCTTTTCTTCATGAGCCTTATCCCATTTTAAAACTAAATCTCCCATCTGAAAATTTTTTCTGGTCATTTTGTTTGAATCAAAAGAGGATTTTATTAGCGCTTGATGATGAGCATGGGTTCTCTTAGCTTGTTCTCGTTGCTCTTCTAATTTGATTATTTCCATTTGTCTTAGTTGTATGGAGGAAGTAGATACTTCATCAATGTATTGTATTAAAGACAAAGAGGGAATGACTAAGTGAGTTGGAAGAACCGCTTCTTTCCCATAAACTAAATTAAAGGGGGAAGTGCCGATCGAAGCTTTTTTTGTTATTCTATCCACCCATAAAGCATTTACCAAAGCTTTATGCCAATTCTTTTGGTTCTGGTCAACTGTTCTTTTAATAATCCTGATTAGGTTTTTATTTGTTGACTCAGCTAACCCATTACCT
Organism: Pinus tabuliformis; assembly: GCA_031772625.1. Lineage (NCBI taxonomy): Eukaryota > Viridiplantae > Streptophyta > Pinopsida > Pinales > Pinaceae > Pinus > Pinus tabuliformis. Next base: position 198,335,014 of record CM062810.1, on the reverse strand, counting down.
TGCGGATAGTAATTGGCCGAATATTTTAGCTTGAATCCTCTTTTAAGTGCAAACTCAGTCATTGCATTTCCAGAAAAGTATGATGCATTATCAAACATTAAAGCCGTTGGCAATCCAAACCTAGTGATTATAAATTGATCTATGAATTCGATAATATTTTCAGAATTAGCTGTCTTGAGAGGAACTGCCTCTACCCATTTAGTAAAATAATCTGTTGTCGTGAGGATGTATCTATGCTGCTTAGAAGAGTGAGGAACGATCTCACCTATTATGTACAAGCCCCACTGGCTGAATGGTTGCTTGATGTTCATCGGTTGTAGTGGCAGGGACAGCTTCTTTTGTCTTCCAGTAGTTGTTTGGCAGACTTGACATTTCCTCACGTAACTGTGTGAATCTTTGAACAGCGTAGGCCAGTAATATCCTGCACGTAAAATTTTATGTGCAGTAGCATCTCTAGCATAGTGTCCGCCTGCTGGTCCATCGTGGAGTTCCTGCAAAACTTTTTCGGCTTCAGTTTTTTCAAGACATCTAAGAAGAACAGAATCATAATTTTTTCTAAAAAGAATATCATTTATGAGCTGATATTGTTTATCTTTCAATCTCAGAGCTATTTTCTTAGTGTGATCTAGGTGTGATGGAGCATACCCATTCTTAAGATAATAAATGATATCAGCATACAATGATTCTGCATCGTTTAGGCTTACCTCATACATTTGTACCTCTTCGAACGAAATTTCAGGGATTTGCGATGCTCCAGCCAACATTTTGTAGAATCCTTGACCTCTTACAATATTTTCTGGTTTAATCTCAAGATCGTATTCCTGTAAAGAAGTGATCCAATTTGCTCTTTTCTCGCCCCTATCCTTCTATACTAGAAGATTTCTTACCACTGGAAACGGTACTATGATCTTAATATGGGTTTTGAGTAAGAAAGGTCTGAAATATTTGACCGCTTTGAAAACAGCATAGGCCTGTTTCTCTACGTTTGAATAATTGAGTTCAGCGCCTTGTAAATTTGAGCTAAAAAACGCAATTGGAGCTTCTGTTTTTTCTTGATTTGCTTGGGTTAGAATCGCAGCATATGATTTCTCTGAGGCAAATGTGTATAAAACAAAACATTCTGAAAAATTCGGGGTTGCTAAAGATGGAGCATTAATAATAGCTTGTTTGATCAGGTTGAATGCTTCATGTTCATCTTAACCCCATTTGAAAGTTGAATTCTTTTTAATCATGGTTTGCAAAGGAGACACAATTCGTGAAAAATCTGGTACAAATCTCTTTACAAAATTGATTTGACCAAGGAAAGATTGCATGGCTTTTTTATTATGAGGTAGGGATATTTCAGAGATTTCTTTGATTCTGTCAGGATCAATGTGAATGCCGGATTTTGACACTATGAATCCTAGAAGTTTTCCTTCACTTAATGCGAAAAAAGATTTCTTTGGGTTAAGTGAAATCCCATACCTTAAACATCGTTGAAAAATTTGTTTTAAATCTCTGAGATCGTCACTTCACTTCTTGGAATACACTGTTATATCATCCAAATAAATCACTACAGATTTGTTGACTAGACCCTTAAATGCGATGTCCATGGCTCTTTGAAATGTACCGCCGGAATTAATCAAACCAAATGGCATCTTTCGATATGCGTATGTGCCCCATTTAGTTCTGAATGTGGTTTTCAACTGATCATTGGGATGCACCAGCACTTGATTATATCCTGAAAATGCGTCCAAGAAGGACATCAGTTCTGAGCCTGCTACTACCTGTAATATCTGTTCCATAGGTGGAAGAGGAAAATTGTCCTTTTGACAGGCTTTGTTAAGATTCTGAAAATCGATATAGATTCTAATATCTCCATTTTTCTTTCTAACGGGTACCATATTGGAGACCCATTTGGAATGTCTGACGGGGAAAATTATTCTGGCTTTTAATAACTTATTTAGCTCAGTTTTTATCTGATTTTATAAATTGGGGTGGATCTTTCTCAGTTTCTGTTGGACAGGTTTTTCGTTGTCAATCATAGGAATAGTGTGTTGAATGACACAAGTGTCGTACGTCTTCAGCTCATCGTAATTCCAGGCAAAAACATTTTTATATTGTCTCAAAAGACGAATATATGCTAGTTTTTCTTCAGGGGCCAGGCCTATGCCTAGATTAATGTTTTGTGGTTTATCATCGGTTCCTAGGTTTACTAATTCGTAGTTCAGAGTTGAACTGTAGAGCTTTGAATTGGTAGACCTTTTAAACCGATTTTTCAAATCGTACAAGTCTTCTGACTTAACCACCGATTTAGGTATAGCATTATCAGTGCTATTTTGTTGTGTTTGTCGATCGTGATGGTCTTCGTCAATTATCTGATTGGAGTAGGATCCTTCAGAAGTGAGGAAATTTACAATATTAGGATTGTCATTGAATACTCTCCAATTTGTAATGTTGTCAGGGATGGATGGTCTAAAGATTAATTCTATTGAGAATCTATCTGGACTAAAATCTTCGGAGGGAATAAGCCTAGAGGCTACGTTAGCCAAAAGGTCTGGGCTCGCGTTTTGGAGTCTCGGGATCGAAGAAATATTAAATGCTATGAAATGCTCAATCAGATCTTGTACTAAAGATTGATAGTGTTTTAAATGACCTGATAGGCAATGTATAGTGTTACGTACCTGTTTGACGATAATCTCAGAGTCTCCAAAGACCTGAAGATACTTGACGTTTAACCCGATTGCTTTGTATAGGCCTTGCACCAAGGCCTCATATTCTGCTGTATTGTTTGTGCAATTGAATTCGAGTCTACATGTAAGCATGGTCTTGTTTCCTTCTGGACTAATCAGAACGCATCCTGCTCCTGCTCCTTCGTTAGATTTAGAGCCATCGAAATATAATTTCCAAAACAAAGATGTATTTACAGGTTCATCTACAAAATTAACACACTTTGAACTATCAGTTTGGGAAAAAATTTCGACTTGGGACAAAACTGAATTTTCTAAGTAAGGTGATGGGTGAGCATTGAAATTACCGAGAAAAGAATCTACCGAGTAATTGCCTATGATACTGTTGTTATACGATACTGCTTCATTTTCTCCCTCTAATTCCGTTACTATGTACTTCTGGTGTAACTCTCGTTCAACCTTTATCTGATTTGGTTTACCATTGTAGGGTAACCACATGTGCGACCAGTCGGTTGCAAAGTATCCGTGGAGTTTCTCGGACCAATCCCTGCTAAGAATTAATCCATAGAATTCTGGGATATTGGCCACTAGAATGTCAATAACCTGACATACCTTCGCGTTAAATGACAATCTTATGGTTACTTGATTAATTTCACCAATCACTTCGACTTGAGATCGATCAAGCTGAACTATACGCACTGCGGATTTTTATGGTTGAACATTTAGCTCAGCACATATTGATCTGGGTAAAATATTCGAAGAAGCACCGGAATCTACCAAACAATTGTGCACATTTTTGTTGAAAATCTCGTAAGTGAGAAGAAACAGGGGAGTGTGAGATCTTGATCTTCCTCCAATCAAGGCGATATCATTTGGATCAATCTTATTGATCACGTTAGTTGGAGGTCTTCCCATGTTATGGGAAGCTTGAGAGAGTACAGCGGCAGGCAAAGGTATGATAGGCATAGCATGTAATTCTTTCATCATTATCTTCCATTGATGCTTCAATTTGCTCAATTCATAAAGGGTAATATTAGCCCTAGTCTTTTTCATGTCATCAACAATATTGTACTCCATTTCATCCGACACTATCAGTGTTTTTGATGGAGTTGTTTGATCTGCTCGGACTGGGCTAGATTGAGTCGCTTTAGTTGTTGTTTTCTTTGTTGCGACTTTATCTTTTGTTGTAGGGCTTGCGCCCTTCTGCTTAGGGGTAGTTTGGGGAGGATCAAGCTGATTTTTGCTTCGTGTGCTAACCGGAAATACTTCTTGATCTTATTCTTGTGGGAGGATGAAATCCCACATTCCTTGAAATTCCACAACTTCTTCGTCATCGGTTTGCCCTTCAGTGGCACTTTCTTCTTCTTCCTCTTCCTCAGTTTCAGCATTGGAGATGGCATTGGGTGGTTTTGCATCCGTTGAAGGACCTCTTTTAAAAGCTCTGTAGGGCTTTTTTAAAGAAGTTTCTGCTACTTGTTTTTTTATGTCAATCATCTCATTAGACATGGTCTTTAATACTTTCTGCAATCCTTCCAAATCGAAAGGGTCTTTTGTTTGTTTCTTCTTGGAGTCTTCCTTGAAGGTGACTTTTTTGGACTTTCGTTCCTCTATCGCGGATCTCTTTTCCAGGGCTATTACGCGTTTCTCTACTGCTATCGCCTCTGTCATGTTTTCAACTAAGGTTGTTTTATTTGCTCTATCCACGAAGATTGCTATGTTTGATGGTAAAGCAGTAATATACCATTCACATCGTACTTCTTCGCTGGGTTGGGATGCAGTAGGAATTTTGTTGAGAATCTTATTGAACCGTAAATCGAAATCTTTGACCGGTTCTTTAGCTTGGGCCTTAAGATTGGATAGGTCATGATTAATGTTGATGTTGATCTGTCATCACCAAACTTGATAAGGAACTGATTGTGGAAGATATCTCAACTTGTGATAGACCCGGAAGGTAATGAAAAATACCATGACCCGGTTGTTCCTTGCAGTGTGTAGGGAAAAAGCCGAACAACAGCATCTTCATTAGTAACTCCATTGAGATTGATAGAAAGCATGAAATTGTTTATGTGTTCTTCTGCTAGCATGCCTGCTTTTGGATTGAATTTAGGCAGCCATTTCTCAGGATGGGCCGGTATTGGGCTCAAGGGTGCAGGAATCAAGACTGCCCCAGGGTTGTTCCATGGATATTGGGCCATCGTTGAGCTGCTAGTAGAGAAAAGTGCAGGAGATGATCTCTGTGGTTGGGAAGATGAGGATACTATGATCGTGGATGATTGAAGAGGGATTGTGGTAGATGGATGAATGATGGTTTGGAATGGAGGTGTGGGTGGTTGACTTCGCAGTGAGGTAGTTGAAATGGGTGATGTAGACAAAAGAGTCTCACTGTTAGACTCTTGTGGTGATTTCCTCACTCTTTTCCTGGTGGGAAGAGGTAACTCAGTTGGCTGGATGCCAAATTTTTCACTTTTCAATCTGGTTAGGGGATGAGCAGGATTGTACTGCGAAGTCACACTGCTTTGAGATTTATCAGACCCCTGAGGAGAAATGGAAAATCCCTGAAGTTTGTGAATCAGAGATTCGACTCCAGGAGGTTTAATGGTAAATTGGTCTGAAATATCATGGTGTGTAGCAGCGATTGATACTCGAGCGACTTCCGACTCTGGATTTAAATATACTGTAGAAGTCGGGGGAGATGATAAGGGCGATTTACTCTCAGAATGGTATTTAGATTTTGATTTAAGTGTCATTCATAGTTCAGGCCCTCCTTCTAGCGCCAAATATGTTGAGGCCCCAAAAATCGGGTCGACAACAAGGGGGATACCCACCCGGTCCGGACCTTGGTTGGTAGCTCCTTATCCGTTTGGTATAGTGGGTCCGACTGGGGATAATGGGACCAGTTTCCCAATCTAAGGGTGTGTGTGTGTGCAAAGTTGGATGATGTTGATCTAAGAGTTCTAATCTAAGCTACTTTAATCTAATTCTATGCTATTGTAATCTAATGAAAAAAGCACATCTAATCTATGCTAACCCTGGGTGTATTTCTTCTATTATGCGATCTAAAGAGATTTCAAACAATAACTGGTAATAAAGATCATTCAACTATCATAAGAATGGAAATCAATTGAGATGAACCACTTTGCATAAAAAGTTAGGCAAAACAGTTGTGAACAGCATATCGCATAATAAGTTATTCATATATCAAACATAAATAAATGACTCCACCGTACAAAAGTGCCAAATGGTAACTCACACATTCATGCAATAACATATAAACAACTAAAAACTGTATATCACTTTAAGAATATAAGCAGAAATGGCCAAGAGATAAAAGTACCATTTATGACTGGTCCTACTCATAAGCTTCAAGTAATGATTTATCTCTCCTTGTTCTGATATCTACCAAGAGTACAGAAGTGCAACATCAGTAGCAGATATCAAATGCAAAAATTAATAAACCTTGATCCATTCATTCATCAAAACCTCCTCTGAGGGTACAAAAGTGCATGTTCTGAGGACAAGTTTTTGACAAATTTCCGGACCCTTCTCTAAATGCACGAGAAGGGTTTAAATACTGCTAACTAAATAACTTAATTACATAAATTTCGGATACGGTTTAAATGACTGCCCTTTACCTAAGCAAATTTATTTCTAAAAATCGAATCTAATTTCTAACTATTTCTGCATTTGCTCCTTAGCATTGCGAGCATGCAACATTTGCCTGGGAAGAGTCGACTGGTCGTCTTCTGTTTTTGTTTGAGCTAAGAAAATAGAAATGGCAAGCGTTGGCACCACTTTTTAGTAAACTAGAAGATATTTTTGAGAATCATCTTCTGGTTGGGCAAATATACTGCGTGTATGCTTGGTAACAACCTAGATTCCTCTTAAACTGCCTCTGCTTTTGCTATCTTGGTTTCCGGACTCGTGGATGACTAAGCAAGTTAGGGACTTTACTTTCTGAACAATTTTCTTAGCGATGCGCGATTAGCGCATAGGTTCTAATCGCGCATCAAAAACTGCCTTCGTTCTTTGATCTGGGCCTTTCTGGTGCATTTTCCGCCTTTAGCGCTTTTTCCTTTACCGAGCATGAGCTTCAGAATTTTGCAAACATGCTGCTTTTGTGAGTTTTTTACCTTGAGTGTCGAATCGCCTATTGATATCAGCATCTATTCAGTAACACTCTGAAATCTGCGTTTCTGTTGCATGCGATATCCGTTTATGAGGGCATCTCTTCTATGTTCTCCGAGCTTTGACGCTTTCCCTCTTTCCTTAGAATTTTCCTGCACATTGCTTCATGTTGTTCCCTATTTTTTATTCCTGCAGTTCACGCAAAGGAAAAGAGTAATGATAATAAATTTTGATATGAAAGCTTTAAGCTCTACGAATGTATAAAATCATGACACCCACGGTGAACTAACTTTTCGAAAAACACAAAACTTTCCTTCATGAATACCTTGGCGTACATTCATTAATCTTCTTTAAGGCGTGCGCCCAATTTTTGGTTTAGGGACAGTTTTTCTTAAATGCTGAGCCGAGGAGAATTTGCGATGGGTGATTTCTGCGACTCGTATCGCAGCATCGCAAGATCGCAGATCGCATTTATCGCAGATTGCATTTATTGCAGATCGCATTTATCGCAGATCGCATTTATCGCAGCATCGCGGCATCGCAGATCGCAGATCCCAGATCGCTGCAATTTGTTAAGTCATTCGTGTGCTGTTTATGCAACATTGTGATATGCGATGTCGCATATCGGCCATCGGAGATTTCTTAAGATTCTCATTTATGGGCGCTTCTTAATGTATGTGATGTGATGAATTTAGCGCCGCTTCTTCGCAGTTGTTTTAATGTGCTCATAATGAAATGCTTCACTCTTCTCCGTGTGATGTATTTTTTAGGAGTATAATACAAAAAAAAATTATAAAATCATTTTGGATTTTTTACTAAGGGTCCCCACTTCTTTAGTGTTATTGCTAATACTAAAGAAGTAGGGGGGTTGTTGGTGGTCACAACAGGTCCTGAGCTCCAATTCGGCAAGGATGTGGCGAAGAGTCGCCCGAAACATATGTTCCTCTTCGATAGTCAATACGATTCCATCATATCATAATGATCGGATTCTCTGCAGATCGACCTCTTTAGGCACTTCCTCGATGGGAGGCAGCGGTTCTTAAGTTCAGTCTATCCTTTCCACACAAGGTATGTCCAGTGGAATGAGCAAAGGATAAAATCTTCAAAAATTCTACCACAGTTAATCAGCAACCACACTCAATCACTCGCACGGTCATATTATTCTCCTATTTCCCTCACAGGCTCATATTTCTCTGATACCACATATTGAAAATGAAATTAACTCAGAAAAATAGATAAATCACACATAAAAACCAGACACAAAATATTGGCGGAAAAAGGCTTCAGCCTCAGGTATTCTCTCTCACATTTTCATTCCTTAAAATAATTGAATATAGTGTTACAAATAAATAGATGAGAGATAGTGTTCTCAAGATAGTGCATGCTATCTTAGACACTTTTGGTTGAGATAATTTCTCCTTTGGTTGAGATAATTTCTCACTAGACACACACCAATATAGGAGTTACCTAAACTAACTCCTATCTTAGAGGAACAACCCAAGAGTTAGGCACAAATTCCTAACTTGGAATATTTAATTTATTTATTTATTTTTGGATTTATTATTGTTTTGTGAGAGAGGCTAACAAAGGCTTTGTATAATTCCTATGTATTTCCACCTTGTATGATAATACAGATAGTGGGGTTTTTAGCTGAGGATTTCCCCAAAGCATTTTCTTGTGTATTATGCATTGATTCTTCTTCTTCTGGTTATATTGTTTAGCTTGATATTTAAGCTTCTACAAATTGATAGTAGAATTAGATTAGATTATTTTGCTTTGGTATATTTCATTATCGAGTTAATCTATAGTCATATTTTCTACATGATCTTAGTGTGAGATTTGTAGAGAATTTGCAAAATTTCTACAAAAAGAAGATGACTTTTACAACTCCATGGGGCACTTTTATGTATGCCAAGATTCCCTTTGGACTAATGAATGTTGGTGCCACTTTTCAAAGGGTTATGGATATAGCCTTTGTAGGGGGGAAACACAAGTTTGTGGTGATTTACTTGGATGATATTACAGTTTCTCCAAATCAGATGAGGAACATATAGAGCATTTTTAGCAGATGTTTCAGAAGTGTAGAAGATTTAGCCTATCTTTAAACCCCAAGAAGTCTCATTATTCTCTAAGGGAGGGAAGATTATTAGGCCACATTGTGTCAAAAACGGGAGTTAAAATAGACCCAAAAAGAGTCGAAGAAATTAAAGATGTACCTCTTCCAAGGAGTAAAAAGGAGATTCAGAGCTTCATGCAAAAAATAAATTTCTTAAGAATATTTGTCCCACATTATGTGGAGATTTTTAAGGAAATCATTGATATGTTGAGAGAGGGTGTGGAAGCCAGGTGGATTGCAACTTCCAGGGAATATTTCTCAAGGATAAAGGAGGCCCTTCAGGAAGCTCCTGTGATGGTAAGCCCTGATTATACAAAGCCTTTCATATTTTTTCATTTGCTCATTCCTCTACCATTGCAGAAGTTATTTTAGAGATAAATGAAGAGAAAAAGGAACAACCTGTGGCATTCTTTAGCAAGGTGTTAAGGGATTCAGAATTGAAATACAACATCCTATAAAAGCAATCTTACGCTATGGTCAAAGAACTTAAGGCTTTCAGGGTCTATGTTCTTCAATCACAAATTACTGCTTATATTCCCAATGCAGCTATGAAGGATGTACTGACTCAAAGTGATATTGAAGGAAATAGAGGGAAATGGATAGAAAGGATTTAGGAATATGACATGGATATAAAACCAACTAAGCTAGTGAAAGGACAAGGTTTGGCATATATTTTAACAAAAACAATTTTCAAGCTATGGGGATAAACTTGTTGGTTGAAGTTGAGGAGAATAATTCCATTATAGAAAAAGGTAAGAGTACATATCCAAATAACAAAGTTCATTATAAATACCTTTGTTCTCAATGGTATAAATCCATTGTACATTATCTATTTTTTCTCTGTTGTCCTCCTAATTTTAATAGATCAAAGTATAAAGCTTTGAGAGTTACGGCTTAGAAATATGTATTAGTAAATGGGAAATTATATTGGAGAGATCTGGTTGGTGTCATTTTACTTTGTTTGACAGGAGGAGATATTGTTGAAATAGTAAATGAATATCGTGGCTATCTTTGTGGTGGTCACTATGGATGGAAGGTAACAACGCATAAAATTTTAAAAGCTAGGTTTTTTTTTTCCCTCTCTATTTTCAGATGTTTTTAGATTGGTAAGGAGCTGTCAAAAATGTTAGATTTTTGCTGAAAAGAAAAGACTAACACCATTTCCTTTAATTCTAATATTTTTGGAGGAACCTTTCAGGCAATGGGGATTGGATTTCATAGGGGAAATCAATCCATCATCTAATGGGTAGTATAAGTGGGTTTTGACAAGTAATATTGTTTTACAAAATGGGTGGAAGCTATCCCAGCAAGAAGAGCAAATGATTTAGTGGTGATTAAATTATTGGAAGAGAAAATCTTTAGCAATTTTGGATTTCCTGAAAGGTTAGTAGCAGACAATGCACAAGTGTTTAAATCTACACAATTAATTGATTTCTACCAAAAGTATAATGTAATTTTGTCTCACTCTACTACCTATCACCCTTAGTGGAATGGGTTAGCAGATTCTTTTAACAAAACTTTGGTGAAAATGCATAAGAATACTATTGCATAAAATCAAAAGAATTGGGATTCTAAACTGAAGTTTTCTTTATGGGAAAGTAGAGTAACTCCAAGAAGGTCCACTAGAAAGCCACCATTTGAGCTCGTATATGGAATAATTGCTTTATTTCCTAACTAGCTAATAAAAAATGTTGCAACATTTGTCCAACACGTTCAGGAAGAATCAAGTCCCCTAATTAGGAGAATGAACAAGTTGATAGAGATCAATGAAAACGGAGAGAAAGTTATGGAGACTTTGATCAGTTACCATGAGAAAATGAAACTAGTTTTTGATAGAAAAGCTAAAGATATCCTTTTTCAGCTGGGAGATCTAGTACTCAGATGGGATACAAGGAGGGAATAAAAAGGAAAACATGGCAAGTTTGACCCTTTGTTTTTTGGTCCTTTCAAGATAGAAAAGTCTAGAGAAAACAACACTTTTGCTCTCGAAAAGCTGGATCGTGATCTTATTCAACTACCAGTGAATGGGAAGTATCTCAAACATTACTTCCAACATTGACTTGCAATCATTTTCATCGATATATATACTGATGTAACCATTGTAAATATTTTAGTGAGTTATTTACTGTAATGTTCTAAGTTACAATTTACCTCCATGCCCAAGGAGAAGGAACTAATCTGCGATTCTTAGTGTTTTTCTTTTTGAAAATAACTATCCCTAGGTGGAGCCAGATGTTGTAACTTGTTTTAAATTTGAGCATATCTTGTAAAAATAAAAATGAAAAATCAAATATTTTTTTCAAAAATATATAATAATGGTTGAAAGTGCTTTGGGTTATTTGTTAATGCACTAATCGAAATTAGCGCAGTTCTTAAGCCTAACAATGGGTCTTGTCTTTAACATTCAAAAGGTTAAAAGGAAAGCACTTATCATAGTGGAAATGAGTTATGTGACACGGCCCATGCAATGGGGTGAACCCAACAACACAAACTGCATGGATTTTAGCACGAAGTGTGCCTCCACAAAGACTTTTGAAAGAGCCTATTGAATTCTAATCTATGACCCAGACTGATTTCCGAGGCACTCCTCCAAAGATGTCCCATACTGAAGACTACTCGTACATTGTCACCAGTAAGAAAATATGATGACATCAGCAAGCAAGGCAACCCCCACCACCCTTTCTGCCACTTAATTTTTCTCTCTGCCACTTGTCATCCATGCATGTCATTTCATCATTTACTCCAATCTGAAAGAAAAATTAAATTTATACAAAAGCATTGAATTCTTGTTTTCCCCTTCTACTCTTCCATTTAACCTATAAGTGCTCATTTTAATTCATTCTCACATACTTTTGTTTCCTGCTCTCACTGTTGTGGCCTTTGAATTCTCTAGAAAAACTCCCAATCAGTGTTGTCTACCATTGCCAGGTATTTACATAGTCACCCATCATTTCAATTATCGAAAATGTCAAAGAAAGCTTCCTTAGCGGGGTCATCCTCTCACATTCCACTCATGGACACTGAAAGAGACATTTTCGATACTGTATGCAATTTAAATCATTTGGAAACCTATCAGTCTATCCTCAGAAATCAAGTCGATGTCCCATTTTATGCTGCCGCAGTTAGGTCCAGTGTCCTTTCGACTTTCATCTTTGAAACTCATATCTTCCCATAATTTATTCATTGGTTACTACACTATGTATCCAAAGAAGTGTTTTGTAGTGAATAAGTCAACAGAAAATATTTTCCAGGTGTCCTCTCTTTTAATTTAGATGGCATTTTGTTTTCCCTCTATTAGTACATATACCTATTTTTTTGAAGAAACTCTGTTAGTTTATTTTGAAAATTTGTCAGGTCAAGAGTATGCCCAAATTGTCTTTTATTTGATGCCAAGTGGGAAACAATTGTCTTTGGAGTCAAATTAGTTTCCATTAGATACTTTTTTTGATGATGTCAGGCCTATTCTCTAGATTTTAACTAAGATCTTGGGAAGAGATGATGCTTCAGTTATTGATAAAGTTACTCTTGGTATTTTTAGTCTGATGATGAAACCTGAAGTTGTTTTAGATATACTAGCTTTTTGGGAAGGGGTAGTCAATGCTCAGTTCATGAACCTTTCACTCACTAGTTGTTTTAGGTTCCCTTCTTTAATTACATATCTCTTCTTATACTCTCATGTTGAAAATTTCATGCATTTGGGGTTAAACATTATGGATCCCCATAAGAACAAATAGTCAGTTATTTTCTGGACTGATATAGTGAGGAGTAACCCGAAGAAGGAAGGCCTAATGGATTTTGCTGCCTTATTTCTTTTAGTGGCATATTCAATTATTGATAGTTCACTTACACCTACTATTTTTCCTAAATCTTAGCCTTTCCTTCAGTTGAGCAAAGATATGAGAGTAGGAGACTGGTATTATTTTGAAGATCATTCTGAGATTAGGTTGTATGGAGCTAATATTGAACCTTACATATTTCCAACCTTTCTTCCTACGAGGTTGTTTTCTTTGGAATTTATAAGACAGATTTTAAATATGGACTAGGTCCATTTTGTGCCATCTAAGAAAGGGCGTATGATTATACTTCCAAGAATTATGGGACCTTTCATTGTAAATACCAGACAAGCCGTAGAAGAAGTCCAAAAAGTTCTAAAAGAACTGGATTTGCTATTGGGAGAAAAATGGGTCTGTGATCCTTTTCATGTGATTTCTAACATAAGAGTGGAGAATGGTTATGCCCCTTTCTTACATGAAGCTTGACCAAAGATTCAAAAGATGGCTAATGGAGGTCAGTCCATTTGAATAGGAGGATTAGTGGTTGACACTCCTGTACAAAATGAAAATAATTTGAAGAGAGGTAGAGAGGAAATTATTGATTTAGATGAAGATACAGGTGGAGAAGCTAAGATATCAAAATTATCTAAGGAAGGCAATAAATCATTAATTTCTAGTTTTCAATTACAATTGGGTGATATAGTTTGCACACCATCCTCTCCCAATCCAAATGAAGATACTCAGAGCTTTGTCCCAATGATTAAACAAATGTTTTCTCAAATTAAGGATAGAAACAAGAAGATCAAAGAAAACATGGAAACCCAGTTGGAGGCTCAATCATCTTCATATTATCAAACAAGATTGTTATCTGCCATGGATATAGAAATGAATCAACTCAAGATTTCATTTTCTCATCCTTCTGCATTGTTTGTTTCCTCTTCATCAGGTTTCAAAAATGTTAATTTAACAGTAGATGCAAGGAAGATCCCTTTACTTGATAAAATTAATCTCCACAGGTAGACTGGAGAATTAATTTATAATGATTTGAGTAAAACCTTTTCAGCTGCCAGCAAATCAAAAGACATGTTGGAGAAGGTTATTGATCAGTTGAAATTGGAAAAGGGAAACTCAAGGGCATTGACAACTTAGATGAGGAGTTGAAAAAGTTGGTTGTTAAAATTGGGGTCAACCCCGAAGATAAGAGTGTAGCTCAGAAATTGTTGTAGGGCAAGGAGGCAAAGATCCAGGTTCTCAGGAGAAATTGAAACTACCTTTTATAGAACATCCAATGGCTATATAGGTAGCACAAGTTGAAAAAAAACATAGAAGTGCTAACTAATGAATTATTATATAGAAACAAAGAAGTGGCTAAGTTAAACGAAATGAATGTTGCCCTACAGTTGTTGGCTTGTATGGGCCTGACCCAGGTTCAGAGGTGATTTAGCCAAGCAAATCCTAGTACTACTAGCCCTTTCGACAACATTTCACAGAGCGTGGACTGAGGTCTCACCTGAAGTAGTATGGGAGGGTGCTATAACCAGGTTTCCACACCTTGGGGATGTCTGATGGGCTTCTAGAGGTCCGCAATTTGACCCTGTGGGTACGTCGCTACGTGCACTTGTTATTCCTTCACAACCTGTGCTACTGTTTCCGCGCAGCCCTACTCGGGTCACAACCCGTATAATACCCGAGTTCCTTGCTATTTAATCTGTTATTACCTGATTACCTAACTTGTGTATGTAATATTAATGGTTATTACAACATATTCAGGAATCATATCAGTGCGCATGATAAATAAACCAACATAAACGTAAAGAAGGAAATGTATAGCAAATACACAGAAATAAGAATCAACTTCTCTTTATTAATCTTCAATCCAAGTTACAGACTTGACACTGCCCTACGCACTCAACTGCAAGGGTCGACGCACTCAACTGTGAATTCTACTAGGCCTTTGTGCACTTAGCTGCAGAGCCTCTTCCTACTGCAACGACCCAATACCCTTAGAATCCTACTCTAAGCTCAAACCATTCGTACTCTTCTTTCTTAGCTCCTTTTACAAATTAGAGCCTCGCTCTATTTATACAATCCCATGGTCCGCAAACCATGGGTAGGCTGACATGACTTTATATTACATTACATTACTTTAGGGTGGACAACCCTATGACTTAACCTCTACTTCATGCTCCGCGCCCGCAATTCATGGAGACTTACAAAACCTTTGACCAGAACTTGGGCTTTGAGCCCCAAAACATGTTGTGTAGGGATTCTATGCCCAACAGGCCCCCAACACAATCATCTTGACTCATCCCGAGTCACTCTGCTAGTTGGGCGACCTTGGCACGAAGTCCCTCCAACTGGTCCCGTACTGCTCAGAGGTCCACAATGCACTGTCTGCGGTTTGTTGGACCTGCTTCATGCATTCCTACGATGCTTCTTTGTGAGGATCTACTACCTGCCTTAGCACATATATCTCCTGCATCTGTGTGAGCTTGCCCTCAATGTCGGCCGTAATGGTGAAGCCCTCATTAATCCAAGGCTGGACGCCCGCCTTGAGAAGTGCCTCTTTCTATTTGGCAGCATCCACCTGCTCTTTCAGCACCCTTTCTTTTTGTATCTTTTCCAACCGTTGGGTGAGGATGACTGTCTGTGCAATTCTCTTGATATTATCATATTGTTCCTACAGTTAACGCGCCTCTGTTTCCAGGTGCTGTATGTTGGGGTCCTCTTGCAAGGATGTGAGGACGTCAAAAGCCTAGCCCAACATACTGGTACAGTCCTACATTTCTCGTCCAATTTCTTCCAGTCCTGTTTGAATCATGCTAACACGCTTCCCTCCAACTTCCAGAGGAGTGGAAGGCTGCGCCTTCATCCACAACTTAGCAATCTGGAGGTTCAACTCCAACTGCACTCGTGTTTTTTGTAGAAATTTTGAATAATTTAACACATATTCACAGAGATTATCCTGATCATACAATTATAAGCGGAATATGTATAATACATAATCTCCTCTACGTTGATCATCAATATAGCAGCATCAATAACAATAAAACATCAAGAGCATTCACACATTAACACAGTATGTATCCCGGGGAAAGCATCTCACTAAAAACCCCACACTATCTGTATATTAATGATTGAGTCATGTAACATTACACATCATAATATTTTTCACAAGTATCTCCACCTCTGTTACACACAATACAGCTCAGATCTGATCTCCAAATCTCTTCCACTGCTTGCCTGCCTCCACTGCTCAATACCTGCTTAAGAACTGATGAGAATGGCTCACCAAACTCGTTTTTCACCTGCAAAATAGTCACTCACACTTTTTTGGACGTGAGCACAAGCTATAATGTGGGCAAATACGTGAGCAAACTCATTGGCATACTCAATCCCTTGATTGTGCAAGATCTGGTGCACAACTATAGTCACAACTGATAGCAATCTGATTCTCTACCACCTGTCCCTGTTGAACTGAACATGCACTGACTTGCAACTGAGTTAACTGATGTATTCATTAGTTGTATTATGAGTTAATAACTTGTGAATTAATTAATAACTAATTCACCCAACTCATCTCTAGTCTATTTGCCAGTTAGACTAAATACAACCAGTTTAACAAAGCTAAACTGAACACAACTCCACAATCAACTCCACCAAACTCAACTGATTGAGTTCTAACTGAAGTCATGCATGCAACAACTCAACTGACTCATAAGAAAAGCATATTTCCTTCTGACAACTGCATGTGCCACCTCTGTAGCTCAAACTGAAGTGCTCCAAGAGAATAAGATTAAGTTTATAGTCCAAATATTATTGTGAGATAATAATATTTGACTTTTCTATTTTTGATAGCCAGTCTAAAAATAGACTTTGATCACTCACACTTTCATCAAAAATAGAAGTCCATCTATTTTTTTCAACTTGATCAATCATCCATAAACAACAACCTGCAAACCATAGACATGATCCATATGTCTAAAAATAGACATAGTCTAAAAATAGACTTGCGCCAAAAATAGCCTGCGGGCCCACTTAGTGAAGGCGACTCTTTTCACTAAGCTCCATCATCTTGTTGCAATCTCAACACTCCCTCTCGACAAGATATGGATTATCAGCAACCCCTATCCTGCCTTGGTGGTACTCAAATTTTCTCCTGGTGAGAGCCTTCGTCAAAATATCAGCATCCTGATCCTCCGTTGGAATGTACGAAAGTAACATGATCCTCCGCTGCACACAATCTCTGATATGATGGTACCTGATGTCAATATGTTTAGATCTATCATGAAATACAGGATTAGCTGAGAGTTTAATGCAACTCTGGTTATCACAGTAAATCACAGTAGGATCCAAATGAGAACCGAACAAACCAACTAGGATCTTCCTCATCCATATAGCCTCGCATGCAGCCAAACTTGCTGCCATATACTCGGCCTCCGCTGAACTGAGTGCCACGGATCTATGTTTCCTGCTGTACCAAGAAACTGCTGTCGATCCAATACTGAAGACCCCTCCTGATGTGCTCTTTCTGTCTGTTGGGCTCCCTACCCAATCTGCATCCGTGAAGCCACATAGCTTCACCTCATCCTCCTGTCTGTACCACAAACTATATCCCAATGTGCCTCTCAAGTAGCGCAATACATGCTTGCCCGCCTTCCAGAAGAGCTTGGTAGGCTTAACCATAGCTTGTGAAAGCTGGTTAACTGCATAGCATATATCAGGTCGTGTATTGACCAAATACATCAGCGACCCCACCAACTGTCGATAAACAGTGGCATCCACTTCTTCTCGCGAAGTGGCATCCTCCTTCCTCCAACCTCCAGGAAGAGGAGTATCAACAGGCTTGCAGCCATGCATGTTGAACTTCTCCAGTATCTCCCGAGCATACTTGCCCTGAGAAACAAACAGTCCACCACTGCGCTGCCATATTTCCAATCCCAGGAAATAGTGAAGGAGGCCCAAATCCTTCATCTCAAACTCTGTAGCAAGATCCTTCTTGCATGACAGTATCAACAACTCATCACCCGTTAGAATCAAATCATCAACATACAATACAATGATAAGCAACTTACCCTCCACCACAATCTGGTATAGGTTCGGATCCGCCTCGCTCTTGGAGAATCCAAGTCCTATGAAATAGCTGTCTATCCGTGTGTACCAAGCACGTGGTGCTTGCTTCAACCCATACAGCACTCTCTTGAGCCTACACACATGCAACTCACTGCTGAAGACTTCAAAGCCTTCAGGTTGCTCAATGTACACCTCCTCCTCAATGACTCCATTGAGGAACGCAGTCTTCACATCCATCTGATGAATGTGCCATCCCATCTACGCTGAGAGAGCAAGAATCGTCCGTATGGAAGAATACCTTGCGACAGGTGCAAAGGTCTCCTCATAATCGATCCCCTCAATCTGTGAAAAGCCTCGGGCAACAAATCTTGCCTTGTACTTCTCCACACTCCCGTCAGCTGCCTGCTTAACTTTGTAGATCCATCTCGAACCCACCACTGATTTCCCTTTCGGTCTAGGAACAATCTCCCATGCACTGTTTCTGACAATAGAATCATACTTTTCCACCATGGCGTCTACCCATGCGGGATCCTCCATAGCTTCCCCGAAAGAGGATGGCTCAGTCACAACACACTTTCTCATAAGAGCCATGTATCCAGTGTACCGATCAGGTGACTGTCTCTGCCTGCGTTGGGCTGTAGGTGGTCCTACAACTTTCTCTGCATCTTGAGCCAGTCGCTCAGCTTCTGTCAAGCGCTTTCGCCCTCTAATGGTTGGCACTGCATGAGTGGTCTCTTCCACTCCATGAACCTCGTCCTGTGGCTGATCCACGTCCTGAAGCTCATCCTTAGGAACTAATAGCTCCTCATTTACATGCAAGTGTAGCTCCCTCTCAAGCGAACACTTCATGGCTTTCTCCTCCTGAAATTTTATATCCCGTCGCACAACAGTTTTACCACTGTCTGGCAAATACACACGATAGTTGTGGGGCGTATCAGTGTACCCCACAAATATCCCAACCTCTGCGGTCGGCTCCAACTTCTTCCTGGCATCCTTCGTCACATGCATGTAAACGTTAGCATCAAAAATCCTCAAATGCGAAATATCAGGCTTCTTACCAGAATAAGTCTCCTCAGGTGTACTCATGCCAAGTATCCTATGAGGTCAACGGTTCTGCACATAAACTGCTGTATTGCATGCTTCCTCCCACAAGTGAAGGGGTAGGCCCTGATCATGCAACATTGCCCGTGCAGCACCCACAATTGTTTTGTTCTTCCGCTCAGCTACCCCGTTCTGCTGTGGGTTATGGGGAGCTATGAGCTCTCTATGAATCCCTTCTGTCTTGCAGAAATCCTTGAACTCGTCCGAGATGTATTCACCACCATTATCGCTCCTAAGAGCCTTCACCTTCTTCCCCGACTCCTTCTCGACCAGTGCTTTGAATTCACAGAACTTTGAATATGTCTCGCTCTTCTTCTGCATGAAGAAGATCCAGCACTTACGAGAGAAATCATCAACAAAAATCACATAATACATGTGTTTTGCTGTCGAAGCAACTGAGAAAGGTCCACAAACGTCTGTGTGAATTCTCTCAAGGATCGTCGTGGTGCGACTATCCTTCTCGTGAAAGGTGGCTTTCACAAACTTCCCCAAATTACACCCCTTGCACTGATCTGACTGCGCAAGTGTGCCTTTAGGAAGCCCTGTAGTGATCTGCTACAGTATCTTCAAGGCTCCATGGTGAAGGTGACCCAATCTCCTGTGCCACAACTCGCCATCATCCCGGCTCACCACTCCTTCTGCCTTGCCTGCCATTATTGCGCATCCATCTACATGCAACTGATAAAGGTTCCTCACTCGAACCCCTATCTTCTGGGTCTCACCAGTTGTCTTGCTGCGCAGGAAGGCCTTTCCCTCGCTGAAAACAACATCATACCCCTTGTCTTCTAACATCGCCACTGAGATGAGATCCTTCTTCAATCCTGGAACATGCATGACTTCCTTCAACACAAAGGGTTTACCAGACTCCCTCTCAAAGGAAATGGTACCAATACCGGTCGCACTGTATCTACCATCATCGCCCATCTCGATGTGCACTCCAAGATATTTGTCCTCCAGATCAGAGAAAAAATCTCTATCTCCCGTCATGTGAAAAGACACACCACTGTCCAAGAACCACACTGATCCCATCACACTTGAAACCAAGCATGCGATCAATGAAAAATCAAGCTCAAACTGAGAAGCTACGACCTCTCCCCCTGCAGATCCAGCAACTTGCTTGTTCTTCTTCTTCTGCAGACAATTTGTGGCATAGTGTCTGTGCTGGTGACAGTGAAAACACTTCACCTTGGACATATCCTGCTCCTTGCCTTTCGCACTAGACTGAGAAGCTTTCTTGTTCTTCCCCTTCTTTGCTTTGGCAGCCAAAGCGCAATTCTCTTCATCAGATACCTTTGATGAAGATCCATTCTCACCTTTATTGTTACTGAGTTTATCCTTGAGCGCCAGGTCACTCTTGCTTTGGAATAACATTTGCAAATCGTTGAAAGACATTTTCAACAACACTATTGCAAAAATTCGAATTCCTCCAACACCAACTAAACTGCTTCCAATCTAAGATTCGTGAGAACACAATATTTCTTGTACAGAGATCGACTGTATGGGCATTCACTCGATATCTCACCTTCCAAAGGAAGGATGAATCCAGAGACTACCTGGCCCGATTACAAACTCTGCCTGAAGAAATAGAATGTAAACACTTCCTGAATAGTAGATCTGATGATCAATCCTCGCTTGATATCCTGTAAAAATGTCTTCTACAAATCAAGCAGCTTCGATACCATGTAGAAATTTTGAATAATTTAACACATATTCACAGAGATTATCCTGATCATACAATTATAAGCGGAACATGTATAATACATAATCTCCTCTACGTTGATCATCAATATAGCAGCATCAATAACAATAAAACATCAAGAGCATTCACACATTAACACAGTATGTATCCCGGGGAAAGCATCTCGCTAAAAACCCCACACTATCTGTATATTAATGATTGAGTCATGTAACATTACACAACATAATATTTCTCACAAGTATCTCCACCTCTGTTACACACAATACAACTCAGATCTGATCTCCAAATCTCTTCCACTGCTTGCCTGCCTCCACTGCTCAATACCTGCTCAAAAATTGATGAGAATGGCTCACCAAACTCGTTTTTCACCTGCAAAATTGTCACTCACACTTTGTTGGACGTGAGCAAAAGCTATAATGTGGGCAAATACGTGAGCAAACTCATTGGCATACTCAATCCCTTGATTGTGCAAGATCTGGTGCACAACTATAGTCACAACTGATAGCAATCTGATTCTCTACCACCTGTCCCTGTTGAACTGAACATGCACTGACATGCAACTGAGTTAACTGATGTATTCATTAGTTTTATTATGAGTTAATAACTTGTGAATTAATTAATAAATAATTCACCCAACTCATCTCTAGTCTATTTGCCAGTTAGACTAAATACAACCAGTTTAACAAAGCTAAACTGAACACAACTCCATCAACTCCACAATCAACTCCACCAAACTCAACTGATTGAGTTCTAACTGAAGTCATGCATGCAACAACTCAACTGACTCATAAGAAAAGCATATTTCCTTCTGACAGCTGCATGTGCCACCTCTGTAGCTCAAATTGAAGTGCTCCAAGAGAATAAGATTAAGTTTATAGTCCAAATATTATTGTGAGATAATAATATTTGACTTTTCTATTTTTGACAGCCAGTCTAAAAATAGACTTTGATCACTCACACTGTGATCACTCACACTTTCATCAAAAATAGAAGTCCATCTATTTTTTTCAACTTGATCAATCATCCATAAACAACAACCTGCAATCCATAGACATGATCCATATGTCTAAAAATAGACATAGTCTAAAAATAGACTTGCGCCAAAAATAGCCTGCGGGCCCACTTAGTGAAGGCGACTCTTTTCACTAAGCTCCATCATCTTGTTGCAATCTCAACATTTTTTCCTCGCATGCGCTTCAAACTCCACTTGCCAGACAGTGGATCTGCATCTTTGTGCGTAGGTCTGAAACGATGGAAAATTCTAGAACATGCCAGCATGCTTCATCAACTGTTTGCACAATTTGTTGATTCTGTGACACTAGTTCGTCATGCTATAGGCTGAGCTGTTCGATGTTGATCTTCTTCTCACTCAATACCTAGATCGGGCAACCCTCTCTGGCATGGAGTTCTACTGTGATGTCATCCTATAGTTGATACAATGTGTCTCGTGGAAGGGCAACCAAATTAAGTCCCATTCCTTTAATCTTGCTTACCGCGGCTCTGTCATCTTTGTTCTCCACTTTTAGCGCTCCTTCCGATAGCACTATGGTGTTGGCCATCTTTGCGCGTAGCAGCTGCTCCACTATTAATGTACCTACAGTGCCGTAGGTGGCTACTGCTCCTTCCTGTGGGGGCCACACCTAAAGTTCTTGCAGTTGTGCCCTTAGGGCCCCCAACACAATCTGTTGCTCCGTCATGGCTTCCTGGAGCGCTTCCCTAGTGACCTCACAAACCATGTCGCCGATGTCGTAGAGGTCGCCTTCTGTCAGTGTAATTGGTTTGATGTCCAATTTGGATGCCTTGACCTTTTTTCGTGGACCTGATCTCTCCATGATGCGCAGCGGTTTCAGCTAGGTGGACATTGTGCTCAGGTCCACACCTTCTACTGTGTCCTCTGCTCCCTGTCCTATAGACAAGTTCTGGCCCCCTTCCTCCTACGTCGTGGTGGCCCCTATTGCCTGCGTTGCTATTGCTTTTTCGATGGCCTTTGCCTGCTCTACGGCTGCTTTTGCTACCTCGCAGACAACCCTTACCTCTACGGTTGCTTATTCGTTGTGCCTTTGCTAGGCCAACTAGGTGATACGCAACTTGGTTGCAACCTTCAACTTTTGTGCTACTTTTCTATCCTTCTCCGCCATATCCGAGGTGAACAACTCAAGAGGCCATGATTCTAGCACTAAGAAGATCACATCATCAATGGCGATGAAGGGGAGCTTGGTCCAGTTCTACGTTGGATCCTTATGCGCCTTGATATACACATTATGCATGTCCACCTTGAAGTCTGCAAATCTCCGCAGACTGTTGTACACTGTGGGGGATAGGCGCGACCTCCTATTCATCCACATCTGGATGCTCGCCTCCATGAGCACCCAGAAGATCTTTGTTTCACGGATCCGCGTGGCGTCCTTAATAGTCCAAAGCGGCACGTACTTTGCAGCCTCTAGCAAGTCCTGTTCAATATTAGGGAACTAACTATCCTTAGGTAGTTCCCCTATTACTAGTAAAATAGACAAGAGAAACCACACCTAGTGGAAAGTCTTGCCCTACTCTTGGGGTTCCTTACAGTTAGTTAGGAACTCCTCGCAAAGGAACTCGACCCAGTGGAATTGAACCCCCTCGGTGCATTGTTCTGCCAGCGCAACTACCGGCACTGGTACCTCATCTCCACAACATTTTCGCATTACCTTCCTGGCTAGGAGTTGGGTGGCTACGCGCACCCCTTTATCTTTAATGCTGCTAATTGCGTAACACCTCTTTTTCTTTTCCAGCTTGTATTTGTTCTTCATGGTCTCTGCGAGCGCCAAATCTTTTCTTTTTCCGGCTATCTCCGCGGGGTCCTTTCCCTTACAAGGGAGCCGGGAAATCCTATGGATAAGATCCGCCATGATGGGAATAGGCTCCTCCATCCATAAGTACCCATCATGCACCAGGCAAAGCAGCTGCCTGATGATGAAAATTGTGATAGGCATGCGATGAAAGTGTGGAATCCATAGTAGCTAAAGTAGTCCAGCCTTCTCCACACCACGCAGCCATTTTTGTGGCTCTAGTGTTGTAACTAACCCCTCCATGCTCTGCTTCATGAGGTTCTCAGTCTCTAAATGTGGGAACTTCTCACTGTTCATGAGGTCCCAATCTTCAAACTTCATTGTGGGCACGCAGCCCGGGGTCGAGCCCTCAAACATAATTCCATCGGGAGGAGCAAGGTTTGGAGTGCGCTCTTAGCGGCATCCAAATCCTTGGGTATCTTAGCTTTCCCTTTCCGCGGAGGGACGTACTCAGGCAATTTTGCTGCAGTGCGCACTGGTTGGATGTCTTCCTCCATGACTTCAGCTGCCTGTATCTCATTGATGAGAGCCTATAGGTCCTCTTCCTCATCATCTGTCTCAAAGGTGACACCATTGCCCTTTTCTTCCATTGAGAGTTTACCGAATCGTAGATTCCTTTGGGACATGCGAACTGGTCCCGCTGCCTACTTATCCTTCTCGGGCCTCAGCGTCCGAGGTGATTTTGGGATTTCCAGCGCGATCCCAGTATGTCCGGGAACATCATGCACCGTGGGGTTCTGCGTGACCTCGTCAGTGGTTCCTTCTACATATCCCAAACCTCTCCTAGTAGTCGCCATCCTGTTTGAGCTATCTGTGGTCGTTCGCGAACATCAGGGCTCAAATCTTGCTCGGTGCTCAACACTCTGTGTTCTAATCAACTGCTCAAATCTTAAATGAACAAGTGTTGTCTCGTGGTTAGCCCCTAGAGTTTTATAGCACCTTTTGAATTCAAATTCGACCGTTCCCCCCAATTCTGAGCCATCAATGCTTTCTTGGCAGTAGATTGCCCCAAATCTAGCCCTTAATTCGTGTCTTAAATGCCTGCCGCCTACTCCCTTTTTCCTTAAATTGGACATCTCATCATGAATATTGACACCAATGGTTACTTCCTAGTCTACCTGCATAGTAACACAACTCCTCATGCGTGGCTGCAAACCTTGTGTCATGTTGATTTTACACGCACCTCCCTCATCACACAACTCCCAAACAAACTCTTTTAGAGTCCCACGCTCTCTTTCAACTGTCTAGAGCGCTGAGACTGTGCTCCCTACAGCTAGTAAAGTGGTCGCACCACCCATGCAAGACTTCGAATTGCCTTCCAGTATAGTCCGCGAAAACTCCTCAATTGTCTGCGTGATCGCCGATGTCGTGTGTTTTTCCATATGCAGTGCACTCCCCTAGTTACTGCATTTGGTGAGGTGCGGTTGTAGCCATGGCAGCAGAGTCATAAATCCTTGGTGACATGCTTCTAATGTAATGGTACAATCATTTGTATCTTTCCTCGTCATATTTGGTTTATCGACGAGACATGCCTGCGTGATCTCGTTTTCCAGTCTCTTGATCTCAGCATCCATCAAAATGCTTTTCTTCCTCAATCATACCCAGTCCTTTTCGAGTTTGCGAAGTATAAGGTTCCCTTGCTAGATGGCTTCCCGAATCCTTATATGTTCAACCTTGCGTAGATGTGTGATTTCTTCCTCCTAGTCATCGCGCACTGTCACCACTACAGGGTCTAGTATGTGCGGGTTCCTTTTTGTATTTTCCTCAGAAATTATGGTCTCCACTCCGTTCCGCACCTTTGGAATCATCTCTGGTTCAGGGTTTTTCACAGGGTCCGGTAGGCCCATCGAACCACTGGCATGCGCAGGTCCCAATCAATCTATTACACCTGGTCAACCTTGTTCAGTACATTGCACACCCTATCAAATGCTTCAATGTGGATACTTGGTAGCGCGCGTCACCTTTCCTGCTGCTGCGATTTGTTCTGATTCTCTATTCTGGGGCTGTTGTACGCTTGTGCAGACTGTACAGCATATGTTTGTACCCATCGGGAAAGGTGGGCACGCAAGTTGTGTCGCCCCTGCTAATTGGCTTTCATTCGAAGCTGCGTTTTTCCAAAATGTAGGCGCATCATCCTTCTACATCTGCGCCAATCCTCAAAATTTCCTTAATGCATACCCCACCATCATGCAAGTGTTGCGCGCAGTGCCCACTTCAGCGCATTGAACCACTTTTGTTCTGGTATTGCACTTTCAAATTTGCTCAGAAATTCATCCACCACTGACAATCCATCATATATCAACAGCTCCCTTGCCTCCGCTGTCACACAATGTAGTGATCTAACCATCATGTTGGAATTAAGCGTTGTTACTTCGTGCAGCCGATTCTGCCATTGCTCTATTTATTCATCTGAATCTGAAGTGTAGGAGCTTTCGGGCTCCCATGAAATCCTTCCATCTACAGTTGGATTCACCCAATCTTTTTCTCATGCAGTTATCTTATAAATACAATCGAGATCATCATCATTATCGTCATCGCACACCGGTTTAGTGTATCGTGCTCCTTCGACTGGATCTAGCGGTACTACCACGGGTAGTGACTTTTTCTCAAAGATCATTTTGTGCTTCTTCAGATTTATGACTCTGTTCATATCGGTGGCCTAGTTTATTCCTAGTAGCACAGGGTAGGGATTGTTGTCATTGATAATCTCTATCACTTCATAATCTGCCTGTGCGCTCGCACCTTCAATATCGATTGTTACCCCTTGCAATCTTCCCATGGGAAAAATCTTCTGGTTCGCCATTCGTAACTGAATAGGGGACCATTGTAGCATGGGTCTGCCCATGCATTCCCATGTTTTCTTTTGTAGTACATTCACGTCCGAACCCAAATCCAAGATTACTTGATCCATTTCGTACTCACCTATTTGCGCAATCAACCTCATTTCCCTTCCTGTGCATAATGCATGCTTCCCAAGTTTCCGGACTACGCGTGCTTCTCCGGACCCCGCGCACCTAGTGATAAGTTCCTGTAGTCCTTTGATTGCCTTGCTGTCACATAGCAGTTTCATGCATGTCTCCAAAAAGGTAGTGAACATTGAAGGATCCATCCCTGGTTCTAGTTGATCCTTACTACATGAAGTGGAGGCCTCCGTGAAGCCCTTCTTAGCTTCCATGAATGTCTCCTTCGCGCGTTCTAAATAAAAATCGGGTTCATTTGTAGGAGCCTTGTGAACCCACGCGCTTTCTTCTAGCTGCTTCCCTTTATCATCTTCCGTGATCATACCACTCATGAGCATCATGTTTACATTTGGGTCTTCTTCATGCGGCTCAGACCTCATCATTTGTAAATCTTGGGTCGGAGGGGGATGGAGTACCCCCTTTTCGAGCATCCTTGCTATCAGTGAAGGGCAGTCTTTTGCCTCATGATCAAACTGAGTACAGTACCGACACGATATTATTGTCAGGTTTGTACAATCGCGGGCATAATTCCCTAGCCCTCCGCAATTGTAGCAAATTATTTGTCTGCGACCCCTTCCTGGTCCCATTCCGCCTCGACCTCAACGACACCCTTGAAACCCAGTTCGTACCATCCCTGCATTTGGGTCAAGGGCTCGTGTTTCAGTCTGCACTCTGTAGGCAGGAGTCTGATCCATCATTAATTCATAGCTTCGACAGGTGCATTCGTCGTGGCCTACCAACCAGCAGAAATTACAAAACAATTACTGGGACGTCTACGTATACTTCTACAACAGATGAAAGTTATCCATGGTGTGTTTTCCTCCTATCTGGCAGATCGCGCACCATAATGTAGATGCCATGCTTGGCCCTGTCTATGCCTCTGGTCTTAGCGGCATCGGCCCTCCTCTTGCCAAGTAGTTCATGAATACTGGATAGTGGTCCTTGTCGTGACCTTGGCCTTTGCATTTTATGCACCATACTTCCTCGCGCACCTCCGGCTGAGGTGTCCTGTCTTGTTTCAAACTCTGCATTTCCAGACACAAATTCTGCAGTTGCGCGTGGATTTGTTGGACTCCCAACCCAGGGTCTTGTATATGGATCTCATGCAATCTCATTGCCTTCTCCAACGCTTTGGCCTGGGTGGAAAGCTCTTTCTATGGCAGCGCTGTCCTTAAGTACGGTGTCAGAGATGCTACAAACCATGTGCGATGTTGTCCATCTATCAACGTCATATTGGCTTCGCAAATCATACTCTTCAGCCTTTAATCCAGATCCTAGGGGGTCTCGCCTGGGAGCATCGTGATCTCTTTAAACCCAATGATTGATTATGTTTCTGATTTTGGCCTGCTAAATTCCCTATTCAGCGTGGCCTAAATCTCTGCAATCCTTGCATTCGGGTGGTCATTAGAATGCTTGATATACCATGTTAATGCATGATCCTCTAGCGTGCTCACCAATGTATCCTTTTTAATATTATCATACACGACGCCTTGTACTTCCCATACTGCTCTTACCACAAACCAGAATTGATCTGAATCTTCATTCCCTACTCCTCTAAACATCGATAGTTTGATCGCACTCACCATACTGAATTGTGGCGGTGGCAGAGGTGGGGTGGGTGGAGATGGAGGTTAGGAGGGTGAAATGGGTGGTAGGGTGGGTGGAGGTGGTAAACGCGGAATACGCTGCCTTATCAAACTAACCGCACTTCTCAGAGAAACTTTTGCGAGCTCTTCCTCACTTTCCCACGAGGGTGAAATTAAGGGACTGTTTTCCAACTCTTCACTACTTCCGCTTCTGTGGACCTTCCCACTCCACGTAGTTCCAAACATTAATTTATTCACATAACCCAATTTTCACGCAATAGCATCTTAATCCAAGTGTTCAAAGATTTAATATACTTACCTCACGGTCACTTGAGAAAACGTCGTTCCGCCTCACTGTAGCTGACAGTCGTGTCGACTGCAAACTCAGTGATAAATACTCCTATTATTAGGTCGAGCCAATGGTCCACAGATTGCACTATCTTATCTCTTAATGCTTCTAGTCTGCGCACTAATTCCAGAGTCCATACTATTGGTTTGTCGAGCCTACACCTTCCCTGGCTGTCTGCTAACTTTGCGATCCACTCATATAGCTTAGAAGGAAAGGATCTAAAGAAAATTTTGTGGATTTCCATATACAAGTAGCACTCCAACCACTGTTCCTTAGATACTCACGGATTTCTGTTCTTCTACGCTGCGAACTCATGAATCTTCTTGTCCAACCACTCTTCAATTTCTTTCTTTGCGGGATTTGAGTGGCACGACATCAGACATCCTTTATGTAGATCCTGGTCTCGGCAGCAAAACCATTTGTTGGATTGTATGGGCCTGACCTAGGTTCAAAGGTGATTTAGACAAGCAAATCTCGGTGCTACTGGCCCTTTCGGCAATAGTCCACGGAGCGCAGACTGAGGTCTCACCCGAAGTAGTATGGGAGGGTGCTAGAACTAGGTTTCCTCACCCTGGGGATGTCTAATGGGCTTCTGGAGGTCCGCGGTTTGACCCTGTGCGTACATCACTACGTGCACTTGTTATTCCTTCGCAACCTGTGCTATTGTTTCCATGTAGCCCTACTTGGGGCGCAACCTATATAACACCCAAGTTCCTTGCTATTTAATCTGTTATTACCTGATTACTTAACTTGTGGGTGTAATATTAATGGTTATTATAGCATATTCAACAATAATATTAGTGCGTGTGATAAATAAACCAATATAAACGTAAAGAAGGCAATGCACAACAAATACACAAAAATAAGAATCAACTTCTCTTTTTAATCTTCAATCCAAGTTATAGACTCAACACCTCCCTATGCACTCAGCTGCAGGGGTCCATGCACTCAGCTGCAAACTCTACTAGGGCTCTGCGCACTCAGCTGCAGAGCCTCTTCCTACTACTACAACCCAATACCCTTAGAATCCTACTCTAAGCTCGAACCATTCATACTCTTCTTTCTTATTCCTTAGCTCCTTTTACAACTTAGAGCCTCACTCTATTTATACAATCCCATGGTCTGTGGACCATGGGTAGGCCGACATGACTTTATATTACGTTACATTACTCTAGGGTGGACAACCCTATGACTTAACCTCTACTTCATGCTCCGCACCCGCAATTCGCGGATTCTTACAAAACCATTGACCAAAAATTGGGCTTTGAGCCCCAAAACATGTTGTGGGGGTATTCCATGCCAAACAATAGCAGAAAATTGACTGACATGTTTGTACAATTCTGGTGCAAGCAGATTCTGAAGACCTGGTTGTAAAACTAACTCATGTCATGACTGAAGTGAAAATTCTTGAAAATGAAATGGAGAAGAATCATAATGATTTTTATAATGCAATGAAGGTCATCAAAGCCACTAGACATGAATTATTCATGGAAAAAGAGAGTGCTGAAAAATACATAAATGACTACCAACTTGCCTACCAGGAAATCAAAGAGCTAAAGGAAAAGGTAAAAGGGAACATGTCCCTCATTCAGGCAAGGGAAATCTTGTGGAATGATATTATAAATATAGTAAAAAATATTTGGGGATTCTTGCTTATTGTTGAAGAAGAAAATATTATTGTTAGAGATTTGGAGGGTATAATCATGGCTGCTAAACATAAATTACAACAAAGAGCTCAATTTGCTAAGAAGATGATTGATTTTATGAATTCTAAGTCTGCACAAGAGTTAAGAGATGTTGGAATTGAAGACAGGACTAAGTATGTGATGGAAATCAATAAAGCAACAATGAGGAATTTATGTAGAAAAATAACTGAGAAGAACCTCAAAGAAGTGGAGTCTGTGATGAAGTTTAATGTTTCTTTTGATAAAAGAGGTAGGGAAGGTTTACCATCATGTTGGGATTAGAAAGAGAACTTGTTGCCTTAGAAAACTTATGAGACATTTCTTGTAGAAGCCAAAAGAAAAATTGGTTCTACACATGAAAATACAACAGTGCTTAAAGGGGCTACTATTGTTAATTATTTATGCAAAGACTTTTAGCTTCTTTGGATGATGAGGACATTGTTTGTTGAGAAGCCAACATACAACAAAATCACTAAATTCAGGATGGCTCATGTCAAGTTCATGAATAGTTCAAATGAAAAATTGGATATCTGGAGAAAGTGCAGAGAATGGATGGCACCCCAAGTAGTTGATGCAGTAGGACCTTCTTCTGTTCCTAAGTCACAAATCACCCAGTGACAAAGATGTTTTCAATGACAAAGTTTTATAATGTTTTAGCACAAATATTTCATATTAATGTAATTTTTATTTCCTAAATGTAATATTCGAATAAGAGGACAGTTGATCCTAAAGTAGTTTAGAAGGTTGATAGTTTTGTAACTGTCCTTTTGAAATTTTGTATAAAAAATACTTTCTAAGGCATTTGAAGGGTTCTGGAATTTTGGACCTCAGAGGCAAATACAGTTTTGTACTTTCACTTTTCATGTGTTGATGAATAAAATTTTCACAGTGATTCCAAAATTTGTTGGGTATGATAAGTTTTTCCTATTTCATCTTGTGTTTATTCTTCTTCTTAGAAAAGAGTAGTGAAGTTGTTCGGCTTTGATTTTACAGTGCTATGAGTTTTAGTTCATGTGAATTAAAGTTAAAACCCCTTAAAAATGATGTGCTCCTCTAATCTAAATTTCATTGCATGCTAATCTTTTTTTCTCTAAAGTTGAAGATAAACGATTATGTGTAAAGAAGCATGTTATCTAAAACTTTCTACCATCACTTATTTATGTTCTTTATTCATTTCTATTCAACATCATAAGACCAATTTGGAAACATTAATTCACATATGGAAATTTAAAGTGTTTTAATCAAATTTCTGGGGTTTTATGAAATTTCAGCACTAATCTCCTTTTAGCGAGAGATTGTCTCCCAAGGTACAACACTTCCTTTAGATTCTTATTTATAACCTGCATCTCTTGTTCCATGTCTACAAACATGTTCGGTCCAATCAACACCTTATTAACTAGATCATTCCAACTAATGGGATTATTGTAACTCTACCCATACAATGCCTCAAACAGACTCATCTTCAAATATTCCTGATACCCATTGTTATAATTGAACTCTACTAGTGGAATATACTCTTCCCCCTTTCGTTTCTAGTGTATCACATACATCCTCAACATGTCCTCCAATATCCTGTTGACCCTCTTTGTCTGTCCATCTATCTGCATATGATAGGATGTACTAAAGGCCAACTCTATGTCCAAAGCTACAAACAACTTGTAAGTGAAATTTTCATCCCTGTCTCACACAATCTTCTTCTTAACACCATGCAATCTTACTACATCTCTAATCGCTAGCTAAGAACGTAGACTTCACTAGAATGAAGTGTGCAACCTTTGTCAACTTTTCCACAATAATGATGATGGAATCATGTTGTCTCACTGTCCTCAGAAAACCTGTCATAAAGTCCATGGAAATGACCTCCCATTTCCACTTTAGAATTGCAATCGACTGTAACAGTTCACATGTATGCTTACATTCTACCTTCATGCACTGACAACCAAAACACCTAGCCACATACTCTCCTACATCCTTCTTCAGATTCGACCAATAATACAATTTCTTCACTGCAGTCAATTTCTTCTGATAACCTGAGTGACCCAAATATGGGTTTGCATGAAACTCTCTCCAAATCACCTTCTTGAGCTCACTCCTATCTGGCACATATATCTTGTCTTTGAACCTAACCATTCCATATGTTGTAAGGGAATAGTCCACATCATGTGCACCTAGACATGTACCTGTACTTGTACTTGTACCTGTACCACTACATGTACATGTACATGTACCTGTGTATATACTTAGCTGCAACCTGTGCATAATCTTCATATACCTAACATCCTACTGACTTGCCTGCAAGAGATTATCCTGTAAGTCTATCCCACAGGAGCTCATAGTCACTAAGTGATTTACCTACACCCACCTGCTAAGAGAATCTGCCACCCTTTTATCCTTTCCTTTGATGTACATGATCTCGAAGTCAAACTCACTAAACATGGTTAACCATCTAGTGTGTTGGGCGTTCATATTTGGTTGGTCAAACAAATACCTCAACCTAATGTGATCACTCATCAGTACAAACCTCATGCCGAGAAGATAGTGCCTCCACATCTTCAATGCATGTATGATCATTGCTAACTCAAGATAATGTGTCGCGTACTTCTTCTCGTACTCGTTTAATTTTTGTGACTCATAGCATACCACATGTTCATCCTACATAAGGACTCCACCAAGACATTTCTTGCAATCATCTATGCATACTACAAATTCTTTGTCCAATTCTGCAATTTTTAACACTGGTGCATGTGTTAACAACTGATTAAGTTTCTCAAAACTAGCCTCACATTCCTCTGTCCATTCAATCTTCTTACCTTTTCCCTTAAATGATGTGATAGGATAAGAAATATGCGTGAAGTTCTTGATGAACCTCCTGTAATAACCTGCCAATCCCATGAAGGACCTCACCTCATCTACATTCCTGGGAGCTACCCACTCCATGATGGCCCTTATCTTTTCTGGATCTACTTCAATGCCCTCCTTGGAGATAACATGCCCTAAGTAATGTACCTCAATGTAAAAGAAACTCCATTTGATAAGCTTATCATACAACTGATGTTCTCTTAACAACCTCAACACTGCTGCTAAATGCTCGGCATGCATTTCCTCATTTTTAGAATAGACCAATATGTCATCAATGAACAAAATAACAAACTTATCCAAGTACGGCCACAACACACTGTTCATCAAGCACATAAATTTATTTGGAGCATTAGTCAAACCGAATGAAACTACAACCAACTCATAATGCCCATACCAGGTCCAGAAAGTTGTCTTGTAAATGTCCTCCTTTTGGATGTGTACCTGATGATATTCGAATCTCAAATCGAT
Organism: Pinus tabuliformis; assembly: GCA_031772625.1. Classification (NCBI taxonomy): domain Eukaryota; kingdom Viridiplantae; phylum Streptophyta; class Pinopsida; order Pinales; family Pinaceae; genus Pinus; species Pinus tabuliformis. Next base: position 198,301,726 of record CM062810.1, on the reverse strand, counting down.
CTTTGAGAACACTAATGTGCCCTTCAACTTGATCAAACAAGTCATCAATCCTTGACAACGAATACATGTGCTTGATGGTCACTTTGTTCAACTGCCTGTAGTCAATGCATAATTTGAGAGTACCATCTTTCTTCTTTACAAATAAGATCGGTGTGCCCCAAGGTAATACACTTGGTCTAATGTATCCCTTCTCCAACATTTCCTTCAACTATAGCTTCAAATCTACCAACTCAGATGTGCTCATCCTATAAGGTGCTTTTGATGTTGGATTTCCCTTGACACCAACTCAATAGAAAAGTCTACCTCCATGTGTGGTGGAAACTCAGTAATTTCCTCAAGAAATATATCCTGAAACTACTATAGAACTGGGTACCTACTCAAAACAATTGCACCCTTAACTTCCTTACCTTTCTCACTAGAAATGTGCACTGCGAATAACATATACCCTTTCCTGCGACTGCGATTTTCCTACATAGTTGTCACCATCCTAACATATGTGGCTTTCTTCTTTCCCTATAAGACTCTTGGTTCTCCATTGTCATCCAAACATTCAATGGCCGTGTCATAACAATCCACCTTGGTTCTATGAAGGTACAACCAATTCATGCCCAACAATATATTGTATGATCCCAACAGTAATACATTCAAATGTGCTATGGTAAGCATACCATTCAAATCAAATGCACATGCTCTTACCTAATGATGAACTCGCTTCTTTGTACCCATAGCAAGTTGCACTAACTAAGATTCTGCATGCAATTCCTTACTCAAACCACACTTATCTGCCAAGTCGGAACTAACATAGCTATAATTAGATTCGGGGTCAATAAAAATAGAAATAACTTGATCACAAAGATTACCATCCATCTCAATGATAGATGCCTGATGGTTTGCATGTTATTTATCCAATGTTGCATAAATACGAGGAATGCTCTGACCAACATCCCCAACATTTTGTGCCTCCTGTGCACTATATATCTAAGGCCTACCACCTTGATACTGTGGATAATATCTCCTGCATTGATCTCATCCATAAGTCCAACACTACGTGGGCTCCTTATTCTACTCGTCATATCAATGTCCCCATCCTCTGTTATATGCACTGAAATTCTTAGATGGTGCTACATTCTCTTTACTCACTTTTTGTCCCATTTTCCCTTGTTCTTTGCATTACCTTTCTAGTATGGATTTGTTTCAGACTTGCACTTCGATTGTTCGTAGCAATGCTTTAGTTTTCGGATGGCATCCTCCAATGATCTATGCTCATCGAACTCAATACTATCTTTGAATTCCATTGATAACCCACTAGTGAATCTCTAAATCTTGGTCTTCTCCTCCTTGAGTTAAGGCACATACCTTAGCAGCTCTAAGAAACTGCTAGTGTACTCCTCATCTATCATCGATCCCATGTTTAGATCGTAGAATTATTTTTTCCTGTCATCACATTATCTCTTTGATAGGTACTTCTTTTTGAATAACTGCTCAAAGTCACTCCAAGTCAAGTTTTCCTCATGAATACATCTGGAATTCTTCACATCTTCCCACCAAATTTCTTCTTTACCTTTGAGACTGAGTGTAGTTACTTTGGCTTTCATGTTCTCTGAATAGTCATGTAACCAGAAAAACTTCCTCATGCCAAGTAACCATGCCTCTACATCTTGTGGTTTCTTCATCTCTCCATCAAAAGTAGGTGGCTTTGCTTTCTTAAACTCATTTGGAAAGTATCCCATATCACTCCCCCTGTAAGGATGATAACAATGATGATCATAGTGTCTATCTGAACTAGGACTAGAATAGTAATTGTGTCTATCCCCTCTCCTATCCAGAGTGTCCAACAACCTGTCATCTCTCACCGTGTCATCTCTATCCAGCCTATGGCCATCATGTGACCTACTACCATATGCCCCATTAAATTTTCCCTCCTTCTCAAGGCTAATCCGAGTGGTCCCTGTCACTACAAATCTCACAAACTCTGAAGTATCACTATATTTACGTCTGCTATATTCTCCTGTAACTATATGATTTTGTTATTATCTGCCTTACAACTCCTTATTTCTTCCTTTAAGCTCCTCAATGTATCTTCCAAATTGAGATAATTCCCTACACCATATTTCTCATTTGATTCATAGGGAGAGTCTTTGTAATCTACCATCTTTATGTAGGTTTTAACTCTGTATAGAAATTATCTGCATATGAATTCTAAAACACAGAAAATAAACAATGTGAGAGCATAACACATAAAACACATATACACAGAGATTTTCCCCTGGATCCCAAAACTGGGACTACTAACTTGATTTTTCATTATGTTCCTTTCAATGATACAATACATATTTATACATGCCAAAGCATCCAATACCATGGATTGAAAACCATCGCGTCCAAAACCATGGACCAAAAACCATCGCTTCCAAAACCATGTGTGAAAAAATCAAGCACAAAACCATAGGTAGGTCCGCCCAACCTAATATAGGGTCCAAAAACAAAATTTCCTGGGGCAATGCCCCGGACCCCATAGAATGGGGTTACCTGCACCCCTCAAACCCCCTGTGACCCCCCCACTATGCAATCAGCACAACGAAGGGGGGGTTCCTCCCCCCTTCTAACCCCTCAGTTAACTACGTGGGCTAGTCACGGAAAGAATATAACACAACCCAACATTCTCCCACTTGTTGTTTTCTTTTCATAGGGAGCCATAAGAGAGCTTAGTCATTTATCTAGCCCTGCAACGCCCATTGTTTCTCTACACCAAGAGAACTTCTAAGAGCTCACATATTTTTTCAATGCATTTGCAGTATTCTTCAAAGTGTCCACCTCTACCAGCAACACCTTTTTGTCTTCTATCATATGCCTCACAAAGTGATACTAAACATCAATGTGCTTTGTCTTTGAATGATATGCAGGGTTCTTTGCCAAGAAAATTGCACTTTGGCTGTCACAGTCTATCCTTATAGCTACCTGTACTAAGCCCATACTTGAACACAATCTCTGCATCCTTGCTTGCATGAGTGTCTGTCATGTATTTTTCCTCTGTAGTTGATAGTGCCACTAAAGATTGCTTCTTACTCATCCAACTGACTGCACCTCCAAATAGGTTAAAAACATACCCACTTGTAGATCTTCTCTGATCCAAATCTCGATCCCAGTCTGTATTAACAAAGCCATGAATATCCAGCACTCTATCCAATCCTGGTCTTCCTTGGTAGCACAAACCATAATCACTAGTGCCATGCAAATACCTAAAAACCCGCTTCACTGCTTTCTAGTGCTCCTTCCCTGGTTTTGACATAAACCTGCTCAATACTCCCACTACATGTACAATGTCTGGTCTATTACAGACCATTGCATACATCAGGCTACTGACTACACTTGCATATGGAACATGGGACATGTCCTCTTCCTCTTCTTGTGTCTTGGGACACTGTTCAACAAATAACTTTACACCTACAGGAATAGGTACCTTCATCGGTTTACTATCCTGCATATTAAACCTCTGCAATATTGTCTTGACATACTTCCTCTAGTTTAACCAGAGATTCCTCTTTGTCCGATCTCTTTTAATTTCCATGCCCAAAATATAGTTTGCAGCACCAATATCTTTCATGTCGAATTTGGAGGACAAATGGGTCTTAAAATCCTAGATAATTTCTTTTTCATTTCCAACCAGCAACATATCATCCACATACAAGACCAAATAAATAATACTGTCATCAATTAATTTAAAATACACACAATGATCTGCTTTACTTCTGGTGAAGCCAAGTCCCCGTATAAATGTATCAAATTTATGATACCACATCCTTGGTGACTGTTTTAACCCATACAGAGACTTCTTTAACTTTCATACCATTTCTTTCTTACCCTTCACCGCAAAGCCTTCAGGTTGCTTCATGTAGATCTCCTCTTCCAGATCCCCGTGAAGAAATGATGTCTTCACATCCATCTGGGAATAACCTTTTGCTACCAACCGAGCTTTGTATTTCTCCACCTTTCCTTCTACATTTGTCTTCTTCTTGAACACCCATTTTCTGCCAATGGGTTTCCTTCCAACCGACAACTCCACTAGATCCCAAACCTCATTTTTGTGCAAAGATGCCATTTCATCAACCATGGCCTCTTTCCAGAGTTTTCCATCCTCTGAATCTATTGCTTCCTTCACAATTCTGGGATCATCATCAGTAATAGATAAAGCAAAACTTGAACAAAAATCAGATGGACTATACCATTCTGGCTGCCTTCTTTCTCGAACTGATCTTCTCACACCCGGAGTTTGTGGCTCTTCATCTTCTGATTCCTCCTCTGCTATAGAGTCTAATTCTTCCTCCTTTAGCTCAAACTCTATCTTCTCAGGTTCCTTTGGTTGGAATTCATGTTTAATAACATCTTTTACCTCTCTAAACACCACATCTCGACTATACAAAACCTTCCTTGTTACTGGGTTCCAAAGCTTATAAACCTTTAAACCATCCTTATACCCAATAAAGATGCACTTTTCAGATTTACTATCCGACTTGGTTCGTTTCTCCTTTGGAACATGTACATATGCATCACATCCAAATACCCTCAGATGTGAAAGAGAGGGTTTCTTACCAGTCCATACCTCTTGTGGAGTCTTATCCTCCAACACTGATGAAGGTGATCTATTGACCAGGTAACATGCTGTCTCCACCGCCTCTTCCCAGAATTCCTATCCTAACCTGGCACCACTGAGCATGCTTCTTGCCCTTTACATCAACATCTTGTTCATTCTTTCTACAACTCCATTTTGCTGAGATGTATATGGAGTAGTCTTCTGCCATGCTACACCACATTTCTTACAGAATTCTTCAAATTCCTTACTGCAAAACTCTCCATCATTATCTATCCTCAGCACCTTTATCTTCTTATCTGTCTGGTTTTCCACCAGAGCCTTAAATTCTTTAAACCTATCAAAGAATTTAGATTTCTTCTTAAGGAAATATATCCATGTATTCCTTGAGAAGTTATCTATAAATGATACATAGTACACAGACTTACCCAGTGATGGAAACTTCATAGGTCTAAACACATCACTGTGCGCAAGATCTAATATCTATTTTTCCCTCTTACCACTAGAGGGGAAACTCGCCCGATTCTCCTTCCCATATACACAATTTTCACAGAAATCAAAATCCAGAGAGCTATTACTCATACTTTCTACCATACCTTTACCATGAAGTATTCAAAGGCCCTTCTCTCCAATATGTCCAAGCCTTTGATGCCACAACATGATCTTCTCTCTAGAGACCACTATATTTTCTGCTCCACTTTCAGGAACCACAAAACTATTACACCCATCAATAATAGTTCTACCTTGCAGCTTGAACAGAGTTCCAATCCAAACTCCCCACATCAGTACCAGTGCTCCCCAAACCATTTTGTAGGTATCCTTATCGAACACTGTTTTTACACTTGCATCATCCAACTTGCTTACGGAAACCAAATTACTGGCCAATGCAGGAATATGCAGAACACCTAGAAGTGTTCTAACCCTTCCACCTTACAACTTCAACTTTAATTTTCCACAACCAATGATTCTAGCCTTCCTATCATCCCCCAAGAAGACATCACCACCATCATATTTCTCATACTCGCAGAACCACTCTCTATGGGGAGTGAAGTGAAATGATGCACCTGAGTCAATCAACCATGCCTCATGTTCTACATGTGTACTTGAAGAAGCCAAGTACACATCCCCACCTTCATCTGAGGTGGTTTTCACCTCTGCAAAAGGAGCATCATCAGATCCCTTTGCTTTGTCAGGAGCTTTAGATTTACATCCCTTTTGTATTGCCCTTCCTTTCCGCATTTCCAGCACACCACCTTTACAGCTTTTCCTCGAGATTTAGATCTCCCTCTAGATTTAGATCTCCCACTCGATGACTTATTTTTGTTTCTGTTTTGGGACTGTCCTCGTACAGACAAGGCATCACCATTCTGGCTCTCCATATTTTTCCGTCTCATCTCCTCTATCAGCAAGGATGAAACTATTTCATCAAATTGCAAGGAAGTTGCATTACTACCTATTGGAATAACCAGACTATCCCATGAATCTGGTAGAGAACACAACAAACTAATGCACTTATCTTCATCTGAAATTTTAATATCAACAGATAATAACTAACTTACCACAGTATTAAATGGGTTCAGATGTTCTGTCACTGTTGGCCGGATAAATCGATCTCGCGAACAAGGCCGATCTCCCTAGTATCAAAAGATATCTAGCAACAAGCAAACAAATAAATCTATCTTTATTTAAACATATACGATTCATAAATAAAAACTATAGAGGTTTTTAGACCCTACCTTAAGTCCAATGCTAGTTTGTAGCAGCCATCCTTCAACCGTCCGAAAGAGTTTCCTTCTCCGAACCTGCAATCACAAACAAGCAAACATCAAATAACATCTGCATAGCTAATATCATAAATCATGTCCATTATGGTGATCAAGGAATCCATAAAATAAACCATAAAACAACAGCCTATTGAGAAAAACAAACTTATTTGTATTAACTTTGAAATAGAAGAACCTTACAAGATTTTCTGCCTTGATGTTGAACAAGCTCTTCCCGGGGTCTGAAACATGAATCTCCTTTACTTTGACAAGCTTTTCACTTCTCCAAATGAGATCAAAGAGGTATGTAATCTTTCCTCATAAAATCTCAACTAATAAGACTAAGTTCCAGCAGCATTTCACCTCAAAAATATTCAACTTTCAACCTCTCAACTAACCAGCCCAATGCTTCATTTTATAGTGCAGAGGAAGGAGGTTACATGTCCACCTATGAAGGGATATAGTCCTACTTCAAAGGGATAAGCTCCTCACATCAAGGGGTTAGCTCCTTAAGGTATGGGATGCATGAACCTTAAGGGAGCGAACTTGCCACCTCAAGATTCCTTCCAGAAGCTTCTAGAAATGACTCAAAGTGAGTTTTTAAGAATATACTTGTGCCTTTTTAACTTTTACAGGGTCCGCACCCATAACACAGAGACAGAGCGATCAGGTGCACAGGGGACATGAGCTTCAAGTGCAGGACCACGGTTAATGCTAAGAGAAAGTGTGGAACCAAAGTTTTAGAGACTTTTGAGGACTTTTTCTTATTTTCAAGGCTTGATATGAAGAATTGAGGCTTAAGACTTGCAAAGGAGGAAAGTATGAGTGGTAATGGACTCACACAGATTGCAGAATGTCAAGGTGACAATTTTTTGTGCAACAGATTTCCCCCTAAAGTGCGAAGTCTGTAATAGATGAAGATATAGTTTGTCATCTAAGAAGAGTGAAGTACTTTATCATTTCAAGGATCGTCCTGTGGACACCCCAGTCGAAACCTGTAAAAACATTCAATGCAATATATATATATATATATATATATATATATATATATATATATATATATATATATATCTGTGTGTGTGTGTGTGTGTGTGTGTGTGTGTGAACATATCATCGCTGAGGTAGGTATTCCCATACTCAGATTAAAATTGATTAGAAAACTGACTAAACTGTTCTGATACAGGAATGATTTTGTAATACATCAAGAGTATAGACATATGTAGACACAGTATGGGTGCAGCCATATATTTATGAATAGTCCACTGTATAATGAATAACAAAATTCCTCGCAGCTTGGATGGTAGAAACTAAATCTAGGGTCTTGATTTCTGCTTCCCGAAATAGTACGATTCTATTCTATCCATGTGAATGAATGTGTCGAAGTCTAACATGATAGAAACCACTTGATTACCAGTCAATGATGTGAATTGTTAACAAGTGTGAGAGAAACCACCAGTAATGTCAATGGCTTTCAAAGTACTCAGTACAATCCATGAAATATGAATAAATGAGCTGATGTCGAACATGTCATAGAGTCCTTGGATCAAAGGTCAATGATGCAACCTATCGTCTAAGGCGAGAAACCTGCCATTAGGGCATGCAGATTTCAAGGTACTGACGATTTCTAGATCATCTTTCTAGATAATGAGCTGAAGTCGATAGAAAGCGATCTCTCGTAGGCAAACCCACAACACGAAATCATAGATCAAGTTTTGAAGAAATATATTTGGCAAGGACTAACTCAGGGATGGTCAAAATGGATGACAAATATTTTGCAGATGAATGGTTTATTTAAACTGGCCTCTTGAACACATAACGACACTACAGATGGTTTGGTGACAATTGACCCAAAGATAATACCCAGAAACCGACTGAAGACTTTCAATATGGTTTGATTAACTATTAGGTAAAGGATTTCCCAACCTAGGTGAACAAAAAGTGTCGTGTTCAAGAGTGGTTAACTTCTTTTCTAAAATACAAAGTGTAACAAACAAGTTCATTTTTCTCTCTTTTCCCCCACCATTTCTAGCAAGTGCCTCTTTATTTTTGACAAGCTTGAGGAGGATAACATTTTCTTGTTTATAAGCTCATCCTTCGGATGAGTCCAACTTAGTTTAAAATTCGAACCCTAAGAAGGAGTGGTTCGTTCCTATTTAAAATTGAACAGGTCCTTTACTGTTAAATTTTAACGAGTCCAATATAGGAAAAACTCGGTGTTTTTCAATTTTAGGGAGTCAGAAGAAAAACTTAAGAAAACTCCATGGGTGTCCTTTTTCATAAATTTGTGTTCCTCAAGCCCGAAAAGGTATAAAATAATACTTGAGAGAACTGCTTGACCATTACGATCAAGGAGTACTTTTCATAGTTAGTGGCCCTGATCCGAAAAAGTAAAAAAGCGATCAAACACATGTCGTTTATAACCAGTATCAAACTCAAAATGACAAAAGTCCGGCGATCTTCTCATGTTTATATGGTTAGAAAAGAGCTGAAAGTGGACCGCCTTTTTATTCTGTTTAACGAGTTAAAAGGGAATAACTCAACAGTCTTTTCATATTTTACGAGTTAGAAAAGAGCTTAAAGAAGACTCGTCCTAGAGGAACGAGTGGTATAAAGGGTAGCAACTGGTTCTGGCAATGGTGGAACTGCTCAAAACATGTAATGGTTAAGAGGCTAGCTAACAAAACCACTCATAGCTGCGGTCCCTCAGGAAAGGAAAAACAACCAAGTGAAAGCATATGATCAGCCAAAGAGATGGTGGCGATGGAATGAAAACAATCAAGGCTCATCTAACAGGATTTAGCGGATAAAGAGGACAACCATGAGATGTAAAGGTATGGGTTCATTTTTATACAAGCTTGAACCATAGAGAACTCTGCTTGGATTCGGTTTCATGTTTACGCAAGCTTGAAACGAAAAACTATGCTTGTTATAAGTTCGCATGCCCCTAGCATAATGACGCAAATCGAGGTACATGCCCCCCAAGCTTCATTGCATTCAACAAGGTGGATGGAATGAAGGTTCACTTTCGAGGGAGTTGTTTCATTTTTTAATGAGGTTGACACAGTAAAAGAACTATCCTCATAACCCTTGTTTCATTTTTTAATGAGCTTGACACAAGACAAGGAACTATGCTCACGACTCCTTGTTTCATTTTTTAACGAGCTTGACACAAGACAAAGAACTATGCTCTAGACATCTGATTTCATTTTTTAACGAGGTTGACACGGGAACAAACTATCCTCGAGATACCCTCTTTCATTTTTTAACGAGGTTGACACAAGAACAAAACTATCCTCGAGATATCCGGTTTCATTTTTTAACGAGGTTGAGACAGGAAAAAACTATCCTCGCGACATCCGGTTTCATTTTTTAACGAGGTTGATAGGGGAACAAACTATCCTCGATACATCCAGTTTCATTTTTTAATGAGGTTGACATGGGAACAAACTATCCTCGCGATAGGTCAGGAATCAGAAAATGACTGTACACCCTGATATGCAATTTCAAAGGGACTCAAAAGCATCGAGCCATGAAATGAATCCATCTCAGAATCAGAAGGTACGATCCAAGGATCATCAAAAGCAATAGTGTTCAATGAAATCATATGAATAGTTGCAAAAGAAGGCGATACGTTAGGAGGAGGGACAGAAAAAGTTCCTAGTAAACCAGAATCTTTGATCAAACCTACCCCAACATCCTTGTAAGGGATAGTCGTTTTACTGACGTGCTGAACACTATCTGTAGAGGCTGGATCGAATGAGAAATAACTCAGCTATTCTATTGTAACGATCTTCCTGTTATGAGGAAACTTAATAAGCCGAAATACCGATGAAACAATAGTAGTCATAGCATAAGACCAACTGCGACCCAAGAGAAGGTTGTAATCTAGAGGGGTATCAACCACTTCCACATCTAGATTAACAGTTTTGCCTTCGACCCCTATAGGTAAATCTTCCAAAATACCAAAAAGATGGAACCCTCGGCCATCAAAAGCCTTTAGAATCGTCAGAGACTGATTGAGTGTGGGAGAACAAAGCGATCTCCAACACTGGATTGACATAATACACGTAGAAGCTCCCTCATCAATCAAATTATGAAAGAAAGGTCTGTTTTTGACTAACACTAGAATCTAGAAAGCCATTTGATGAGGGAGGCAGGGTGTACTATTCTCTAAATTGAAGATTATTAGGTTCGAATCCTTAATATCGACAGCTCCTATAGCAAACAATATTAATTTACGTTGTGATGGGCATGATTGCAGCACTTCCAAAGCCGACATTGTTGAAGGGGCAATGGCCAAGTCTTCAACAATGTTATAATTCTGAGCAGCTCTCGCATGTGGATTAAAAGCTGATTTCCGAAATATACCTTTAGCAGGTGGTTTGATTACTAAGTCAGGGTTGGGTTTCTCGATCTGTAGTGGATCAAAACTAGGAGGAGTTGTAGTTGATGGGTTTGAATTAGAATATTCTGCTGCTTTACCATCAATGGGATTTTTACTACCATAATCTTGCAATCGCGTCACAATCCTGACATGAGACATCATCATAATGGGTTCTTCTGAGGTATTTGAGGAAGAAGAAACCACTTTACTATCTTGAGTAGGAGAAGGATCCTTAAAGATAGTAGGAGTTTGAGAACCTTTAACGAATTTTGAAAACTCTGCTCGATATGGGCATTCTTTGGTAAAATGATCCTCGTCGCAAATGAAACAAGGATAGCGAGGTTTTCATTTTTCGTCAATAGATTCATTTTGATTTGTTTTATCTTTTGATTTTAGATTGTTTTTGTTCTTCCCCTTCTCTTTACTACCGGATTTGGTCGTAGATGAATCTATGACATAGACGTCAGTAGAACTTCAGCGGAAGAATCTCCTTTCGGGGAATCAGGTAAAGTTATTGCAGGAGAAGAATTCTTTGAAGATTTCTTCTTGATTTTAATACTAACTGAACCAATCATACCATCAGTGGCATGAGACCTTGAAGGAGCTGTAGTTTTTGGAAGATTAGGGATTTTTTCATGTAAAGTACCTAACTGCGTATAGACGAGGTCAAGGTATTGAGCCTCAGTAATGACTTGCTCTTCAGTAACAACTCCTGCCTTAGCTACATCTTCAGTGATTTTAGGTAACAATGATTTAACAAACCATTCCGCTAAAATTTGATCCGGAATGAAAACTTTCACTAAACGCCTTCTACGTCGCCATTCATGAATATGATCAGAAATATATGTGGACGTGGATTGTTTTACTGAAGTTAACAATTCCGTGCCATTGTCGTTTCTGACAGGCAACTGAAAATGAGTTAAGAAAGAGGTGGCTAACTGACTGAAATTATAAAAAGAGCCTAGTGGTAACTCAATGAACCATTTGGCAGTAAGACCAATCAGAGTTCGTCGAAAAAGACGTAAGTGAATTGAATCATCAATGACAGAATTAGATGCACACCAGAGGTGATAAGTCATAACATGATTTGACAGATTCTCACCTGACTTACCCTCGAATTTCGGGATATAACTGGGCAACTTATTAGGCATTGGCAGCCAATAGGGAAGTTAGGAAATCAGATCGTTCATAAGGTGTGACAAATCATGTAAATCCAAAGTTGCAATAAATGGTAATTGACGGTTAGGTTCGCGAAAACCTTGAGTAATGAGACCAGCTCCAGAAGGAGGAAATCCAGGATAACCTGGAATCGGATTTGCATTAGGAATGTTATAACCTCCTGGAAAACCAGGATTAACCAGACTAAATTGGGGTTGATGAGGCTATTGATAAGTATAGCCAGGATACGGTTGATTCTGATAAACTAGGTTTTGTACAATAGGATCGGATTGATACTGTCCTTGGTATGGTTGACTCATGGCAATTGTACTTGGATCAACTTATCCTGCGGGCATCTAGACCGAAGTCTAAAATGTAGGTCCTAACTGGGGCATAGAGACTTGAGGAGTTTGCACTGATGCAGGGATAGTAGGAATCGGAGCTACAGATACTCCAGAAACAGGTGTGGTAGATTGAACAGAAAATGCAGCAGTTGCAGTAGCAGTTTGAGGCGGAGTCTGAGGTGAGTTAGGCCCAGGCTGCTGAACTAAACTAGGTGCAGAGGTTTGAACAGTAGGTTGGACAGGTTGCTGGTTTGAACCAGAAACCAAATGTTGTCCAGCTTAATAAGGTAACTGCACATTAGGTTGCAAATTCTGTTGAGTTTGAGATGGATCCCACACCATATTCATTTCGGGACCCATAAAAGTTTGAGCATATGGAGGACCATAACCTGGTTGAACGTAGGGCTGATAATTAGGAGGTACATTTCCAACTCCTTGTAAAAATGATTGACCAGAAGGCGGTTGGAAACCTTGAGTTAGGTACTGACCTTGAGGTTGATAACCCTGAGGCATGTACTAAATCTGGGGTTGATAAGAATCCTGAGGAATATACTGAGTTTGGGGTTGACCTTGGGGTATGTACTATCCTGAAGGTTGAAAACCTTGAGGTAGCCCTCCAAGTAGAAACTGACTACCTTGGGGTTGCCCCAGAGGTGATAACTAACTACCTTGCCCCCTAGGCAGTAACTAACTACCTTTCCCCCCAGGTCGTAACTAACTACCTTTCCCCCCAGGCGGTAACTGAATACCTTGAGGTTGAGGATTTGCAATACTACCTGACATCATAAAAATCTACTCTGCGCTCAACGTTTTAGTTCCATTATTACCAGGTGATAACTGATGTTCAGTCGATCGAGGAGTTGCTCCTAAAAAAGTACCAAAAAGAGACTGGTACCCCAAAGGAACAGTAGGACCGCCATATAAAAATGTTTCCAGTGATTGGGAAAACATAGATGACTGTCTTGACATGATTGATCAAAGATAATAATCTCTGGGTGTAGGATGAAAATAATCACATGCAAACAAAGAAAATTTCAATAAAAGCACCTAAAGTCTCTAAAGAAACAAACAACTAAATCACACGCCTAAAAAATCTAAGAGTTCAAACCACACACAAACAGTAACTTCCCGTACTAAAAACACTAGTTGGTGATGAAATCCAACGTCGTAGAATTTTAATACAGAAAGGGCGGTTGGAACAGTTACCCCGACAACCTGCTTAATGAAACAGACTAGCACAAGTTTCTTCACAAAACCATCTCGAGTGAAGAGAACTCCCCAGATAGTCCAAGTGAGTCTAGTCGATGTTTGCTCCAGGTACAGTGAGACCCATCTTTCACCGTCACCTTAGGAAATAATCTTAAGTTTATGGACACTAAGGTTACCAATAGCAACAAATACAACTGGGGGAACAGTCTATGATCCGATCTACGCGCAAGGTCATAGTAACAAAGCTCAATCCCCTTGAAGGCTCCTCGACATGATCAATCCAAGGTTTACCAATAAGTGACCCCGGGCTCCTTGAAAATGGTTAATCTGAGGTTTACCATTTTTAATACACGCAAATCTTCTATCTTTCCCAATGAAACAGACTTGATTGTCTCAAAGGTTCGGACATGATCTCGTGATTGACTCCTTTAAGAGAAGCTTCCCAGAATGTATCAATTACAATTGGATTTATTTCCTACCGCAAAATATAACTACTTGTTTGTTTTAACTATCTTGGAGAGTTAATTACTCCCTACTCCAAGATACTAGCCTAAGTTATATTGGTGATAAGAACCCTAGAAATAAAAAAGATTACTAGATCAATTTTAATTAAGCGTTGCTTTTATAGGTTGTTCTTTAAGTCAGTAGATATGGAAATGAAACGTTGATGGTGTGAAGACTCGACTCCAAAAACACTAAAAAGATGCACCTAAAATGATAAACAATTCGTTTTTTCTTTCAATGAAATTCTAGCTAAAAGAAAGAGTTCGAAAATGCAATTCTTTAAGAAACAAATCTTTCTTTCAACATGGAAATGGAAAGAAAAGAAAAAATTGTCTTTTTCAATAAGAACTCAAAACGAGACTACTAATTATGCTCATAATAAATCCCTTTCTTTTTCAAAACTCAAAACTACAAAAAACAATTTCTTTCAAAAGAGATCTACAAGTTCTAGAAAAACACTCAAAACTACAAAAACTAATTTTGAGATCTAAAAATTTGAAAAAATCTAATTGAATAAAAGCTTCAATTCTTTTTGAGGACGTTTTACTTAGTTTTTCAGTAAACTAAGGATTCATTCGTTTAGAATAACAAATCAATCAAAAAACATCCAGATATGTTTTCTTTTATAAAAATGAAATTCAAAACTTATAACCAAGTTTGTTCAAAGATTTGCAAGGAGAAAACTAAATGTGTTTCTCACAAAGGACAGATTTCACAACCCAGTCAGACTCATCAAGAAGACAAAAAGACACCAGGGTAATCTAAGGTTTCTCAAGCTTCTGATCTTTGAGTCACTATAGAGACCAAGTGAAAACCATTCCAGGCATGCAAAACTTCTAGAAAATCATCTAAAACAAAAATACCAATGGAACTTACTCACAAGAGATTTTTGACAGAAAAAATGCAGATCTGGGTAGACACTAAAAACCCTAAATGGAACCTAAACTTAACTAGAAGAAAACATTTTCGGTTCTTCAAAAAATTTTACAGGGTCCGCATGCTTCCAGAAGAAACAGGCGTAGTACTGCTCTGTGTACTAAAGGAAAAGTGTGGAGATGCCCGCACTATCTGTAAAGAGAAAGTGCGGTCCCCTGAAAACTTCGAAAAAACAAAAAATAATCTAGATCCTAAAAACTACCCAATCCCACACACATCAAGAAAAAACCAGAAATAAGAACAAGTTTCTCAAGTCAAAGACAAAGGAAAACCAAAAACCAAATTCAGTTCCCCAGCGGAGTCGCCAATTTGTTGGCTAGATAAATCGATCTTGCGGACAAGGCCGATCTCCCTAGTATCAAAAGATATCTAGCAACAAGCAGACAAATAAATCTATCTTTCTCTAAACATATACAATTCATAAATAAAAACTATAGAGGTGTTTAGACCCTACCTTAAGTCCAACGCTAGTTTGTAGCAGCCATCCTTCAACCGTCCGAAAGAGTTTCCTTTTGAGAACCTGCAATCACAAACAAGCAAACATCAAATAACACCTACATAGCTAATATCATAAATCATGTCCATTATGGTGATAAACGAATCCATAAAATAAACCATAAAACAACAGCTTATTGAGAAAAACAAACTTATTTGTATTAACTTTGAATTAGAAGAACCTTACAACATTTTCAGCCTTGATGTTGAACAAGCTCTTCCCGGAGTCCGAAACAGGAATCTCCTTTACTTTGACAAGCCTTTCACTTCTCCAAATGAGATCAAAGAGTTATGTAATCTTTCCTCATAAAAGCTCAACTAAGAAGACTAAGTTCCAACAGCATTTCACCTCAAAAATATTCAGCTTTCAACCTCTCAAGTAACCAGCCCAATGCTTCATTTTATAGTACAGAGGAAGGAGGTTACATGTCCACCTATGAAGGGATAGAGTCCTACTTCAAAGGGATAAGCTCCTCACATCAAGGGGTTAGCTCCTTAAGGTATGGGATGCATGAATCTTAAGGGAGCGAACTTGCCACCTCAAAATTCCTTCCAAAAGCTTCTAGAAATGACTCAAAGTGAGTTTTTAAGAATATACTTGCGCCTTTTTTACTTTTACAGGGGTCCGCACCCATAACACAGAGACAGAGCGGTCAAGTGCACAGGGGACATGAGCTTCAGGTGTGGGACCACAGGTAATGCTAAGAGAAAGTGCGGAACCAGAGTTTTAGAGACTTTTGAGGACTTTCTCTTATTTTCAAGGCTTGATATGAAGAACTGAGGCTTAATACTTGCAAAGGAGGAAAGTATGAGTGGTAATGGACTCACATAGATTACAGAATGTCAAGGTGACAATTTTTTGTGCAACAGTCACCGAGTCTCAATCTTTCATCCTCAGGTTATACATCTTTTTCCGTAGGAATAGTTTATTCACCAGAGACTTAGATTGGTACAAAGTCCCTAACTTGTCCCACAAAGCCTTTGTCGTAGCTTCCCCTGATACATTCAGCAATACTGAATCTGAGACACACAATCGTATTGTGCTCTTAGCCTTCCGATCCAACTTCTTCCATTCTTCATCAAACACTCCCGTTGGTTTAGTACCTGAATCTACCGTGACCCACTAATCTTTATCCACCAAGAGATACTCCATCTTGAGTTTCCATAACTAAAAACTTTGACCATTAAATTTCTCGATCTCTATCTTTCCTCTACTCGCCATCCTCTTTCACCACCAGAATCGATCCCGCAGATCTCCCACTGAACAGGTCTACCACAGGCCCGACCGAAACCCCTCAGCAACAAAGGCGTCCGCTTGAAGCCAAAACTTCTCGAATACCAAATGTAGGTTTTAACCCCGTATATAAATTACCTACATATGAATTCTAAAACACATAAAATAAACAATGCGAGAGTATAACACATAAAACACATATACACAGAGAGTTTCCCCTGGATCCCAAAACCGAGACTACTAGCTTGATTTTTCATTATGTTCCTTTCAATGATACAATACATATTTATACATGCCAAAGCATCAAATACCATGGACCAAAAACCATCGCATCCAAAAACATGGACCAAAAACCATCGCGTCCAAAACCATGTGTGAAAAAATCATGCACAAAACCATAGGTAGGTCCGCCCAACCTAATATAGGGTCCAAAAACAAAATTTTCAGGGGCGCTACCCAGAACCCCATAGAATGGGGTTACCTGCACCCCTCAAACCCCCTGTAGCCCCCCCGCTACGCAATCAGTGCAACGAAGGGGGGGCTTCGCCCCCTTCTACCCCCCCCCGGTTAACTACGTGGGCTAGTCGTGGAAAGAATATAACACAACCCAACATTCTCCCACTTGTTGTTTTCTTTTCATAGGGAGCCATAAGAGAGCTTAGTCATTTATCAAGCCCTGCAATGCCCATTGTTTCTCTACACCAAGAGAACTTCTTAAAGCTCACAGATTTTTTCAATGCATCTACAGTATTCTTCAAAGTGTTCACCTTTACCAGCAATACCTTTTTGTCTTTTATCATATCCCTCACAAAGTGATACTGAACATCAATGTGCTTTTTCTTTGAATGATATGCAGGGTTCTTTGCCAAGAAAATTGCACTTTGGTTGTCACAGTCTATCCTTATAGCTCCCTGTACTAACCCCATACTTGAACACAATCTCTGCAACCAAACTGCTTCCTTTCTTGCATGAGTGGCTGCCATGTAATTTGCCTCTGTAGTTGATAGTGCCACTACAAGGTCTATCATGTCAGTTAAACCAAATCACAATAAACCAGTGTACCTTAATATAGCTCAGGGAGGATACCTTGTCTGCAAGATCAACAAATCAGCGTGATACATGTATAACATAATCATGATAGCATATAGAACATAGCACATAAGAATATAACCATGCAACCATCATTCTAGCTAGGGTCCAGTCACTGATGCATGACCATGTCAACCACACATACTATGACCTCATGCATAAAAACCACCATTACATCATTGTACACTTGACCACATGCAAACGTTGACATGCATAAGAAATGCATGATCCACCACACACACACACAACACATATAATCAAGCATAAATGCACAATACGTGTAACCAAGCCTACAAGAACGATACATGTAACTAGGTATACAAGAAGGTAACCAAGCATACAAGAATGACACGTGTAAGCGACATATGATGACATGTAACCAGTGATGCACTCATAACGATGCATTCCACAACAAAACCATCAATTTCCACATGGCAACATCACTACAACCATGATCAACACCACGCAAATGCAACAAGCACATGGAATGAAAGCATAAGAGACACACATGAAACCGACATGCATGCATGACAAACACACACAACCCATCTAGTCTGAGGGGTGAACCATGCTCTGATACCACTCTGTAACACCCTCCTCCCACATTTACCCAAGCAACCAGCCAACCAGGATAAACATGTGACCACAGGCCACTATGCTATGATTCTACTTCCTAAGTTTTGTTAAGGAAGTGGAACCGATGGAAACACACCATACAGACCTTCAACATTAATATCCTCAAGAACCATCCCAACCTTTCTTCCAACTAGCCCCTGGGTCCTACTAACATTTTACACCACTTGACCTCAAGACGCTCCCATGCTATAGGCCTACCAGCATCTAGGAGGCTCTGGAGGCTCCTATGGTATAGGCATGCAAGTGTCTAGGGACTATTTTGGTTAGTGTTGTGCTAGCATCACTGGGATTTGAGTCAGTTTTTTAGGTCCAGACCCGGGTCACTACCCAAAATGGAATGACACATTTAGAATAGTAAGATAACAAGGAAATGATAGTACAAATGCAATTACTTGAATAATACCTTGACTCGAACCCTACTAGCCATGATAGGCATTTCGTCAAACACATCTCGAATATGTAATTTACAAGTGTAAATAACATATCTGAGCATATGGGTCTCATACTTAGTTGAGAATCACTAAGAGGTATTGATGCCTCAACACATTAATTTCCATTTCATCCATTAGGTCATAGATACATTATTCACTCAGTTACAAGTTAAAACATGATGAGAGCTATACATAGTTATTGTCATAATAAATATACATAAGCAACATAATAGCAACAGAAATACCAAGGAAATCACAACCATATAATCCACATGTGAGCTAGCATAATACTTGTAGAAATAAAAGGAGAAGTAAATCATATTAATGATGCAAAATCCAAAACTTGGATGGGACTTCCATGTTCCACACAATCGTAGAATGGCTGAGCCAAATATTTCATCATTCATTCACCCCCATGCCATATTCCAAGCATGAATGTGGGACCTCATAGAACACATCAATCCAAAACCATCCAGGGCTTCTAGAATCCATCCACCTCAACCCATCAAACAATTATTCCACCTCACTGTTAGACATCAAAAAACCATCATCAGATTGGTCCCTATCCAAGCCTTCCAGGGCTCTATAGTGTTTGTTCCAACCAAGGCTCTAGGACTAGTAACTCAACCCACAGCTTTTATCGGTCTCCAAAGTGTTTGTCCAACCAAGGATCTAGGATGAGTAACTCAACCCACCAAGGGCTCCAGAGCATTTGTCCAACCAAGGCTGAAGGACTAATAACTCAACCCAAGATGTTACAGGACTCCAAAGTGTTTGTCCAACCAAGGCTCTAGTAAATAGTAACTCAACCCAAGCTAAGGAAACATGAGAACCAACCAAAACAAACAATGAAATGAACCCACAATCTCCATGGCTATCCAAGAAATGACAAGGCTATGCAATCCATTATCAATCCTGGACATCCTCCATGCCAATGACATATCATGACGAATAGACCACTTGCGTATGTCATGCATGCCAAAACTAGTGAGGAAAACATACATGCAACTCAATACCTACAAGAAAAATCTCAATGTAGTTGTTGATCCTGATGTCCTCTTGTGCTTTCCTACTCTTCCTTTGCCTTATTGCTCCAAAAATCCAAGTATGTCACACCCTCCAAGAGTGCTCCAAGAAAACTCTAAGTATCTAAGAGTATGAGAGAGAGAGAGAGAATAATGAGAGAGCTCCAAAATTGAATTGACAAAAGGTTACCAACTAATCCTTATAGGCCTTTTTATGAATGAGGCCCCTATGTTCTTCATTTTCCACTATTTTCCTTCAGTTTCCTCCTCACATGCAACATGTGATCTTTCACCTCCCTTTTCTCCTAATGTCCATTATTTTCATAAATAAATGTGCAAAAAATGTCATTTTAACTTTCCAAAGCCTTAGCCATTACCTTTTCCAATTTCCTTAGTTATTAATAACCAAATGAGCATCCATGCTAGGATGTCTTTCCCAACATTCAACTTCTAATAATTGTAACATCAACCATGGTTATTATTTTTCCTTTATTAAATTTTATTACATGGAATTTTCAGTAGGGCTATTACAGTTTTCTTGGAGAGTAATGATGCAAAATATGATATTTTACTAATGTTGGATGAGCTCCAACTACAACTCAGAGAAATGGAAATCTCTTGGCAAGGATAGAGACAATCATCTTGTGTAGCAAGGCATTGGTTCTTGCTAACAATATTGTCGACCTAACCCCTATTAGATATCCACCTCCTATTAATTCCCTTAATGATGTGTGTTATTTTATATATTTGGTTTCTTAGGTAGTCTCTTCCTATGAAGGCTTTTACTTTGGTTTTTGTTGATATTTTATGGTGCCTAGATGTTAGTCTTTGGTAAGCTTCTACAACAGAAATTCAAGCATTGGTTTCATTTCAATTTTGATAACATATGCTTCATTTTTTAGATTGTATGCAATACATTGCTATTTGGAGAAGATACCTCCTATTTATCCAATTGTTTAGATTCCCCAATGGTAGACTACCAAGATACAAGAGGCTAAACAATATGTAACTCTTTGATTAATATAAGTTTTTAAATTACAAAAAAAAGTAAAAGTAAAAAATGGGATTTTATAAAAGAAAAAAAGAGGTTCCATATTTTTCATTATTGAATTCTAAATTAACAAAATTGGGTGTATAAAATACACATATATTTCCTCATAAAAGTGGCCCTAATGGTTAAGAGCATATGTTTCCTCCTAAGAGATTACAGGTTCCAATCCAAAGGGAAGTAGACTATGTACACCTCTATATACTTTAGCAAACAAGGCATTGCATGGAGGCAAGTCCCTTGTCTAGCAAGCAAGGAGATCTATATTATTACCAATACAATTTAAGTGGGCCTTATGGTCGAGAGAATGTAATTCCTCGTAAGAGATCACTAATTCAAACCTAGAGGGGCTAGAGTATATACACCTCCATAGATTTTAGTAGTCAAATGATTGTGCAAAAGATGGTCCCTTGTCCCACAAACAAGGGGATATTATATTGCATGGATCTTGTGTGGAGGGAGGTCCTTTGTCCCACAAAGAGGGTATCTCATACACTAATTTGGTATTTGCCTTGGTCAAGACCTTAAAATTAGATTATTATTATTATTATTATTATTATGATGAAGAGAATGTATAATTACAAAAAATTATAATTGTGATGATGTAAATGATGCATATTAATTAGATTAATTAATTTTTATATATTTCATTAATATATATATATATATATATACTTGTGTTTGATAAATTCAATAATACTTTTAATCTTTGAATAATATAGATATTTAAATAAATAAAAATTTAGTGAAAAAAATTATAAGTATTGATTATTGTATTTAATTATATTTATAATTGTTAAATCCTTGAGGGTTAGTTCAATTAGTCTAATTTCCATATTTGTAGCACCCTGTTATTGATAGGTCAAAATTCCAATTGTCTAGACACTCTTTGGGTTGTGAACTACATTAAAAACAAATATTTATAATTAGTAAGATTTATAACTCCAAAAATAAAAGTGAAATATTTTTATCACATGGATAAAATCAAACATTTCTCTTATACTAAACAAATAATTAAAAAAAAAATATATATATATATATAGATAGATATAACTTTAATAATTATAACAATATTTTCGTTATTTTTTTTAATTATAAATATCATTAAATATAATAAACATTAACAAATATATAACATTGTAGTTGAGTTACCAACTAATATTTATAAATTTTTCATTAATTTATTTTTATGTAGTTATAAAAACATTAAAAATATTATTAAATTAATAAAAAATTTCATAAATCAAATTAAAAATTATAATACATCAAATTAGCATGTGTTATTCATATTATCATAATTATAATATTCCATATTACATAATTCCCTTAATACAGTTTGAGTGGGCTTAATGGTTAAGAGCATGTGTTTCCTCCTAAAAGGTCACAGGTTAAAAACTAGAGGGGGTAGAGTATGTATGCCTTCATAGACTTAGTAGTCAAATCGCTGCGTAGAAGTGGGTCCCTTGTCCCACAAACAAGGGAGTCTTATACACCAATTTGGTGTCTAGCTTGACTGTGACCTTCAAAATAAATATTATTATTATTATTAAAAATATGTTTCTCAATTTTTCATATTACATAATTGCCCTCCTCATTAAAAAAAAATATTTGTCAATTAAATATATTTATATTACTATATTTTTAACATCTTAAATAGTATTAATGGTCTCCAAACTTTATCAAAAGATCCAAAATATTAGGGTGAATTTATACACAACGGTATGGTCCTTTGCTCAAAATCGTGTCACAATAATGAAATAATGTTTCTAGCATATCATTACCGCTAGAACTTCCTTGCCATATTTAATTATTTGAAATATTAGTGTGAATTTCAAACATCAATATGATTCTTCTCAATGCGATGTTATAATAGTTTAATTTAATATTATTTTATTGAAATTTAATTTAATATTATTTTATTTAATCAAATATGAAGCCTATAGGGTCAATTAAATTATATTTAAAAATAATAAAAAGAGTGGTAATCTTTTCATATACATAATATTCTAAAAATATATTGATAAAAAAAATTATATAAATATGTGAGAATGGCAGAGTAATCTATTTAAAAATTTAATAATAACAAAAAATATACATTTTAATGTATATAATATGGATCATAAATAAATAATTTCAATAATTATGGTGAATTTTATATATATAATAAATGATGGGAAAAAATTTCATAAATATTGTTCAATAACACATAAATAAACAGAAGCACAGGCAAGACCCACTGTACTAGGGTTGGGGAACTCAGAGCGATGGACGCGCGTCGGGTCATGGGAGAGCCAGCTTCTTCGAGCGACCGCCTGCTCGGCCATCCAGCATGCGACTAAATCTTACCAACCAGTGGCCTATGTTTTTTTCCCTTATCATTCCGCATGGCCACCTTCTTTCAGGACACGTTCTCGGGTATGGCGTATGCTGGTTGACACCTGGTATGTCATCTACTTATGAACTCTTTGCTACGCACACCTTTAAAACTCCCCGGTGTGCTTTTTACGGTTTCCTCCCGGGCCTCTCTGGCTGATGCCTCACGGAAATCCTGGGTAAGTTGATTTGGAGGTTTGCTGTTTGCTGCGGGTGATTCTGAGACGTCTGATATCTGAAACCATATTCTATTGTCACTAGTCCTTTTCTGTATATCCTTCCGCAATCTCTACGCTCATTGACGATGGCTCTCTCGGCTCCTGACTCGGCTGCTGCGTTCATTGCTGGTCAGTAACTTTCTCCTTCTCCTCTTTTGGATGTTTTAACATTCATAGTTGAATGCAGGTTACCTTTCTGTGTTATTATTAGTTACAAAAGTTTATATCTTGCTCGTTACTGATCCTGTGACAAAATGATGGGAATATTATAAGGGATTGTCAAAGTTTGTGTTATTCATAGCTTTGGTTTTTCCTTTAATTGTCCTCCGAGTCATAATGCTGAAAGCTATTTTTAACAAGATTAAAGCATCCATTTTCATCTATAGTCCCTGTTCAGACATCCGTGTCAAAATAGGAAGCTGGTGGTGTATCTTTCAAATATACTGCTGCTGTGTTGATTGTCATAACCAGTCAGCTGAATAATTTAGGCATTCAGTTCTCTGGTTTCTCCACTGAATTGTCTCGGAAGTCTGATCTTCCGACGTTTCTCTTTTTCCGGTGGAATTTTCAAATCCTCTTTTCCGACATTCATTAAGATTGTCTTAATGTATTCTGACTATCCATGAGGTAGCCTCACTCTATTATCTCTACCACCTTTGCTTTGATATTCAAACCAATGGTTGGAATTTATTCTCTCAAGACTATTCACATTATGCGATCTGCTAAATTGGGTCTGGAATTTAATTTCCTTTGTCCTTGTCAGCTCCTTTTTTCAGATCCCTAGGGTCCTTCTCTCTGTAGCTCCTTAATTTCCATATCTAGCCTTTATCCCTAGGCTCTGACAGGATCTACGGGTGGATTACATTCTCCTCTTTCTGCCCGTTTCAGCAGTTATTCTATCCAGGCTTTTGTTACAGAAGGATCAATTGGTTGGATTTGATCCGGTTCCGTGTTGTACCTATCTGCTTCCAGTTCCTTCCGAGCTTCTCCACAGTCACATGATGGATGGATGTGACTCTCCTGACACCTTAGCTC
The DNA here is from genome assembly GCA_031772625.1 of Pinus tabuliformis. NCBI lineage: Eukaryota > Viridiplantae > Streptophyta > Pinopsida > Pinales > Pinaceae > Pinus > Pinus tabuliformis. Next base: position 198,277,256 of record CM062810.1, on the reverse strand, counting down.
TCATTCAGGCTACTATAGAGGCTGAATCTGCAAGAGAAAAAGCAGCCCATGCTAACAACTGGCATGCCACGGTGGAAGATATGATCCACATCCCTGAAGTCCGTGTTCAGAGTCAATTGATAAAAGGGGGGGACCACTCTAGAAAGGATCGTTCCCTTGGGCAAGACCAGCTGTATAATAAATCCAAAAATCCGGTTAAAACAGCGCCCCCTCCAAAGGCTATAACCGTGGATAGCGCAACTCTAAAAGAACGTATTGACAGTTTACAAAAGCTTGCTCTGGTCGGGAAGTGGCATTTCCCGGAAATGCCCGAGGAGGATATGAGGAAATGGTTGGCGGATAAATGGATCCCTGTGATTGGCTATGTCCCTGTTATATCCCGTCTAATGAAAGACTGGTTCTCCTTCCATTTTCTAAAGGCACCTGATCTGGAAATCATCATCAACAGGCCATGGGTATGTGGCAGAAGCTTTCTGGCATTATCCCGATGGTACTTGGGTTTTGATCCTCTTAAAAACACACCATCTAACTGTATGATCTGGGTGAAACTTCCTAACTTGCCTCTGGAGTTGTGGTCGATGGAAACCCTTACAGTGATTGGTAATTCCATAAGCAAGTTCATTTATGTGGATCCTTGGTGTAGGGGCGAGAAAGACAAGAGGATTGCGTGGATCTTGATTGAAAAACCATACAAAGGTGGATATCCTGACCATCTAGTGATATCATGGGAAGGGGCAAAAATTAGTCAAAGACTTGATTTTTGGGGCATTCCTTTTCGATGCTCAATGTGTCATCGTACTGGGCACCTCATAAAAAATTGCAGTTTTCGCTTTAAAGGCAGATCTAAGAAACAAACTTTTTATCAAGGTGGAAGCTCCAGAACAGATCTTCTCTCTGATGGGTTAAGCAATCATGAGAATCAAATAAACTCCCAAGACACAGTCCCCCTCTATTCGCTGTCCTCTAAAGATCAGTCGGTGGCTCCAAATATGACGGAATTCGAATGCCCCCCTATTCCTGAGCCTCTAGAGGATAAATCTGTGCCTTCCCCTCCCTCCATGAAAAAAGGGGATTTTGTGGTAGGTTCACATCCTATCTTGATCTCTTCTTCGTCTCCCTCTCCTGTTACTCCATCTGTAGGCATGCCGAAAGGAAAAGAACCTTTGCCTTCGCCTACCCCTTTCAACTCCCCTGTTGATTCGCCTGTCAATAAATCTGACAGTGATCTTGATCTTTTTCTTCAAAGGAACCCCTCGGTTCTTGAACCTTTAACCATTCATAAACCTTCTTTTCCTTCCCTCCCATCCATCAGTCCTAACTCTGCAAAGAACATCACGGTCAGGAAAAAGCAGAGGGGTGGCAGTCGACATTTTAGAGGTAGAACCATTGCTTCTGATTTTGGTGTTACTAATCTGTCCCTCGTCGAAGTTCCAATTCTGGAATCTCCTGAATCTCAGCCTCTTAGAGCATGTGTGGCTGGTCAGTCTTCTAAATGACATTCTTAATCTCCATGAACATTAGGGGCCTGGGCGCTTCCCCAAAATTTTTAGCGCTTAAAGATATCTTCCTCCCGGCTCGCCCTAAAATCATCTTTATTCAGGAAACTATGCATTCAAGCACAGTAACTCTGGCTTTCTTTAGGAAGATGTTTCCGTCCTGGCATATGGTTGCCACAGAAGCAAATGGGCAATCAGGTGGCTTGGCAGTTCTGTGGGATCCAACATGGATAAAAGCGAAAGCTTTTAGATGTTGTGCTGGTATCCTTATCTCGGCTACCATCAGGGGACAAGCTCTTGTCATCAACATATTAAATGTTTATGCTCCTTACAGGAATCGGCTTCCTTTCTGGGAAAGGTTAATGGACTCGGAAATTTTGGACATTGAATCTTTACTGATAGCGGGGGACCTAAATGTGACATTAAAATCTGATGAATGTTGGGGAAATTGCAGGAGAAATGATCCGCTGGGTGAGAGACTGCGACAGGAATTCCTAAGCAGGAATTTAGTAGATATCAGGCCAGAAAAAATGATGCCTTCATGGGACAACAACAGGACGGGACAAGCCTACATCGCAAAAAGAATCGATCGCTTCATTGTTAATGCTAGCATCATAGCTAAATGGGGTATGCCGCTTTCTCATACCGGTATTGACTTCACTTCGGACCATAGACCCATTTTCCTTGAATGGAAGGAACAGGATCATAGGCTGGGATATTCCTTTAAATTCAACAGAGTATTTTTAGAAGATCAGTCCTTTAATGAAGCCATTTGGAAAAAATGGAAGGAGCTACAAGAATCTGACATGGCTCCATTCACCACGTTTAGAGAAAAGATACAATGCTTAAGGGTTGTTGCAAAGGATTGGCAAATCCTAAAGAAAAGGAAGGATAAACAGGCGCTGTTTGACATTCAAAAGGAGCTGCAAATTTTTCTCAACTCAATTAACCCAGAATGCTTGTCTTTTGACCAAAAGAATCATATCAGGAAGCTGGGAAAAGTGAAACAAACGTTGTTGCAAAAGGAAGAAGCTTCCTGGAGGCTCAAAAGCAGAGCGATCTGGCTCAGAGAAGGAGATAGAAATACAAAGTATTTTCACAATTTTGCTAACGCCAGACGAAGTAAAAACTCTATATGGAAAATTGAGGATGGTAAGGGAGGATTTTTATACTCTCAGCATGACATCTCTGTTGAAGCTACAAGATTTTTTCAGAACCAATACAGGAGAAAACAGAGTAACATAAGTGACATTTTATGGGCTGTGGATCTGATGCCAGAGATGTATGATGATACTGCAAATGATAATTTTTTTATGCCCATAAAGGAAGAGGAGCTACAAGCTGCAATAAAAGCCTTCAAAAAGGACAAAAGCCCTGGGCCAGATGGGTGGACAATTGAATTTTTTTCACACTTCTATGATATCTTCAAGGATGAATTGCTAGGGATGGTTGATGCCTCCTGTATATCAGGAAATATAAACATCGCCCTAACTTCTACATTTATAGCTCTCATTCCGAAGAAGGATCGTTCAGAATCACTTCATGATTTCAGGCCGATTGCTTTATGCAATATCCTGTTTAAAATAATTTCTAAAATCATAGCAGAGAGGATGAAGCCTGTTTTAAACTCTTTCATTTCCAGTAACCAGCATGCATTCTTAAAAGACAGGAACATTCTGGATGCAGTCGCCATGACCCAGGAATGCTTATTCTCTATTTTATCAAACAATATAGATGCTGCTATTTTAAAGATAGATCTGAAAAAAGCTTACGATTGTGTTGATTGGGGTTTTCTACGAATCCTGCTGGCTAAGATTGGGCTGAGACCTCAAAGCATTAACTGGATAATGGCGTGTGTCGAAAATGTCAAATATGCAGTTATAATTAATGGAATTCCATCGTCCTTTTTTCAAGCAGAGAGAGGACTCCGTCAGGGATGCCCTCTTTCTCCACTGCTATTTATCCTGGTGATGAATTCCCTCAGCAATCAGATCAACAAAGCTGTGTCTGATCGAAGTATTAGGCCGATTAAGATCTGCAAGGACATTTTCCTATCCCATAACCTTTTCGTTGATGATATTCTCATCTTCGCCATGCTCTGTAGAGCGTCATGGAGCTGTTTATTCGAAATCCTTGGAAAATTTCAGGCTGCTGCTGGAATGGTCATCAACAAGGAAAAATCTATGTTGTATCACAACGATTCAAATATGGAAACTGTGTATTGGATATCTGCTCTTTTTGGCATCAACCAGTCCTCAATTAAGGAGGGATTCAAATATCTCGGTTTCTCCTTGAAAGCAAAAGGGAACCGCAAGCAGGATTGGCAATGGTTAATTGACCGCTTCTACAACAAAATATCAGGATGGGAGTCGAGATTTTTATCATTGGCGGGCAGATTTATCTTGGTGCAGGCTGTATTATCTCAATTAGCGGTTTATTGGGCTCACCTTTATCTCCTCCCGGCAGCTGTTATAAATAAAATATGTTCTCTGGCGGCAAATTTTTTATGGGGAGGAAGATCTTACCAGTCCAAAATACATCTAGTTAAGATGGCGACTATCTCAAAGATGAAGAAGGCAGGAGGATGGGGTCTTATTAACATGAGAATCTTTGGAAAAGCCCTTCTTTGCAAAGCTCTTTATCGGGGCATTTATGGGACTAGTCCATGGAGTAATGTCATACATAAAAAATATTTAAAGGGACGAAGCATGGTTTATTGGTATAGAAGGAATTCATTAGGTATCAAAAGAGGATCAGCTATATGGCTCAGCTTCCGAAAACTTCAACCTTTCTTCATGGAAAATTTACGATGGAAATTTTTTTCAGGCTCAAGTATCATCATTGGTATTGATCCAATTGTTAATGGTTTGGAGTCTCTACTTCCCCGCTGTCTGATTTCCCATTTCCATTCAAAAGGTATATTCACATGGGATAAGTTGATTAAATCATGGTCATCTTCATCTCCTGAATGGATGGAAGGGGAGGATTTATCACTGCCTATCACCATGAGACCTGTTTGGACTTCAGTGATTCAGAACCTTTCCAGCAAAGGGGTTCTCCGCTCTGGTAATAAGGATGATCTTACATGGTCCCTTCCAGATTCATCTCCGCCTATTCGGGTCAAGGATATATATGCTGCAATGACTGTCTGCCATCCATCAAGCGCCGATCCGATCTTCCCTCTTAGACTATGGAAGGTGGCATGTCCACTAAAAATGATATTATTTTCTTGGCTGGTCTTCTCAAACAGGAACCTCACTTGGGAGGTCCTCCAAAGAAAAGGCTGGCTTGGTCCGGGAAGATGTTCTATGTGTCACTCCGAATCCGAGACAAATGCTCACATGTTTTTCCGATGTGCCTCAACTCTTCACATCTGGTATGCATTGTCCTTGTCCTTTGGTTTTCCTTACCAGGTCTTTTCTACTGTACAGGAAGCGTTCAAATGGTGGAGCGATCAATGTTCATCCTGGCGTACCTTGTTTGTCATGGTCGTTTGGTACTTATGGAAATGGAGGAACGCCCGAATCTTTCAAGAATCCAGGGATCCCCTGGACTCTATTCTGCTCCTGGTTACGGAACTCTCGAACTGACTTGATGTTCTGGGCTGCTGTCCTCCTTTCATGTGATTTTTTTTTCTCAGCCTGGATTACTGCTGATTTTGATGGTATCTCTGTGCTTTTTCTTTTAAGTTACAGTGACTTTCAATTTTTAAAATCTGTTATTGTAAGTTCTATGTTCCGACTGGACCTCTTTTCCAGTATCTGGCCATTGGGTAAAATGGACTGAACAGCTCTTCAGTTTTTGTTTTTTTCTGGACATGTGTCAGATTGGATCCATTGGCTTCAGGTTTTTGTATGTATACTGAACTTTATATTCTCTTAATATAAACTATGATGTTTTTTCTCTCTGAAAAAAAAAATATGAAAAAGATGTGTAATTGGTTCCATATTCATTATATGGTTGACAAATGGCATACAGATAAAGAACCAACATAAATCCATCTTAGCTCCAATATGGTTAATGTGGAAGCAATAAATAAATTCAATATTAGTTATGAACAAATATATTAAATTTCTTATTCCCTTAATGAGTTCTTTTTAATTCTAGGTATGTCAAAGACTTGTAATTTCTTCCATACTTAATATGGAGTTGACAGATAATATTTATGAAATGTTGATAAAACACAAAAATTCAATGTGTATATGTGAGAAAGAGAGAGTATGTATGTGTATTTACCCCATGGATATATACTTTCTACTTCTCAATAAGGGCTGGATGTGCATTTAAAAATTCAATAAACAATTTCAATGCTAATGTTGAGTAAAATCTTTCAATATCAACTATATATATATTATATAAAATAAATAATATATATATATATATGAATGAATGATAAATAAAACATTTTATTAATGTGTTGTTAAATATAAAAGAAATGTATAATCCCTTAAAGTGAAAACTTTTCAAATTTAAATATTCCAATAAAATATTTGTATTTGAGGAAATTTAATCCCTGTTAAAACTAGATACATAGATATCTCCTATTTTCTTATGATAACTCATAACACATTATATAATGGTTCAGTGCATCCATTTAATTAGCCTATTATGCTAATTAAAGTGAGATTCTAAAATTTAATAATAGATATCTCCAACATTGTTCATGATAAATCCCTTTCCTTTTATATAAAAAGTTTAGATTCACTATAATGAATCCTCAAATAGTCTGTACATGCCTACACATTTTGCTAACCGAAAGATCAAATTTCCATCTATATATAAATGGTGTATATGCATACCTGCCTAACAGAAATAGGAAGCAATTCTTGTAGGTGATCTTTGTAGTCACTGTTATTGGCATTCAAGAAGCTAAGGAAGAAACCTACAACGTAAATATTCTATATAGAAATAGAAATAGGAGGCAATTCCTGTATGTGGTCTCGATATTCGCTGCTATTGGAATTCAAGAAGTCAAGAAAGGAATTGGGTTGAGGAGGTCGGGAGAGTTTAAGGGCTCCTTGCAACATTTTAGCAACACTTTCCATGGAAGGCCTGTCATCCGGTCAACTCTGAACACACCAAAATGTTGTCTTTTCAATTCTCTCAATGGTCTCTAACTCAAACTGATCATCTTGTGCTCCAATCACAATGTTTTTGTCCACCACATTCTCCACATTTATCTCTATAATCACCAACTTAAATGCCCTCTTTAGGAAGAACCGTTCATTGCCCTCTTCAACACATTGACTAAGGCATAGATTTTTCTTTCCACTTAGAAGTTGTAGAATTACAATCTCAATGTTCAATGTGGTAGAAGTTAGAAATTGTAATTACTCATGCATGTAAAGTTGGTTAAATTTAGAGAATCAATTAACTTAGTGTTGAGTGTTGAGTTAAGTGATAGATGATTTTTAGTATGTGTTTGCATGTCAAGAATTTTAGGTAAATTGTTAATTGGAAAATGATAAATACCTTTCACCTATTGTAAGTATCAAATCTTGTGTAATCAATAGAAGAGCCACTCGTATGTGTTTTGTTTGTGAATTTATGTTTTGTCTCTTCTGCCTTTCCAACGAATTAGTATCTGAAATCAGAAAATCTAAAAATTCTACGGCCCAACTTGCATAACAACACCGTGTGAGCAATTAGTCACCAGTCACGGATTACTATCAAAAGTTGTTTTCGTCGTTGTGAATGAGCACAAGCCAGCAGAGCCGCCCGTAATATTTAGAAAGAGTCAAATCCATCGTTGTGAGTCAACACTAGAGTCGCTGTATTCAAGTCGATTTGTAGAACTCCAGTGGAACCGAAATTTTTTAAACAGAGTGAGAGTCCTATGTGGATGAGACACGTATCCCCCACACACCACACAGACGCAAGTTAAAGATATGAGATAGTAAAGTTTGAGACATATTTTTGGGTCAAAGCTTTGGAGTTTGCTGGGGTTTAGAATAAGTTGTGAAATTGAGCAGCCGCAGCTGCCGTGATCAACCCTTGCCTGGCCTTGAGAACTGACGCGTGAAAAGGCAAGAGTCAAAGTCTTATTTCAAAATATGATTCGAAAGCGTTGCGATGAAGGAATATTAAAAGGTTATTTTAAAAGGGTTTGAAAAAAATTATTAAGAAAAGGAAAGGCACGTGTGAAAAAGCGCTTATGAGATGTTTATAAGGCCTCCTTTGAAGTTCTCTTTGAAAGGGATTATTTAGAAAAAGAGTTATTTAGAAAGAGTAGAAAGTTGAGTATAAAGGTTTATAAAATATTTTTTGGGATTTTTTAAAAGTTTTTTTGGAAAGATTTATGAAGAAGGTTTTCAAAAGAGGAGGAAAAAAAAAAAGGATTTTATTGAATAAGAGTTTAAGGTTTTGTAAAGTCTATTAGTGTATAAATTTATTTGATTTTGGTCAAGCATGACATTTTTTGGGTGAAGATTGTGTCTTACGGCGACGCATATTGAAAATCATTTTTTCCCGGGGACGATATGGAAAATAGCGTCATGTAATCAGCGAAAAAAGTATAAGAAAATGAATGACAACAGTCATGGGTGCAAAGCGCGACTAAAGAAGACTAAGAAAAGGCTGAAATTATTGTCATATTTAGAAAGGTTCAGGTCACAACCAAGGCACTGAGAAGTCTAGCAAAAGATGAAGAAGAATTTGGTGCAAGGGGGAGCGACATGCAGCAACATGTAATGTCACAAGCAAATAAGTCAGCCACAGATCTGAAAGTATATGAGCAAGACTCTGAGAGGAAAACAGAGCTTGGAGAACCCCAAAAGTGAATGATGGTTGTCAAGACCATAAAATTGAAACCCATTATGCAAGCATGCATATGGATGAAGAAGATGTAGGAAAGATTGTAGAGAGAGAAGTTGAAGCATCTATGTGTGAAACAGAGCAAGAGCAAATAAATGCTCAAGGACTCCACTATAATGTGGATGATATAGATGATGGTGAAACCTATTGTGATGAGACACATGTGGATGATGACTGCAAATGGATATGTGAATTCATGAATCCAACTGCAACTAATGGATTTGGTGATGTTGAAATTGTCAATGAAATTGACAATGAGCACATGCATGCTCGGATATCCCAACATAGTGTAGATAAACATTATGTTGGTGATATGTGGTTTCTTTTTTGAAACAATGATTGATTGTGGTAATCTGATAAATGCAATGTTTGATGAAACATTGAAAGTTGAAGTTTCCACTGTAGCAGCAAGATATGAAGTAGTTAGAATAGCTCATGAAGCAGTATGTCATCTAGCTGCAGTTGATGATCAAGAACAGGATATAGTGATTGAAGAGTTTTTGATGAGAATATCCACTAACAACATAACAGTGGAACACAACCTCCATGCAGTTGAAAATCAGGCAGATGTAGAGCAAGAAGCTCTCACTAAAGAGAATCATATTAAAGATGTTTTTAATATTGTTTTTGAATATGGAGGTGTTCAAAATAACATGGGAGCAGAACTTGAAAGTAAGGTTGTTAATAAATTTGATGCAGATTTGAAGCTTATTGAAGAATGGATTCAGAAACCAATAGAACATATTGATTTGAGTCTTAAAGTAGTAGATGGAATAAAAGAATTGAATGAAATGGTGAATGATGATCTTGAGTGTGCCGATTATAGGAAAAAAATAGCATTACGTGATGATGAAAGTGAAAGGAATGATATGGATGTTTCTGAAGAAAAAAATGAATGCATTGAAACCATTTTTCAACAATGGAGTCAATCAGAGACACGATTTTGCTATCCGGAAATATGGCAGAAAGAAAGACGGGTATATGAAGCACAAGAAGCGAAACAAAGAAGAAAGTTTAAAGATGTGATTTTTTGGCAGCAGTCCATGGTTGAACGTATATTTGAATATGAATGTGTACTAGACAAAATCCAATTGCGTTTCAGCAAAAATTCAAGAAAAGTCAAAACAAAATTGCAGCAACAGCAAGTAAAGAAATATGGAGCCTACAACAAGAATCCACAACAGAGAATGAAGCAATTTCAAGGATTTAAAATTTGGAAGGAAAGAAAAATAAAATGCAAAATTGTGAAAGTCTTGAGTCATTGTAAACCTAGCTCAGACATAAATGAGCAGACATGTTTAAGTGATAATCGAGTAAAATTAAGTTATGTTGAGTCATATGGTCATAATTAAGGGGGGGTGTTAGCAATTGTAATTACTTCCGCATGTGGAGTTGACTAAACTTAAAGAGTTAGTTAATTGAGTGTTGAGGGTTGAGTGTTTGAGTGTTGAGTCAAGTCGAGTTAAGTGATAGATGAATTTTAATGTGTGGTTGCATGTCAAGATATTTTAGGCAAGTTGCTAGCTGGAAATGATAAATACCCTTCACCGAGTTCATTGTAAGTATCAAGTTTTGTGTGATCAATAGAAGAACCGTAACTCATGTGTTTTGTATGTGAATTTATGTTTTGTCTCCTCTGTATTTCCAACAATAGACATCTACCTTGTAATAAGTTGGCTTTCCTACATCCAATATTCTAATGCCATATATCCAAGTGTTCTTACGATATTAGACACTTTCAAGTAGTGTTCTCTCTTAACCATCTCTATCAGGGAAAAATAAAATATTTTGGGAAAAAAGGCTTCATCCAACAGTGAGTTCTTCGACCTTATATCTCGGTGGAGAACCCATTCCAAGCACTCTTCGTGCAGGTACGCATGGCTCTTACGACCCCAACTACAATTCGATATCCCCTGCTCCACTCTAGCACAAATTTTTCTTCTCCATCCTGGCTATCAAACAAATATTGTTCTATTGACCCCTTGGGTATGTACTTGTACACAAGAAATATGTGTTCACCCTTTGTACATAAAGCCCACATACAAACAAGGTTGAGATGATTGATTCTTCCTATAATTGTCACCTCTGCCCAGAATTGTTCCTCACCTTGAGATACTCCCCTGAGCTTCTTCACTGCAATCTGTCTCTGATTAGGCAGAATACCTTTGTACATCGTCCTGAATCCTCCTCTGCCCACTTCATCACTGAATTATTAGTCGTTGTTTTCAATTCTGCATATGTGAATCTCTTTGGGCTCTCCCCCTACCACCCCACCTGAAATATTTAGTAGAACATCTGAGTTTAATATTTTGGCTGTCTGTATTTGGAGTACTTCCTCATAAATGCCCCAAAAAGCCAAAACTCCATAGAAAAGCTTGATGCCAAATATAGAGCGGATTATGACGAGATTTAATGCATTATTTGTTCAGATTTATTTGGCAGAAACGACAAATCCAAATCCAAAGTATCGTCGCATACATTTTCTTGGACAAAGAACATACATGTGTATGGATTTCATAAATTTTCCTCTTTTACAAACAACTTCAAGTACGTGTGAGTTTGCAATTCCGGAGACCAAAAACCATTCATTAAGCTGCCAAAAATGTGGATGCAGCATCCATTGTTGTCCAATTGGTGTGATAAACCCAGAAATTCGTAGTTGTTCAAACAAGCTGACATACAATACTCTAATCTAGGAACATTCCAATTTGTCTGATTCCATTCTCGAGTTAAATTAACAATCCAATGGGATAAACTGATAGTCGACTCTCTGAGAATTAGAATTGCATAACAGTCGATGAAATGGAATAATTCTATGGAAGTTGCGAGGATCATCCGGTGCACACTGTCATTCTGGCCTTTTTTTTCCAGAAGAAAAAGCCAAATATATTCATATAAGAAGATTACATAGAGCAAATGCAAGAAGCATATGCAGTCAAATAAGAAGATTACATAGAGCAAATGCATAAAGCAAATGCAAAAACGTGGATCGAGCCACTTGCAAATCTGCACAAATCTATTAAAACAGATCCCAAATAAAGCCCCGAAGGGCTAATATTGCCCCTAGACAAGGCAACCCAACTATAAAGTGCAGAAGAGGCACCAGAAAACCAAGCAGACAAGCATCTGAAAAAAGAGCAACAAAATCTGTCCGCTACTATCATTCAATTCAAGGGTTTTGTATATGGCTTTCTCAGCCATGAATTTGACAACGATATCATATTGGTTCCCACACAATTTCCCAAAAGGAATTGTGGTTCCCGTTCCAACTATAAATTATCAGATTTCCATCCACGTCTAAAGCTAATCTTCTTAAGGGACCGGTCATATCAACATTATCTGATGCCATCAAAATCTTCAAGTTTGCTGAATTGATAAGATTTCCATCATCACCTAAACTTGCATAACCGTCAACGCCCAAACTAAATCCTTTGTTATTAGTTGGAAAAGCCCAATAAAAATCAAGTTGATCTAACCCTAATTCACTTATGCTAAAATTCAAGGAGGGTGTTTGCTTGTTGGGATGACAGGTAGAGAAGACATAAAGAGTTGAGGCATAGCTGCTATCATTTATCCTCAACATGAATCTATTATTCTCGATATTTTGTAATATTTCGTTTTTCTGATGTGGTCAAGATAGACCTCTAGCACGGGTGGCAACTACGTTACAATAACAGTATTTGCTCATGGTGTTTACTATGGTATATTTATCATCTGTTTTAGAGAAAAATAATAAAATAAAGATTTCTAGAGAGTTCATAAAGTCTATAAAATGGGAGAGGAGCAAGGCATTCAGATCATCATGGATCTATTTATTTTATTGTGTATTTGTTGACAATCTGAGGTAGCTAGTTCCACCTTGATCATGAGGGCGAAATTTGTTTGGTGGATCCATCTAGGGTTCACAAGTGTGGTTCAATATTTAAGCTTAGTTATTTGATGAGTAGCAATTCACATCATTGGAAGGGGTTCATTATTATTTGTATTGGCATGTATCATTTATCTAATTATTAATAGAAATAAGTGGCTACATTTTCGTATTAAAGTGAAAGTATGAAGATGTGTTACACTTTTGGGCAAACTGTGGCGATGAAATTTCAAGTTTTTTCTCTTTTATCGAATTGCACCTCTCAAAATTCATATAAGAATTATGAATTTTGATTTGGAGTAAAAAGACAATGTGTGGAGAATTATGTTGTTGTCCTAATGATATTCTTTTCAAAAAAAAATTAATGTCGTATAATCTCTCAACTTTTCATTAAATGCAATATACGTCCTTGCAAATTTTCTTAAAACTAAAGGGGTATGTGTGTGTTCAAGTAGCATAATTTAGTCTAAAATGCATAATATATATAAGCATAATTTATATGGAGATAACTAAGCTTTTCATATTAACTTTTTATTTTTTATGCAAAATTATATATTTTTTATTATTTTTTGAATTTGCCGAATTTAATTGCATATTGGAGACACATGTGTTCACGTAAAAAAATTCAACTCTTTAAATAAATTGAAAAACCAAGAGTACCTTTTTGAAGAGGACTCATAAACTAAGATAATGGTATTTTTTTATATTTTTTCATTGTGCATATTTTATGTTATTGATTTTTTATTCACCCCCTTTGAAACAAGCCAAAAAAAATTCAAGTGTTATGTTTAAAATAAATTAGATGAAAAAATATCATATGAATTCGAAAGTGCCAAAGTCATATGTTATTGGATAGAGGATTCTTTCACAAATCCAACCTGATCAACTTCGCCACTTATGGACAAATTCTGCCTTAAATCCGATAGGGTACAAAATGGGGTTGCAGAAAAATATGCAAAAAGGGTGCTAAAACTATAATTTTTACGACTTCAAGAACTCGATCAAGCACTTTAAACACTCAATGAAGTGCTTAAATTCAAAATTCAAATTGGTAGATAGAGAATTAAAGTAACGCTCGATCGAGCGGCACACATGGTTAACCAGCATCTCAATTGAACTCAAAGGCTCGATCGAGACATTAAAAAGCTAACTTGCTAGCACCCTTACCAACTTTTATTAATGGCGAACCATATGGCTAAAGGGCTAGATCGAGCCTCTGCTGTCAATAAACAGTTTAATGTCTAAATTTGATTATGCAAAAAAAAACAACAAACATTTTTTCATAGAGGAGTATGAGAGCGTGGAAATTACACAAAGATTCACAACAAACATAGGAAATTGGAAATTTGGATCTAGAAAATGAAAGAAATTTCCATCCACAAAGGAAATACGAGAGAAATCTAGAGAAAGGATGAGAAAAAGATGTCAGACATTGAGATAACGAGAAGTTCATTCAAATACAAGTAATTCAAATTGTGTCACTTCTCATATTACGTACTCCATATTGTATGCATTAAGAAATATGATTCAAAACCAGAAACAAACGGGGAATGAAACAATAAAACTAATTTAAAGTAAGCATTGAAAGCAATACCATGTAATTAAAAAATTAGGTCTAACAACAACTAAAAAAAACCACTTTAAATCATACAAACTATTGAAAACCATTTGAAACCATGCAAATTATTGAAAACTACATGAAACCATGCTTTATTAGAATTTTTTGAAACCACTTGAATTCATACAAATTATGAACCATCTTTGAATTGTAATGGTTTAAAATAAGCCAAAAAAACTAAGGATGTTATTTATTCAATGAAAACCATTGGAACATAATTTCCATATATTATTTACATGAATTACAATTCATAGCAATTTGTTTACAAGAGGGAATAGAAAAAATGGTTGTCAAAGAGGTGCTCCAAAACTCATAAACATCAGTTTGATTAATTTTTTCTATCCAAAGTAGGAGTTAAAAGAGAGAAAATGTGGCAAGATCTACAAAGATAAATAATATCCCTACTTCCAATGTGCATGAACTGAGAAGACATTCTTTGTTAAACATATATATAACAACATTAAAATTTTGTAACATTCATCATTGTATGTAACATTTAATGGTTTTTTGAATCATAAATGATGATCCCTACCTTTGAAAAGCTCGCAAGTTTCTCTTTCAATTCTCACATGAAGGTTATGATTTTTTTTTAAATAACAAGTTTTTTAAAGACATACAAAGTGTAGTGTAGATTCTTGCTTGCATAAAAAGGAGTGTATTATTGCATACAAATATAATGCTTCATGGAAAACTAATGTGATTAATTGATATTAAATTCATAAATAATAAATGCAAAAGAAATAAAATAGCATGCATGTAATGATGATATGCTAGAAATGTTTACAACGTTAATCTTCTTAAACTATGACAATCTAATGTTGATTAAATTCATCTAGTTGTTTCTCAATATATGTAATCGTGAAATATATTGCAAAATATGGTTCAAAAAAAAAAAAAAAAAAGTTCTTATTAAACACACATGGGCAACAAAAATAATCTGAAAGATAAAACATGAGAATCATTTTTTATTAACAAGTGATATACATTTATAGTACATATTGTGATCGTTGTGTTCCACATCCCAAGGTTTCTTGGACTCCTTTTGCCTATTCGGCTTCCACACTAACCCATTGAGGATTAAGTGTCCAACATTGCCCCATTTAATCTGAAGGGTTATGTATGAGCCCAAGAAGAGTGCTGTAATACAAAATGTGAAAAAATACATGGCAGCACTAGGCTGAATGTGCTCTCTGAAATGTTGGTATAAAGGGTGGTGGTTTAAGGATGACCACCAACACTGGAGTGCTTAGTGCAATTCCTAGAACTCTTCCAAAACTGGCAAGAAGCTAAAGTCTTCTGCTAGAGGAAGTGCTCCTATTGTTTTGAAGAGGGAAAACTTCAACCATGAAAGGGAGGTCTCACCCCGCATAAAGGGAGAACTTCAACCTGAAAAGGGAAGTCTCAGCTTGTGATGGTTTAAGGATGACCAACAACTCTGGAATGCTTAATGCAATTCCTGGAACTCTTCCAAAACTGGCGAGAAGATGAAGCCTTCTGCTAGAGGAAGTGTTCTCAATTTTTTTCTTGGAATTCTTCCGAAACTGGCAAGAAGCTGAAGTCTTCTGCTAGAGGAAGTGTCCAAGATTAGCAACTAAAGGCATGCTTAGGGGCATCTTTGTCTCTGGCTACAACTCTGAAACTGGTGTGGCAGGTTGTGGCTCAAGCTCACTTGATGTGACTTTGAAGGTTATAGATAACTATCATTTCCCCCCCTGTCAGATACAAGGTGAGATGATGGAGAAAACTCAACTGCAAGACTGTTCAATACTTTGGAACAATTTCTGACATGTCATTGGAATATCTTCTTGGCTGTTGATGCCCATTGCTAAGAAGCGATCCATTCAAGATGAATCTTTGTTCTTGCAGGGTGTTTGTTTCTGAAGCATCTGTGTGAAGAATGGGTGGTTTTATGATAGTACTTACATGGATGAAGATCAAAATAGTGATCTTTCAAATGGCCAACTTGGTCACAGTGTTGGAATTTCACAATCTATTGTTGTTGTTGTTGTGGAAGAGGGGCAGAATCTGGAACAGTTAGAGGTGAACTGTCATGAAGGAATCCAACACTCTGAAACTGAATGGGCTTTGAGTAGTCTGGAATATGAAAGGACAAGTCCTTCTCATATCCAAGACTAGTTATGTGCTTGTTGTGGACAAGATGTTCCCAAGGTCTCATGATGGGCTTGGGAAGTGCAGACTGAGTTTTTGCATCTGCATGTACAACTGCTGCTTTATTGGGTGCTAAATTTGAACCAACTTTAACATTATTGACTTGCTTATGATGGGTTGCAGTCTTAATGTTCTGAACAGAAACATGTTCATAATGACTCCTCTGTTTTAATTCTTCTTGCTGTAGCTGAGATTCGAGTTGCAAAAAATCAATTTTCTCTTGTGCATTTTGTAGACAGACCTGAATGTCCGTGAGAGAAACTTTGCTGATTTTTAATGTATCATGAGTGGTAGACAATATTAGAGTTTTGAGGAACTCTACTGCTTCATTGATTCTGGCCATTTTTTCTTCAATTTCAGAATTACACTTCAAAAAACATAACACAACTACTACTCAATGCAGAAAAGTAATGTCACTCATAGTACATAGCAATATCCTTTATAAATGTGCAGCAAATGATCAGTGTTCAACCAGCAAGCACCAATTACAACCCATTACATAAAAATGACCAGCACTATGTTCTAATAATACAACCGACTAAACTTTTCTCCACAAAAGATTACTTTTATTTGTCAAAACAATCACAACCTTTATACAGCCCACCAAACTCTTTATGCAACAGTTGAATCAAGGAATTAATGCACTATAATGAGTTTTAAATACAATCCCACAACTGGGGCAGTAGCAATTGCAAACTTGCTTGGATCCTTCAAATACTCCTTCACTTTCAAAGTAGAAATGATGGTTATCAAAACTTCAACAACTATGCTTTGACTAGGGTATGAAAAAATATTCTCTTTTTTTTATTAGGAAGCCTTTGCAACAAATTTCTCAAAAAATCTGACACTCATGAATATGAATAATCATGAAGCTGAATAAGGGAAAATGTAAGGCATTAAAAACAAATGATCGTTATCAATTTTTCACTTAAAAGCAGAGTAAATTTTGAAATTCCGTCACTCCCTGTGTTTATTGTTCCCCTAGCAGTGAATGTTCTGCAGTCATAGAGCTAAAGATCGCCTTGTAAAATTCTCCTTTTGCACGATACTCTCTGAAAATCATCTATTTGTTTGTGGATGATTTTTAATTTCCAAGGCACACGATTTTCTGCTCTGCATATCAGAAAATCAGTTCATTTTTCTTCTTTTTGCTAAGGCATAGGGAACAAAATATCACTTTGTTGTTGAGTTAGAGAGACAAGCATGGAATTTCAAAGATTCATCCTACTGTGTGCATCGTAGCTCCCAAGTAGTGGCTCTATTATCTCCAGATCCATGGCCACAAATTAAATTAGTAGTAGGAACTTGTTGGAAGAGCCACTAATGTTGTTGCTCAAAAAGCCATCCACAAAATGCTGAAGAATAAGGTCACGAATCTCGGAAACTACCCAAAGGCCCACAGATTTTTCACTCTCAGATCTACAATTTTTCAACTCTGAATCTCACAAATTTTGTAGTGCCAAAACCCTCGATTTTACAGCTCCATAATACACGAATTTGCATCTCACTAACCCAAGAATCCATAGCTCCACAAACCCACAACTTTGCAGCTCCAACGGCCCGTAAAATTACAGCTCATTGTATCCAAGTCGTTTGCTCAAAATACAGTCTCACACATTCAACAGCACACGTAGGCACGCATTCTACAGATGTATGTGGGTGGTTAGGATATGGAGAGGCGTAAAACAGTGTATACCACAGCATATACCACACAGCCTCCAAACGTTGTTTCCTCCCGGCAGACGCACCAGATTATGGACAATACCAGTCGCCTGATCTCACATTTGAGAAATCCTTCCAACCGAAAATTGCAGGCCCTTGGCTTTGATTCGATTCGCTATGGCTTTCGGCGTCAGAAATTCATTCTTCCCCAAAATGATGGTTTAAGGATGAGACACTTACCATTTGAGAGGTACGAGATAAATAATTATAATACCAATGGAAAATAGCCAAGAACAGTCAAGGCTTGTTCTGCAATTCTGTGGCGTTACAGCGACCACGCCAGAGGAAGCCGCCTTCTTTCTTGAAAGCTATAACTGGCAGCTTGATTCGGCCCTCCATTCTTTCTTTGAAAACAACAATAATAGTGATAATCCTGCCCTCGGTTCGCCGCTCCCCACCGAGCCTCTGCCGGTTACGAACCCCGGACCTCTTCCTATTCTTGGTAATACAACGTTATATATTATGAAAAAAGTTCATAACCTCACAGGACACATAATTGATGTATGTAGGTTTGAGACATAACAATGATGCCACAAATGTAATAAATACCACCAAGCTTCCATTGTGCAGGATATCATTCAACAGAAATCAGGAATATGAAGAGGCATTCAAGGCGGCGTAAATGTTTAAATGAATATGGACAACGCATACATGATAATGGAGCAATGTTCAAATAAACCTGGAGCAACATTCAAATGAATAACATATTCAATGTGTATTCCTGCATGGAGGCACCATACAACGTTTAGCGTTCAAGGCAAAGCCCAAAGAAAATACCAGGTTAGGGGTGTCAATTCTGAAATATGGGCAGAACAAGAAATAAGCAGAAAATGGAGTTACAAAGGTAGGAAAACTAAAAATAGGACCTACTCATAAAGACCATGAAACAAATGACTCAAAGAAATTATGCAGGGCGAGAATACCCCTGCTCTGATACCATGTTAAACACACATGGGCAACAAGAATAATCTAAAAGATAAAACATGAGAATCAATTTTAAACTTTGTCAAGATTTGATGAAAATAATTGAAAACATAAAAGACATTGGTTATTAATCTTTTCACGTGCATAAAAAAATAAAAAATAAAAAATAAAATCTTGTAGAAACATATAGTTTTTTAAACCCTCTTACCCCTCCCTGTGCCGTACTTGATTGTTGTGATAAAATTTCCATGTACATTATTCCTAAAAAACACTCAAATAATTTGTGCCCCTCTTCATCACAAATGATAACAATGTACATTCATTGTTGATAAGACCTTGAAGCATCTTCATTGTTCTCTAAATCCATTAAAACCTCTATCTCTTGATTTATTTTTCTTTGCTTATCAACAATTTCATTGTCCTCATCCCACATTTCTTCAACTTTTTATTTGGAATTGTGAAAGTCTCTATAATTATGATAAATTCTTCCTTTAAGAAAGATATTATGCCTATTTTTTATGGTAATTTTAGTTACACGTTTTAAAACGTTAAATGATATGGTGCTTCTAATGAAGAAAACAAATTCCAATTTATTTGATTTTGTATATTAGGTTTTCAAATATTAACATACTTAAAAATTAGTTGAATAGGTTCCTTATTGTATCATGGAGTGTGTATTTATGTATTGTGTGGTTTTTCAGTGACAAATATCTGTAATTCATTAAATTTGTATAAATTTATAGATATAGATTTTGCTTTATCTCATGAAATAAATTTGGCCCTTCAATTTGGTAATCACTAGCTTGATTTTTAAAGAATACCCTATTCTCTCAAATTCAAAAGATTCACCACATCATTAAGTTTTTTAAGTAATAATTCTCTCTTAAATATGTACATTTAGAAGTTTCCTATATAAGAATTTAAACTTAATTTATATTAGTCTTTAGTTCAACAACCTTGTAAATTATTATACAAATGAGTAGATTTAAATAATTGATTGGATTTAAATTATTGAAATGTTTGGTATATGAAATATATAACAAAAATATAATACTTTTCTTATTACAGTAGGGATCACTTTTAGTTTAGGATTTATATAGTTGAATTGAGGCTTTTGTGATCCATAATATTTGAAAGAATAACTTCGGTGAAAATCACATGTAGACAGACATTTGTCGACGCGTTTCGAATCAACTAGTGTGGTTCATCGTCAGGACAAGTTGTCCTGACGATGAACCACACTAGTTGGTTCGAAACGCGTCGACAAATGTCTGTCTACATGTGATTTTCACCGACGTTATTCTTTAAAAGATTTATATAGTCTTTTGAAGAAATCAAAAATTGTTACTAAGAATAAGTAAATTTGAAAAAGGCCTTGAAATGCTTCACTTTGTTGTAGAACTCACTTTTAGTTTAGGATTTATGTAGGATCTTGAAGAAATGAAAAATTGTTTCTAAGAATAACTAATTTTGGAACAGGTCAAATGTTTCACTTAGCAGATGGGGACAATATTCTTATGATCTATTAATTAAATTTTATAAAATTGACAATATTGTATTTTGTTGAATTTAAGCTTCCGTGATCCATATCAAGATTTTTGAGAAGATTTTTCGGTGTAAATCACATTCGAATGCATTTGTCAAATATTTAAACACACATTATTAACCATTTATATAAAAATATCTAACCACACATTATAACTATATAATACATATTTCACACATACTTACAATTCAAAAACTTTGTATGTGCGCTACATTCACTTTGCACACACCATCACTACTAACAAATTCATTATTTTAACCATTACATGTAAAGTAATTGAGGCTTATATTTTACTTTGGAATTTTGCACACAAACATATGCTCACATAGTATAATTAGGAAAGTAGTAAGTGGCCCATCATCCACACATCATTCTTTTCTTGCGAGGAACAAACATCACATAGTGTAATTAGGGGAATTATATTAAAGGATCATGAACCACGTATCCACATACTTGCAATTCAAACACTTTATATGTGCACTAGATTCACCTTGCACACACCATCACTACTAACAATTTGGTTTACTAACCATTACAAGTAGAGTAATTTCTTATATTTTAGTTTGAAATTTTACACACAAACATATGCTCAAACAGTATAATTAGGAAATAAATAAGTGTCCCATCATCCACACATCATTTCTTTTCTTACAAAGAAAAAACATCACATAGTTTAATTAAGGGAATTCTAAAGGATCACCACATATCCACACAAATTTGCACTTTGTATGTATGCAATTTGACTTGCACACACATTCAACCTACATACTAAGCTCACTTAATTTTTGTATAAAGGGTATCCTCTTTATAGAATCTTTGTATCTAGCTTATTTAAGCTTATATTTTGTTGCACACCCTATGTGAAGCAAAGTCTTTCTAAAAACAATCTTAACCTCAACACATTAAATTCTCCATAGCGGCCAAAAGATAAGTTATAGTTTAGACTAGGACCACGGTGATAGGTAGCACATGTCACGGTTGTTTTTCATATTGAAACATAGAAATTTGTCTTTTCGAGAGCTTAAAATCTTGCATCATCTAGTGACAAATCCGATACATGGAGAGAAACCTGTGAAGGGTATAAGGCCTACGTGGTGGATTAACACAGACCTTCATGTTCTCACGACACATGGTAGGGTTTCTGGGTCCAAAATTGACAACTAGAAGCTAAGATTCTTCCATTCCCACAGGACGCATGTAACTTATGGCCAAATCTTAGGGCATATTTCCCTATAGGTTGAGGTGTGGGAATACTTAGACCTGAGGTGATCTTGGTGAGGCTAATAGAAGTGTCACTAGCTCTTTCGGGATGTATCCCTAGTACGTTTGGCCAACATAACCCTCTCCATACCTGGGTTGGTTTTTTGGCTATTGGAAGCATCATCAATGACATATGACATGGCCCCAGTACCATATTCTAAAATCTTCACAAGGCCTAGTTACTACTTGAGTGGAAGCGAGTTAGGTTTGTTTAGGAAATTTTCTCGTATGAAAAACCTCAAATAAATCTTTTTGTTGATTTTTTCACACATTCGAATTAAAGGGAAAATTAACCATTTATTTTTCGCTTTGTATTATGTACTTGATTCATTTAGTTTTCCTAAAGAAAATGTATGAGTTCAGGTGTGCTTATAAATGAAACAATCTTAGATGTTGATGATTTATTTCCTTTCTTTCCAATTGATTTATTTCTCATAATAGAATGCTTTTCATTAGTTACATGTTTCATCAATATTGTGCAGAATGAAGCGAGAAGAGTTGTATTACAAGAAAATATGTATAGGTGGGAGAAGATGTACTTAATGTGGTGATTTGGTATTGTTCTATAGGAACATTCTTATTGATCCCAAGTAGTCTAGGATGTCATATGTCACTATCACATGGAAGCATTATATATGTCATGGGGAATCAACCATCTCATTCAACTCCAGCATATCCAAAACCATATTTATAATTATATCAAACACTCACATAGTTCCAAGTGGGAAGTGTTTGAATTTAAGCAGTATTGTGAAGTATTTCATCAATGGTGGACTTTGCTAAGAATCACATATTTGCTCCTCAGGCAGAGACACAGAGTGAGTATTATCACCTAGTACAAGTGTCCATATTAGTACATGTTCTATACAAGCATGAACAATTTAACATTGATTATAGGGATAACAGTGATGAGTCACGTGATGTGATAAAGGAGTATCACTTTTACATCAGTGATGGTCGTGATCATGACACATTGTTCATGCAACATTGTTTTAACCTGATTTATGAATCATTCAAAAAAATGGCATATCATTCAAGAAGAATTTGATATGGTTTGATAGTTGTGCAAGACAGTTCAAGTCATCAAACACTTTTTATTGGTTGAGCTGACTACACAAGAAGACAAAAATTCAATCTGCTTGGAGCTACTTTGAAATAAGACATGGAAAGGGTGAGCATGATGGTGTAGGTGCTTGTGTGAAGTGAGCATTTAGGAGGTACCAAACAAGTCATGATGCAGATAGACTCAAATAATCAATAGAGGTGGTCAATTTGTGCATATCCCATTTAGGACATGAAGGTCACAAATCTATAAGGCCTATGCATAGGTTCTTCTAGAATATTGAACTTGACAATATGAATAGATCCATTCCTTGTATTGTAATGTTGTATATGGAACAAGGGAATTATACTCACTACTGAGCAAAGACATGGGGGAACTATTTGCCATTAAGACAAGAAAACTCACATGCTTTTGTGATTTTTTCATTGGTGTTGATGGATGTAGACTTAATTGCTCTGAAAAATACTATTACATGAAAGGATGGAAATATGTCCCTCTTAAGCCAAAGGGACCTCATCCAATTCTGACGTAGCAAGAGATGCACAATGAAGAGGCCATCATTTCACTTGATCATGATCGAGCCACTAATATTGTAAGGGAAGGTATGTGGTCCATCAATCATTAACAATTTCATCTATAAATTGAAATCTTGAACATATTTAACTAATACATATTTTTTATTTTGGTTGTAGGCGATGTTTTTGTTGCCACTTCCCCTGTGGGAAATTAAGAGAATGTGGCCTACTATTTGATGTGATGCACACAGGTGAAAAGTAGGTTGGTGAGACCATATGAACATGGAAAATTCACATACCAAATTGGTGACATGGTTGTGATGGGCCATTTTTTTGAAAAGGTTAAAAAACAGACTGATCACATCATTTATAGAGATTTTATTCCTGAATATATATATATATATATATATATATATATATATATATATATATATATATATATATATATATATATATACAGTCATCTAGTCATAGCATCTCGGCTCAATCTCATAAAAATCAAAACAAAGAAAGGTGAACCACGAAGATGGAATATGATAGAATCAAACCAGGAACATATTATGGTGACTTGCATTCCTATAATCCATTGGCCATATGAGTAGATGATGCAATTGGCAAGCCCTAAAGTTGAGTCGATAGAAGTTAAGTGTAATCTAATCTATTAGAAGAGATCTCAAATGTATAATTTTTGTAATCTATAACTGTGATAGTTAAATACTCTTGTAATTTTTTTAATTTTGAATAGAGAAATGTTTTCCTATTATCTAGGATGGATTCATAATGGTGTAAATATATGTTATATAAGCTTTAGTTTCCTTAAGGTGCTTAAGTTTCTAAAGTACACCAAACTTCAAGGAGGTCCTTGAGAATTAATAGGGATTTAGATTTAGATTTAATTGAAAAAATTCATCTTAAATTTTTTAAATGTAATGTGTATAGTATTCATGTTGACCATGCAAGAAATTTTATAGATCTATACATATGTCATACATATTTGGTTTCTATAAAAGCAATTTCAATATGTAACAACCAGGTTGATATATTATTTTATTTAAAATTGAAATTCTACAATCTAAGTTATGAACAACATTGAAATATTTTTATGTCATTAATAAAAAATAAGTCATGTGTGAGTTTGTTATAAAACATGGAAAGAGTTACACACTTGCTTCATATTGGAATGTCAAAAGTGCAACAAATAATATATATATATGAAGCTCTTTTAGATAACCTAAAAAAAAATGAATATAACTTATCAGTAGCTTACAACTTGACATCTAAATTAAAATCATTATAATTAAATTAACATACATTGATTGTGCACTAAAATACACTTTCTACAAGCCAATATGACAACTAAAATTTCTATTTTGGAAAATTTTACTTCTTGAATGTTCTTAATTGAAGGTCTTAAGATTCCCAGATGCGGGTGAGGGCACGTCTTAGGAGGACGGGACACATGCCTAGCATGTGCCGCCCCATGCCAGCGCAAAGAAGTAATGGCTATACGCCGTCAGGTAAGAAGGTTGGGAAGCCCAAGTTCCATGCATTCAATGCAGAGCAAGGGGAGAGTATGGATGTACAGCAAGCAGTTAAGGCGGGCTTGCCTCGAGGTCTTGCAGCGATTTTTCATAGGGAGGATGGCGTATTACAATTGCGTGGATATGGTGAGCAAGGGATATTGCAGTCCCGGGGAAAATTGGATTGGGTGGAAGATCAACCACCTTGCAGAACAATTACAGCATTCTGGGGCCGCCACCCAAAGGAATGTCTTGAGGGAGAAAGACAGGCAGCGCAGGAAGGGGATAAATGCGAAGCAAGGCAATCTTCTGGGGCCTGGTTTGGGGCGGAGTCTTGTGAATTCAGGTGCCTGGGGTATCCGAAGAGCGGTCTGTGGTATAATTCACTGGGGGATTGCTCTACCAGAGCAATTCGGATACAGTTCTCCCGCTCCGGGACTCGCAGGGATTTCATCTCTTTGGCAGAGGTTTGGGAGCAGGGTGAACTCGGGAGAGGCTCCATGGCCAAAATCCATGAGAGGCAGATCAGTAGAAGAGGCCCAGGAAGAGGATCGGCCTCACGTCGCCCAACAGAAGAGGAGCATCATCATTGTTGTTGTTGCTATTGTCACCGGAGGGCGAGAGAAACAACAATACAGGCTGGACAGTTCCTGGATGTGGGTAGCTCGAGCGAGGAAGAGGCAGGGCTTCCGGCCTTTGGATCTGTCATCTTTACATTGGGCGGTTCGAGGGGGAATGCGGGCATCAATGCCCACATCTCGGTGCTCTTCACAAAGGCCCAGGAAGGAAGTGAAGGAGGGAAGCAACCCGAGAAGGAGGGGCCACCCCAAAAAGGCAAAAAAGAGGAAAGTCCGGTGCTGCAGCCTCCTATTGAAGCCAGTACCTCAGGAAGAGGAATCCAGCAAGCTCCTCCCATCCCTCAGGAGCAGGCTCCCCCAATCGCGGCCAATCCTCCAGTGGAGCTGTGGGATGGAGCGCCGGAAGGACAGGGCTGGAGTTACATCTACGAGGCTGAGCCCGAGGATTAATCCCCAGACGCGCTCTCAGGATCACTCTCTCTTCTCTCGGCACCCGGTTTATCCAATTGTCTAAGAGGGTATTTGCTTTCTGTTTACTTTAGTGTCTACTTCTGTTTACGTTCATAGGCAGTTCTGCATTTTGTTGTGTAAAGGTCTCTGTCTCGTGGTCTGGCCTTGTAATGGTCTTTATCTAGTTGGGAAATGTTCTGATGCAAGATTGAAGGAAGGAAGCCCCTGCGAGGGCCATGTGGTCAATGTTTAACTCCTTGCGGCTCGATGTCAGCCCACAGTCATGTTTATGCGGTCTTTTGCGGCTCTATGTCAGATTGCAGTCACGATCTTTTGGTCTTTTGTGTCAAATGGTTCAGTGAGTCTGGTAGTTGCCCCTGCGAGGGTATATTTCATGTCAAAACTTGTTCTCCCAGGGGTCATAGTTGGCCCTGGACTTGTCTTACTGACTGTACAGCTCATATGTAAATACCACTTAATATAATAGATAGTCTTTTACCGAGAAAAAAAAAATTAAAGGTCTTAAGATAAAAAATTGATTCAAATATTTGAATATACAAGTAAATTTAGGAAGTGCATAAAATTATAGAAACATATCATTAATTGTTTAAATCAACATACTTTGACTGCACTAAAAGACACTTTCTGCAAATTCAATATTAAATTGATGTACATGATATATTTTAGTTCATTTTAATCATTAAAGTGACTTGCATCATAGTAAGATTGTACTTATTTCCTTAGTCTATGAAACTAGAATTCAAAGTTGTTATTGTGTAAAATTTTGCTTCTTGAATGTTGTTAATTAAATATCTTAAGTTAAGGAATTGATTGAAATATTTGATAGCCAACTAAATTTAAGGAAGTTCATAAATTATCTAAAAATATATCATTAATTATTTTTAGGTATATTAAATTCCAATACATATGACTTATATCATGTGTTACGACTAAGTTGTTGTAGATGACCTCAAAAGAAATAAAATTTAATAAAACAAGTTATTAGTTGAACATTACTAGTGGAAAACATATTTTAAAATTGAATTTAAAATGTATTTCGTTCATGTTTGTGTATTTTAATTGTACTTATTTTCTTAGTTTATTTCTTGAGAAGTCAAAATTGTTATATTGTTAGCTATGTATGATAATAAACTACCCATATGAAAATATATACAAATTACATTATACACATGAACATCCAAAAACTAAAATAATAAGCATCTATAAATTGAAATAATGTTCATGCATCAATAAACTGTCCATGTATGAAAATATAGAAAGTATGTACGTCACATGTGAATATGCCCTATGAAGTGGGCCTAAAAATATGCAAACTATCTATGATCTACCCTAGAAAGTATTGTTTCTAAAAATCTTATGTGTGTTCTGCTATGCAGAGTGAGCATCCATAATCTGGTATTGCAATATAACACATTCAAATTCAAATTAATTAAAAAGATTGTTTGTATAAAATAAATAATCTAGAAATATATTCTTTTGAAATGTTCATTTAAATGGTCCCCTACCTATGACTCAGTCGAGTGCAAATGGAAGTTAGGTGCGATGGAGGTCTCATCAATCTGAGTTTGTTGCTCCCCTACCAGTGACTCAATGCCTCCATACCCAACATCCCACTCCTGTGTCCACATAATTGCGGCATCGACACCTCGCTACCTCTAGGCCTATGTACACAATGGCAAAGACAAATTATAATTAGTATATGAATTAATTAGCATGTATATATCTAACTTAAAAAAAAATGTTGAAATATTAAGAATAAAAATATTCACCTCAACTATTAGTCCATGAGGGTTATGAGGTGGAGGAGATTGTAGCATGGAAACATGCACTAGAGGAGGCTACTTTGGCTGGTCAACTGCTCCCTTAGATGACCTTAGAAGCTCATCTTTGTACTTGGGTTGTGCATGCATGTTATCATGAAATTATTAATATAAATGCAATCTAATACAAATCTATTTATATAAAAAAAGTAAAATTTGATTATAAGAGTCAAGATTTTCTTATATATGTACTTGGTTTGTGTCACGTGTGTTGTGCACCCTCCACGTGTCATAGACGATATCATGACACGTACATGCATATGACAAAAGTTGTTCATGCTCTAGACTCTAGAGATATGAATCATCATGTAATGCAACTAGTGGGCCATAAGGAAATGAATTTGGTTTGATAATCTCTCCACGTAATACAACATGTGCAATGGCCAATGTCCTCTGCATGATATGTAATGGTATGCCTAGTCTCAATGCCACGTTGTGACAACTGATCTAGCTCAAACAATAATACCAAGCTCTGAGATGGTCGTGGAAACAATTTTGGAGTTGGTGCTACACGCACAGGGTCCCTATGAGCCCTGACACATTCATAACTAAATCCCAAATAGGGTCTATAAAACTTAGATCTAGTGCTAGTGTAATCCGGCCTCATATGTAGAACAAACTATGCATACATATGATTTGCAAAGTAAATGGGGACATGGTCATGATGTGGGAACTAGCGCCAAGCTCCAATGAATCAATCATAAACAAAAGGGGTTGCATCAACATTCTTAAAATATTTTAGCGGAATCAGACTAGCATATCTAACACGACATTATGGAGGGATGCCAAACAACTCCCCATGAATATCAATGTTCTTGGTGGCATCTTTCATCGCCTTCCAAGTATTTGGGCCTTTGAACTTTAGCCTCCTAATCCTATGTATGGAATATAGGAAGTGGATTTATGGGCCCACCCTATGGTATGTCTCAATCGACTCATTGACGCTATCCAGCATCAGAGACAAACTATGCCTAGTAGGTGAACTAGCAAATATTCTATCCATCTCTCATGTGATCCATGTATGTTGGGCCCCAACATCCTCAATTGTGATACTCGCTATAACATTGTTTGACAGAGGGATCGATGTTGCACTTCTATCCTTACCTTCACCCTTCTCTGCAAATTATAAACACACACACACACACATATAATAAACTAGAAGCATAATAACATATACATTAAATTCAAACTCATAAATTGAAAAAAAAATAAAATTTCAAGAAAATTTCAAGACATAAACACATAAAGTTAAAAGAGGATTTAAAATGCAAGA
This sequence comes from Pinus tabuliformis, assembly GCA_031772625.1. NCBI lineage: Eukaryota > Viridiplantae > Streptophyta > Pinopsida > Pinales > Pinaceae > Pinus > Pinus tabuliformis. The sequence continues at coordinate 198,248,600 of CM062810.1, read as the reverse complement.
TGTATACTTGCAAAAGGTGAAGAAGGTCCACACTCTGACTTGTGTCAGAGAGAGGATCTATGAGTGGAATACACATTCTAGTATGGCTATGTGATCTAGCTCGGCCATGTATAACACATCCCCCAACACTCTGACGAGATGCGGTTGCGGGTGTATGTGAGATGGCTCTGTAAATTACATATAATAAATATAAACTAATCCAAGAAAAAAATGTTGACATAGAAAGCATGTTAATAAGAAATATAAACTCAAGTAGAATAATCTAGGCTAAAGTCCTAAACTAAATAGAGTGCCTATTTTGATAAATTATCAACCAGAGTATTGAGTTCCATGTAAACACATTCGAAAAATGCGATTGAAAATATAACTTACACTTTTTCTCACTTATAAATAATGCATTTTATTCATAGAACATAAATATGTATATATATGTAAAAATTTGAAACAAACATATTTGCAAAACTAATAAAACTTCATGCCAACCAAATATTCCATAAGACAGGTTCCTTAAACGTTTGATTTTGACACATGACATGTACTAGGTGCAAGCACATGAAGACAATGTTTCTGGTATGACATACTACATGATGAAATAATATGGTACAAATTAGAAAATAACCAAAATACTTATATATTCACTTTAAAAACACTTTTCATCGTGGATTTAATGTATGTATCAATGATTCATTGTTGAAACTTATATATATATATATGCTATGTTGTGTTATACAGTGAAATAAAAATATAGGAAGCGTAAGTTACAAACTCATTACTCAACTAATAAATTTAATAAGGGCAAGAACTAAGAAATATATAGTTTTCATGTATTATTATATTACATATTTCTACAAATATGAGTAATGGAAATTTGAAGGAAATTACACTTTATAGATCAACTCGAGTCTTTAAAAAGTTTTTGAGCATCACCTATCTTATGTTATTATGAAGATCACATTATGCTAAATACTTATAAAACTATGTTAAATGTTATATATATGTATGTGTTTGAGATAAAAAAAAAATGTTATAACTATAACTATGTTATATATAGTTATATAATTATGTTATACTATATATATATATATATATATATAATTTAATTAAATAAAAAAATTTGTTTTGGACTTTTAATTATTTAATATGTTATTTAAGTATGATTAGTTTTATAAAAAAAATGACTATATTTATTGTTAAAAATATTTAACTTATAAATTTATTTAAATTTAAAATAAAAATGAACTAAAATTTCTTATTTGATTTAATAGAAGTTTACTATGAGTAACCTATTCATTATGTCAATTTAAAGTTCCTAATTTATTTATTTATTGGAATATAATAGTTTAATTGTTTTATTTTGAAAATTTTTGAGCATATTTTTTATCAAATTTGCCCAAAATTTAAAACGCATTTTTAATAACAGTTTTTTTTTCCACTAAAATCCTAAAAAAACACTTTAAAAACGTAAAATAATTAAAAACAAAATTTACCATAGAAGATATTTATTATAAACATGTTAATATTGCGGATAATGTATACAATGAAAAATAATAATAATAAAATAAAAATAAAAATTTAAAACTTTTTGGTGTTTTTAAGGGTTTTCTTGGTTTTCATTGTAATTTTCATGATTGTTTTTTGTAGTTTTTGTATGCTAGTTTTTTTCCAAATTAATTTATTTTACTTTGCAGAAGGAAAAAATAAAATAAAATAAAAATTATTCAATAAAAGAGAAGCCTCTCTGTCGTTGGGCGGGTTTATGGGTAGCTGGATTGAGTTCCTCCATCTCTGTTGAGCTTAGAAATATTCCGTCGAAATACTTTTCCTCTCGCGGTCCGAGAAAAATGACTTGCGCACGACGAGGATCATGTATTTGAATTAGAAATAACGCTAGATCGAGATATATTTTTTGATCGAGTCAAAAGCCTTGATCAAAAGATATATCTAGATTGATCCATAACTCTTGATTGCGCATCTAGATTTTTTTAAGCTCTCAATCAAACTATTTTTAAGCGCCTTAATAGCTCGAGCACTTAAAAATTGCTCGTGCTTAAAAATTTCTCACTCAAGCATCCATTTTTCAGCGAAATGCACCCTCATTTCACCAAAAAGTGTAACTCAACTCCACTCTTTGACCCATTATTTTATGTTTTTTTGTGGCATTATGGTATCTAGTGAAAGTGCCATGTTTTCCTAATGAGAATTTAAATAGGAAAATTATAGTATTCTAGATCTCTTCAAATTTTGTCTGTTTGGGATCTTAAAGTGGTACCAAAGCGATCTTACAATGGTATGAAAGCTAGTTTTCCTGCGCGAGTGAGGGCTTATTGCAAAATAATTTTGAAACTGATAAGAGAAATTAGTTTTGGGTGATCTACTATAATCACCTTAGCTATTAATATATCATTTTTGGTGGCTTATTCACGTTGATATTTGCTAAAAGATTGTTATATCCACCAGTTAGTTTATTTATGCCTTAAAATTGAAGATTTTGCGAGTCGATTGGCAAATATATTCCTTTCTAAGTGATCAAGTTTATCTTTATCCCAGATCTGTTATTACCAGACCGAAACCCGTTGGATCCCTAGAGCATATCATAGATCAAGATCTACCTTATAAGCATTTGAATCACCACCTTGAGGACAAATCTCTTGCTAGATTGGAAGGTTGAGTACATTGGTCATTATATTTGTTGGCTATTTGCATTCAAACCATAGTTACCAAGTTCGCCCAAATTCGGGCAAACAATACGGAAATTTGCCGATTCGGTTCGTCCGTCGAACAGTTCGCAGAAATTCAATCTGATTCGTTGCATTAAAGGTTAATCGTGGGGTTAATGCAGTTTGTTAATTCTGTGGCGCAGGATGCCTTCTGAACATATATGGAAAATCTGAAAATGACAAGGAATTAGGGTTAGTAAACAGTCATCCATTTCAAAGTCAGTCGAACTATTACCTGTATATTTGGATAGAAGATGGTCGTAATCTCTGTAATTCTCTACGAGGAGTATAACAATAAATAAATAAATCGATGTAAATAATACAAATTCAAACCCCAAAGCATTACCAATTGAGAGGTTTTAGTCGCAAGGTTTTCCTCCCAACACGTAAGGGACCGAATGAGGGAAGCAGAGTGAGACAGGAGGAGGCCGTTACTTTGTAACTCAATCTAGGTTCGTCATCGATGTTTAGCCAACATATCAGATATGGTACAAACGCAGTTGCAATCAGTAGAAATTTCCAACCAAGTTTCATTGAATAAATATTTCATCATAAAATAATGTATGTGGGTAAGTAAAAGGACCGAGAGAAAGATTATTCATTCGTTATGCTTTGAAAAGAGAGATAGAAGCGGGATGGGATATATAGAGAAAGAAGAAAAATGACCAGCAGAAAAAAGAAAACAAAAATTGAAAATATCAGTGAAATTAGAAAAAATATGTTTTTTCAATCCTCAACTTAGAAAAGAAAACAGAAAATAAGTGAAAGTAGCTTATTCTTTCTTTGTTATAAGATTCTATGAATAGAAATAAATAGAGTTTGGATGGCATATATAAAGAAGGAAAATAAAAAGTTAAAAAGGCAAAACAAAATAGAAGGTAAAATTGATATTAGAAAATTTTTGTTTTTTCAATCTTGGAAACCGAAATGTGTGAAGTAACTTAATTTTAAGTAATTAGTTTTTATTTATGGAAGGATTGATGTTTTGGAGAGAAAAGATGAATAGTAAATTTTTTAGATAATTTTATTTCTAAGATTGTTATATTATTTAAAATTAATAAAAAAATATTCATAATTCAAAATAAATTGAGAAAAAATTAATAAAAATAAAGTTTTTATGATATCTATTATTGAATTTTTTGCGAATTGAATTTTTTTCATTCTAATTTTTATCGTATCGAATTGAATTCGAATTCGAACTTGGTAACTATGATTGAAACTACAAAGGAGGATGAATAACATATTCTAAAATCCGTAAGCATTATTCCTTTGAGAATCTTGTTATTTAAGCTAAATTATGTGAGGCACGATGAGTCAATTATTGTTTGATTGATCGAGTGGATCCATATATCTAAGCTAATCACGGTTGGTCGTTGTTGAAGGGACTGGAGGGCCACAAGACAAAGGCTATGACAATAGCTTAACAAGCAGGGAGCTAGTGTTGCAACCAACTTTGACCATTATGATCAGATCTGCGAATTGGTTCATTGTTTAAGCCAAGGGATTTGTGTTGAAATACTACTTTCAATTGTAGCATCAGTTAAAAAGCGACTGCAAATATTTTTTTGAAAACCGCCAGTTCCCTGCACCGCTTTTTGCTGAACGGTGGTATTTCTCCGAGGGCAGCGAGCACATTCATCAGCCGACACGTGCTTGAGCAGTTTTGCAAAAACAACTTTCCCCGGTGCGTAAAGTTTGTATGGTTTGACCGTGCGATTTTGCCGACAACTGTCTGATTAATGCCAAGGCTCGATGTACAGCCACCAACCGCCAGCAGGAGCCGTGATCAAAAGTTGGGGCCAAGTTAACCACCGTAGTCACCTTTGCAAAGAAGTCCGTGCATGAAAAATTCGGCGAACGAGAAGTCAACCAAAAGTTCGAGGGCAAGTTTAAAAGTTATAAAATAACTTGCGGCAAGATTAAAGGTTTTTAATATTCATTAAAAGAGGCATATTAAAAAGCATCATAAGAAAAGTCAAAGGGTCTCGATGTTTTTTTTGTTTAAAGCGATACTAAAGTTTTAAATATATGTTTTGGCATCCTTCTTAAATACGTAACAACCTTTTTGAAAGTGTTATGTTACCATATGAAAAGTATCAAGGGGTTTGTCAAAAGGAGTAATGCTGGCAGGCGAAGGAGAGGCCTGTTCCATTTCATTACTACGTGTACGACGCGGTCACATCAGGCTTCAAGGGACCATCTCCCGCGGGTCCAATCGAGAAACCTGTGAAAGCCGTATGACAGAGTTAATAATAAAAAAATATCGCCACGTGAAGTAATTAATGAAATTTACTACAGTTGGTAAATGTAGGTGAAGAATTTATTTTTATTGTTTTAATTCACGGGTGTAGTTTTTTTTTGGCAAAAGTGAAACGTAAAAATTTATGTCCTGTTTTTGTTGAGAATGAAAAAAAAAAAAGTAATACGCAGCATTGTGAATAATTTTTTTTCACACAACAGTGTCAATTTGCAAGGAGAGACAGAGTGAAATTTTTTTTTGGAACTGCATTTGAAGCGTTCTTGTGTTAATCCCTCTGTTAGAGGAAGACCTTTTTTTTTGTAACAATCAGTATTGTTAATGAATACAAGTTTCCTTTTGTGAAAAACTGTGTTTTCTATGTTAAAAACATAGCATTATTCTCTGTTCATTTTTGTTTTGAATTATTAGAAATTCCCAACATGGTATCAGAGCTTGTTCAAGCTCTTTGAAGGTGTCAAAGACGCTGAAGGAAGGATTTCTTGCTGCAGCAGCTTCTCCAACAGAATGAAGACTCAGTCAAGAAAGAATCCAAGGTATTTCTCAAATTAGTTTTTTGTGTTACTATTGAGGACAGTAAGTTATCTTAAATACACAGTCAAGTATTTTGAAGCATAGTTAAGAGTGCAAGAATGGCTGGAGTCAGCACTAGCATGGGTATCTTTAATACTCAGCTCCCACAATTTAATGGAAAAAACTATGACTATTGGGCAATAACTATGAGAGTTTTGCTTGCTTCCCAAGACTTATGGGAATTTGTTGAGGATGGTTTTGAAGAACCAGCGGATGAAAATGAGTTTAATAATTTAACTTAGGCAGAGAAAGATCTGTTGAAGAGCAATAAGAAGAAGGATTCTAAAGCCCTCTACTTTTTGTATCAAGCAGTGCATGAGAGTGTGTTTCCAAGGATAGCAGCAGGCAAGAGATCCAAAGAAGCATGGCAAACTCTCAAGATAGCCTATCAAGGCATGGAGAAAGTGAAGATAGCAAAACTACAGTTGTTGAGGAGATATTTTGAGAATCTCTGCATGAAGGTGTTGGATAATATTGACTCATTCTTCACACATGTGATTGGTCTAGTCATACAGATAAGGTCTTATGGAGAGATTCTTGAATAAATGAGGATTGTGGAGAAACTATTGAGGATCCTACCCTCAAGGTTTGATATGATTGTCACCACTATAGAAGAGACAAAGGATCTCACAAACTTCTCAGTTGATGAACTACATGCATCACTGATGATACATGAGCAAAGATTGAGTAGAAATGAAAACTCATCTCTAAAGAATGCCTTTAAGACCTAGATGTTCTTTGGAAGAGGAAGAGGTCAAGGCGGAGGAAACAAGAGAGAAAGAGGCAGAGGCCAAAATAGAGGTGGAAGAAACAGCCCAACAAATGCTCAAGAAAGAAGCAGCAATCCAAATCAGAACCAAGGCCAAGGCAGCAGCCAACAAAGTGGACAACATCATGCTCAAGGACAAAGGTATGATAAATCCAATGTCCAATGTCACTATTGTAAAAAATATGGGCATTATGCAAATGAATGTAGGAAGAAGCAGCATGATATGAGTAATAGAACTAGTGCAAATTTCACTAGAGAAAATATCAGCCAAGATAATTTGTTTTTAGCCTATAATATGACTGAAGAAAAGAGTGAAGATGTATGGTTCCTAGACTCCGGTTGCAGTAACCATATGACAGGAAACATAGCCCTATTTTCTATGTTAGATCAGAGTGTGAAGTCACAAGTCACACTAGGGACTGATAATAAAGTTTCTGTTATGGGAAAAGGAGAAGTAAATGTCTTAACAAAGAAAGGTGAAAAGAAAACCATAGAAGATGTTTATTATGTTCCTGGAATGAAATGTAATCTCATAAGTATTGGACAGCTTATTCAAAAGGGGTACAATGTTTTCTTTGTGGATGATGTATGCACCATCATGGATAAAACACCCAGCAAACAATGTATTGCTGAAGTGAAGATGACAAGGAACAGGATGTTCCCTCTCAGAATGAAAGCAGATTTAAAAAATGGAGAAGAAATAGCAGCAGTGACAAAAGAGGCTTTCCAAAGCGAATTAAAGGATGAAAATTGGTTGTGGCACTTGAGATTTGGACATCTCAACTTTGGAGGTCTTAACTTGTTGAATAGAAAAGGAATGGTAAGAGGATTACCATTGATAGAGAAACCAGACAGCCTTTGTGAAGGTTGTATCTTGGGGAAACAACATAGAGAAAGTTTTCCATTTGGGAAAAGCATAAGGGCAAAAGCACCCTTAGAGATTTTCCACTCAGATATATGTGGACCGATGCAAATTCCATCACTTGCAAGAAGCCACTATATGCTAACATTTATTGATGATTTTACTAGAAAAACTTGGGTTTATTTCCTGAAGAACAAAAGTGAAGTGTTTGAAAGATTTTGCAATTTCAAAGCACTTGTAGAAAACCAAAGTGGGCTGCATATCAAAGTTCTAAGAACTGATAGAGGAGGTGAGTATATCTCCAAATAATTTCTACATTTTTGTAGAGAAAATGGAATTCATAAGCAGTTTACCACTAGGTACACTCCGCAGCAAAATGGAGTTGTCGAAAGGAAGAATAGGACAATCATGGATATGGCAAGGAGTATGTTAAAGGCAAAGCATTTGCCAAATGATTATTAGGCTGAAGCTGTACACTTTGCAGCATACATGTTGAATAGTTCCCTACAAAAGCAGTCATGAACAAAGTGCCAGAAGAAGCATGGAGTGGGACAAAGCAAAGAGTCATCCACATGAAAGTTTTTGGATGTGTGGCTTATGCACACATTCCAGATCAACTAAGGAAGAAGTTGGACAGCAAAGGGGAGAAATTTATTTTCATTGGATATAGTGAGGAATCCAAACCCTATAAGTTGTATAACCCATCCACCAAGAAGCTTATTGTAAGTAGAGATGTTCAGTTCATGGAGGAGGAAGCTTGGGATGGAAGCATAGAGAAAATAGTGAATGTTAAAAACTCTGTCTCATGATGAAGATGATGAGGAGATGGTTGAGATACATCCTCAAACAGCAGCACCAACACAAGGGCAGCAAGAGACACCCTTGAGGAGAAATGAAAGTGCTTCTCCAAGCACACCACAAGGAGGAAATTCAAGTGCTTCTTCAAGCACTTGTACACCAAATGAAAGAGGTAAGAAGTTCAGAAATTTAAGTGACATTTATGAACCAGAGGCAACAAATGAAAGTATGAACTCTTTGTTTGCTTTATATTGTCATGTTGATGACCCTGTTCATTTCGAAGAAGCAATTAAGGATAGGAAATGGATAGAAGCTATGGATGAGGAGATCAATGCCATAGAAAGAAACAAGACATGGGATTTAGTTGAACTACCAAAAGGAAAGGAAGTCATTGGAGTTAAATGGGTCTATAAGACCAAGAGTAATTCTGAAGGCAAAATAGAAAGACACAAGCCAAGACTTGTTATTAAAGGATATAAGCAACAGTATAGGAGAGACTATGAGGAAACTTTTGCACCGGTTGCTAGAATGGAAACCGTGAGAGCAGTGTTGTCCATAGCAGCACAAAACAAGTGGAAAGTTTACCAAATGGACGTGAAGTCAACATTCCTAAATAGAGTGTTAATGGAAGAGGTTTAAATTGAACAACCTCTAGACTATGAAAAGAAAAGCCAAGAGCACAAAGTGTGCAAATTGAAGAAAGCTCTTTATGGGCTGAAGCAAGCACCAAGAGCGTGGTACAGTAGGATAGATTCTTATCTACTAGAAAATAGATTTGAAAAGTGTGAGGGAGAACCCACTCTCTACATCAAAGAAAAGGATGGTAAATTACTAATTGTTGTGTTATATGTTGATGATGTTATTTTCACAGGTAATGATGATTACCTTATTGAAAATTTCAAAACAGTCATGAAAGAAGAATTTGAAATGACTAACATGGGTTTGTTGAGATACTTCTTAGGAATAGAAGTAGAACAAAATGGAAATGGGATTTTTATCTCACAAGCGAAATATGTTAATGAAGTGTTGGAAAGATTTAATATGGAGGAGAGCAAAGAAGCAATCACTCCCACAGTGATGGGATTAAAACTCAGCAAAGAGGACAACAGCAAAGATTTTGATCCTAGTTTGTACAAAAACATAGTTGGCAGCCTCATGTATTTGACTGCAACTAGGCCAGATATAATGCATGCTGTTAGTTTGATTTCCAGATTCATTGAGAGGCCAAAAGAAGAACATTGACAGGCAGCAAAAAGGATTCTGAGGTATGTTAAAGGTACCAAAAGGTTTGGCATTTTATATACTGCTTTAGAATGTTCAGATTTAATTAGACACTGATAGTGATTGGGCTGGAAGTGTAGATGATCGGAAAAGCACATCCGGTTATGTTTTTCACATGGATTCAGGAGCCATTTCACGGGCTTCTAAAAAACAACGTATTGTAGCGTTGTCTACAGCAGAGGCAGAATATGTGGCAGCTATAGTAGCAGCGTGTCAAGCAATTTGGATGAGAAGGACGTTAAGGAGCTTATGCCAAAAGCAAGCAAAAAGAACTGTGATTTTTTGTGACAATCGCTTAGCTATTGCATTATCCAAAAATTTTGTGTTTCATAAGAGAACGAAACACATTGACACAAAGTTTCATTACATCAGGGAATTGGTAAACAATGGAGAAATTGTTTTAGAACACTGCAGAACTCAGGAGCAGGTTGCTGATATTCTGACCAAACCATTGGGGCAGAAAAGTTTTGAGTTTTTGAGGAAATGTCTGGGTATGACTGATAACCCATCAGTTGAAATTAAAGGGGAGGGTTGAAATACTACTTTCAACTGCAACATTAGTTAAACGGCGACCGCAAATATTTTTTTTGAAAACCGCCAGTTCCCCGCACCGCTTTTTGCTGAACGGTGGTATTTCTCCGAGGGCAGTGAACACATTCATCAGCCGACACGTGCTTGAGCAGTTCTGCAAAAACAACTTTCCCCAGCGCGTAAAGTTCATATGATTTGACTGTGCGATTTTGCCGACAACCGTCTGATTAATGCCAAGGCTCGATGTACAGCCACCAACTACCAGCAAGAGCCGTGATCAAAAGTCGAGGCCAAGTTAACCACCGTAGTCACCTTTGTAAAGAAGTCTGCGCATGAAAAATTCGGCGAACGAGAAGTCAACCAGAAGTTCGAGGGCAAGTTTAAAAGTTATAAAATAACTTGTGGCAAGATTAAAGGTTTTTAATATTCATTAAAAGAGGCATATTAAAAAGCATCATAAGAAAAGTCAAAGGGTCTCGGTGTTTTTTTTGTTTAAAGTGATACTAAAGTTTTAAATATATGTTTTGGCATCCTTCTTAAATACGTAACAACTTTTTTGAAAGTGTTATGTTACCATATGAAAAGTATCAAGGGGTTTGTTAAAAGGAGTAATGCTGGGAGGCGAAGGAGAGGCCTTTTCCGTTTCATTGTTGTTTGTACGACGCGGTCACATCAGGCTTCAGGGGACCATCTCCCGCGGGTCCAATCGAGAAACCTGTGAAAGCCGTATGACAGAGTTAATAATAAAACAATATCGCCACGTGAAGTAATTAATGAAATTTACTGCGGTTGGTAAATGTAGGTGAAACATTTATTTTTATTGTTTTAATTCACGGGTGTAGTTTTTTTTGGCAAAAGTGAAACGTAAGAAGTTATGTCCTGTTTTTGTTGAGAATGAAAAAAAAATGTAATACTTTTGTCACACAGCGATGTCAGTTTGCAAGGAGAGACAGAGTGAAATTTTTTTTTTGAACTGCATCTCAAGCGTTCTTGTGTTAATCCCTGTATTAGAGGAAGACCTTTTTTTTGTAACAGTGAATATTATTAATAGATACAAGTTTCATTTTATGAAAAACATTGTTCCCTGTGTTAAAAACAAAGCATTATTCTCTGTTCATTTTTGTTTGGAATTATCAGAAATTCCCAACAATTTGCGCAGGTGACAATCACGTAAAGAGACCAAAAGGCCATAAAATTATTGCACAACAGATCCCAACTCATGGACATCAACAAGAGGAGACAAGATTGTTGTTTCATGTTCAAATTCATAGACCATAGATTTGTCACAGGAGAGGTCGAGCGGTGCTTTGTAGATCCATCACATACATAGCGCTGGGCGATTGAGACGAGGTGACCAGAACGGACCAGGGACTAGGTGCGGGTGAGGGATCAGAGCCTATGTATTTTGTTGACTCCGGGATGCACACAGAGTGGCAACGACTACAGATAACTGGTGAATAGTCAAACTCTGACGGATTTGGTAAAATTATGTTATTATTCGATGAAGCATTAGATCTGGGATCATGCAGGTATTGTTCATTAATATGTCAATATCTAAGACTCCCAGCGGATATCGAGAACCCATCTAGATCTGGGAGGTCGGCCCCTTATTTTCTAACATGTCATCGCATAATCCTTGCTGCCTTGGTGCAAAGACCGCTCGCCAGACTTCGGGATTATTCAATGCTGCACATTGGGGTTGGCCACACATCAATCACCAGGATTGAAGGCCATAAATCCATGCACTTCACACAGACCCATCCATCCATAGTGCATGAATCAGGCCAAGAGGCAATAAAACTATCGTAGCAAAAAGCATAGGGCTAAGGGCCATTCATACACTAGCCCTATCTCTTATGCGTGGAAATCATCCATACACCGATCTCAAGGCCAACAAGACATACCCTTTTACACACTATTGAGGAGCAGAGGGGTGAATATAAATTGTAAATCGGTTCCTTAGATGATCAGCTACACAGCCACCTAAGGACGTGGGTGTATGAAGTAACATGCAAATCGGTTTCTCCTAGGATCATCCACACAACCGCCAAGTGATGTAGATGTGAAGGGCCATTGTCATGGAGTAGTTGCAGGTGACTGCTATGGGAAATTGTGAAGGGCCATTGTCATGGAGCAGTTGCAGGTGACTGCTATGGGAAATCGCGTGGAAATTGTGAAGGGTCATTGTCATGGAGTAGTTGCAGGTGACTGCTATGGGCCACTATATCAGTTTAATAATCAGCCGAGAATTCAAGTTAAGTGTGTCTTTGCAGAAACCCGCATTGATTATTTATTCCTCTAAGTTGGGTGAAAGTTAGAGCCGAAGGGTCCTAGCACCTCAGAGATTTGAATCCAAAGATTGTGGTTTTATAGTTGGGTAATATATTATTATTTTATATACAAATATGATCTACTGCTTTCTGAATAAATGTACCCATCAATCATATTATAAATAGAGAGCTGCTCCTATGATATTTATTTTAAAAAACACCGTGCGTAGGGGGAATTTTTTATTGAAGAAATATATGTTAGAGAAATATTTTGGGCATTAAAAGAACCAGTGCCTCTTGGGGAGAATTTTATTTGTGATTTTTTTTTGGCAAATATATAGTGTATTTCACCTATGGAGATTAGAGTATGGCATATTTCCCAACTTTGTAGGTGGAAAATGAGTTTGGAAGAGTTACTAGAAAATGCCTTGATGAACTAGAAAAAATATGGGGTCTTTTATCCAGCGATAACCTCTCAAACCAAAGAGAAAGTCAGTAGAATTTTCTTGAAAAGGGTCCATGTCATTCTGCAATAGAAGCAAGTGTGGGAGGTGAAAGAAGGATGGGGAAGAGAAGCTAAGCTCTTAGCACTTAGATCTAACTTGCAAAGAACAAAGTCATTAATAGTCCTTCATAATTTGGAAGAATTAGGCACATGTCTATCCATGGTGGGGCAACTAAAATGGAAGAAACTCAATTGCGCTCTCAAGTTGTCCATCCTTTCTCTAATGCAATCCAAATTTTGTGAGTATCCTTGTGAAGAGATCATGCTCACAGTAAGTAAGATCATAGCTATTACATGGCCACTACCACCTTACAATAATGATATCATGAGGGAGATATTGTTGTTGATGGTAGAAACCATTTAAGGGTTGGACAACATCATGCTTCCTACTTTTGATAAGAGGCACAAAATTTTAGAACTCAGTGTAGAGTTCAACTTTGGCACATTTATGCTAAATTTGGAATGTCATGATTTAATTTTCCATATGATCGAGTGCTTTTGCACCAACATTACAACAACTCATCCAAATAGTGCCAAAATAAGCATGCAAATATTGTGTCCATGTTCTTAGGTGGAGATGCTAACATTTTCAAAACACTAAGATCTAAATTGTTGGTCATTTCGATAAACAAACTAATTGTATAACTAGCTAATACTTATCTAGTTGAGAAATTAGTGAGGAAAAACATAAAATTTCTCAGAAGGGAGATGACCAAGAAGTAATGAGCGAGGATTGATGGAGAAGCAAGAACAAAAGGAGTAAAACCAACAACAAGAATGAGATAAGAAGGAAAATACTATGCTTTATTTGCAATGGACTTTGGGTACCTAACCATTCATACCCAAGTGATAACAGGGCAGAACAAGGTCAGAACAAGAGGAGATTACTTCTGATCATGGGGAATCTTATATAGTTAGCTCCATTGATCTTCAGGAAAGCACAAATGAAGAATATGAGCAATCAAGTCTAGGTGGTGAGCAACATCACTTAGAAGTGCATGGAGAAGGGAAGGAGGAAATTATTCTTAATGGTGTTGATGAGGTAGACTCTTGTACAACTGAGTCTATAGATTTCCACGAGAACGTTCATGAAGAATATGAGCAGACAACAAGTATACCAATGCATCCATGTTTGACAACTGAAGAGGATGAACAATAGATTGTCTCCACAAGTGGAGAAGGTCAGGAAGAAGACATTCAAGGGAGGCATGAGTGAGAAGCTAGTAGTAGTGAACTCACATGATGACCATGAACATGAGGGGGAGCATGATAAATGTAGTGTGTAAGATGATTCGTTTCTAGGGATTTGGTCAAAGGCTCAAGTTGGAGTTGTGATAATTAGGGATCGGGTGTAGAGAGATATAGAGACATTCAGTGGAGCACTAAAATTGCGAGGAGAGGACTCAAGAGAAAAGATTAAGCATTTCAAGAAAAATATTATGATCTTTGATTTCAAACTTTTGTGATCCATATTAGTTTTGAGAATGTCTTTCGGATTAATCACCTCAATAGTTGTTGGTCAAAGTTTTGAACCATCTAGTCCTCACAACAAAGATGAAAATAATAATCTATCATAAGGTATAAATAGCAAATATGCATCTGGTTCCATAAATAAAAATTAGAAAAATAAGATTAATAAAATATTTTATCTTTAATTAAAATATGAATGTTAAGTTAGAGTATTTGGTCATTATATTATCTAATAACAAAATATTAAAAAAAAAACCACTTAATTACGAAAGCCAAATGTTTTGAAAGAAAAAAAACCATACATTTGGGAAAGAAAAATAATAAATAAATTATAGAAAAAATGAGAAATTTCATGAAATTAATATTATTTTATTTTATTATATAATATGTTGAGAATAAAAAGATCCAACTATCGTTATAAATTTAAATTATTATTATTTATTAGTATATATTATTATTATATAATAATACTATATACACAATTAAATTTTATATTATTACATAATATAATTATGTATGTAATTAAATATATTAATTTGATTAAAGAGAAACTCAAATAGGATGAACATTAAGTTCTAAAATTTCAATTATATTTATAATATAAAGGTAGCCTTAGAAAAAATGAATTATGAAAAATAACCATATATATTTTATACTATTATTATATATATTAATATCATATACTTCAATAATCCATTAAAACAAAAATAATTATTATATATTTATGTTATTATGAGAATAAAATAAAATATTATAATAAATAATATTATTAATTTTTAATATATATATATAACCCAATAAAAATATGCTAAGATAAAGAATATCTAGATAAATTAAAGAATGTTACTACATGAACAAATAATAGAAATAAATAAATATTTATTATATTATATAAAAACAAATCCAAAAATAAATATTTATTATATTATATAAAAACAAATCCAAAGGCAATTAAAAACAACTAACAAACAAAAGAATAATACAATAAAGGCATAAAAAAAGAAATATGAGAAGAAAAAGTACCCTGAAACCATCATTAAGAGAGAGCAGGAATCCAAATCGTATATAATTTCCAACCATCGTCTTTGTTTTAATGATCTGCTTGCTTCTCAATTTCAATGTCCTCCTTTAACTTCCTATGATGGAAGTGATCAATCATGTCGATGACCTGATAATTCTCAACACAAACATGGTGCTTACTTTTCTCCACATGCTCAGTTATAGTTGAGGAGTGGGAACACTTATGTTTAATGTTTGTTGCATGCTCTCGAATTCTCTAATTAATGGAGCGAATAGTTTCCATGATGTAGGGAAACTCATAGGAGCAAGGGATTGAGTAAACCCCTTTCATGTTGTTATGGTTTACCAAGCCCTTAATGGATATATGGGAGCTTCTAATGGTATGAATGGGTTTGAATGTAGCTGAGACTTTATTCCTTTTAATAATATGATCAATAATATCCTTGTGGATGAATGGAAGTTGAACATTGGAAACGTGTTCGTCGTGAGATTTTTTAATCCTAAGTTCTTTACTAGCTCTTTGAAAAGATCTAAGACCTTGATTTTTGCTATAGCCACTATTTTCAAAAACTTTCAAAAGGTGGGATTTTTCATATTCCAAGTGATTATCATCATAACTTATTAGAGTACATGTAGCTAACGTGTTAATAACTTCGAATTTATGTGTCGGAAAATGCTTAGAACTAGTATGAAGATATTGTTTCATCTGATTTTTTTAAAGAAAAACTTGGTGTGGCAAGGAACCATCTTTCGTTCAAGAGAGGAGAACATCAAGGAAAGGAAGGCTACCATCAACCTCAACTTCCATTATGAATTTGATGGAGTCAAATTGAGAACTAAGATGATGAAGAACTAAATCTAACTTCTCACAACCATGTGGAAAGACGACACAAGTATTATCAACAAACCTCTTCCAAAGCTTAGGGAGGAATTGAGTAAAGGACAAATCTTTGGTCTCAAATTCTTCCATGAATAAGTTTGCAATGCCAAGGGAGAGTGTAGAACCCATAGCTACTCCACAAGTTTGTTCATAAAACTCGCTCTTGAAGCTAACAAGGGTAGAGGTTAGGCAAAGACCAACTAATTTTGTTGTGTCATCATTGGTAATTTGATTTATGACATTGATGGCCTAATTAATAGGGATTTTTGTAAAGAGAAGCAACATCAAATCTTACTAACAAATCCCTAGGGTCTAGCCTTATATATTTTAACTCATTAACAAAGGAAGCAAAGTCCTTAACGAAGGAATTTGTGTGACCGTCCATTGATTTGAGTTTCTGGGATAAGAATTAGCTAGAAGATAAGAGGGCCCACCTATCGTGTCGACAATAGGTCTTAGGGGGGACCCATCCTTATGAATATTTGGAAGCCCATATATTCTAGGGGTGAGAGGGTTTCTCTCAATAAGCTTTTTTCTAAGGGGGTTAAGAACATTATTAGATCGTATGGCGCAAATGACCTCTTTTGGAACATTTTAAATGGGATTCTTATTATTTTTTTTGTAACTTTTGTTACTATAAAGGTGGTCCATCATTTTTCTTCCATAATCAGTTTTATCTAATATTACAATGGCCCCACCTTTATCAACCTTTAGAATGACAATGTCAAGGTTATCCTTTAAGGATTTAAGGGCAAGAAACTCATATTTTCTTATGTTTCTTTTAGGAGGCTTTTCTTTCCTCAGAACAATAATGCCTTGATATTGCCTATAACTTCCTTATTGTTGTGAGGAAGGTCTCTAATCCCATATTCAATGTTACAAATAATGTCCTCTATGGGAATTTTTCTTGGGGTAAGCGAAAAAATTAACCCTTTTTCCAAGATGCGAAAAACATGAGGATCAAAATTTACACTAGAAAAATTACCAATATTTATAGTAGAGGAGCGGGAAGATGATTTATTATTATTATTACTAAAAATATGATGGAGGTTGGGGGTTGGCAAAGGAGAGTTGGAGGAAAAATAATGGGAATCAACTGGGGAAGATGTAGTGTGAGAAAGGGAAGGGTGAGTTGGATTCAAAACAACAACAGATGAGGAGGGAGGGATTTTTGGGAGGGTAGGAGAGTATGAACATATGGAAGGAAGGTTTGAACATGAGGTTTGAGGGTTAAATGGATGCGCATCAAGGTTATTTTTGGATGATCAATCCAATGGAGTGTTAACGGGGATAATGGGGTTGACGGGAGGAGGGTTGACGGAAGGAAGGGTGGAGGAAGGAAGGATGTGGGATGGGATAGGGTTAGCATTATTTTGAAATGGACGGACTACTCAGTTTCAAGAAAGGGAGGATGGGTTGACTTACCAAATAGAGAGACAACACACTGAGTAGTATGATAGGATCTTAATAAGAAAGGAGGATTAGTAGTAATCAAGGTCAAGTTTATCACGGAACCTTCATCTAAAATCTGTGTGTTGTCATCTGGATTGAGGATAGAAGAAACATTCGATGCATTCAAGATGTTCAATGAGGCTTCCAAGAATATTTCATCATCATTTACCAAAGCTTGAGACCAAATCTTTGTCCTCTGATCAATTTTTCCCTAAGTTTTCGAAGAGATTTGTTAATGATACCTACGTCATCTAGCCCCATGGTCATGAGAAGTTAGATTTGTTCCTTCATGATCTTAATTCTCAATCTAACTCCATCAAATTCACAATGGAGGTTGAGGTTGATGGCAGCCTTCCTTTCCTTGATGTTCTCCTCTCTAGAAATGAAGGTGGTTCCTTGTCACACCAAGTTTCTCATTAAAAAACTCACACGAAACAATACCTTCATGTTAATTCTCCCCATTTTCCCATGCAAAAATTTAGAGTTCTTAACATGTTAGCTACCTATGCTCTAATAATTTCTGATGATAATCATCTAGAATATGAGAAATATCATCTTGTCAGATTTTTTGAAAATATTGGCTATAGAAAACATCAAGGTCTCAAAGCTTTTCAAAGAGCCAGTAAAGAACCTAGGATTAAAAAATATCATGATGAACAGGTTTCCAATGTTCAACCTTTGTTCATGCATGGGAAAACTTATAAGATTGCACATATTCTTAAAAAGAATAAATTCTTATCTACCTTCAAGCCCCTTCATACCATTATTAGCTCCCTTAGATATGTTAAGGACCGGGTAAACCATAAAGACATGAAAGTGGCTTACACAATCCTTTGCTCCTATAAGATTCCCTACATTGGGAAAACTGTTCACTCCACTAATTAGAGAATTCAAGAGCATGCAACAAACATTTAACACAAGCATTCCTGCTCTTCAGCTATAGTTGAGCATGCAGAGAAAAGTAAGCACCATGCCTACATTGAGAATTTCCAAATCATCACGAGGATTGATCACTTCCATCATAGGTAGTTAAAGGAGGCCATTGAAATTGAGAAGTGGGCGAATGATCTCAACAAGGACGATGGTTGGAGATTAAGTAAGAGTTGGATTCCTTCCCTCTCTTCATAATGGTCTCAGCTTCCTTTTTTTTCTTTTTTCTTTTATGCCTTTGTACTATATAAGTATTATTCTTTTGTTCGTTAGTTGTTTTTAATTGCCCTTGGATTCATTTTTATATAATAACAATGTAAACTTTGAAATGAGAACTGATACAATTACCCGTTTCGTAGAGGTAGCTAAAAACCGATTTTGAAAAGTGGTAATGCAGAATACACATTTTTTTTTTTGCATAGTTTTTGACACTTTGAATTTTTTTATGTACATTAGTTTTTAGAATATTAGTGATTTGCATGCTCATTTTAAAAAGTGTTGATTCTACATCAGGCCCTTTTTTTAAAAGACCTTTTTTCTTACTTTAAATTTAATAATGTATTAAATGTAAATAATTATTTTCTAAATTTATCAATTTTTGAAGTGGTCTTCTTCTTCATATTTTTTTGTTTTTGTTTTTTTTGTAGTGACGTTTTTATTTTTTTGCATAGTTAAAGAAGAAGGTCGAAATTTTAAAGTTTCGATATTCTACATATTTATATATCATTACTTAATTTTTTAATGCACATCAAATAATTATCTCTAAAAAAAAAAAAAATTTAACAATTGACATAAAAATAACCATTTTGAACATAAATATAACTAAAAAATTACACATTTTGATAATTTTTTGCTAGAAATGACATGCCAAATCACATTTTTTATAGGGAAACATTAACTAAGAATGGTTAAATAATATTTTTTTTTATGAATTTCATGTCAAAAAATAATAATAATCACTGTTTTTTTTCAAAAAATAATGATTCACATAAAATTTAAAGCGAAAATCACATGATACAAATAATGAACACATAAAAACATTAATTGAATGCTTATACTTCTCATAAAATGTCGGAGTCAAAAACATTACAAGTATAACTAACTAATAGTTACAAAAAATAAGCTTGATTTCCAAGCATAAGTTAAATTTAATCAACAATATCACGTAATCCAAACTCTTCATCCTCTAGAGTTTCATCATTGTCTTTTCCCACAATATTTTCTTCTTCATTTTGCTCGTTTTCCTCTTCTAATGGATCTTTGATGTTTGTGAATCTCCCAATGTATGCATTTCCAATCATTCCATGTAATGGTGGTTGAGTTTCCTTTGCCTTTTTTGACACATATGATTCACTAAAATCCTCTTTCTTCGACACAATTTCTTGCATTGCATCTCGAAGAAATTGAAGAGCATCAATTATTTGCTAAATAAATTTTCATTGTACTAGATCTTTTTCAATGGCAATGCAATTTCTTCCTTTTTGTAGGCAAAATGCTAGTGTTGTACCTAATTATCAAGCACAAAATAAATAATGAAATAAATTATTATAATGACATATAAATTAACAAAAAATATATTGAAATTCAATTCTATGTTATAAAACTTACCTGAGCCCGAAAATAAATCCAGAACCCAATCTCCTTCACTTGAACATATGTCTATAAGATAGTTAATCAATGACTATGGTTTTTGATAAATGTTAACTATCTCTCCTTTTTCTTCTTTGTCTTCATATGTTAGTTTTTTCACAACAATATCATAAACTAGTACTTGGCTATGACTCTTTCCATATACCCGATTAAAAATCATAGACATATAGCTATCATCTTTTGCCCAACTATCAATATGGATGAACTCACAATTATTTATAAATGGTGGATCTTCACGGTTAAGAAGATTTGACTTTTGCGTGTAACATGAAATAGTAAAAGTTCAATTAACATGTACATAAATTAAATTTTTAATATTAATGAAGCATACATTTTCAATGTCTTACCATGTAAGTTGCATCCTTGAGTTTGTTTTCCCCTTGAAGCTTGACAATAACATTGCCAATTGTGTGTCTAAATCAAATGTCACAAATCTTCATAATGGTGATGATGTGACTTCTACAAATCACGCAACCACTTTACTAAGAGCTTGATAAGTATAAGAGTCACTATCATAGTCAATGTTTGGGATATTGAAACCATGGGGAATGTCTACAATAACTCGGGAATAACCTTTTTTAGGTATGAGTTTAGGAATGTCTTCACAATCGCCTTGTATTACTTGATATTGAATAGTGCCAAGCCCATTCCAAATGAAATGAGTAAGAGTTGGATCAAGTTCAACATTCTTAAGAAGTTGCTTTTTCTGTCTTTCGATCTTAATTTTTTCAATAAAGGTTCTGAAATATCTGGCGCTCCATTTGCATCCTTCATCATATTTAATAAAATAAACAAATATATGTATAAGTTATAAAATAAAAATAGTATACAGATGAATAAAAATGAATGTATAAATCAACATACCTTTTTAAATGGAAGCTAAAAATCTTTTAGCGTTGTTGTAGAACTTGAATATGGATAGTTGCGTACAACATCATCGCAACTATCTTCATTCAAAAGTTTAACCATTTGTTCTTGTATTTTCATGTTAACTTTGTGACTGAATAGATAAAGTAAAAAAAATTAAGATAATGATATGCATAAAAAATACTACCAAGAACAATATGTTATATTTAAAATAAAAGTATAATCTAGAAATAAGGAAAAATAATTCAACAAACTTACTTTTGAAATTCCTTAGACATTTACTCCAATGATAATTCTCCTGACATCACACGACATAATATTTCTTTGACAATTTTTTCATCATTCACTCCTTGCAATTCTCTCCAAGGTGTGATAGTCATATCTTCTAGAAGCTGCTTCATTTCAGGACCTGATTTACTATTGCTACATATCAATGGTTTAGACCTTTTGACCTTCTGGTGTTTAATGCCAATATTCTCCCACATGCTAAAAATATCATTAATCAATCCCCATATTTCTCCAATTCTAAATGCCAACTCGAAAATGTTATCAATACCTCTGAATATATGAGTATTTACTATACCGCCTTTTGATTTGATTTTCTCCTCAATTTGATAGTCTATTTCCATACAACATTCCTTTTAGAAATCTACAGTAACATTTATCTTATCCACACCACATTTTTCTTCAAATTCACTATGAATAAATCTAACCCTTTGGATGAAAGTCATAGACATCCTATATTCATTATCTGAATTATGATCCCATGCCAATAACTTTGCTTCTGTATCTAATAAACCAGCATAAATGATACATTTAATTGTTTCAAGGCGTGGGTTATTGGGATATCCCTCCATCAATTGCCTTTGAGCTTCTACTGAATGGTTCCCCCCAAGCACATAATAATTGTATTCAAAACATTTTGACTTATCAAATGCTTCTTTGCTGGGAACTTGAATTGGATCAACAAGAAGCACATAATTAACCACATGAGCATATGGATTGTACCTCATCAATGTCTTCAAGTTGTGAACATGCAGGTGGTGTGGCTTTCTAATTTGATATTTACATTGTCCTTCACATGCCTTATAGATTTGTCTCACTTTAAGCTGAAATGTACGACCACCCTCAATGAAGTTTCTCTTTTCCAAGTTCTCTTGAATGGAATTTTATTTTGTTTTAATAATTCCATCCTCTAAATCAACTCCCGGTGTAATGATTTCCCTGATTTCTTTTGAATTTTCACTAGGATCTTCACTATTGGTAATCAATACTTGAGAATGTTCAACTTTAATTTTCTTCCTCCTAATATTCTCATCATTAACTAGAATAAAGACATTCCTAGATATTGTTCATTTTCGTCTTTTACATGGCTCTTATCCTTTCTAACATCAATTCCAGTGTCATCCTCAGTAACGACAACATATTCTTCAATGTCAATTTCAACTTCCTCATCTTCAAAAGTAACATGTCTACCTTTGCTAGATTTATCCACAAGAGGCATTTTTTTCTGATCCCTTGGATGTAGTTTGTAGCATCATGAATTACTACTTTTTGCTTGTTTGCCATATCTTCTTCTGACCCTAAGTAGAAACTTCTAACAAAATTCATAATATATTTCTCTATTAAATGAATGCCTCCCAACATAATTGAAATATTTTCAGTCAAATTCTGTCAAACAAAATATCATATGTCAATAAAAGCTAAGTTATAAAAATGTAATGAGACAGTTACAATAACGCAAAACACAAATATAAATAACAATACTTATGATATCTTGTGAAATCTCATTTACGATTTGTTTAGACAACTTTGTAGATACCTCTCTCGTGTCATACAATGACAATGATAACTAATATTTAATCTTGTCATGTGACTTGGGTGGTTTTGTAAGTATATAAACAACTTTAGTGTTTGGTATCAAACACATGTCTAAGACCTTTCCCAGCACCTCATAAATTCCACTATCGTTAGGGATATCAACATATGGATATATATGCATATCTTCGCCTTCTCTTTCTTTCACATACCATACATTTTCTGGAAGTTTCACTTCTTTTGATTTCTCGGGTATCGAATCGTCTTCTTATCGTTTGAGGCACTTGATATATTTGTAGTTATCAACTCAGGTTTGGTTCATTCAATAGTTCTTTTTGAGGATCCACCTTTAATTTTAGCAGTCGTTGGTCCATATAGATTCACATAAATCTTCTTTGATGCCATTTTTATGCAAAAAAACACATACATATATAAATCAGTAAATTACAAAAAAACAATAGCTTAAATTAACAAACAAAATAATAAGTGATAAATAATTTTGTAAAACATAACCATTTAAAAAAAATAAGAAATTAAAAAAATGCAGCCCCTTGCCACCCCAACTCGGCAGCCCAAACCGTGTAGCCCCCTCCCTCCCCACCCCCGCATCTCAACGGTCGAGGGGTGGCGAGCCAATTGTGCCAACCCCCCCTCCCCACCCCAGACGTGGGGACGAGGGGCTTGTGCCCAACCCTCTTGCCCCACCTCGGTGGCCCAACAGTTGACCTGGGTGGCAGACCAATTCTTGAAATCAGCTTGCCACCCCGGTCGGTCGTTGGGCTGCTGGGGAGGGGCAGGAGGGCTAGGCGCAAGCCCCGCCTCCCAACCTCGGTGGCCCTACAATCAGTCGTGGTGGCGGCCGACTCTCGAAATCGGCTCGCCATCCCGGCCGACCATTGGGCCACTGGGGTGGGGTGGGGGGGCTGGCGCCTAGCCCCCCCACCCATCCCCGACCAGGAGTTGGGCCATCGGGGTGGGGCAAGAGGGTTGGGCGCTAGCCTCCCCGCCCCACCCCCGCGACCCGGCAGTCCTCTACCCCAGTGTTGGCTTGATGGACCTTGACCCAAGTTCAGCGTTAATTAGCCAAGTAAATCCCTACACTACTGGCCCTTTCGGCATCAATCTGCAGACCGCGGACTAAAGCCTCACCCGAAGTAGTATGGGGGGATGCAGGAACCAGGTTTTAGCACCCTGAGATGGCAGTGATGTTGTTTAATACCCTAACCCTTATTTCGCGTAGAACGATAAGCCTTTTAGGGCTTATCCATATACTTCCCTTAGTCGTCCTTTAGACCTCTGCGAAGGTCTACGACTGTCTTTTGCATAGCCTAAGCAAGCGATTCAGACACTTACGTGCCTCTGTAATTACTCTTACTATTGTATTTACCCATGTTAGCTTAAGTAGTAGATAACTTCGACATGCATTATGGTTATCTTCATGTAAACATATATTCCTACATGTGTTCATATAACAAAGTAAAACACATAGATTCGTTCATCAATACAGCATTAACTCATAAACCCATTATTCAACATAACATAGTCGCATGCATTCATAATAGAAGTAAAATAGATCTTACATAGGTAATTCTAGGATAATTCTCTTTATTGATGTTCAGATCTCATATACAGACTCTGACTATCTAGCAGACATAGCTGCAGGGGTCTGCGCACTTAGCTGTGGACTTCTACCCTAAGCCTCTACGCACACAGCTATAGAGCCTCCATCCTACGCTAAGACTCTTCACTCTTAGCTCTCACAGATCCATTACATCAATGAATCTTCAAAACATATCTAAGCTGAACTAACTACTGGCTTAGACTCTTCTAAGACCTCCCTTTTTATACAATCCCATGGTCCGCGAACCAAGGGTGGATCTCATAAAGCCGACGCAAGTTACATAAACTAAGGGTGGAAACCCTTGGTGAATCTTTACATCTTCGTGCTCCACGACCACAAAATGCAGAGACTTTACATTCTTTATGCAAAACTTGGGCCGTTAACCCAAAAACTTGGGCTTTTAACCCCAAAATTGGCCCTAGGGGACCCGTTCTGAACAAGCCCCCAACAAAAATCTCGTGACTCACCCCCAAGTCACTTTTTTGGCACAGAGATCCTATCGCGAAGACCTCTCAACTCCACCTGTACTATTACAACCTTAACGATACACTGCGTCACCGCCTACTTAACCTGCTCAACTAGTGGCTCTGTCGTTGGTCCTGCATTATCTGTCTGTATTTTCTGCTATGTTTCCTGTAGACTAGCCAATTTTCCTTCAATGGAGGTCGTGCGCACATAGGCTTCATCTAGCCAAGGCCCCAATATAGCCTTTAGTACTTCCTCCTTGCGTTGTGTTGCATCCACCTATTCCTTCAGTGCCCTTGTTTCCTGCAACTACGCCAAACTTTGTGTGATGGCGATGGTGCGCGTCGCTGCTTTGACCTCATCATACTTCTGCTGCAGTTCCCTTGCTTCTATTTCTAGCCGCTGCATGTTGGGATCTTCCTGTAGGCTGGTAACTATTTCGAGCGACTGCTCAAAGAGCGAAGTGCACTCCTTCACTGTGGCATCTACTACGGCAGCTGCATCCTTGACAACTGCCTCGCGCTGCTCTCTGACTTCTGGTGGAGTCAAAGGCTGGGCCCTCAACTCGAGCTCCGTGATCTTAAGGTTCAGCTCAAACTAAACCTTAGCCAGCTCTATCCTTGCATCGCGCACACCTACAATGAGCTTCCGAATTCTTGCATCGACTAGTGCATCTTCTGGGATATTCAGCTCTGGAACAGTTCTGTAGGCCTCAACTACCACAACTGTGGTGCACTCATTCTTCTCTGTGATCTTCTTAAGGAGATCAATCGTGGAAGTATTTTCTACGAACATCTGGGCATTTTTTACCTTCTGCTTGCTGATCACATTCAGCGTCACTTCTCTCTGGCCCAAACTTCCGTGATCACACCGTCTTATAGGGTGTGAAGGGCTTCACTTAGTAGCGTGTCCAAGTTAAACCCAACTTTCTTGAGAGCACTAACGGTGGCCTTGTCAGCTTCCAATTATATAGTCAATGCTCCGTCTGATCGCACGACGGCCCGAGGATCCAATGAGTGCACCAACTCCGCTTCTTCTGAGGTCCCAAGCGCCAAGCTAGGATGTCACACTGTGCTGTCCCATACTGGTTTGACCTTGAGTGGCCTAGATCCGCAGCTCAAGCAGACCCGTCTGAATGGTGACCAAGTCTTGCTTCCACTGCTGCTCGAACTGCTGCAGCAGTTCCGCAGTCATGTCCCTCACTGTGTCCCTGATATCATTCAGATCACCTTCAGTCAAAGTGATCAAGTCAAGTGATGATTTGATGGCCTTGGACTTCTTCTACAGCCCTACTTTCTCCTGATCCCTAGTGCATTTAAGCCGGAATGGAATAGTCTTCGAGTCTGAACCTCCCTATCTTGACTATTGCTCTTCTTCCTCCCTCTACGGTGAAGGAGACTTCTGACTTCTGTCAAAGTCGTACTCTTCCTCTTCTTCTTCCTCCTATGCCTACTTCTTAGTAGCGCGCTCTGCTTTAGCTTTGTCTTCGGCTTCCTTTTTCCTTCTGTCAGCCAACTGTTGCATCTTCAGCTGGGCCTCTTCCTTCTTCTACTTCGCAGCGGACTTACTAGACCCAGCTGACAAGTTTGAGGCCATGCGCCACTCTGATGGCCAACTCTCTAGGACTGCTGCGATTGCATCATCCGTTTCCAGGTATGGAATATCATACCATTTTTTCTCGGGGTCCTTCCACACTCGGATGGAAACACAGTGGAAGTTCATTTTGAACTCCACATATCTTAACAACTGCTCAAAGACATTTGGGGATAGCCTCAGCTTGCGGTTTATTGCGGTACGGCTTACGATGATGGGTATCGGTTCTCCTAACCACAAGCACCCATTATGCACTAAGCATAGCAACTGTTTGATCACCATCAAAGTTATGGCCGCGTGGTGGTAATGTGGCACCCATAGCAGGTTTAACATTCCTGCCTTGTCCACCCCTTTAATCCACTACCGTGGCTCCAACACGGTGACACCAGAATCTTTATAAAACACATGGGTCATAAAGGTATCAGTCACCAAGTGGGGGAATCGCTCTGTGTCTGCCAAGTTCCAATCCTCCAGCTTGAGACTGGGAATGCGCGCCAAGCGCAGCCCTTCAAACATGATCTGGTCTGGCAGCAACGATGTATTTAGCAGAAATTTCCCTTCATCTCGGTCCTTCAGGACCTTCACCTTACCCTAGCACTGAGGAATGTACTCGGGTATCTTTGAGATAGGGTCTACACCCTCTATGTCAATGTCCTCTGTGCCCATATCCATATCTTCAACACCCTCCTCAGATTCTAAGTCTACCACCTTGCCTTTCTCCTGCGCAGTGGGCTTTCCCTTCTGGTGCTTTCTTGGTGACTCACGCACCGACTGTGTTGCTTTCTACTTATCCTTCTTTGTCTTGGGACCCTCTTTGGGCAATGTAGGCCTTGACCTGGGTGACCTCTACGATTTTGGCACTTCCATGGGCACTTTTCCACTTGCAATCTTAGGAGAAGCTCCCTCAGATGCCATCAATCCTCCAACACTTGCGGTTTCCACAAGCGTCGGCATGAGTCTAGTAAGAAGCTCCTGGGTTGCTTTAGGCAACTTGTCAAATACTGAACTAGCCACCAAAGCCTCAAAATAGTCAAGGTTCATGCAAACCTGATAGCTCAACACCTCAATTCTCATAATGCAAAGTGTTTTTTGTTGGGTGACCATCTGTAATATATAGGCAAATTCGAATTTGAATCTGACCGTTCCTCCCAAAATCTGCCCATAAACGCCAGATTGGCGGTAGATTTTCATAGATCTCACTCTTAAATTCCACCTTAAATGATGCTCCCTCGCTCCACTTAGCTGTTTTCCCACTGTCAACTCATGAACAGTGACCATAACGGTCACTTTCTGGCTGCCCTGCGCGGTCTCTCCTCCTATAGCACAACTCCCTTCACACTTTTGCTGATACTGTGACATTCCTCCTTTCCACGCAGTTCCCCAGTCGTGCAGCTCTACAACCTAGGTAGTGTAGTTTATAGTCCCACGCCTCCTTTTAGTTGCCTAGAGAGATAAGACTGTGCTTCCACCATATAGTCATCTGGATAGATCCCCAATGTATGGCTTCAATCGGTTGCCATTTACCTTCCCTGGAAATGGCTCTCCATTCAACTTCACTAGCTGAACTGCTCCACCATCAGTAATCTCCTTGATGACATAGGGCCTTAGCCAATGCATCCGAAATTTTCTTGGAAATTTATCAAACTTCTTGTCATATAATAATACTAAATCATTTACCTTGAAGGTGTGTAGTTTGATGTGCTAATCGTGCCATGCCTTTTTGTGCTCCTTTTGAACTTGCTGATGGAATCCAGCCAAAAATCTATCCTCTTCTAGCTCTTCCAGTTGCGCGAGCATTTCTTCTAGGGCTCTACGATCTGTCATTCCCATGAATGCCACTATGTGCAGACTAGGTACAAGGTACTCCATTGGCATCATAACTTCTATGTCATAAACCATCCTGAAAGGTGTTTGTCCAGTCGGCTTTTTGCAAGTCGTTATGTAAGCCCATAGCACCGCCAGTACACGCACATCCTAGTCATTTGTTTGTGCATTGCAAACCTTTGTCAACGCGTTCTCCAATATCTTATTGAATGCTTCAACTGTCCCATTAGTGTGCAGGTGATACAACGTTCTCTTTTGGTGATAAATTTGGAATACCTCCATCAACATGTTGATCGTCTCATTAATGAAATGCATACACCATCGCTCATCAAAATCTTCGGACAACCAAATCTAGTCAGTACATACTCAAAGATGAACTTTGTTGTTGTTTCCCCTGTATAGTCCTTCATAGGCTACGCCTTCACCCATCTATTCAAATACTCAGTCACGGTGATGATGTACCTTGCACCTGTCTTCTTTCCTGGACGCTGAATTGGTCCTACAAATTCAATCACCCACTTTTCGAACGACTGTAATGACATGTATGGATTTAGAGGTAGCTCATCCCTCCATGATGCCCTGCCTGTTCTTTGACAAGCATCACATGCCTTACAATAAGCCTTGGAATCCTTATGAAGCATCAACCACCATAGCCCAGTGCGTAAAATCTTCTGCGCTATAGCTTTTCCTACATAATTTCCTCCCACGGCTCCTCCATGAGCTTCAACAAGGATGTTGTTTTGTTCAAATTCAGGTACATAACATTGCAGAATTTCATCTGAGCCCATTTTATATAAATGCCCTGCAATGACAGAAAATTTTGTCGCACGCACCACTAGCTCCTTCTTTTGTTGACTAGTATACCCTTCTAAATCCTTCCCTGGTGTCAGGTAGTGTATGATATCTACAAAGTGATTGTCTGCAACATATACTGCAAAGAGTTGCGTGTCAAGCAGTCCTTCCTCCAAATTAGTAGGCTCCTCTCCTGTTTCAATGTGTGACAAATGGTACGGTTTGACATTCAATCATCCTGGCTTCACAATAACTTCAAAATCATATTCTTGAAACAACAACATCCATCTGCATATCTTCCCCCCCAACACAGGCTTTTTCACCAAGTACTTCAATGCAGAATGGTATGTATTCATCTTAAAGTGTCTGCCTAGCAAGTAGTGTCTGAACTTCTGGAGCGCGTACACCATAGTCAAACCTTCGCGCTCTATTGTTGAATAATTCTTCTCAGCTTTAGACAACTTCCTACTTGCAAACGCTCTAGGGTGATCCACTTCTCCCTCACCAGCCTGTGTCAGTACTGCCCCTAGTGTAATACATGATGCGTCCACATGCACATGAAGATGGGACTACGTCTCCAGGTCCCGATGTCAAGATGGTGTAGGCCGCTACATTATGTGTTGTCAAGAAAGATGATGTACACAGAGATGATGTCTTGATCATACAAGGAAGAATGCTCTCACGCAATAGTGGCTCTAAGAGATGTTCCACATCTAGAACTCTCAATCAAAAGACTCCTATTAATATGACACAAAACAAGCATGGTGCGCATCCTGCGAACATGGCACAAAAGGGATGTCAAAGAAAAACATATGTATGATGACAACAAGAGTATCCCAACATACAACAAGGGATCTTAAAGCATAACATAAAGAATTATGACAGAAAGTACATCACATAGAAAGATTCAGCATAACATAAAGCAAGGAATCATGACAATATGAAATAAACAAGATCCTGCGTCAATCATCAATCATGGATCTGTGCAACATAATGCAGAAATAAGAAGTACATGAACACATCATATACCTCACCACCAAGGGTCATCTGAAGCAAAGACTGTCAAAGTGTTGAAGCTTGCTGAAGCATCGATCTCACATCATCGATCGAAAGAAGAAGACTGTTCGCACATGAAGATGGACATCTACACTGGCACTTAGAAAAGTGATTGAAAGAAGAAATGAGAGAAAGACAAATCTGAATACACCATCATATTTGTGGCATCGAGTAGTGCTGAAACAACTATCCAAAATCTGAATTTTGAGAATTTGAAAATTCGGAGCTCAAAGAATCTTTTAGATTCCCTTGGGATTCCTCAAAGATTCTATTTCAGGGATGCGCTGAAAATCCGCTGCTCAGATGTCAAATCTGATTTCACCATTAGGATCCTTGCGAAAAACCATGAAAAACAAGTATAAACTCGACCATATTCTGACAAAGTGAAATTTTATCTCCTTGGAAAATTTTATGGCTCATGGTTCTGCTCCCTATTTTCGCTGAAATCATGGCTTCATGTGCATTCTGGAAATGGCCAAAAAATGCAGACCTCTGATGAAGAAACAGACAACACCGTTGCGCTTGTAGTGATGAGAGGTGTAAAAACTATATAACTTTTGTCAATTTCTGAGCAGTGGAAAATTTTACCCCCGCAAAATTCATGGTCCCTGCGTTAAAAAATTATTAAACTACCTCAATTTGCGTCTCCGCTCCTGTCTAAAAATTCGTGCCATCCTCCTCCTCGCAGCTCTGGTAAAAATCTGAATTTATATAAATTCATGGTAAATCCTCCCTGCTCTGGTAAAAATCTGAATTTATATAAATTCATGGGCGCATTTACCATAGCTGGTTGTTATGGGTTATTATTTTACATAAAGTAATTTGATACAATATCGTATCAATCCCAACTGCACAAACTATATCTATCTATTGGCATCAACGTGGGAGGGTGGGCCCGTACTTCAAGGGACCCGCACCCATCCGCAGCTCTTATTAACTTTGTTACATGGTGGGTCGCTTTGGGTGGCGAGACCACCTACGTGGCCGCCTACCGAAGCCCCAACGTACCATCGTTGACCGTTTGGTTTCCCGTACCATACTCCACCACATACGACGGTGTTATGTTTTGTTTTACCTTTATGGCTATACCCACCATGCGTTGGTTATGAATGTCAAATTGATTTGTTTGGTTTAACCATACCATATGGTTTATATATATAACCAACCAATATTTGCTGTACTATTTTTAATATAACAAAATGATTTTGTTATATAGTTTTGAATATATATTAACGTTTCCCCAACGGTAGTTAATATATAAAATTTATTTGGTTGGGTATGATTTATAGGGTTATTTTAATAACTATATTAAACTTTTTTTTTGTTATATGGTTTTTTTAATCCAAAATGATTTTTGTTGATTGTGTAATTTTAGGAGGTTAATGAAGGGATGCTAATTGTCAAGCTGCCATGTGGGTCTCACGTGCTGACTGGGATGTCATGTGGCGCACTGTGGGTCTTATTTTTTCCCTGCCATATCAATCTTTGAAGAGCTCTATCTTTTGCATACGCGCTCAGATTGACGAACTGTTCGTGCCACTGCGATCAGGAAGACGAGCTCTACGATCTAGTCCTGGGTCGAAGTCATTCTAATGAATTTGATTTTTTAGCATCCCTGAGCCCTCCTTGTGTTCCTGAAGATCCACCTGGATCACCAAGTACTTCAATGTAGAATGGTATGTATTCATCTTAAAGTGTCTGCCTAGCAAGTAGTGTCTGAACTTCTGGAGCGCGTACACCATAGCCAAACCTTCGCACTCTATTGTTGAATAATTATTCTCAACTTTAGACAACTTCCTACTTGCAAACGCTCTAGGGTGATCCACTTCTCCCTCACCGACCTGTGTCAGTACTGCCCCTAGTGCAATACCTGATGCGTCCACATGCACATGGAATTCATTTTTCCAATTTGGGAAGACTAGGATTGGCACAATGACCATCTTTTCCTTCAACACATCTAAGCTTTGCTGACACTCTTCATTCCAACAGAACGTAGCATCCTTCTTTAGCAGCTTCTCCATCGGCGCGGTAATCTGGGCATAGCTTTTGATGAACTTTCTATAGTACCCTGTATGCCCCAATGTTGCGTGTAGATGTTTCACACTTCTTGGTGCCTTCAAGTTAATTATAACCGCAATCTTAGCAGGGTATATCATCAAGCCTTGTCTGCAAACCACGTGACCCAGCAAGATCCCAAAAGGGACACAAAACAAGAATTTCTTCAAATTGAGCGTGATTTGGTACCTCCAACATGTATCCAACATCAAGTGTAGGCCAGCTACATGGCGCTTTACCAACCCAAACAACATCCAATCATCGAAGTATACCTCCAAAAACTTGTGAATGAAGTCCTTAAACGTCGCGATGACCATGCGCGAAAAGATTGTCGGCGCGTTCTTCAACCCAAAAGGCATTATGGTATACTGGAAGCACCCCCACTCCGTGGCGAAGGTCGTCTTACTTCTATCTTCTGGCACGATCTTGATCTGCTGGTACGTAGAGAACCCATTAGTGAATGAATACACTTCCTGGCCGCCATCATTATCAAGTATTTCATCAATAAACAGAGTCAGAAAGAGATCATGTATGCATGCATCATTCAACTTCCTAAGGTCTACGCATATCATTATTTCATCCTTTTGCTTCTTTTCCTGAACCACTATTGGGCTCACCTAATCAGATTCTTCGACCGCTTGAAGCATACCTGCGGCAAGCATTTTATCCAACTCTACGCGGACCCTTTCTTTATACTTCGGATTGAGGCAATAAGGCCTCTGCTTGATCAGCTTCACGTCTGGTAGGACCTTTATTATCCCCTTTAGTTCTGAGAACTTCGTAGGGAACAAGTCCTGGTATTCACAGAGTAATTCAGCAACCTTATCTACTATTGCATCATCCCAATAGTCTCCAATCTTTGCAAACTTCGGCTCCACCTCTGTCCCAATGTTTACTTGTCATGTTTTTAGCGGTGCGGTGATATTTGGATTCTCAATTTGTTGTCCTTCAACTTCGTAGTGACCTTCAATTTCTGGGATATTAATGTTCCTCAGGTCCTCATCCTCTTCTTCAACAGTCACATTGTAGCACTCCAGCCTGTGGCTCAGCTGGGTGGTCCAATCCGCCTGAATTAAGTCCAAGGGATCCTGTCGTAGTTTGAATATTGTTGCCTTAACTTCCTGCAATGCCTCGTTAATACTTTCAAACCCATCCTCAAAGCTAAACATCATAAAGAATCCCTGTCGCAAAACGTACCATTCTTCAGTGCCATGGTGGAACTTTGTTTCCAAGTACCATTTCATTGGTATTACTGTTGGACACCTAATCCTAAAGGGTTAGTGTGGAAGCCGGAAAGACTAAGCAGTCCAAGAGACCTTGGGATCTGAATCCCAAGAGTCACCTATTGTACTATAAATGTGTATCTTATGTTAATAAAAAATGCACTCACTGATTTATCTTTCACATTGTTTTCCTGTCCATGTCTGTTTAACATGGTATCAGAGCCATGATGTGTGGCCTGTGTAGTTTTCTCACGGTTTAGCAACTGGTCTAAGCTGCTTTGAATAATGCTGGCCTAGTCTTCATTATCTGACCATTTATTTTAGCTGAGCCCATCAGATCTGCAACTAGGCATTGTATTCCTACCACTGGTATAACAGTGCTGTGATTTACCATGAGTGTTCTCCCTCATATTCGTATCTGTCATCTCTGCACCTCATTATAACCTGTTAGTGAGCAGAGCAACGGTTATTTCTTAGATTCTGAGTTGCATCCACCCTTTAGCTGCTCCTGTGGAGTCTCTCTACTCCGTACTCCGCTCTCTGTCTGCAATATTCCATATATTCCGACCTGCCCCCTCCACAGTCGCTGCCACTGTCTAAATACTTCATTATCTGCGTCTTCTGCGTGCTTTGACTGTCAGACTGCATCTGAGCATTGGACGATGGCCTGAATTAAGAACAAGATGAAACCGATGGCATTACTGGGTTTTGATTCGTTTTGCTGCTGGTGCATTTGCTCTTCCCTTGCTGCATGTCCACGCAGAATTTGAAGCAAAACATTTTTGCTGATCACCGTGGTATTGTTCCGGATCTGAAACAAGGAACGAATGCAATTTCCAGTTGGTAAGATTACTCAAATGTGAGACCGAGCTATCTGGTATGAATACGCTCTGCGCTGGAGAAAACAGTGTTTGGTTTATTATGTTGCTGGGTTGTAATACACAATACCATTCTTTATGATGTTGCTGGGTTGTAATAAGTAATATCGCCATTACCACTACTGCCATTTACCACTGTTTATCTTTACCGCATTTACGCTTATTGCATAGTTTTGTCCACCCATATGTTGAACGCTGCCCATGTGTGGGAAACCCAAGGTGAACAAAATTGCCAGCCTTATCAAATATAAATGCCAACACGTTTCAAACTAATCTGGGTTTTCTCCATCCAAATAAAATGGATTAAATTCAGTCAGATGCAAATTATGAAGCATTGCACCACTATAGTCCTAGGTACATGAAAGACAAGGTTTCGAATTTTCCTTTGGAAATGTAAAGAGGGGAAATAATCTCAGCTTGTTGAAAATCATAAAGAAAAGTGTGGAGACTTAGAAATTTTGAAACTGTTCAGATATTGTTGTCGTTTCGTATTCTGATTAATACGCTTTGCTCCTGACATATACAAATTTGCTCTCTCATTAATAAGCTTTGCAATGCTGGAGCATCAATTCCTTCAAGTTCGTAAGGTTACCCAACGAAGACGGTAGTATTTCCAGGAAAGGGCATTTTATAACGAGAAATTCTAAATCCATGAGATTTCCAATGGCACCTGGCAATTCTTTGAAGTGTGTACCCAAGAAATGTAAATTCTGCAGGGACCATTGACGGGCTGGTGCGTTTTGAAAGTTTTTTGAAGGGCTATACGCTGGTGCATTTTGTTCTTTGCTGTGTGCTGTACGCTGGTGCGTTTTGAACGCTGCCAGTGTTGAAACTGTGACTGGCTTCTGCGTATGTTGGACACTATTTTCGTGTATTGAATGCTGTCTTCAATATTACTCCATCATACACTTCATGCTCATCAACTGAACTTCTTGTTCCGTTATTATAAAGTCTAAGTCTACTTTCGTCCGGCTCTCTCTTCTGCTAATACTGCTTTGCTGTAAAACGAAGTCCAGAGCAAAGTGTTGAATGTGTTGAAGGGGCTCTGCGGTTTTATTTGGGTATACACCGCCTTGGTATATGCATTGAACTATACAGCGCTCTGCGGTCTTTTTAAAAATCATTTAAAATCATTTGAATAGATTGGGCAGTAGCAGTAGATCTATTTGGATTCTCTGGTGATGATCAATGAAGGGATTCTAGTGTTCGTGGAAAACCATTTCTTTTGATTTGCTGAGTTGGTGCCTGTAGTTTATGAAGATGACAATTGATGATGTTCAACAACAATGGAGGTGTAGACAATGGCTATTTTGATGTGATAAAAAAAAAAAATATATATGCCACTTCTGTATTATTTTTGCCTGTCAAAATACAGTATATTTCAAGACTGAATTACTGCTGGATTTGGTATCGTGGCTTTTGTAGTGAGCAGCTCATGTATTGCTGAGGGTAAAATTCAGTAGAATCTTTCCTGAGTTCGGTGAAGCAAGAATGCATATGCGGACTTGTCACAGAAATAATTCCAAGCTACAGTACTCCAGGCAATGAATTAAGAAAATTAGCCTAGGCTCTGTAATCTGTAGTGGAATCCAATTAAGCTAGTAGCTTTTGATTTATTTAGTTGGCAGTATTGTAAAGTATTGCTTGAGCAGATTTTTTATTATTGAACAATCAACTCTTTGCATTGTGGAATTGAGTAATATCACATTGCTGTTGCGTTGAATAAATTGTATTAAAAAAAAAAAAGGAGAGAGGGTGTAAATCTAACATTGAAGAAAAATGGTCAAAATCAGTGAAGTATTAGAATTCATGAGAACTCTTATACAATCTACTATTGATGACACATTACAAATCAGCATAGGATCTCTCTCAGAAATTCAGACATGTCTACAAAATGCACAGGAAAATATTGAGTTTTTGCAGCTGGAAACAAAGCTACAACAGGAAGAATTACAGCAGTGGAGTCATCATTCTGAACCTGTTCCTGTTCAGAGGATTGAAACAAACTCCCATAAACAGCAAGTAATTCACAGCAAAAACAACAACAAAAACAACAGATCGTGAAATGCCAACACTGTGACCGAGTTGGCCATCTGAAAGATCACTGTTTTGATCTTCATCCATGTGAGCACTGTCATAAAACCAGCCATTCTTCACACAGATGCTTCAAAAACAAACATCCTGCAAGAACAAAGATTCATCTTGGATGGATCGCTTCTTGGCAATTACATCAAAAGTATGACAAAACAGATGTACCCATTCAGGTTGAGGCTCCGCTCCATAAACCTTAGTCCATTTGTCTAGGTGATCGCATGGGTCATTCCTTCCATTATATTTTTTTGTTAGCTGCACTTGGGTAACCAAACCACAATCTCATCATCTTTCTGTACATGTGCCAATCTTCAAAATTGTCTTTGTGTGTACCCCACATCTCCCAAGCATAGCACACAACACCCAATCCAAGGCATGGAAGTGATGCTTATCTAGCACTTCCATTTCGAATGCATCCAAAAATTTATCAACATCAGTTAAACCATCACAATAGGGAAGACTCCTTACCTCCGATGATACACAACACAACAACTTGGTCATCATATTACAGTGTAGCGTATGGTTCATGCAATCGATTCTGCCAGTGCTCCAACTCCTCATCTGAATATGATGTGCAGGAACTTTCGCGATCCCAGACAATGCGTCCATCTGCTGTCGAATTCAGTCGATCCTGATCTCGCGTTGTTATCTTATAAATCTAGTCCAAATCATCATCACTTTCATAATTGCGGACTGGTTCAGTATAGCGTGGTCCTTCTATAGGGTCCAGGGTCACTACTACGTGGACCGATTTCTTCTCAAATATCATCTTTCGCTTCTTCAAATTGATTACCCCATTCATGTCAGTGGCCCAATCGATCCCAAGGAGCACAAGGTAGGGATAGTTGTTATCCAAAATCTCTATCACTTTGAAGTCAACCAATGCAGTCGCAGCCTCAATGTCCACTGTTACTCCCTACAATATTCCCATGGGGATAATTTTCTGTTGATTTTCCATCCTTAACTGAATCGGAGACCACTGCAGCACAGGTCTCCCCATCCTTTCCCATGTTTGTTTAGGCATAACATTCGCGTCTGACTCCAAATCCATAATTACTTGGTCCATCTCATATTCCCCTATATATGCAGTGAGCCTCGTCTCACGCCCCGTTCTTGCCTTACGCTTATCAATCTTCTTGACTACGCGTGGTCCATCAGGAGTGTTTTCTTTCCCGGCACATTTATATATCAATTCCTGTAGTCCTTTCACAGCCTTGTTTTCATGCAACAGCTTCATACAGGTCTCCAAGAAAGTAGTAAGCATGGAAGGGTCCATCTCTTCAGTCGTCTTATCCTGACTTCTTGAGGTAGAGGCTTCAGCGAAGCTTTTCTTTACTTCCATAAATTTTTCCTGTGCGCGCTTCAAATCAAACTCAACCTCCTTTTTTGGAGCTTTGCAAACCCATTCACTTTCTTCAGGTTTCTTCCCCTTATCTTCACCAGTCATCATCCCACTCCGCAGCACAATATTTACCTTGGGATCCTCTTCGCGAGGCTCAGCCCTCATCATCTATAGGTTCTGAGTCGGCTGTGGAGGCTACGCCCCCTTTTCACGTATCTTAGCTAGCAATACTGGGAAATCTTCAGTTGCGTGGTCAAACTGAGTACAATATCAACATGATAGACGTGTCGGATTCAGTAAGTCTTGCGTGTAGTGTCCTGGTCCTCCACAGCTATAACAAATGACTTGTCCCCGACCTCTACCAGGTCCTCCTTGTAGAAAATTTGATGTAGGTTAACCCGATAATGCAATATAAATCAAAGAAGAATACTAACCTACTTCTACTTATCAATTTGTGGAAGCTTCAAGATCAAGCTAAACAATATAACCAGAAGAAGAAGAATCAATGCATAATACACATGAAAATACTTTGGAGAAATCCTCAGCTAAAAACCCTATTATCTATATTATCATACAAGGTAGAAATACATAGGAATTATACAAAGCCATAGCTCTCACAGCTAGCTAGCTCTCAGTACAATCCTCACAGATGCTCATAGGCAATCTTGGTTGTTCTCCAACCTTCCTCTCTGCCCTCTAAGCTCCTATTTCCTTGCGTTGTTCCTCTGGGATGATTCTCCTTCAACCAAGTGGAAAACTCATCTACCAAGTAGATGATCACCTAATCTCACACACTATCAGAACTGCGCAATCCTCAAGGAATGATTCCTTGACTGCATGCATGAGTTTGCTTTATAAGAAAACACATGAAACTGATAGTACATTTTCCTTGTCTTTAATCTCAACTCAGTCTTTCTCAGAATAGACATGCATGAGTTTATGATGAGGTAATCTTCAGTTAACTGGAGTAGCACTAGTTGAGTGCATGCATGCATCAACTGACTGTTAACTCTCTATTAGTTCCTCAAACAATTTGGAACTAATTTAACTAGACTTAACTCAGTAAACTGAGTTAAATAATTACAACTCAAATACAACTCAATCTTATCTCCTTAGTTTTAAGGCTTATCTCCTTAATTTAAGGGATAACTCTTACATGACTTCAGAAAGACTTCTAACTTGAATTTCTCCAACTAATTAATTCAAAATGAATTAATAAATTATTTCCAAGTAGCTGTTAAGAGTAAATTCGCTTTTCATTCACAAATTATATCAAGGACAAATTAAATTAGAATATTCTTGTTGCCACATTTCAACACTCCCTCTCAACAAGAAAGGGATTATCTGCCACCCCGATCCTATCTCTATGGAACTCGAATTTACATTTTGACAATGCCTTTGTCAAAATTTTAGCATCTTGCTCCTCTGTCGAAATATACTGCAGCAACATGATCCTTCCATCATCATCAGCTTGCTTTACCTTGTAAAGCCAACGGGAACTCACAACTGACTTGTTCTCCGGTCTTGGAACCACGTCCCAAACACTTTTACGAACTATGGAGTCATACTCCTCCACCATAGCATCAACCCAAACCGATTGTTGCATTGCTTCCTCAAAGGAAGATGGCTCGGTCTCAACACATTCCCTAGCAAGGGCCATGTATCCAGTGTACCTCTCAGGTGACCTCCTCTGTTTGCATTGAGAATATGGTGCTCCCACATTCTCTCTTGCATCCACCAAAAATCTGTCAACTTCTCTTGTGTGCTTCTGTCCATCTTTGGAAGACTCTGCTTGAGTGGATGTCTGCACTCTTGGAACCTCTACATATGGCTGCTCCACATCAGTCTGAGGCTCCTCCTCCTTAGGAACCAATAGTTCCTCCATAGCCTGTAGTTGGAGCTCCATTTCAAGGGAAACTCGCATGTCCTTCTACTCATCAAACTTGAGATCTCTGCAAACCACTTTCCTCCGATTGGTAGGCAAGTACACCCAATAGTTGTGAGGTGTATCAGTGTACCCCACAAGTATCCCCAACTCTGCTGTCACCTCAAATTTCTTCCAGGCATCTTTTGTCACATGGAAATATACTGATGAGCCAATGATCCTGAAGTGACCCACATCTAGTCTCTTACCGGAGAAAGCTTGCTCTAGTGTCTTCATCCCAAGTATGTGATGCGGGCTTCTATTTTTCAAATAGACCATTGTGTTGCATGCCTCAGCCCACAAGTGAAGTGGTAGGCGTTGGTCATGCAGCATTTCCCGTGCTGCCCCTACAATAGTTCTGTTCTTCCTCTTGGCCACCCCATTCTCCTGTGGGTTATGAGGTGCCATCAACTCCCGTTTAATTCCTTCCGTTGCATAGAAGTCCTTAAACTCTTGAGAGACATATTCTCCACCATTGTCACTTCTCAAGGCCTTGATCTTCTTCCCTGAATCTTTCTCGGCCAAAGATTTGAACTCACAAAAATTTGTGAAGGTTTGGTCCTTCTTCTGCATCAAATAAATCCAGCATTTACGAGAATAATCATCAACAAAAATCACATAATACCTTTGCTTCATTGTGGATGCCGTCGAGAATGGTCCACCACGTCAGTATGAACTCACTCCAAGATAGCCTTTGCTCGACTGTCTTGATCATGAAAGGAAGACTTGGTGTACTTTCCCAAGGTACAACCTTTGCATGTGTCAACTTGCTCAAGTTTACCTTTGGGAAGTGCTGTAGATATTTGTTGCATTATCTTCAAAGCCCCATGTTGCAAATGGGCCGACAGCCTGTGCCACAACTCGCCAATGTCTTGGCTTTGCACCAATTTTTCTTTCATACTCAATGCTGCATAATCATCTACCTCTAGTATATAGAGATTCTTCACCCGAATCCCTATCCTCTTGGTCTGAACCGTGGCTATGTGTCTAAGGAATGCCTTTCCTTTACTAAAGACAAAATTGTAGCCTTTGTCCTCCAACATCGTGACCGATACCAAGTTCTTCTTTAGTCCAAGCACATACATCATAACTGTCAAGGTGAGAGGAGCTGCATGCTCCCTCTGAAAAGCAACCGTGCCCACTCCTGAAACACTCTATCTTCCATTGTCACCCATCTCTATGCGCATCTTGAGGTCTTTCTCTTCCAAGGCAATGAATAAACTTTTATCACCGATCATGTGAAATGAGGCTCCACTGTCAAGATACCAGACATAACCCATCATCGATGACACCATGCATGAGATGAGGGTAAAGTCCATTTCGAACTGAGAGGTTAATGCCTCACCTTCCGATCCTTCTGAGGATCCATTATTGGACTTCTTCGATGGCCAATTAGTCACATAGTGTCCCATCTCGTGACAATTAAAGCATCTCACTTTAGACTTATCACCCTTCTTCCCTCCATGAGAAGAATTCGATTTGGAATGGGAAGCCTTCCCCTTCCATTTCCTTGCCTTACTTGTTAAGGCCATATTTTCTTCATCATCATTCTTGGATGAAGAACCATCTCGTGTGCTCCTCCTGATCTCCTCCTACATAAGATCCGACTACAGTCGTTCCAAATCCGGCAGTTTCTCCCTTCCATTCACGTAGTCCTGGTAGCTATTCCAACTCTTTGGAAGGCCAGAGAGAGCGAGGCTCACCATATCATCATCGGAAGCAGTTATTCCCACACTGCAAAGCTCATCTCTATAGGTGGTGAGCTTGTTCAGATATGTGGAAATATTATCGCCCTTCTCCATCTTGATTCTTTGAAGCTTATCCTTGAGTGCCAATTTCCTCTGGTCGCTACTGTTCTGGTAGAGGTCCTTCAATGTCTTCCACATTGAAAATGAAGTATCCTTCCCATGGAGACTTGAGACAATATGGTCTCGAACTCCCTCAAGGATGATCCGTCTTGCCTTCGCCACACACTTCTTCCACTCAGCCAACTCTTATGCATTAGTTGAATCTAGCTTTGGGATTTCTTAATCAGTGAAATCCTTCAAGCCATTGTCTTCTAATACATCCTCCATTCTATCTTTCCATGCTATGTAATTTGAGCTACCTTCCAAGGCTTACTCGAGTCTCAAGCCATAGAATGCCATTGGCCAACCTTGAAGTATGATATGAATTCAATTTGCACATGCAACCCTGAACTTCAAACTTCAAATTCTCTTCTAAGTATACTGTTCACAGCTCTGATACCATGTAGAAAATTTCTACAAATCCACCTCTGATACCATTTATAAAATTTGTATGTAGGTTAACCCGATAATACAATATAAATCAAAGCAGAATACTATAACCTACTTCTACTTATCAATTTGTGGAAGCTTCAAGATCAAGCTGAACAATATAACTAGAAGAAGAAGAATCAATGCACAATACACATGAAAATACTTTGGGGAAAGCCTCATCTAAAAACCCCACTATCTGTATTATCATACAAGGTGGAAATACATAGGAATTATACAAAGCCTTAGCTCTCACAGCTAGTCAGCTCTCAGTAAAATCCTCACAGATGCTCACAGGCAATCTTGGCTGCTCTCCAGCATTCCTCTCTGTTCTCCAAGATCTTATTTCCTTGTGTTGTTCTTTTGGGATGATTCTCCTTCAACCAAGTGGAAAACTCATCTACCAAGTGGATGATCACCTGATCTCACACACTGTCAGAACTACGCAATCCTCAAGGAATGATTCCTTGACTGCATGCATGAGTTTTCTTTATAAGAAAACACATGCAACTAATAGTACACTATCCTTGTCTTTAATCTCAACTGGGTCTTTCTCAGAATAGAAATGCATGAGTTTCTGATGAGGGAATCTTCAGTTAACTCTCTATTAGTTCCTCAAACAGTTTGGAACTAATTTAGTTGGACTTAACTCAGTAAACTGAGTTAACTAATTACAACTCAAATATAACTCAATCTTATCTTCTTAATTTTAAGGCGTATCTCCTTAGTTTAAGGGATAACTCTTGCATGACTTCAGAAAGACTTCTAACTTGAATTTCTCCAACTAATTAATTCAAAATGAATTAATCAATTATTTCCAAGTAGTTGTTAAGACTAAATTCTATTTTAATTCATAATTTAATTCAAGGACAAATTAAATTGGAATATTCTTGTTGCCACATTTCAACACTCCTCCATCTCGACCTCGTACGCACCCCTGATATTGGCCTCGTTCTCCCCTAGCACCTTGGTGCAGTGGTCGGGTTTCTGCCTGCACCCTATATTCAGGCGTTCTATCCATCATTAACACGTAACTACGACAATTGCGCTCATCATGACCCACCAATTGACAGAAGTTGCAGAAGAGTTGTTGCAATGTCTGTACGAATTTCTACAGCAAATGGCAATTGTCTGTCGCATGTTTTCTAGCTACCTGATAGATATCACACCATAGCATGGGCCATGTACTTGGCCCTCCTGGAGCTTCTGACCTTAGAGGCATTGGTCCCCCTACTGCAACATAATTTGCGAAGACTGGAAAATGATCTTTGTCATGCCCCTGACTTTTGCACTTTTAGCACCAAACTTCTTCGCACACCTCTGGCCGAGCTATTTTATCTTTCTTCAGAATATGAATATGATGAACCCCAAAATTAGCATCTTGCATCGGTGTCTCATGTGATCTCATTGCAAGTTCCAAAGCTTCCACTTGGGTCCCAATATTTTGTTGTGATAACGCAACCCTTAGATGAGGTAGGAGCGAAGCCACAAACCATTTGTGGTGCTACCCATCTGTCAGATTCATGTTAGCTCCGCAGATTGTACACTTCAATATCTGATCTAAATCCCAAGGTGTCTCGCTAGGCTTCATCATGATCTCTTTGAATCGAACAATTGATTGCGCTTCAGACTTAGGTCTATTGAATTCCTTATTCAGTGCGGTCTCAATATCTTCCAACGCAGACGTCGGGTTATTAATGCAGTACTTAATGTACCACGTTAGCTCACGTTCCTGCAAAACACTAACGAATGTTTCTTTCTTCATTTGATCATCTGTGATACTCTGAGCTTCCCATATAGCCTTCGCAACAAACCAAAACTGGGTTGGATCCTCATTTCCCAAGCCCTTGAACACCGGTAGCTTTACTGAGTTCGCCATACTGAACGGTAGCAGAGATGGTGGTGGTGTAGGCAAAGGTGTATGCGGTGGAGGTGAAGATGGAGGCAGTGTGGGTGGATGGGGTACTCATGGGAAACCTTTCTTTATCAACTGAGCGTACTTTGCAGAGAAGCCTGTGCTGCTTCCTCGTCGTCACTCAGAGGAGGTTCAATCAACGGGCTATATTCAGGGCCTTTTTTCCCTCTA
The DNA here is from genome assembly GCA_031772625.1 of Pinus tabuliformis. Classification (NCBI taxonomy): domain Eukaryota; kingdom Viridiplantae; phylum Streptophyta; class Pinopsida; order Pinales; family Pinaceae; genus Pinus; species Pinus tabuliformis. Next base: position 198,204,724 of record CM062810.1, on the reverse strand, counting down.
TTCCTGATGGTATTTCCACTTTGCATAGCTCCAAACATCAATATAGCTACATGACCCACTTTTCACGTAAGAGCATCTTAATCTTGGTATTTGGAGACCTTATATACTTACCTTGCGGTCCCTTGAAGAAGCGGCACTCTGCTTCACTGTAACTGACCGAGGTATCGACCACGAACTCTGTCACAAATCCTCCTATGATATGATTGAGCCAATGATCTGCAACACGTGATATTATCTTCAAAGGCTTCTAATCTCTACACTAACTTCGGGGTCCAGACTATTGGACCGTCAAGCCTCCACCTTCATTGGTCGTGACTCGTACAATTCAAGCAGGAAGGAACAAAAGAAGACCTCATCTATGTCTGTGTACAGATATCTCTCCAGCAACTGTTTTTTCGTCAATCATGGATTACTATTCTCTTGTGCCGCGAATTCGTGGATCTTTCTATCCAACCAGTCTTCGATCTCTTTCTTAGTTGGATTCCAGTGATGCGACATCACACATCTCTTTATGTAGATCTCGGTCCTGGCAACGGAACCATTTGTTGGCTTGATGGGCCCTGACCTAGGTTCAACGTTATTTAGCCAAGAAAATCCCTACACTACTAGCCTTTCGGCATCAATCCGTAGAGCGCAGACTAAAGTCTCACCCAAATCAATATGGGGGGATGCAAGAACCAATTTTTGGCACCCTGAGATGGCAGTGATGTTGTTTTATACCCTAGCCCTTCCTTCGTGCAGATCAATAAGCATTTTAGGGCTTATCGATATACTTCCCTTAGTCATCCTCTAGACCTCCACGAAGGTCTATGACTGTCTTTTGTGTGCCCTAAACAGGTGATTTAGACACTTACGCACCTCTGTAATTTCTCTTACTATTGTATTTACCCATATTAGCTTAAGTAGTAGATAACTTCAACATGCATTATGGTTATCTTCGTGTAAACATATATTCCTACTTGCGTTCATATAACAAAGTAAAACACATAGATTCATGCAACAATACAACATTAACTCATATACCCAGTATTCAACATAACATAGTCGCATGCATTCATAACAGAAGTAAAATAGCTCATACATAGGTAATTCTAGAATATTTCTCTTTATTGATGTTCAGATCTCCTTTATAGACTCTAACTACCCAGCGCACACAGCTGCGGACTTCTACCCTAGGCCTCTGTGCAGACAGCTTCAGAGCCTCCATCCTACGCTAATAATATTCACTCTTAGCTCTCACATACCCATTACATCAATGACTCTTCAAAACATATCTGAACTAAACTAACTATTGCCTTAGACTCTTCTAAGACTTCCCTTTTTATACAATCCCATGGTCCACGGACCAAGGGTGGATCTCATAAAGCCAACATAACTTACATAAACTAAGGGTGGAAACCCTTGTTGACTCTTTACATCTTCATGCACCGCAACCACAAAATGCGGATAATTTACATTCTTTATACAAAACTTGGGCCTTTAACCCCAAAAATTGGGCTTTTAACCCCAAAATTGACACTAGGGGACTCGTTCCCAACACTATGCAACCGTTGGGTCGCCAGGGTGGGGCAGGAGGGATGGAGGCTAGCCCTCCCGCCCCACAGCGCACCAATCACACTGGCCGGCCGTTGGGCCACTAGGGTGGGGCAGGAGGGTTGGGCGCTAGCGCCCCCGCCCCACCTTGGTCAGCCGTTGGGTTGCCGGGGTGGGGCGGGGGGGCTAGCATCATCCCTCCCATCGCATCTTAGCGGCCCAATGGCCGATTGAGGTGGCGAGTCAATTCTCAGAATCATCCTACCACCCCCGGGGGCCATTGGGCTGTCGAGGTGGGCCGAGGGGCTAGGTGCCAGCACCCCCACCCCTTCCCCACGGGCTCGTTGGGCCGCTGGAGAGTAAGATTGCACCCAACACACCTACTACGGATGTAGTGGATAAATCTGGCTCATTTAAATTTTTAATTTCTAAAAAAAAAAATAAAAAATCAACCTATTGAAATTTAAAACTCGCACACAGAAAAAGGGAAACTAACCTTTCAAATGCGATAATCTTTCATTGAATGTGTTGTTGATAGCAATGTAGCTGCTCCACAAATTCACTCCAAGTCTTTTAACGAACCTTGAAAAACCTTGATGTGATGTGAGGAATAGTGATAATGAAATTTATGTTATAGCAGAAATTACAAAATTGTTTTACTGCACAGTTAATGTGTGACTAATTTGTTTTTATAAAAACTTTATTATGTAAATTTTGTTTTGGCGATATAGGGAACTATGATAAAATGAACATTACGGAATTATTTTACCGCACGGTGAATGTGGGATTAATTTGTTTTCATAAAGACTTTAACATAGGTGATATAGTAAATTATGATAAAGCGAACATTACATAATTGTTTTAGCACATGGTGAATGTGGGATTGATTTGTTTGAGAAGATATAATAAAAATTAAAAAACATTCAATTGTCTAATAAATGTTATATAGTTTAAGTAAAAAATTAATTTAGGTAAAAGATTTGGTTTACAATTTTAATTTAAAGATTTAGTTTAAAAGATTTATTTGATAAGAAAAATTTAGTTAAAGTTTTTCAATAAATTGTAGATAAAATTATCGAGGAAAATACATGAAACAAAATTTTTGGAGGGAAACTTTGGAGGGAAATTTTCATTCTTTAAGCTATATATTATCATTAGGAGAGAGTGCATTTGTATCATTCAACCTCTTCTATTTGAAAGGCATGGATTCTTCTGATAGTGAAGTTTCACTTTGTGAAGCATCAACATCTTCGTCACATAACAACTCTATTCATATTGATGAATATAACAAAAATTCTTCCACTATGAATAGAGAGTCAAATCTTCCACTTAGTCCTAATCCTAAGGACTATGAGAGCAGCACTGATGAAAGACAGGATGAAGAATTTCAAATAAATAAAGAGTCATGGTTTCCACTTAGTCCTAATCCTATGGACTATGAGAGCAGCAGTGATGAAGAGCATGATGAAGATTTTCAAATAAATAAAGAGTCACAGTTTCCACTTAGTCCTAATCCTATGGACTATGAGAGTAGCAGTGATGAAGAGCATGATGAATAATTTCAAATGAATAGAGTGTCACGGTGTTCACTTAGTCCTAATCCTATGGACTATGAGAGCAGTAGTGACGAAGAGCATGATGAATAATTTCAAATGAATAGAGTGTCACAATGTCCACTTAGTCTTAATCCTATGGACTATGAGAGAAACAGTGATGAAGAACATGCTGAAGAATTTCAAATGAATAGAGTGTTACAGTGTCCACTTGGTCCTAATCCTGTGGACTATGAGAGCAGCAGTGATGAAGAACATGATGAATCATTTCAAATGAATAGAGTGTCACAGTGTCCACTTAGTCCTAATCTTATGGATTATGAGAGCAGCAGTGATGAAGAGCATGATGAAGATTTTCAAATAAATAAAGAGTCGTGGTTTTCACTTAGTCCTAATCTCATGGGTTATGAGAGCGGGAGGGATGAAGGCTAGGATGAATAATTTCCTATAAATTGAGAGTCACATTTTCCAACTAATCCGAATTCGAAGGACTATGAGAGCAGTAGTGACGAAGGACAGGATGAAGCACTTAGTCCTAATCCTAAGGACTATGAGAGAAATAGTGATGAAGGGCAGGATGAAGAATTTTCAGTAAGTAAAGAGTCACATTTTTTATGTAGTCCTAATCCTATGGACTATGAGAGCACCACTGACTATGCACATGATGAAGAATATACAATAAACATCCAGTAAAATTTTCCATTTAGTCCTAATTCTAAGGACTATGAGGGTAGCACTGAAGAAGGGCAAGATGAAGAATATCCTCCAAGTCAGTATTTCAAAATAACATATGATCATAGTGATCATAACATTCCTCATAATGATGATCAAAATGCTTATACAAATGATGATCCAATGATGGAGATGTTGCCAGGAAATATTGTATCGAGGAGTAGGAGCAGACCTTTTCGTATCAATCCAAGATGTTTTAGTTATACAAGGGGTAGAGCAGAATATATGACAAGAAAAACTTCTATTGGTGCTCTCATTTCAAGTGAATGTTGTAAAAAATATTGCTTGAAACATATGGATTTCAAGTTTGCATTAGAGAAAAGGAAGAGATATTTGTCAACAAATAAAAGCATGCAAAATTCATATTTAGTGGGGTGCATGCAATCTACGTTATCAGGTTTTGATTATCATATTGGGTCTTTATTTATCTATAGAAAGGCTTTCAAAATGTTTCATTCAATGGTTAATTTTTGTACGTCAAGGATCCAAGAAAATTTGGAAAACGATCCCACATTTTATTCAAAAGTACGTCATAAATGACAGTTTGGGTCATTATCAAATACTGCAATGTCATGGATGAAATATTTCTTTTCAAAGCATGGAGGGTGTATGAAAAATAGAGAGACAATACATAATCCATATAATTTCTCAAGACGAGAAATCTATAACTTATACAAATAATATGCAAAAGCTGTTGAGGGACATGGTCGATTTATTACATATCAATATTTTGTGAAGATATGGAAGAAAGAATTCAACAATGTCTGTATTCCTAAGAATACAAGGATGGGGATTTGCAGTACATGTGATTCTCTTAAATCAAAAAGGGATAAATGTTAAGGGTCAGAAAGAGGTAGTCATTCGTAACTTTAACTTTCAAAAATTGTGTAATCATCAACTATGAAAACATATTTCTTAATGACTTTCTCTAATGTTGTGTAGATTCCATTGTCAAAGCACTTCAATAGCATCGCGAACAAAAAACAAGTGAAATGAAAAAGTTGTACAAGCATCGAAAGAAGTGTTATGATAATCCAAATATATTTTTGGGTTTCATAATTGATGGTATGTACCAGAAGAAAACACTTCTACCACATTTTGTTTGCATGCCCAAAAATTTACAAGAGGAAAATTTTATTCAGTATCACTTGGTCGGTTGTATGGCCTTTAATGGGAAAATGTTTCCAAGGGTATACTTCATAGCTCCAAATATTCATAATGATGCAAATCTGACAATAACCATAATTCATGATGTGCTTTCTTATTGGTCTCGTAATCTTCCTGAAGTTTTGTATCTACAATTCGACAACAGTTGTCGTGACAACAAAAATCAGATTGTTTTTGGATATCTAAACATGCTTGTTGAATTGAGAACTTTTTAGAAGGTGAAGGTTGGTTTCCTTCTTGTTGGGCACACTTGTGACCATTTGATCAGATGTTCAATCGTTTTGTAGTCACATTGAGGAGGAAGAAAGTTGGGAGCTTGCCATCATTAAGTGAATGTATTAAGAAATAATACATGCTAGAGCCTACTTTTGATTTGTTGGAAGAAATTATTGACATGCGAAGGTTTATTCTGCAATCTCATGGTGAGGCGAAATGCATTGAACAACTTAATGACATTATCTTCCACCATCAATTTCGTATCAAATTTTTTTTGGGAAAACACAAATATGGGGCAAGAAGTATTCAACTACTGCAGAATGGGCACCGTCATCAGGTTTGGTATTTTTGAAGTTCATTCCAGATCATCCAATACTTGCATCAAATATATTTTTATTACAACCAATTGCTAAAGTTCATAATGCACGTAGGCAAAATAGAGATATAAATTATTCTTATTGCCTAGAAGAAATTAAAAAATGTATTAGATATACATACGAGTACTTTGATATTGTTGATTTATTTTGGTTGGAGTATTTTTTCAATAATCAAAGTGATATCATTTCAAGAACAACAAATGAAGATATACCTTTGAAAAATCCATTTATTTGGCTGCAAAATGTGTCAAATGAACATGAGGAAAGAAACATTATTGAACAACAACAATCTCAAGGTATTAGTTATTCTTCAAAGGCAGAGGAAAGAGAAAAGTTTACTGGTTCCAGAAGATCTCGTGCACAACATGAAGCCATGGAAGAATTTTACATGGGTTCAGTACAAGATATTAAGGAGGGATGTGTTGTCCCTTAAGAAACCAATTTCTTGGTTGTGTAGAAATTGTGCTTAAGACATTAATGTTTATTATTATTGTCACTTATTTTTATGATGTTTATTCAAGTGAAGGACCTAAAAGACTTGGTTCTTAATCCTTAATACTTAGGCGATATGAAAGTCTCAGAATTCCATTTGATTGATGAATATGAATGCTGAGTGGAGAATTCTTTGAGAAGTTAGAGACAATATGTTGTTTTACATAGAAACTATTATTTGTAACACTTTGGGAAGTTAGAGACAATATGCTGCTTTACACAGAAACTATTATCTGTAACTTAGAAGAAATGTAGAAGTAAGGGTTTTAAGTATAGGAGCGCTCTTTTAAGGAATTTTAACTTCATTCACATAAGTAAACAAAGACCTGCAGCTTCATTACTATACTTAAAGAAAAGAAGACATATGATGACACATAACAGAGAAGTCACAAAATCATACCCAACAATGTGTGGAAAACTTCTGATTCTTTCATTAATCAACAATTTATAAAAAATACAGTAGCCTAGTCTCCAGGTTCTTCAAAATCCGAACCCTTTTTCTATAATTTTGTCTCTTTTTATACATCATGTGACAATTGATAATAACCAAAATTGTCAAACTGTTTAATTATCTCCTAACTGTCTAAAGTAAAAGTCATTATAGAATATTACATTGGAGGGTAAAAGACACCTCATTCTCAAGAAAACAAAATAACAAGAAGTAATAGAAATTAGAAAATTGATGATGGTTTCTCATTGTTTGGATCTGTGGCTTGACTACTCATGAAGTTTCTCTGTAGATGTTCTGATAATAATTAAATTGTTTTAACACAACAAATTGCATCTTTACAAAAATTCGTGCGTGGACTTCGGCCCACGTATGTATCAGAAATGTTCTGATTGGATAAAACATAAGGAAACCCTTATGGCCCACATATATGTCGGGAGTGCTCCGATTGGAGGAAACACAAAGAAACCCGACCAATCACTGTTCCTTTGGAGTTTTGGTCATCTGCCTCTAATTCTAGTTATTTTGCTAAAAAACCGAAATTGGTTGATTTATGCGGAATATGGCTTACCACGAAACCGAAAAGAATTTAGACTCTAGCTCATAACTTATCGTGCCGGCCTTTTCCACATAACTTTGCCTTCCCCACGGACCCAATCTGGAAACATAACTGTAATTTAAAGATTTCTCAAGTCCGAAATTTATAATAAATTCGTGCACTTTTCGACGCGATATCCTTCAGATCTCGTCACTTCTTGATGAGCGGCTGTGATTAATCCAGACTTCAATGGGTCAAACCACATTCTATAAACCATTGCGTCTATTTTCTGAATTAAACATTGTCCTTGTTAACCACACGATTTGTTAGGCCCCTATACTACTAGTGTAACCCCTTATTGTTATTAGTATAACCCACTTATTATATTGATGTACCCATGTAGTGCCCATATTGTTACTATTGTGCCCCATAGAAGCCCCCTATTGTTATTATTGTGCCCTTACATTATTATTGTTACGTCGGCTCTGATTATGTTATAACCCCTTAGACTCATATATATAGAAAGGAGGTCTTTTCATTTGTATCATCCAATAATTATTCATTTATGTAATGTAAAGGAGGTTGCCCCCTTGAAGAGGCTGAATTCTAAGGCGTGGATCTCTCTTTTCTATCTTTTTGTGAGCTGGTTCCATAACATTTGGTATCAGAGCTTTGGACTCTAGGGTTTCGCTGCTCCAAACAGGTCATCGTGGCATTTGCGCTATAACTTTTTTTCTGTGATGTTTCAGAAGTCTCAAAAAAAACCCATTTCAGAAGAAATCGCGCTAAACCTTGGGTCCGAATTTCAGAGCTTTTCGCTCAATATTTGTGGAGATATGATCTGAGGAAGTTGGTCTTTTTGCAGACTCCTGAATTACACTCAAAACAGGTGACCTGGGGAAAATCATCATAACTTTCTCTCTGGGGATCGGATTGAAGTTTCGTAAGAAGGTACAGAAAGAGGACAGACTGTAGTTTCTTGTGGGTGTTTTTCAGATCCAAAGGTTGAAACAGTGACTCGTGGCACATCGTACAATTTCGCTCTACTGAACTAGCCTATAATCAAGTCACTGTGGGAGATTTCGCATAACTCTTCCTTGGAGAATCCAATTTGGGTCAGACTTGTGGCATTGGAAAGAGGACACAGAGGGATACTGCAGGTCACAAATTCAGAACTAGGTGATTGAAAAGTACAAAGTTACAGTCGTTTCAAGGTCGAGCTCCTAAAATCAAGAAAAAGCAAGATGAGGAAGTTTGATGGCAAGGATCCGGTAAATTGGATACTTCAAATGGAGCAATATTTTGATCTACATGGTGTACAACTGTTACAAAAGGTATGTATTGCATCTTCATATTTAGAAACAGATCAATTTTTATGGTATGAAGGGCTTTGTTCTCGTAAAAAACTTGTTACGTGGTCAATTTTCACGGAGGAAATGATAGCACATTATGAGGATACAAAGAACAACACCTTCTCTAGAGCAACACCACAACAATTGGAAAGAGTAAAAGGGCTTTGTGACATAATGGAAAGAAAAATTATGGAAACCAGGAAGCATACCCCTCACAACTATAAAGATGGAAGTGTTGTTTCTCCGAGCCTTCCACAACCTACAAGGGTTACACCACAACAATTGGAAGAAAAAAGAGAAAAAGGGCTTTGTTACAATTGTGATAGAAAATGCACTAAAGGTCATAAGTGTGCTGAGAAGAAATTATTTTACATAGGATATGAAGAGGAGGAAGAAAAGGATCAAGAAACATCAAAATAAAAGGATATACGCCAGGACACCACCCCAGAGAAAGAAGAAATGAATCATACCATATCTTGTAAAGCATTGGCAAGAATTACCACTCATCAAACTCTCAAGATAGAAGGACATATCAAGAATAAAAAGGTGCAAGAAGTGAAAGACCACATCGAGAAAGAAGAAATGAATCCAACCATATCTTGTAATTCAATGGACGAAATTACCACTCCTCAAACTATCAAGATAGAAGGACACATCAAGAAGAAAAATGTTCAAGAAGTGAAAGATCACATCGAGCATCAAGAAATGAATCTGACCATATCTTGTAAAGGACTGGAAGAAATTACCACTCCTCAAAAGATAGAAGGACATATCAAGAAGAAAAAGGTTCAAGCAGAGAAAGATCACATCGAGCATCAACAGCAAGTTCTCCAACTTTTAAAGGATAATGCCACTTCGGTGCAAAATCAAACAAAACAACAGGTAGATCAACATTGTAGTGAAAAATGTTTTGATGTAGGTGATTGGGTATTTTTACTGCTACATCTCAAGCAAGATATTTATGAGAAGGAAATGTTGGCAATACTACATGCACTTAAAAAATGGCGACCTTACCGAATGGGAAGACTCTTCAAGGATGAGGATGTGGAAGCATTGTTTTGTGCTATTTATATTATCCAACCAGATTGGATAAACGAAGCAAGGGATGAATGGAAGAAGGACGAAGAAGTATGGCCACTTATTCAAAAGTTGCAAAAGATCCCAATTCAAGCAATATTGCCAGAAATTGAAGAGGAAGGAAACATCATATTGGAACCTAGAGCAGTCACAGAAACAAGAACCCGACAGCTACGAAATCGATCAATTTCATAGTATCTCATCAAGTGGAAGAACTTACCCACTGAATATTCCACATGGGAGGACAAGAACTTTATACAGAAGCATCAAGAACTACTCAAGCGTTGAGGACAATTCTTTTTGAAGGAGAGGGGCATGTTAGGCCCCTATACTACTAGTGTAACCCCTTATTGTTATTAGTATAACCCACTTATTATATTGATGTACCCATGTAGTGCCCATATTGTTACTATTGTGCCCCATAGAAGCCCACTATTGTTATTATTGTGCCCTTACATTATTATTGTTACGTCGGCTCTGATTATGTTATAACCCCTTAGACTCATATATATAGAAAGGAGGTCTTTTCATTTGTATCATCCAAGAATTGTTCATTTATGTAATGTAAAGGAGGTTGCCCCCTCGAAGAGGCTGAATTCTAAGGCGTGGATCTCTCTTTTCTATCTTTTTGTGAGCTGGTTTCATAACACGATTACAGTTGGATCTACATTTTTCAAGCGGACGGCCCTCATCAACTGAGGTTTTAACTCGATTTTATAACTTCTCGCGTCTGATTTTGAATTAAACTTTGTTCTTGTTATCCATGCAACTACCTTCAGATTTGTTGCCTGTCGATCGGATGGCTCAGATCTTCTCCCGAGTTCCTCGCGTTCAAAAGCCGTCAATAGTCATAAAACAAATCATTTCTTTCAAATTTCCGCATTCTCCTTTATTTCTGTTATAACATAATATTTGATTTTTTTCGATAAAACTGAAAATAAAATTAAAATGACGATGGATTCTACAACATCTGGCTCCACCTGGTGATAGTTCTTTTGCCGCACAAGCACTAAGAACCACATATCAGTGCCTTCACCTCGGGCATGGAGTCACATATTGCTTAGCCAATTTAAATTCTATGGAATTTGTACAATGAATTCACTCCAATATCTACAATGGCAGGATGCTTGTGTTTCAGAACTAGAAGTAATGTTTGAGGTACTGCCCATTGACAAGCAGCTGTAAAGATTCACCATCAAGATTCTTTAGGAAGAATGTATTATTTTCCCTTGCTTCTATGATCCTGAATGGGCCATACCAGAGAGGATCAAACTTCCCATGTTTACCCTTATCTTCTCTTCTAGTATCCCACCTTAATACCAAGTCTCCAACTTTAAAATCAATCTCTTTGGCTTTTCTGTCAAAAATACCCTTCATCTTTGATTGATACATAATCAAGTTGTCTCTTACCTTATCCCTGCTTTCACTTAATTCCACTACCTTATGCATCCTTCTTATCAGAGCATTGGGTTCTTCTTTTGCCTCCTAAATCATTGCAATTACAGGCTTCACAAGTTGACTTGGGAACAGAGCTTGAGTTCCATACACTAACTCAAAAGGTGATTTTCTTGTAGACCTTCTTGTAGTCACTCGAACAGCCCATAGAGCAAACTTTAACTTTGAATCCCAGTCTTTCTGATTCTCTGCAATGGTTTTCTTAAGGATCTTCATCAATGTTTTGTTAGTGGATTCAACCAATCCATTTCCCTGTGGATGATAAGCTGTTGAATGAGATAAAATAACATTATACTTCTGACAAAAAGAAACAAACTTACTTGAACTGAAGACTTGAGCATTGTTTGTTATGATTTTGACAGGGCATCCAAATCTGCTAAAAATATTTTCCTCTAAGAACTTCATCACCACCTGGTCATTTGCTCTTTTAGTAGGCATAGCTTCGACCAACTTGGTGAAATAATCAGTAGCTGTGAGAACCCACTAGTGTTTTCCACTTTAAGGTGGGTTAATTTCTCCAACAAAATCTAGTCCCCATTGTCTGAATGGTTCTTCTATGAAGACTAGGATCAAAGGCAAGGGATCTAACCTCTTGTTCTCAGCAAAAAGCTGACACTTCTGACGGCTTTTGAAAAACTTATATGTATCACCAAATAGGATGGGCCAATAAAACCCTGTCTGGAGGATTTTATGTGCAATAGCCTTCCAACTATAATGTTGACCACATAACTTCTCATGATAATCTTTAATGGTTTCTGAATTCATCCTCTGTTAAACATAACAATAAAATTCCCACAAGATCCTTCCAATACAATCTGCCCTCAACAATCACATATGGTCGTGCTTTGATCTTTAATGCTCTATATTTTGTTCTATAGAAATATTGAGGACAAGAGAGAAAACATAAATAATGGACTATGTGCTTGTACCATTCTGAACATAAGAACTTATATCTAATCTTCATACCTGGATTTGATTTTTCTTCACCATCTTCAATTATTTCCTCATTTGCAGGTGTTAGCAAGTTGATTCCCAATGCCTGAAAATTTGACTCTGTCAGCATCTTTGCTAATCCTTTCCCTTTCACCAACTTTGTGGGCTTTATGTCCAGGTCATACTCTTGAATCTTGGCTATCCATTTCCCTCTTTTTCCTTCCACATCACTCTGGACTAAGACATCCTTTACTGCAACATTTGGCACATAAGCAATGATCTGTGACTGCAACACATAAGTCTTGAAGGCCTTTAGGGATTTTACCAGAGCATATACCTATTTTTCAAGAATATTGTACTTTAGTTCAGCATCTCTGAGAATCTTGCTAAAGAAAGCAACTGACTGCTCCTTTTCTTCATCATTTTTCTATAACAAAACAACAACTATTGAATTAGGTGATGCAAATGAAAAAACTTGAAAAGGCTTTTGATAATCAGGGCTAATTAAAACTGGAGCTGCTTGTAATGCTTCTTTAATCTTGGAGAATGACTCTCTAGCTTCCTTGGTCCAATGCACTTCATTTTCCTTCTTCAACATATTAGTAATTTCTTTTACAATTTCAACATAATTGGACACAAATCTCCTTAAAAAGTTTATTTTTCCCAGAAATTTTTGAATTTCTTTCTTACTCCTGGGGAGGGGTATTTTCTGCACAACTTGCAACCTTGCTGGATCTATCTTCACTCCATCTCTACAAATAATGTGCCCTAGCAGTTTGCCCTCTTTTAGAGCAAAAATAGACTTCTTACAATTCAAGGAAAGCCCAAATTTTCTACATTTCTCAATTTTTTTTTTAAGATGGTCCAGATGCTCCTCATTAGACTTAGAGAAAATAGTGATGTCATCCAAGTATATCACTACAAACTTATCTCCCACAAATGCAATGTCCATTGCCCTCTGAAATGTTGCACCTGCATTCATCAACCCAAAAGGCATTCGAGCATACATAAAGGTTCCCCAAGGAGTTGTGAATGTAGTCTTTTTTTTATCTTCTTTATCAACAGCCACCTGGTTATACCCAAAGAACCCATCCAGCATTGACATTCTAAATGATCATGTTACCTTCTGCAACACATGATCCATTTTAGGTAACGAATAGTTATCTTTTAAGGAAGCTCTATTGAGATTTCTAAAGTCCACACATAGCCTTATTTATCCATTTTTCTTCCTCATGGGCACTAAATTGGCCACCCAGTCAGAGTACCTGAGTGGAACTATTATCTTGGCATCAAGCAGCTTTTTGACTTCTTTCTCAATCAATGGTAAAAGTAGAGGGTTTATTTGTCTAAGTTTCTGCTTAAATGGTTTAATCCCCTCTTTCAAGGGAATCTTGTGCTGAATAATACTTACATCATATGTTTTGAGATCCTCATAGGACCAAGAAAAAACATCAATATAGTCCTTGAAAAGCTTAATATATCTCTCCTTATAATTAAGTGGAACTCCATTAAATAATTTGACTAACTTGGGCTCCTTCTGGGTTCCAATATTGTGATCTTGAATCTGCTCATCCTGTGGAATTTTCTTTGAACTAACAGCTACATCATTGGAGTTAAAAAGTCTTTCAAGAGGGACAAGCCCCCTTGGCAGAGTATTATCTTTCAATTGAATAATTTTTTGATTAACTATGGAATTTTTCAAACCACTTACTTCTGCAACTCCTGTTGCTTCATCTTCATCTTGATCAATCTCTTAGCCCTGAAAATCTTCAATCATAGTCAACAATTCCTTAATCTGTTGATCATCCTCAAAAATCCACCATTGTTTTATATTATCAGGAACAGAAGGCCTATGCCTTATTTCAACCTCATATCTTAGCTTTGGATTAATAGGAGGCCTAAAAGTACTAGCAGCCACAACCAAAGAGTCTACTAATCTGTTTCCATCTCTTGGAATGAACTGAATGTTGAAAGCTTCAAATAAGTTCTCAACCAAATCCCACACTTCATTTTTGCATGCCCTAAGCCTAGGGTGTTTTGTCTAACAGTGGTTCTTTATTTGCTTTATAATCGGCTCTGAATCTCCAAAAATAGAAATTGATTGGACTCCCATTTGTTTTTCTGTTTGCAAAGCAATTGTTAGGTAAACTTGACTCAGGATAGAGTCAAAGTTGACCAGGTTAAACAATGATGGTTTTGGGGCACATGGTATTGTGCACCCATAGTATTTTTCCCGTGGTATTATATGTAATGGAGATTATAAAAGGCTGGAAGGACTTCATTGTAATGCAAGACCTGGAGGTGAGCGGTGAAGGCTCACTTGGTCGAATTGGCCAGGGATTTGGCCAATGCTAATAAGATCTTATTAGGTTGGGTTTTTCCCCAGATTTGGGGTTTTCCTAGATAAAAATTTGTATTTATGTGTTTATGGTTGTTGCTGGTTATTTTTATATTTATTCCTCTCAGTAATTATTTCTGTATGCCCTAAGCCTAGGGTGTTTTTTCTAACAGTGGTTCTTTATTTGCTTTATAATCAGCTCTGAATCTCCAAAAAAAGAAATTGATTGGACTCACATTTGTTTTTCTATTTGCAAATAAATGATCAAGGATTCATATTCTGCCACATTATTTGTTGCTTCGAACTCCAATTTAAAAGAAAAAGGGAACATATTACCTCCAGGGGTGATTAGAAGGAAGCCAACACCTGTTCCTTCTTTAGAATAGGCTCCAACAAAGATGCACTTCCACACCCCTTCTGTTTGCAGCTCTGTATTTACACTAGCTGAGGTAAGCTGCCTCTGGTTTTCTTCAGCCAACTCTGCATTGTCATGTAGCATGAAGCAAGCAAAGTCATTTTTCTCTTGGCTATATACTGGTGAATTACTTGCTCCATTCTTTGTGATTGTTTTTACAAATCTGGTTTCTCTGTACAACCTCCTTTCTTCTCCACCAAAAATTGGTATGACAACATAAGTAAAATCTAGTTTCAAAACACCACCCAATTTAGCCTTCCATGACCTAGATAGCAACATTCCAAACCTAGCAGGGATATCTGCTACTACTACATCCATTACCAAGCTTCTAGCTGAGATCTGGGCTAGTGACACCACCATATCTTTAATGACCCCCAGACACTTGACTTTATTTGAATCAAAAGAATACAAGGCTCTATAAGGTTTATAACTTGTAGGTTTAGTTGTTTCATCACTGATAATGGCATACGGTTATGTGAAGCTCCTGAATCAAACATACAATTATGCAAGAGGAAATCATGAATCAATAAAGAAATGTAGAAAGGAGGTGTTGAAGAATCTACCTCCTCCACATGTAGACCAAAACCCACTACTGGTTTATCTTCTTGTAGATTCACAGTGTCATTTACATTCACATTCTCTCTTAGATTGATAAACTCAGCAATCTCTCTCTGATAAAATGGTGTTTTGACCAACTATGTGAGGGGCTCTTGAGTTTTGATTTTTTCTAATTCTTTAGTAAGACTAAACACATGAACCTGTTTATTATTCCTTTCATTTTCATCTTCACTTCTCTTAATCACTAAAACCTCTTGTGGAATGGAAACAAGTTTTTCTAAAAGGAATTTTTTCACTTCTATCATGAGAAGACTCACCTTGAAGTATTTGAGTCTTGCTATTTGTATTCTGCTACTGCTTTCCTTTATTCAATTGTTTTACCGGCTATGGTTCTTATGGAGTCGCGTTCTGTAAGGGAGCTGGAACTTGCTGCTCACCTTCATTTTCTTGACTTCTAGATCTTTTCCTTGATCTCAAGTCATATTTCTTATGTAATTCTACCTGCATAAAATCAGAAAACTACTTCCAATACTCATCAATTTCATTCTCATCATAAATGACATATGTTTCAGCATATTCATATTCTTCTCCCTCAACACCTAGTTCATCTTCATCTACTGCATACAATGTGGAAATCTGATCATCATGGTCCCTGGAATGCACTGGTACTTCATCATGATCTGCCTCTAAATACAGTGGTGCTTGAACCTGATCTTGGTCTTTTCTCTCCTTCTGTAAGATTTGCAGAGGTTTTCTTCTATATTGAGGATTAAATTGTTTGTTTTGTTGTGCTTGCCTCTGAGAATTCTTACTCTCCAATTCCAATTTAATAAATTTACTAGACAAAGTTTTAATGAAATTATTCATATCCTCTAATGTTTGACTTTGATATGATTCCACTTTAGCCTTTCCCTTATCTTGGATAAGCTATGTCTCTGGTGCTTTACCTACAGCCACCAAATTTGCTTTTATTTCTAATGCATTAGTTTGGATCTGATCAAGGGTTGTGGGTCTTCTCTCCCTCAATGTGAACCCAAAATTTGATTCAAAATCCCCTACAAAAGTAATTTTAGCACCAGTAGGAGGGGGCTTAATCTCCACTGGAAGACTATTTTACAATTTACTGAACCTTCTGATGAGCTCAAAGACACTTTCATCAGATTTCTTCTTAATAGCATTAAACTCTGTGAGTGAATACCCATGGTCTCTTTTCTCTCCCCATCTCTGGGTGAACAGGTGCTCCATCTCTTCCCATGTAGGAATAAAGTTATTAGGAATCCCTTTAAACCATTTTCTTCCTTCTCTATCCAAGGATTGTGCAAAAAGTCTTAAAACAACATCCAAGTGTTGAACATTGAGATTTTCTACAAAATTACAAAACACTGCTATATGCGTCTCTATTGTTTGTTCATCCTCCCCTAAGAAACAAGGAAGAATCTTCAAGTATTCTTGAGGCATTTGATTCAACTATTGTGGAAACTGAATAGGTGCATATCTATTCAACAAAAATGCAGGTGCTGCCATGTTTGCTCCTGAACTCACTGGACCTGGAGTACTTGCAGGTGTAGAACCTGTTTGAGAAGTAAATAGAGTATGAGAAGGTGACAATGTAGTTATAGGTTCAGGTTGAATAACTATAGCAGATACTGAGAAAGAAACAGACTCTAAAGATTCTTGACAGTTGGGTTATTGAAATGAAGTGGATGTAAAAGGTCACTCTTGGTCAATAAAAGATGAATGTTTGGATGAAAGATGTGTTGAACTGCTTCCAGGTGCAGACAGTGTAGGACTTGATGTAACTGGAGTTTTTGGCCTTCCAACCCTCTTGGAAACTAGTCTCTCAGGGTCTGAAAGGTCTTGAACCTTTTGCTATGAGGTATTTGACCTCGTATGAGGCCTCTTTGAAGCCAGAGTTATTGCTTTATGTTCAATACAGCCAAATATTTCCTCCTCACTGAACAACCAGAGGAAAATATTAAAAACCTAGGGAAAAGTGTTCTTAACTTCTCTTCCCGTCAATGATGCCAATTAATATTGTCCCTTAAGGAACCAATTTCTTGGCTGTGTAGAAATTGTACTTGAGACATTAATGTTTATTATTATTGTCACTTATTTGTATGATGTATCTTCAAGTGAAGGACCTGAAAGACCTGGTTCTTAATCCTTAATACTTAGGTGATATGAAAGTCTCAGAATGCCATTTGATTGATGAATATGAATGCTGAGTGGGGAATGCTTTGAGAAGTTAGAGACAATATGTTGTTTTACATAGAAACTATTATCTGTAACACTTTGGGAAGTTAGAGACAATATGCTCCTTTACACATAAAATATTATCTGAAACTTAGAAGAATTGTAGAAGTAAGGGTTTTAAGTATAGGAGCGCTCTTTTAAGGAATTTTAACTTCATTCACATAAGTAAACAAAGACCTGCAGCTTCATTACTATACTTAAATAAAAGAAGACATATGATGACACATAATAGAGAAGTCACAAAATCATACCCAACAATGTGTGGAAAACTTCTAATTCTTTCATTAATCAACAGTTTATCAAAAATACAGTAGCCTAGTCTCCAGGTTCTTCAAAATTCGAACCCTTTTTCTATAATTTTGTCTCTTTTTATACATCATGTGATAGTTGATAATCACCAAAACTGTCAAACTATTTAACTATCTCCTAATTGTCTAAAGTAAAAGTCATTACAGAATATTACATTGGAGGGTAAAAGACACCTCATTCTCAAGAAAACAAAATAACAAGAAGTAACAAAAATTAGAAAATTGATGATGGTTGCTCATTGTTCGGATCTATGGCTTGACTGCTGATGAATTTTCTCTGTAGATGTTCTGATAATAATTAAATTGTTTTAACACAACAAACTGCATCTTTACAAAACTCCGTGTGTGGACTTGGGCCCACGTATGTATCAGAAATGTTCTGATTGGCTAAAACATAAAGAAACCCTTATGGCCCACATATATATCAGGAGTGCTCCGATTGGAGGAAACACAAAGAAACCCAACCAATCACCGTTCCTTTGGAGTTTTGGTCATCCACCTCTAATTCTAGTTATTCTACTAAAACAACAGAATTGGTTGATTTATGCGGAATATGGCTTACCATGGAACTGAAAAGAATTTAGACTCTGGTTCATAAACTTATCACGTCCACCTTTTCCATAGACCTTTGCCTTCCCCATGGACCCGATATGGAAACAAAATTGTAATTTAAAGATTTCTCGGGTCCGAAATTTATAATAAATTTCATGCACTTTTCGACGCGATATCTGTCGGATCTCATCGCTTCTTGATGAGCGGTTGTGATTAATCTGGACTTCAACAGATTAAACCACATTCTATAAACCATCGCATCCATTTTCTGAATTAAACATCGTCCTTGTTAACCGCGCGATTACCATCGGATCTGCATTTTTCAAGCAGACGGCCCTGATCAACTGAGGTTTTAACTCGATTTTATAACTTCTCGCGTCCGATTTTGAATTAAACTTCGTTCTTGTTATCCACGCGACTACCGTCGGATCTGTTTCCTATCGATCGGATGACTCAGATCTTCTCCCGAGTTCCTCGCATTCAAAAGCCGTCAATAGTCATAAAACAAATCATTTCTTTCAAATTTCTGCATTCTCTTTTATTTCCATTATAACATAATATTTGATTTTTTTCGATAAAAATGAAAATAAAAATAAAATGATGATGGATGCTACAATAGGATGCATGATCACAGTGCTAGGAGATGGAGATCCCAATGGCTATCCATTCTGGGTTGCTAAGATTATAAAGGGCATTACAGAAAATGAAGATGTTGCAGGTGTTGAAGTACATTGGTATGCTAGAAATACACACCCATTCAATGGTGTGTATAAGCCAGAGATGGTAGTTGATAAAAAACTGGCGGAAAGAGAAAAAGAAAGGGTACAAATATAAATCGTTGCTGCACAGACCTCTTACAATTGGAGGATGTTAACATATTTTTTTATGACTTCAATTTAACAAAGAGAGGAAATCTTCTCTTCAAGATGATAGATATTCTTAAGAGGTTGTTACCAGAAGGAACAATGTTGAGATGGGAGTCTGTTGAAACCAGTCATAGATCGAGAAGAATTTTGAAACCTGAAATGGTGGGCATGCATCTGGACTCAGATGGGGCACTAGTTGATGAAAGAGAAGAATATGGAACATCTTCATTTGCATCCAGTCATTCATTTGAAGATGTGAATTTTGATGGTGTGCAAAAAGATATGAGTGATTTTGAATAATTGTCTTAGACAATTTATATAAATGATGTTTGCATCATACCTTGAAATAAAATTTTTGATTTCCATATGGTGTTAAATGAAGTTATGAGTCATTTTTATGTTTGTTGGATTAGATGTTTTAATTATGATGATTTTTATTGTTTAGAATATCTACAATGCAACAATAACTTAGAGATATAATGTATGTTTCATTCAATCTACAAGTAATGACATTTTGATTAGTTTAGTCATGTAATTTGTTCATAATGTCATGGTTTTTTAATTTTATGGTTGAAAATTTTCTAAACTTTTTTGTATCTTTAATGTTATGGTTGAAAATAATTAGGATTTTAGTGATCTTTAGTGTCATGTTATTATAAATTTAACAACATGGATGAAAACTCATAGAATTTTAATGTGTTTCATATCCCATTATTTTATCTTTCGTCATTACTAAAAAATGTTGAAATTATACCTAGGAAAGAAAAATGTTATTCTACCAAAAACATTAGTGTGTTTTTTTCCTCAAAAACAATTGTTTTTTACACCAAAAAATCGGTTTTACTGGCATCTTTTAAAAATGTTGAAAATTGACCCTAAAAAAAGAACCATCGTTCCAGTATACACACTTTTCATTTTTAGCATTGTTTTTCATGTCTTTTTGGGATTTTGTGGCTAGAGTTCTTGTTTTGAGTTTATAGTTCCCATTTCAAAGTTTACATTGTTTAATATAGTAAATATTTATTTATTTTTAATATATATATTTTCTTTGTTCATGTAGTAGCATTCTTTAAACATTCTTTAATGTATCTACAAATTCTTTGTATTGGGTTTTATATATATAATAATAATAAATAATAATAGTATTTAAGATAATATTGAATTTTATTCTAATAATAATACAAATATATAATAATTACTTTCGTTTTAAATGATTATTGACTATAACTATAAGATATTATAATATATATAATAATAGTATAAAAAATATCTTTTATAATATATATCTATATCTATATATATATATATATATATATATATATATATATATATATATATCAGAAAGTATATACAAGGATATCAAAATGCATGTGGTCTCACCCTGACTAGGTTTATTGACTAATGTGATGACCATACAACATACAAAAAGAAAAATTGCCAACTCAGGAGTCCAGAGCTTAATAGGCCTAACAGTCCAAAAAATAACAAAAAAAGAAACACACAAGTGAACATAATCAGTCATCATATGTAATTGAATCAGGTTTGTCTAGCCTAGTACTCGGGGAAGGTGGGGGGCGATACATGCAATTGACATGGTGCTCAAAGTGAGCGAGCCAAGTTTTGACTTTTTCAACCTTTTCAGTTAGAAAATTTTGGTCGCACCTAATCATGACCATCGCCTCATGAACATGGAACTGGAAGTACAAGATCTGCTCGAATTTAACCATGACAACCTCATGCTCCTCTCTACGAGCTTGATCATGGGTGTCCAGACTAGCAGAGACAGATTGGAGAAGTTCAAGAATTGTCAAGGAGAGACCTATCCTCCTAGAAGGTGTCTGACCTGTGAACCTAGAACATCCTTGGTTGGAGCAGCTGCACGTTGTCGAGCCACGAAGATGACCTTCCCCGCGTCCATCCACACCTACATCATGATTGAGTTGCAAGACCATTTGATGATGGCAACCTGCCCTAGAAGCACCTGATGAGTTATGACCCCCACGAGCACCTCAACCCCCATGACCAGAGCCTCTCACTCCCTACCTAGAGCTTCCATCTCGAATAGAAGAAACGTCACCTTGAGACCCAAAAGGGGGCTTAGAACCTTTTTGCTTCACCGAAGTAATTATGCGCAAGGAGTGGGGGTTGGGTTTCATAATGGAGGTCAAAAGGGAACTGTAGAACCGAAGAAGAGGGAAACCTCTAGAAATACCACCTACTACCCAGAACCAATCAAGACCAGCCACAAACCAGAGAGAGAATGAGAACCAATTCCAAGAGCCCCAGCACCCTAAATTCACCACCTGAGAATAGCCAAACCGGGCCAAAGAGGATAAAAACAAGCAGCTAAGAGAAATAAAGGAAATAAAAACCTGACACCCGAGACGAAGAGGAACAACGAAGGACGAATTAAGATCATGATCCCCAGAAAGCAAGAGCTAGAATGCGAGAAAGCCTAAGGAATTTTGTCTTGATATTTTAATTCATTCATTTTTCTCCTTGTGTGTGTGTGTGTGTGTGTGTGTGTGTGTCAAACCTTTAGTTCTTTTTCTATATTTTTAATAATTCTATGTGCATATTATAAAGGTTATTTTTTCCTAATTCATTTTCTCTAAAGCTAGCTTTATAGTACAAAAATATTTAAAATAATTGAAATTTTAGAACCTAATGTTCATAGTATTTGACCTTCTCTTTAATCAAATTAATATATTTAGCTATATAAATATTATGATATTATATAATAATATATAAATTTAATGGTCTATATAATAATATATTAATAATTTAAATTTATAATTATAGTTGGATCTCTTTATTCTCAACTTAGTACATAATAAAATAATATAATATTAATTTAGTCAAATTTATCTTCCTTTTTCTATAATTTATCTACTAGTTTTCATTCCCAAATATATGGTTTTTTATTTTTAAAACAGTTAGTTATGATTGTTTTTTAATATTTCTTATTCCGTAATATAATTACCAAATACTCTAACCTAACATTCATATTTTAATTAAACATAAAATATTTTATTAATATTATTTTTCTAATGATTATTTTTGGAATAAGATCTTTGTTATTTAAACCTAATGATAGCTCGGTTTTTTCATCTTTGTCTTGAGGATGAACCATATTAGATGGTTCAAAATGTCAACCAACAACTAATGATGTGATTAATCTGGAAGACATTCGCAAAATCTCATGAGGTCGAAGTAGAATACTGACAGTCTGAGACATTGTCTTACAGAAGAATATGAAAATTGAGGAGCTCGTAGGGGTATGTGTTGAGTCAGCAACCAAGTTGTCTAGTGTTAAGGAACGGTTCAAGTCCCTCACAAGAAAATAAGAGGAATATACTTGGGAATCATAAAGAAACCCTCTTGAGGGATACATCAACAGAGCTTGCAGTACTATCAGCACACCTCCATGCATTGGAGGAAAAGGGATTTTTTTTTCCAGGTGGATCTTATGGGAGCCCTCCATATGTGTTTTACAGGTGAGCCAGAACCAAGCAATGGTCTCAAAACTTAGGAGCCTCCAAGTTAAAATCATAGTAGCGCAACATCAACATGGTGGGATTGTCCCTCGTATGAGTATGTACAAACATGAGATTATGATCCAATATCAAAATGATGAGATAATTATTGGGAGGACACTCTTACCCAAAAACATAATACAATTAGAGGCATGGAAAATAAGATATGAAGTTAGGTTATGGTGGCATTATGATCCAAGAGGATCTGTTGATGGTAAGTTGAGTCATCGATTGGATTGGGATCCAGGGGCATTTCACATGCTAGTGGATCTATTGATGGGCACTTGACTCAAAGGTTAATCTAGGATCCAAGCATCGAGAGATTTATCCTTGATTGGGTGATATAGTGTCATATTGTGAGGATTTAATGGTTCATATGGGAACTCAGCATTGGTACTCAACTGCTTTAGACATCTATACTGGTATATAGTTGTGAATTTCTTAAGGGAAAGAAATCTTGGGGCAGGAGGATTTGTAATATTCCCTTTTTTTCGATGTGGGAAAGATGGACCTCTATCATTAGTGGCTTATAGTAATGGTATTTTACCACAGTGTTTTCCCATCGTATTTACTCATGGAATTTACACTCCTTTTTATAGAAAAATAATAAAATAAATACTTCTATAGAGTCCATCAAGCCTATAAAATGGGAGAGGACCAAGGCATGTGGATCATACTAGATCTATCTATATTATTATGTGTTTGTTGAGAAATTTGTGTGGTTAGTTCCACATTGATGCGATGATGAAAACCCCGCAGTGAAATTTGTTTGGTGGATCCATCTAGGGTTCACAAGTGTGCTTCAGTGCTTTAACTTATTCATTTGATTGTGCTTCAGTACTTTATCTTAGTCATTTGATGAGTAACCATTCACATCATTGGCAGGGGCTTCATTATTATTTGTATTGGCATGTATCGTTTCTCTAATTATTAATAGAAATAAGTGTATGAAATTTTCATATTATTTTATGTTTCATGTCACATTTTGATATCTAATGAAATTTTTATATTTTCCTAATGAGAATTTAAATCAAAACATTATAGTATTCTAGAACTCTTCATATTTTTCCTGCTTGGGATATTACAAAATTTATGTGTCGAAGAAGAAACATGGGAAAATTGAAGCTCTAAGAAACATGATTCTCATTCCTTGTAATGAACAACAAATTCCCCGATTCCAGCAAAACCATTTCGATTTTAGTGTTGGAAGTGATCACCACAATCTGTACTTCTTGGTGATCAGAGTCAGATATAGTGAGATTTCCATCCTTTAGTGTTAATGAAGAATTTTAACCTGTGAGATTATCTCTATTAGCCATCCATGCCAAGGTTTTCTAAGGATTGTTGGAATACCAGGTTGCAAAGGCATAATATTTGGAGAGACATTATAAAAACTGGCAGAGAATGTCCCATTTGGAGAAACAAGATATGTGTTATTCCCAGACTTCCAACTAAGTAGAGGATATAGTGAATTCAGTTGTATTCCTTTTCCCTCCTTCCTCACAATCCACTGAAAAGTATTTGCATTATAAATAATGTAAAGAAAATTTACGGTGCAGTGCCCATGGAATTTGATTTATCCCAATAAAGCCTCGTGCAACAAAATATACATATTAAATTACATATAATGAAAATTCAATCCATTCTCAATAGAATAGAGGAGAAATTTTCCCTTCTCTCCCCACAACCCATCGAAATCAATGACATTTATTTATGACCGACTATAATCAAGTCTTGTGCAGCACAAGACATATTAAGGTTAAATTATGTATGATAATTAATCCATTTTGGTAAGAATAAAGGAGGAATAGACCATGGTTAAAGGAAAACATTTAGTGTTTATTTTAGGGTTTATAATATTTATCTTAGGGTTTATATACCTTGGGTTTAGAATATTAATCCCTTAGGTTTATTATTCCCTTGGGTTTATTAATTTAAGGGTTCATATTCTCAAGGTATAATATTACTCATAGGGTTTGTAATATTAATATTTGGGTTTAATAAAAATCCATTGGGTTTATAATCATGGTCAACCATGGTCCAACATCACATTGTGACAAAGATTTTCACAATATGAAAATTAATCAATGTCACATTATGACAATGGTTGTCTCAATATGAAAATCAACAATGGTCAACCATGTTCCAACGTCGCATTTCTACAAAACTTGTCTCAATATGGAAATCAACCATTGTCAACCATGGTCAATAACTGTTGTCACATTGTGACAAAGATTGTCTCTTGGTCTAATGTCACATTGTGACAACCATGGTCATCTAAGGTTAACCATGGTACAATGTTTCATTGTGACAAAGATTTCCTCAATATGAAAATCAACCATGGTCAACCATTGTCCAATGTAGCATTGTGATAAATGTTGTCTCAATATGAAAATCAATCATGGTTAACCATAGTCTAACGTCGCATTGTGTCAATATGCAAATCAACCACGGTCAACCATTTTCCAATGTAGCATTGTGACAATTTTTGTCTCAATATGAAAATCAATCATGATCAACCATAGTCCAACATCACATTGTGTCAATATGAAAATCAACCATGGTCAACCATGATCAACCATGTTTATTTTAGGGTTTATAAATCCCTTGGGTTTACAATCATGGTCAACCATGGTCCAATGTCACATTATGTCAAAGATTGTCTCAATATGAAAATCAACCATGGTCAACCATGGTGAAATGTCGCATTATGACAAAGATTGTCTCAGTATGAAAATCAACAGTGGGAAATCATGGTCAACAACGTTTATTTTAAGGTTTATAATATGTATCTTAGGTTTTGGGGTTTTATTATTAAACCCTTGGGTTATTAATCTAAGGGTTCATATTCCTAGGTTACAATATTATTGATAGGGTTCATAATATTAATCTTTGGGTTTAATATAAATCCATTTTGTTTATAATCATGTTCAACCAAGGTCCAATCTCACATTGTGACAAAGATTTTCTCAATATGAAAATCAACCAATGTCATATTGTGACAATGATTGTCTCAATATGAAAATCAACCATGGTCAACCATTTCAAACATCGCATTATGACAAACATTTCCTCTATATGGAAATCAACGCTGGTCAACCATGGTGAACCATACTCAATAACCATGGTCACATTGTGATAAATATTTTCTCTTAGTCCAATGTCAGACTGTGACA
This sequence comes from Pinus tabuliformis, assembly GCA_031772625.1. Classification (NCBI taxonomy): domain Eukaryota; kingdom Viridiplantae; phylum Streptophyta; class Pinopsida; order Pinales; family Pinaceae; genus Pinus; species Pinus tabuliformis. The sequence continues at coordinate 198,178,849 of CM062810.1, read as the reverse complement.
ACCATGGTCATCCATTGTCAATCATGATCGAAAGTCACATTATGACAAAGATTGTCTCAATAAGTAAATCAACCATTTCCAACCATTGTCCAACGCCGCATTATGACAAATGTTGTCTCAATATGAAAATCAATCATGGTCAACCATAGTCCAATAAGGGTTTATATACCTTGGGTTTAGAATATTAATCTCTTAGGTTTAATATTATTCCCTTGGGTTTATAATACCTTGGGTTTTAGAATTGATCCCTTGGGTTTATAATATCAATCATTTGGGTTTATTAATCTAAAGGTTCATATTCCTAGGGTATAATATTATTCATAGGGTTTATAATATTAGTATTTGGGTTTAATATAAACCCATTGGATTTATAATCATGGTAAACCATTGTCCAATGTCGCATTGTGACAAATATTTTCTCAATATAAAAATCGACCAATGTCGCATTGTGACAATGATTATCTCAATATGAAAATCAACCATGGTCAACCATGTTCCAACGTCGCATTATGACAAATATTGTCTCAATATGCAAATCAACCATGGTCAATCATGGTTAACCATGTTCAATAACTATCGTCACATTATGACAAAGATTTTGTCTTGGTCCAACATTACAGTGTCACAACCATTGTCATTGAAGGTCAACCATGGTCCAATGTCACATTGTGACAAAGATTGTCTCAATATGAAAATCAATCATGGCCAACCATTGTCCAATGTCGCATTGTGGAAAATTTTGTCTCAATATGAAAATTAATCATGTTCAACCATAGTCCAACGTTGCATTGTGACAAAGATTTTGTCAATATGAAAATCAAATGTGGTCAACCATGTTTATTTTAGAGTTTATAGATCCCTTTGGTTTACAAAGATTGTCTCTTGTCCAACGTCACATTGTGACAACCATGGTAATCCAAGGTCAAGCATGGCTCAACATCGCATTGTGAAAAACATTGTCTTAATATGAAAATCAACCATGATCAACCATGGCCAACCATTGTACAACCTTGTATTGTGACAAATGTTGTCTCAATATCAAAATCAATCACGGTCAACCATAGTCCAATGTCGTATTGTGACAAATATTATGTCAATATGAAAATCAATCATGGCCAAACATGGTCAACCATGTTTATTTTATGGTTTATAATATTTATGTTGGGGTTTATATAACTTGGGTTTATAATATTAATATTTTCCAACCATAGTCCAATGTCGCATTGTGACAAAGATTGTGTCAATATGGAAATAAACCGTGTTCAACCATATTAAATCATGTTTATTTTAGGGTTTATAATATTTAGATTAGTGTTTATAAACCTTGGATTTATAATATTTATCCCTTAGGTTTAAGATTATACCCTTGGGTTTATAATATTTATCTTAGGGTTTACATACCTTGGGATTATTATATTAATACCTTTGGTTTAATATTATTCCCTTGGGTTTATAATACCTTGGGGTTTGTTGTAACTTACTTTGACACCCTGTAAGTTACAAAAATAAAAATAAAAAGAATTTGTCACCTTCCTACAATTTTATCCTTACCTTGATAAATTCCTTGCATCAAATATCATTTCACCTAACCCTTTCCATTGCTAAACCATGAAGTTTATTAACTTTTTATAAATGTCTCTGAGTTATTTTTAAATATTTTTATTTTAAATAAAATTCAATTTTATAAAATATATATAACCTAATCTCCAAACTATAGAAACCACATTTTATCTTATGCCAAATACGTCAAGCCACAAGTCAAATCAAAAAATTCAAAATTAAATGTATGCCCCCACCCTGTAATTAACTATTAAACTACCCTAATATTTCATGCCTCCATATATGTGCAAAATTTAATCAATGGTTATTGATTGATTACAAGGGGGGGGAGGGGGAGCTTTCCTATTCGACCTTTAACCTACCCCCCCCTTTCTGAAAAGTTGTTTTCACCTTTACCATGTCGCAGTTAACTATTAAACCACCCTAATATTTCATGCCTCGAGATATGTGCAAAATTTAATCAATGGTCATTGATGGATTTTTTTTTTTTTTGGGGGGGGGGGGGGGGGGGGGGGGGGGGGGGGGGGTGGGTGGCTTTCCTATTCGACCTTTAACCTTAACCGCCCCGCCCCCCCCCCCCCCCCCCCCCCCCCCCCCCCCCCCCCAAATCCATTATCTGTATTAATTTGAATTTTATGAAATGTGGCGGGAGGGAAATTTCATATCTTTATGAAATAAATTTTATACAGATGCGAGGTTGAGTAAAATGCAACTGAGGTGAAAGGAGAATTACAGGTCATACATTTAATGAAATGAATTTATAATATGAAATGAGGTTACAAGTGAAAGAAAAAGGAGGATAGTAAAAACAATTTCTTTTATAGAGAATAAAGACATATAAAGAGGAGAAATGCACGGAAAATGAGATTTGGATAAATACTTATCCAAACAAATTACAGGAATAAAAATGAAAAGTAAAAAAAATGCTTTACCAACCATGGAAATACAAGATATGGTTTTTAAAACCCATGGGGAGGAAATCAATCAATGGTTTTTATAAATATATTTATGAATCCATTTACTCATCAATATATTAATTCATGGCAAAACAACACATGGTTTTCAAAACCTTGGGAAGGAAATCAGTTGATGGCTTTATGAAATATGTTTATGGATTTGATTTATTCATAAATATATAAATTCAGGGAAAAATAAGATAGAGATTTTAAGTCAAGACATGATTTCAAACAATGGATGGATTTACGAGATACAATTATTTAAGGACATATTTCGAGAATTTCATTTTTGAAATTTATGAAAATAGAGAAATAAGCAATTCATTTACAAAATATTTGAAAAAATATTTATCAAAATATTTTCTTCCAAAATATTTTAAGACAATGTTGAAGCATTTTTAAAAATGTGACATAAAATCATTGGTTAATTTAAGCATTGGAAATTCAACGGACACCTAGACAAACAGATCAGTCAACCAAATTATAGACATGATTTTAGCATTTGAAGGAGGAAGAACAACAATAATTCTTATTTAGATTTAGAGGTAGAGATATCAACATTCAAAGGACACCTACCAGTAGAAGATCAACAAAATTGGATCAAAGTGTAGTTTTCCAGTAGGCAGTTTAAGAAGCTCAAGAGTTGAAGGCAAAAGACTTGCAAACAATTCAAAATTTCCAACAAATAAATTAGAGATATTATTTTATTTTTAGTTATTGTTTAGGATTTTATTCTAGAAATATTGTAATAGTTTAGGAGATATTTATTATATATATTGTTTCATTTGTAATGTAAAAGGGTTGGCTTTTGATGCCAAAACCCTGTCACTTTGTAAAGCTTTTATTACAAAAATTCTAATTGAAGTATTCTAACTCTAGTTCTTGACAGAAATTGTGTTTCCTGTATGTTTTTCTAGTTTTTTCATACCTTATTTTCTGCACATGTTCAAAATAACATAGGAGATCTAAGTAAGAATATATTAAGTGTCAATCTCTCTGAAATCCCCTGAAAAGATATAATCATTTGAAGAGATTAATCAATTAGATTATTTGTCTTGGTTAATTCCTCTACATCTGTTAATTGTTGCCTTCTGTCATCTTTTGGATGTGTTTTGTTTGGCTGTAGAAATATTCTACATGCATCCATTCTATTTGGTTGATTAAGTATTTAGTATGACTGCTTAATTATCAAGAATTCTCTTATATTCTTTTGTCAAATTCTTTAAAAATCATGTTATTATGTCAAATTGGATGCTGACAGTTTGACCAAGGACTCTACAAGAGAGTGATTTATTCATAAACAAAGATTGGACAATCATTAGCAACCACTCAAAATAAATCATAATCTAGCCATTGTGCTTCATAGGTTGTTGTCCAGTGATAATGAATAGCATTAAACAAAGCCTCATAACATTTGAGGGAGCCCCCTCTAGTTCAAGGGCCATCTTGAACCTAAAGATTGTCGAGTTGGTTTCTCGGTGTAGTTTTTGCAGCCAAGAACTGCCTATGAGAAACAAGTACAACATTTGGCGTTGTTGCCAGGGAACAACGTGATGAAGAAATTTTTCCCTAGATCATGATCACAATTAGTTCTACTCTTTGTTGGTGAACAAAGAGTAGACAATTGATATTGGTTGCATTGCTTTTCGCCTTACGACTCCACTTTTTCATATGGTGATTCCACTGGTTTCCTGATTCAGCTGGTTCAAAATGATAAGTTCATCTCTGACTATGATAATAGCATGCAACTGCATGTTTTTCTTCTGCATGGCGATAGTTGCATTCAATAGAAAAACTTTATTCTTTTTTATGATGACCATAAATTTCAAACATCAACAAACAATGCAACTTTCCAAGTTCACATGTAAGTATTTTTTGCTTGTGGAGTTTGAGTTTTATATCGTAAATATGTTTCAAGTTTTCAGCTATTGGAAAAGTAGTCTGTCAGTAAATCCACTCCTCACTTGGTTACATTGGAAAACAAATTACACCTAACAGCGTAAAGTTTCAGTTTAGTAAAGTAGGAGTGTGTGCAGTAGGATAGTGAGTTCGCAGTTTATGAATGGGGTGATTTCAGTAGTGTTAGTATACAATAGAGTAGTTTACTTTAAATCTTCTTCAACAGTTTTCAGTTTGGATTCTAGTTGTAGTATGTAGTTTGGTTTGTTTGAAGTGAAATAAGTTGCAGGAGATGGGAAGAAGAACAGTTGTTGACTATTGGCTCCACTAGCCCAATGGATTTGGCATACTGTTGATTTATCAAATATATTGGTCCTTAGTATACAGTAGATTCAATGATGGAGGTATTTTAGCAAAGGGTTGGTACAAATTGTTGGTTACAAGTTTCAGATTGGAGTTGCAAATTGCAGCATGGATTATTTTAGTTTGAGCAAAACAGGTTTTAGGCCATAGATTACAGGTTTGAGAGTGCAAATGATTAATTTTCTTATGATAGGACTCCATGCCCAATGAGTTGAAGGTAGTTTGTCTACCAGGTTCTATGCATCCCACAACGGGAAGAAATTCCTATTCGGAGCCTCTATTGTAACTTACTTTTACACCCTGCAAGTTACAAAAAAAATTAAAAAGAATTTGTAACCTTCCTACAATTTTATCCTTACCTTGATAAATTCCTTCCTTTAAATATCATTTCATCTAACCCTTTCCATTGATAAACCATGAAGTTTATTAAGTTTTTTTAAATGTCTCCGAGTTATTTTTAAAGGTTTTTGTTTTAAATAAAATTCAATTTTAATATATATATATATATATATATATATATATATAGATATATATATATATATATATATATATATATATATATATATATATATATATATATATATATATATATATATTTATTTATTTATTTATTTTTATAAAATTATTTATTTAAACATTAAAACTTAGTTTTAAAGAATAACAAACTTGATCTCCAAACTATAGAAACCACATTTTATCTTATGACAAATACGTCAAGTCACAATTCAAATCGAAAAGGTCAAAATTAAATGTATGCCCCCACCCCACACTAAACTATTAGACCACCCTAATCTTTCATGCCTTGAGATATGTGCAAAATTTAATCAATGGTTATTGATGGATTTCGGGGGGGCTTGCCTATTCAACATTTAATTGATCCCCCCCCCCACCCAAAAAAATAAAAAATGTTTTCACCTTTATCGTGTCTTGCATCTGTGAGACTCTCATCCATTTCAGACCCCCCCTCCTAAACCACTTACTACCTAACCCCCCCCAGAAAAGAATTATTTGTATTAATTCGAATTTTATAAAATGTGGCGAGAGGGAAATTTCATATGTTTATGAAATAAATTTTCTATGAGTGGGAGCCTGAGTAAAATGCAACTAAGATGAAAGGAGAATTATAGGTCATACATTTCACTAAATGAATTTACAGGTGATATATTTATGAAGTGAGGTTACATGTGAAAGCAAGAGGATGCCAACAAAAGCATTTTTTTTTAAAGAGAATAAAGACATATTTTTTTCTATGGTATAAAGAGTGTTAGTGTTATTCATGTTAGTCATGTCAGTCACTGGTGATCAAATATGCTCTTACAATTTTTTTTACTACTAGGGTCTTAGGTCAAATTTTTATGGTTTCAAATAGCTTTTAAATAAAAATTTGGTCACCAGTTAGGAAGGTTTAGTATTTACTACTCCTTTAAGTTCCATGGTCAATTAATACCATTTTTTTCAAGTCAAATTACTGTTAGAAGATTCCCATAGTCATTATGGGCATAATTCATCTAATAAGCCCATGCCAGGTCACCACTAGGTCATAAGGTTAATTTCTTGCAAATTTGTCATATAATCATTGAATCCATTTTATAAAGGAGTAGTAAAAGTTAAGTTGTCAATGAAAGTTTTAAATCATGTTTTTATTTAATTTTTAATGAAATAATTTCATAAGTCATGAAGCTACATTATCAAATTCAAGTTATGAAAAGTCATGGTAGGTCCACTACCACTTGTAAGTGAAAAAATCAAGTTTCACAAACTATAAAACAGTCTGACTCACTCTCCATTTTCTCATTCCATTTTCCAAGGCATTACTCCAACCAAACAATTCGAAATGGTCAGATAAAGATCAGTTTTTTCATGCCCAGGTCAAGTTTCTATTCTTTGTTTCCCAAATCCTCATTTTGTGCTACGCAAATCATGGGACTGTTGTGTTTTTCATCCAAAGGCTGCAAACTTCTTTACAGTGATTTCTTTCATCACATTCAAGTTGTGTTGTAGTAAATCCATGTTGTTGGCCTCTCATGAAACTCAAATAATCTCTTAATTCTCTTAATTGTGTTGCTATATTTAATTTCCCTCTCCTAGGGTTTCGAAAACTGTTTTCAGGATTTCATTATTTCCATGGTTAAATTGTTATTAAATGTTGGGTCCCTATAATACTAGTGATTACCCCATTACTATTGTAGTTATACCCCTTATTTATATTTTTGTGCCCCCATTGCCCCCATATTGTTATTAATGTGCCCATAGAATCCCTCTATTGTTATTTTTGTGGCTTTATATTATTATTGTTAGGTCGGCTGGATTATATTGTGACTCCTTAGACTCCTATATATAGAAAGGAGGTTTTGTCATTTGAATCATCCAAGAATTGTTCATTTATGTAATGTAAAGGAGGTTTCCCCCTCGAAGAGGCTGAATTCTAAGGCGTTGATCTATCTTTTCTATCTTTTCTTGAGCTGGTTCCATAACATTTGGTATCAGAGCTTTGGATTCTAGGGTTTCGCTGCTCCAAACAGGTCATCGTGGAATTTTCGCTATAACTTTTTTGTGACGTTTCAGAAGTCACAAAAAAAACCCATTTGAGAAGAAATCACGCTGAACCTTGGGTCCGAATTTCAGAGCTTTTCATGCGATATTTTCGGAGATATGATCTGAGGAAGTTGGTCTTTTTGCAGACTCCTGAATTACATTCAAAACAGGTGACCTGGGGAAAATCGTCATAACTTTCTCTCTGAGGATCGGATTGAAATTTCGTAAGAAGGTACAGAAAGAGGATGGACTTTAGTTTCTTGTATGCATTTTTCAGATCCAAAGGTTGAAACAGTGACTCGTGGCACGTCGTACAAGTTTGCTCTACTGAACTAGTCTATAAGAAAGTCACTGTGGGAGATTTTGCATAACTCTTCCTTGGAGAATCCAATTTGGGTCAGACTTGTGGCATTGGAAAGAGGACACAGAAGGCTACTACAGGTCAAAATTTTAGAACTGGATGATCCGAAATTACAGAGATACATCAGATTCAATATCAGGCTTCTACAAAGTGAAAAAAGGTGTGTAGTTTTTTTTTTTTTAAATTTTGCATAAGCTTGGTTTGAAGGAATTCAAAGGGCATAGTAAAGCATTATTATCGGTAACTGATGCCCCGAGGAAAGAAAATGCAAACACCTAGTAAGGAACCTGAAAGCTCTAGCATGACTCATGAAGAAGAGGAAGAAATGCTACATGATATATCAAAATTACAAGAACAAGTGCAACAAATGTCACGCTCACAAAAGCTAACAGAAGCTAAGATAAATGGCATGGAATCTAAGATAAATGGCGTGGAATCTAAGATAAAGGGCATGGAAGCTAAGATGGATGATTTGAAGACAGATTTGAGGATAGATTTGAAGACAGACATGGCAGATTTGAAGACAGATTTGACAAATTTTCTACAAGAAATACTTACTAATGGTGAAAAGGTTGTAAAGGAAACTCATGATGTGAACAAAAGAAATGTTAATCATGATTCCATAGACTCTAATGTTGGATCGAAGACCCACCATATTCCAAAAATCGATATGAGGAAGTTTGATGGCAAGGATCCCGCCACATGGATATTACAGATGGAGCAATTCTTCGATCTCAATAATGTGCAAAACACACAAAAGGTACGTATGGCAACTTTATATTTGGAACCAAATCAGTTTGTATGGTATCAATGGCTTTGCTCTCGTAAACAATTTATCACTTGGGCAATTTTTACGGAAGAATTGATAGCACATTATGAGGATACAAAAAGCAACACTTTTTTTAGCCAATTGATAAGTCTCAAACAAAAGGGTTCAATAATGGAGCACATTGAGGAGTTCCAAAAATTGAACATAAGGGTAAAAGATATTCCAGAGGAGCATAGGATTGATGTGTTCATAGGGTCTTTAAAGGATAATATCCAACATGATGTTCGCCTTTGGGAACCTGATTCATTAGAGAAGGCATTCAGGTTAGCAAGAAAAATGGAAAGCAAAATTATGGCAACCAGGAAGCATACCACTCACAACTATAAAGACGGAAGTGTTGTTGCCCCTAGTCTTCCACAACCTATAAGGTTGACACCACAACAATTGGAAGAAAAAAGAGCAAAAGGGCTTTGTTACAGTTGTGATAGCAAATACACTAAAGGTCATAAGTGTGCTGAGAAGAAATTATTCTACATAGATTGTGAAGAGGAAGAAGAAAAGGAGCAAGAAAGGTCAAAAGAAGAGGATATACTCCAGGAACAAAGCCTAGATGAAGAAAAAATAAATCCGACCATATCTTGTAATGCATTGGCGGGAATTACCACTCCTCAAACCATCAAGATAGAAGGACAAATCAAGAAGAAAAAGGTAATAGTGTTGATTGATTCAGGAAGCACCCACAATTTTATTCATTGTAGGGTAGCAAAAGAATTGAATTGCTTCCTATATCCAGCACCAGAGTGTCAAGTGATGATTGCAAATGGAGGAACAATAAATTGCTCTGGAAAGTGCCATAATATCAAGCTATCCATGGGAGAATATGTATTGACTAGCCCAATGCTTTCCATTCCAATGGGAGGTGCTGATGTTGTACTAGGAGTCCAATGGCTACAATCCTTGGGTACAATAGCTTTTAATTTTCAAGAACTTTTCATCAAATTTTCTACGGAAGGAAAGGAAGTTGAATTAAGGGGTATTGCAGGGAAACCAGGAAAGATAATCAGCTCTAATGGCATGACAAAGCTTCTAAAAAAGGAGCAAAGAGGTGTAATTGCACAATTATGTTCGCTAGATGTTTCCACATTGGAATCATCTATTTCTCCAGATCTCCAAAAAGTCCTGGACAATCATTCCAAGGTATTTGAGACTCCCAAAGGTCTCCCACCTATGCGTGATCATGATCATGCTATTCATCTGATTCCAGGAAGTGTTCCTCCAAACATCAGGCCGTACAGATATCCCTATGTCCAAAAAAGTGAAATTGAACGTATGGTTGCAGAAATGCTAGAGGCTGGTATAATTCAACCGAGTCAAAGTTCTTTCTCTGCTCCAGTAGTATTGGTGCACAAGAAGGATGGATCATGGCGCATGTGTCCGGATTATAGGGAGCTCAACAAGCTCACTATTAAAGATAAGTTCCCCATTCATGTCATTGATGAATTGCATGGATCAATTTACTTCACCAAGTTGGATCTTCGTTCGGGATATCATCAAATCAGAATGAAGATTGAAGACATTCCGAAAACGGCATTTAGAACTCATGAGGGTCATTATGAATTTTTGGTCATGCCTTTTGGCCTTACCAATGCACCTTCAACATTTCAAGGTTTGATGAATTCAATTTTCAAACCATTCCTTAGAAAATTTGTGTTAGTATTTTTTGATGATATACTAATCTACAGCAAGTCTTGGAAGGATCATGTTGAACATGTTGACAGGGTGCTACAACTATTGGAGGAGAAACAATTATATGCAAAAAGATCCAAATGTTTCTTTGGAGTCCAGGAGGTGGAATATTTGGGTCATATTGTATCTCATGAAGGAGTTAAGGTAGACCCTAGCAAAATTAAAGCCATTAAGGAATGGAAAATCCCCACATCCATAAAGCATCTGCGAGGATTTCTTGGGTTGACAGGGTATTATCGCAAGTTTGTTAAGAATTATGGGAGAATAGCAGCACCTCTAACAACATTATTGAAGAAAGATGCATTTTCATGGACTCCGGAAGCAACAAAGGCCTTTGAACATCTTAAAGAGGCAATGTGCCAAGCACCGGTCTTAGCTACACCGGACTTCACAAAAACCTTTATTGTGGAATGTGATGCTTCAGGAAATGGAATTGGTGCTGTTCTAATGCAAGATGAAAGACCCATTGCTTTTGAAAGTCGTCCAATCAAGGGAAAGTTTTTAAGCAAAGCTATTTATGAGAAGGAAATGTTGGCAATACTCCATGCACTTAAGAAATGGCGACCCTACCTAATGGGAAGACACTTCAAGGTAAAAACGGATCATGATAGCCTTAAATACTTTTTAGAACAAAGATTATCCTCTGAAGAGCAACAAAAGTGGGTCACAAAGATGTTGGGTTATGACTTTGAAATCATCTACAAAAAAGGGAAGCAAAATGTGGTGGCAGATGCACTCTCAAGAAAGGATGAGGATGTGGAAGCATTGTTGTGCGCCATTTCTATTATCCAACCAGATTGGATAAATGAAGCAAGGGAGGAATGGAAGAATGACGAAGAAGTGTGGGCACTTATTCGAAAGCTACAACAAGATTCCAGTATGTCTGATACATTTAGCTGGCAAAATGATTCGTTATGGTACAAAGATCGCTTATACCTCTGTAAGAATTCCCAGCTAAAACAAAAGATTCTTATGGAATTGCACACTTCTCCCTTAGGAGGGCACTCAGGATTTTTAAAAACTTACCACAGGGTTAAGAAGGAATTTTTTTGGGATGGCCTTAAATCAGATATTCAAAAGTTTGTGGCAGAATGTTTGGTTTGCCAACAAAATAAAGTTGAAACAATTAAGACACCGGGTCTATTACAACCTTTATCCATTCCAAGCCAACGTTGGGAGGAGGTTTCAATGGATTTTATCACAGGTTTACCCAAGTCTGAGGGAAAGAGTGTCATCATGGTGGTAGTTGACAGACTTACCAAGTATGCACACTTTTGTGCATTATCACATCCATTTAAAGCCAGTACAGTTTCTACTGCATTTATGGAAACAATTCAAAAGCTACATGGAAACCCAAAGATTATTGTAAGTGACAGAGATCCCATTTTCACTGGAAATTTTTGGACAGAATTATTTTCTTGTCTTGGTACTCAGTTAGCTCATAGCTCATCTTATCATCCTCAATCTGATGGGCAAACTGAGATAGTAAACAAATGTTTGGAAGGATATCTTCGTTGCTTTGTATCTGATAAACAGACACAATGGGTCAAATGGTTGCCTCTGGCTGAATGGTGGTATAACACTTCCTTCCATACAGCAACAAAAATGACCCCATTTATGGCACTTTATGGGTATCAACCACCATCCATCACATCATATTTAAGAGAAAATTCTAAGGTTCAGGCAGTGGAACATCACATCGAACATCAACAACAAGTCCTCCAACTCTTAAAGGATAACCTCGTGTTGGCACAGAATAGAATGAAACAACAGGCAGATCAACATCGCAGTGAAAGAAGTTTTGATGTAGGTGATTGGGTATTCCTACGGCTACAACCATATAAGCAAATGTCCCTCAAGCAAGCTAAGAAGGATAATAAATTATCACCAAAGTATTATGGTCCGTACAAGGTGTTGCAAAAGATTGGTACTATGGCATACAAATTGGAGCTTCCTGCAGCTTCTCGATTGCACCCAGTTTTCCATGTTTCATGTTTAAAGAAGGTTATAGGTGACAAGCTCCCAGTTCAAACAATATTGCCAGAACTTGACGAGGAAGGAAAAATTATATTGGAACCAGAAGCAGTCATAGAAACAAGAACTCGACAGCTACGAAATCGATCAATTTCAGAGTACCTTATCAAGTGGAAGAACTTATCCGCTGAAGATTCCACATGGGAGGATGAGAATTTTATGCAGAAGTATCTAGAACTACTCAAGCGTTGAGGACAACACTTTTTTGAAGGAGAGGGGCATGTTGGGTCCCTATAATACTAGTGATTACCCCATTACTATTGTAGTTATACCCCTTATTTATATTGTTGTGCCCCCATTGCCCCCATATTGTTATTAATGTGCCCATATGTTCTGGGGAAAAATTCCTATGCAGGACGATCCTATCCACCTAAGGTGTGACAGTGCCTTAGCAACAAACGAGTACAGCTATTCTTATTTCTTCCTTTATGAAATGCGAAAGAAGAGAGATGAATGGACTTACCAGTGTCTTCCGTTTGTCCCTCGATCCGGTCTCTCTCCTCTTTGGGTGTTCACAGCTACTTGCCTTCTCACTCGCCCAGCTTCAACGGGTTCCTGCAAGATCACAAGAGAATAGCTACTTGCGACAAGAGAACAGCTACTTGCGACAAGAGAAGAACACTACACAAAGACAGATATTCACATTCATAACTAGTTTAGGATTAGAAATAAACTAAATACACTAATGCATTCATACATCAAAAATACATCAGCATATAGGAGAAACCAAGATAGCTTTATTGATGAATAACAAGGTTCAGGAAGAGATACAACCCAGAGGGCTCCAATCCAGCATCTCCTTCCCAGCAAATGGAATTCCTATCTTCACCCCTTTCAAAGCATTAAGCACCCAATGATTCCAATCACAAACCAACAACAATTCTTTGCAATAACAAAATTCCAGCCTCCAGATCTCATGGAGGAGAGATCCATATATAGATGTTTGGAGAGAGGATGAGTCAGCTTGAGATCTGACTAGTGTCCTCTCCCTCTATCAGTTCTTGAGTCCACTTGGAGGTTCTTGCTTCCACTTGGAGATTTGGAACCTCTTACTCATCACCAGTCGAATTCCCTGAGGCAAGTGTCATTTTGGAAGCTTCCTGGGTTTTGACACCTTGAGAAATGAGCCAGCCACATGTCCACTCTCGTTCAGCGTAGGTAGCCAGTGTTCCAGTTGACATTCAACGCAGGTAGCCAGTGTTGGCTTTGACATTCAGTGCAAACAGCTAGTGTAGCCACTGAAATGATCCTGAATTGACTTGTTTTTGAGCAGTTTCTGGAGGAGAACTTCTGTGAATTGTTGTGGTTTGTTAGCCTTGTTCCTCTAGGGGTATGAACAACATGTTTAGGGACTTTGGATCCCTTAGATTATGGACATTTCATGCTCAATGCTGTAAGGCACAAAAATGTCTATAACAATTGCCCCCTAAAGCATGAGGTTGTTTATCGGGTGAAATGCTTTATCAGGGGGATCCGAAGTTCATCCAATGCTGGGAGGAGACCTGTAATAAGATACAATACAATACATTATTTTTCATACTGCTTTCATGATCTAGCTGAGGCGGGCATTCCCATGCTCAGCTTTATAAATTCATTTTTTTGTACATAGAACAGACAATCATCTGATGGTAGACTGATAATTTTCATGAAATTATCATCCTTTGAGTAGGATGATTATCTGCTGTAATGATGTACATGTCAAATGTCTTTATCTTTCCTGAATATATATCGCAGCCTGGATGGATGAAACTAGATCCGGGGTCTTCAAACTCGTTCGATCTTCACTCTAAGTACAAGTCGATCCATGTGAGAAATGTTCTGAAGTCGAACATGGAAAGACATTGCTTGATTACCGGTCAATGATGTAAACCGTTAACAAGCACGAGAGGAATCACCGATAATGATAATGACCCTCAAGGTACTGCAGTACAATTCACGTGGTGTGAATAAAGGACTTGGCGTCGAACACCACGCAAAATCTTTCGGTCGAAGGTCATTGATGTATACCTGTCGCCGAAAGTGAGAAACTTGCCATTGTGGCATGCAAGCTTCAAAGTACTGAAGGGGTTGTTCCTAGATCAACTTCTTGGATAATGAGCTGATGTCGACAAGAAGCGATCCGTCAAAGGAGGGCCTTAATGAATCCCACATCAATGACACGGAACGGAGCTAATGATTTTAATGGAGGTGAAAACGATCTGTGACATATGATTCAGGGTGGCGGTCATGAAAGGATGAAGGATAATGTATGGCAGTGGATGGGACACGGTTGACTTTTCTGAACGACTTCTCTTGAACATATGGCGACACTGATGCGATGGATCGGTAGCATTACCCCAAATATGGATGGTATGGCGAGACCATGGATGTGACCGGTGAATGAAACAACCCAACCCAATTGTGGTACGGAGGAAAAGTGTCATGTTCAAGAGCAACTTGCTACCATCAAAGTTTTCTTTAGTTTCTCCCAATTTTCCCCAGTGATTGCTGACCAGTACCTCTTTATTTTTGTCAAGCTTGAGGAGGATAACATATGCTTGTTCTATAACCTGCCCTTCGGGCAAGCCCATCGGCCCTTTTCATTTTTAGAGAGTCTGAAAAGGTACATAAAGTTAACTCCAAAAGTCCTTTTTCGTCATCTAATCCCTTAAGTCCGAAAAAGTATAAAACAATACAGAAGGGATGAGTTTTCGATAGTTTTAACGAGCCGAACAAAAAAAGCGCTCGATCTTTTTGTGCAATAATCCCTCAAGTCCAAAAAGATTAAAATCTAGAGGAGGGATAGCTCTTCCTGTCCCTTTAACGAGCTGGAAGGCCAAGGACTCGGCAATCTTTTCATATTTTACGAGTCAGTTGAAAAGAGCTTAAAGAAGACTCGTCTTTTGAGGAACGAGTGATAAACAGGGTTAGCAGCTGATTCCAGGTACAGGTTGGAATTTTCCAATCACGGCAGTGTCACAAGGATGGCTAGGTGAAATCACTCTTCGCAGCTGTTCCTCAGAATGGGTAAACAATCATATGGAGGTGAACGATTGGCCAAATGAAAAGTGGAGGTGACGGTGCAAACACGACCAAGGCTTTAATGGCTGATGATATTACATTCAAAGTGGTTATTTACCGGGATAGTTCATTTTTTAACGAGCTTAAATGCGGGTGGAAACATTTGCTCGGTCTTATGTTTATTTTTTAACGAGCATGAACTATGTGCTAAAACTGCTCGGATCTTGCATTTATTTTTTAACGAGCATGAACTGTGTGCTAAAACTGCTCGATTACCCAGTCATATGATAAGAATGTCTCATCAAGATCCTATTTTTTATGGAGCTTCATCTCACTAAGCTTTGCTCCGGATCCTTTCTTTATGCAAGTTTGGAAACGACTAATCCTACGAGTTTAAAGGGTTAGAGGTCCTAAAAATTTTAAAAAATAAATAGCCGCCCCTTGCTTGCACTCCAAAAGGTTTGCATGCCCCCAGGTATAAAATATGATTTCAAGGTTACCCTTACTTCGTCCGCCAAAACATTTGTTTAAGCAGGAAAGGCCTACCTCTTTCAGGCTACCCAAAGATTGTCTCGTTAATCTTTCAAACAAAACATTTCTTCGGCGATATCTACCGAGATAGACAAAGGTGAATGACCTTAGTGCCAAACACGTAACTTTGAAAAAAGAATCTTATTCTAGAATAACCCCTCTCCAGCAAGGGCGGGGTACAGACTAGTCATATTCTCCCGTGGAAACCTACTCTATACCCAAAGTTTTCCTGCCGAAGCAGACTAGGACGCATGCCCCCTGGGTTCCAGTCGTATCCTCCCGGATTACTCGCGCTCATCAGGAGGACGGACCGTGGGTTGAGACATTTCTTACGTGAAGAGACCATTTAGGGATGGTATATGACTATTTGCGATGCGTGATCCGGGAAATGAAAGCTGGTCTACGAGCTTGACCATTCTTCCTTCGTGCGGAAAACACATTACTCTAAAGAGTGAGGAGACGATGGCTCCCATGCAATATATATAGTCTCGTCCAAGGAGTAGGTTATAATCCAAGGGTCCTTGAACGACCATCACGTTCATTTGAATGGTCTTCCCTTTCAATGTTATAGGCACATTAGGGAGGATCCCTAAAGGTCGACTGGTTCCTTTATCAAAGCCTGATAGATTTCTCATTTCAGGCAAAAGCGCTGGCGAACCAAGCGCTTTCCAAGCAATAGAGGAAAGGATACTCACAGATGCCCCCTCATCAATGATAGTGCCAGCCATTACCATTCTGTATATTTGAACGATAATTTTGAATGGTATGCTTGCTGGTAACCGGGGTCTGCCTAGTTGGTTCCAGTCAAAGGACACAACCAGGTTGCTTGGTGGTGGGACCGAATAGACGGCCGGATATCGCTCTGAAGAACTTCCTTCCTGCGATAAAGGAATGGGGGCATTGCCCCCTTGTTCATCAGAGTCAATGTTAATGAAGAGAATTTGGACGGTGTTGTCTTTATTCTCCTCTGTGATGGTACCATTCGAAGATAGAGCCTCTGAAGGCAAAACCGGGTCAACTGCCATCTCAACCTTTTGACTTTCGTCAGGCATGGATCCAGACGGTTCATCTTCAATGATAGGTGCTTCGGCTGACCACCTGAGCGGGCCAGCCGGGTTCTCAACTAGTGAAGGACTTGGCAGGAGTTTTTGATATCCAGGAGGAAGTTACGCTCGTAAAATCGGGCGATCTTCCAAAACTCGTTTAGCCTCGTCTAAGAAGGGACAATGGTGGATGGCATGGTCGTCTTCACACAGTTTGCAGGGAAATCTAGATTTCCCTCTCTGTCCTGTGACTTCACTTTCACTAGTTGACGGTGAGCAATCAACATGGCTATCAGAGGTTGATGCTACCGAATAGTGCAAATGGGGAGACCAGTCCCTTAGTATCCGAGGGATGCAGGGACAATCTCTGTGGAAGTGGTCTCCCTTGCATATGACACATGGCGATTTAGGCCTGGTCAGTGCTGTGTGTGGATTTTTGTCAGACGACACTTGTTTGCCCCCAGTCGCCTTTGGCTCCTTCTTCTTCTTCTCTTTCTTCTTCTTTTCCTTCTTCTCCTTAGGAACCTGGTTTTTTGTTTTACCAGTTCCGTCAAGTGATGAGGAAGGAGGAGAGGAAGAGTTAGATGTGGTAGAAGGCTGGTTGGCAACTCTAGTCTGGTCTAACTGTTGACTCGACTGTTCAGGAATGGTGGTGTTCTGAACGACATTGGTTGAAAAGAGCCAAACTGGCAGGCCAATTGTCAGTCCTGGAAGCGACAATGTGGCCATGTGGGGCGCACCAACATCTCCCCAAGAGGAGAAGGGACTAGGATTTCCACCAAGGGGAATTCCTTGGTTGGTGTGCTCCATATTTTAAACCTAAAGATCAATGCAGGAATAAGGGTGATTGTTCCGTTTAAAATAAATTTTTAATGACTCTTAGACACAACTTGCTTTTTCAGTTTTAAAGAGTCGAGAAAAAGCTAAAGATGACTCTAGTCTCCTTCGATGTTTTAACGAGCCCGAAGTGACAAATACTCGGATGGACTTTTTCCGTTATAGAGTCTGAAAAAGTCCAAAGTGAACTGCTCTGGAGTTCTAGGCAGAGGGTGTGCCAAACTTTTCGCAAAACCGCAGAATACTTTTTAGGGTACGGGCGGTCAATCTTCCTGAATGCTGTGTTCAGTGCATTGCGATCAGTAGGGCGGCCGACATGACTTCCTAAGGATAAAGGTTTTATGCCTATAGGGGTCTCCCAATTTATACGCGACGGTACGTGGGAGCACAATCCGTACTGGCGCTATCGTCCCTCAGGAGGAATCACCCACCATCCACGAGATCGACAGTCACGAGGCTTAACGACGCCGGAACACGTCTCTAGCCTAGACCTCTATGTTGTGCGTTATGTTGCAAAGCGTTGTTAAGTTCATTCAATTTATTTTAGGTTGGTCTTTTTAAAGTTTGCCTTTCAAGGTTCACCACAAGATGTATGATACAATTCCTAAATGCAGTCTAAAGATGATAAGCAAGCTTTATATCTTTTCAACTTTGAAAATCCTAGCTACTAAGGGAAAAGAAAGACACCATCTTTTCTCAAAGAGCAATCAGCACACTCTAATGCACTTTTCCTAAATCCAACATGCAAACTATCAAATGCAAATGCACAATGCAGGTGTTTGTTTTCCGCTTTCTTAGTATTGATGCCTACAAAGAAATCTTTTTGTACAACTTTGAATTTGCTTTTAAATGATCAATACAAACAAGTTTACTTTTTCGAAATCAGAGAGGATAGAAGAGATTACAACACTTAACGATTTTTGAAATGAAGACTTGTTTCGACACTTAAAAGAGACAAACTCAAACCAATAAGCAAGAGTAAATGTATAATCAATCTGCAAACAGCCAATGAACTCTCTTCTAAGATCACAATCAACAGATCTGTATCAAGGGCTACAGGATGAATATTTCACTCGTGCAAAGGAAAACTGTAAATGACGCCACAAACACATAAAAACACTCACAGTATTTTTGTACAAAAGGAGGCGGAATTTAAGCAGAGAAAAGGAGTTATCAGACTGGTACCTATGTTGGTTACAGGCTGCAAAAATCAGAGATCAAAACAAGGCAAAATAGAGCAGAGAACCCCAGCTGCACAAGGACAAACTGGTTCAGCGCAACCTCAACACAGGGGTTTTGACATTCAGCGCAGGTAGCCTTCACGGGAACTGTGTTGAAATGCAGAATCCCTTCACTGGGTCTGCGCTGAAGGAGAAACTCTCGTTTCCCACAGGTTTTGGGTCACAGATTGCTATTTAATTCACTGTTTCAGGCCAAATAAAAGCAACAATCAAGGTGCAATCAAAGGGATGCTTTGAAGGGGTACTAAGATCTATCACAAGGATCATCAAATCATTTGTGAATCCATTGTTCAGATCATAGACAAGTCCAGCAATTGGATCAAAGCAGCAACTGTCTACTTTGCATCCGGGAAAAGTGGATGGAGTTCGATTATTGCTGTCAAGCCTATGAAACAATGATAGAAACACAAATAAAATGACTAAACAAATCTCCCCAGCGGAGTCGCCAATTTGTTGTGGGGAAAAATGCCTATGCAGGACGATCCTATCCACCTAAGGTGTGACAGTGCCTTAGCAACAAACGAGTACAGCTATTCTGATTTCTTCCTTTATGAAATGCGAAAGAAGAGAGATGAATGGACTTACTGGTGTCTTCCATTTGTCCCTCGATCCGGTCTCTCTCCTCTTTGGGTGTTCACAGCTACTTGCCTTCTCACTTGCCCAGCTTCAACGGGTTCCTGCAAGATCACAAGAGAACAGCTACTTGCGACAAGAGAACAGCTACTTGCGACAAGAGAAGAACACTACACAAAGACAAATATTCACATTCATAACTAGTTTAGGATTAGAAATAAACTAAATACACTAATGCATTCATACATCAAAAATACATCAGCATATAGGAGAAACCAAGATAGCTTTATTGATGAATAACAAGGTTCAGGAAGAGATACAACCCAGAGGGCTCCAATCCAGCATCTCCTTCCCAGCAAATGGAATTCCTATCTTCACCCCTTTCAAAGCATTAAGCACCCAATGATTCCAATCTCAAACCAACAGCAATTCTTTGCAATAACAAAATTCCAGCCTCCAGATCTCATGGAGGAGAGATCCATATATAGATGTTTGGAGAGAGGATGAGTCAGCTTGAGATCTGACTAGTGTCCTCTCCCTCTGTCAGTTCTTGAGTCCACTTGGAGGTTCTTGCTTCCACTTGGAGATTTGGAACCTCTTACTCATCACCAGTCGAATTCCCTGAGGCAAGTGTCATTTTGGAAGCTTCCTGGGTTTTGACACCTTGAGAAATGAGCCTGCCACATGTCCACTCTCGTTCAGCGCAGGTAGCCAGTGTTCCAGTTGACATTCAACGTAGGTAGCCAGTGTTGGCTTTGACATTCAGCGCAAACAGCTAGTGTAGCCACTGAAATGATCCTGAATTGACTTGTTTTTGAGCAGTTTCTGGTGGAGAACTTCTGTGAATTGTTGTGGTTTGTTAGCCTTGTTCCTCTAGGGGTAGGAACAACATGTTTAGGGACTTTGGATCCCTTATATTATGGACATTTCATGCTCAATGCTGTAAGGCACAAAAATGTCTATAACACCATAGAATCCCTCTATTGTTATTTTTGTGGCTTTATATTATTATTGTTAGGTCGGCTGGATTATATTGTGACTCCTTAGACTCCTATATATAGAAAGGAGGTTTTGTCATTTGAATCATCGAAGAATTGTTCATTTATGTAATGTAAAGGAGGTTGCCCCCTCGAAGAGGCTGAATTCTAAGGCATTGATCTATCTTTTCTATCTTTTCTTGAGCTAGTTCCATAACATTAAAACTTATATATTGATGCTTATACACTTTCTCCTATCTTAATCACACATTCTAAAACACCCTCTATGAAGCTCATCCTTAAATTACATCATTTTTACATAAACCCTAGCCAGAGTACACTTTCTTAACCTTGGACTGTGTTTCTCTTCTTTGAAACCCTTCCCCTCACCCAAATTTGAAAATTCCACCTTCCTTAGCTCCCAAACATCCCTCACTATCCTCCCAAATTTTCCCAAAATATTACCAATTCCCTGTCCCTTTCATTTCCCTAAATTCCTCACAACTATCAACATCCCTTATTTTCCTACAAGTAAAACCCTAGTTTCTCTCCCATAGAGCTAGGTGTTATCATGGAATCTGAAACCTCAGAAAAAAAGAGACATAAAGGAGGGCATGTCATTAGATATGAACCTACCTCAACTCAAGAGATCTTGTCATCTCCTTTCATCAGAAAATCATTTGAAGATGCAGGTTGTCTTGCCTTTTGCCAAAGAATTGAGCAACTTAAGTTTCATGACCAACTGACCAGTGCTTTTTCCACCAAGTTAAGAAGGGATAAAGTGACTATAGCAGGAGTTGAGTTCACTGTTTCAAGGAAAATCATCTCCACAACCACAGGGATTCCAAACACTGGAGAAATTTGGTTCAAGAAAAGAGACATTGACCTTCAGAATTACAAGATGTACCTAAAAGCACCATATAAGACAACTCCAAAACATGTTTTTCCATTCAAACATTTGCTAGATAGATATGCTCCTCTCATGAAATTGATCATGAAATATTTTACATGTGAGGGAAGGTATTCAAGGTTGTATCAATACCACATGAGGCTTTTGATGCATTTCACTGGTGTGAAGCAACTCAACTTGCCTTACTATCTTTACAGAAGCCTAACAAAAATGACAGAGAAGGTACAAAATATGGGAGAAAATCATCATACTAGTCTATTTCATCATGGCTTGGTGAAAATTCTATTTTTCCATCAATTAGCACAGGTAAATTTGTCTTGGGATAGATTTTCAAATTCATATTTTCCTCCATCTTCTCTAGCTATATCTAGTGATGAATCAACACCTCCAAACTCTCCAGTACAACAAGAGGTTGCTTCTTCAAGCAGACCTACCAAGAGGACTTATAGGGAAGAAGTGACTAAGACATATTCCAAAAGCAAATGGCTTGTGTTTGCTCCAGAGATTGTTGAAAGGGCCAAGCCTACAGGAGGTGAATAGAGAGCATCCCCATAGCATGAAGAATTCAATCATCCAGGTACTAATGTGATAGATGTGGAGAAAGGAAATGAGGACAAAGTTGCAAAGAAAATCATAAAAGTTAAGGAAGTTGAGTTCAAAAAGTTGGAAGACAAGTTTACAGAGGCAGATGCTTTAATGGCATGATTACAACAAGAAAACATGCAATTGAAAGTAAACCAAATGATCCAAAACAAACACATAGCCTATTTTAAGAAAGAGGATGTAAAGGACAAATCGGTGGTTCAGTTGGATGTTTCATAAGGCAAAGGAGAGCAAATCACACCAAGGAGACCAAGAAAAAGAGCCTTCAAGAGAGCCCTTGAGCTATAAAAAGAAGTTTCACCACCCAAATGTCGGAGCACTGTGAATGACATAATTACTGAAGAGATCAATGCAAACAGAGTATATTGGCTTGGCAAGGTAAATGCCCACCTAGAAAGGCTCCTCAAGAAGGCAAGTAGGGACAATAACTTTCAAAGACATATGGCTATGCATTACTACACAAGAAACATGGTATCCCAAGTCAGAATCAAGCAATTGAAGAAAAAGCTCAAGGAATCCCTAACAAGCCAAAAGGACAAAGAAAAGCTTGATCTACTTATTGAGGCCTCTCTCATGGCATGACATATCATATGATGACTTCACTTGACAATTTTGAAGAAATTTTGAGAATTTTTTCCATTTTGAAATTTTTGGTGGTTTTTAGCCTGTTTTAAAACTTAGAGACAGCTATATGCGCAACGCCTAGGCGCTATGCTTTTTCCTTAGGGATCCTTTTGCCAAAAACTCACCACCATTGGATAGATATTGGCCTAAACATATCAACTATCCACGTTTGCAAACTTGTCAGTAAATAGTGTTGAACCTCAAAATTACCCTCTCCTTGACATTTTTTCTCACCTTTTTCCTTCACTTTCTCATAAGATTACAGGCCCAACCAATGATAAATGCTAGGTTTTGTCTTAAGGAAAGCATTAAAACGATCACAATATTATATTTTCATGTTCTTGATATTATATTTTCATGTTCTTATATTTTTCAGTCTATTCTGGAGATAACTATGGATTTCGTAGCTACTCTCATGGTTTGGCAGGTTCCAGGTGTCAAATGAAGAATTGGGCCACATGGGATTTCTACAATCATCTTCACATGGATTCTATCCTATTCACTCGGTCCATATCGATGGAAAAGAAAGCCTAAGGTCATGGTCAAAGATGGAGTCAAATTACGTTATCTGAAAGCAATAGGACTCTTGATTTTCTCTTTTGTAGCTAATTAAGAGTCTAATAGATCTGTTGCAAATCTAATTCGAATTAGCCATATGTAGCCAATCAAAAGTTTAAAAAGTCCTATTTCAATTCAAATTAACCACCTATAGCGAGTTTATCTCATAAACAGTCATGTAAATTTAATTCAAATTAGCCACCTGTAGAAAGTTTATCTCATAAATAGTTATGTTATTTTCCTTCAAATATCGGTTTCATGGAACCGAGAGTAGTTAGTAGAAGTTAGAAGGAATTATGTGTTAAGTTCAGGCTTTTTGCTGATACTCTATATTCAAACTTCGTTTTGTTCATAATACAAATTTGTTGTTGCCAATGATCGTTTAAAGTGCATCCTTAACTAGCTAGCATTCTAGCCACATCGTTTGTAGAGGGCCCCTGCACTGAAGGAGGTTTTACATTTGTTGTTTTTAGTTTTGTTTTCTGAATTAGGATGATATTTCATTTCAGTTTTTAATCAATAGCATAATGCTAAATCACAACTGTGCAGCCTTGTTCTTCTAAGATATTTCGTGGAGAAAAATGACTCTGTTTCCAAACTGAATTAATATTGAAGTAATAAGAATACATAGTTGCTTAGTTTTCCTACTCTTTTGTCATTAATTTTCTTAGAACAAAATTGTCAATTAACTATGTTAATGGATGTTTTCAAAAGCCATTTCAAGGTGATGATGATCCTAAACTAAATGGTTAAATGTCTAATCCATATAGTGATTGAATTTGCTCAATACATTGTTATTTTCCTAGGAACTTAGGAACTAAGGTATAATTGATTTCTTGCACAACACTTCAAGAGGGTAATGCTTCACATTTGAATGTTGGAGAAAGCCAAAAATACACTAGTTTTTTACAATCAGTTTTACATGCTTTTACCTTTTTGCTTTTAGATCCTCACTTAGTTGCATCACTGACATTCCCAAAAATCATTTCAAGGAGATTGATTTAATAATATTCCAAAATTGAATGGTTGAATGTTTAATGAATGAAATTACTGAGTTACCTTCTGCATCAATTTCATTCTTGGTTTTAAGAATTATATCCATGGATTAGGACTAATGATAAGATAAGATAGATGCTCTGTTTTTTTATTAGGTTCTAACTATTCAAGAGTTCTTGGTCAATTTTTAGGAAATTAGATTAACTTAGGAACATTTCCTTTCCTTTAAAATTCATTAGATTCACTTAAATTTTCTCATAGTTTCAGGTTGTACATTCTTAGACATCAAAGAACATAAAACCCCCCAAAAACAACATAAAATACAAAACAACAAAGTAAGAAAAGGTTAACTAAGCACACGTAGTGCACCACACTTCATCAGCTTACAAACCTTGGTTGATAATTTATGCAAGTAATTTAGGACATTAAATTTACTAAATAGGCAGATTAGGAGAAAATGTCAAAAAAGGGGTCAAAAAGTCACTTTTTGTCACTGTTTTGAAGCAGACGCTGCACATATCAGAGTAGTCTTGGGAAAATCAGTTTTTCTCTATGTTGGAGTGTCCAAATCACATTCTTGAAGAGTCAAATGACAACTAAAGATCCATAGCTTTCCAATGAGCTATCAAGTTCTGAATTTGGATCATGGGAAGGCCTCCAAACTTCTCTTGCAAGCCTGGATCTATGAGTATGTCTGAAGACACTACGCATATCCATGATGGCGTTGCGCATATCCCTGATGGAACTACGCATATCTATGTGATAGCTTTTCCTCAACATTTCTTCAGCAAATTTTGACTTAATGATGTAATTTCACTATTTCGATGTTTTGATGATGTAATTATGGATAAATTAGTTTAGTAAGTTGTTTTTATGATTAATTAGGCCTCATTACTTAAGAAAAACTCAAATCAAACTCTAAAAGAAGAGTTTGTATTCAACCTTCTCACTCTCACTTGTTGGTTGAGATATTCTTGGAAACTGTTCCACTGCTCATGGATTCGACCCCTGAAGGTGAGAAAACTGTTTATTGTGGTCTATATCTATCATTTTCTCAGTCAGGGAGAAGGGTTGGACATTTGAGGAGAGAACTCTTGTAACTTGTGCTTCAGCTTTTTCAGGAAATCAAAAGAACAATTGCAGCTATTATCTAGGAATTCATGTGTAGTCATTTTGTGATCTTGTTTTTCTCTATTATAGTTTCATATGAAAGATACTCATCTTCTCTTTCCATTCATCAATTTCTTTAGTGGTTTTTCCTAAGTTTATAAGCAGAATTATTTTCATAAATATTTGTTTTGATGGGATTATCATTATATGATATTTTCTTTCCTGCTTAATGAATTCATGATATATATGCTCATTAAGACCTCTTATTTCTTCTGAGCACTACACTACACTGACAAACCCTAAGCCATCACAAAAATATTTCTACCTTTCTCCTTTATATCTCTGTTGATGTTACTCTTTTTATCCTTTGACCTAGTTACCTAGTTTTCATCCCCTTTTATATTCCATTCAATTCTTTAGCTGTGATCTCACAGAGAGAGCCATCTCTGGTTTGGTAGGGCTAGCTACCAAACTGAAAGCTTGGTCTATGGTTACCTCCGTCGATTCCTCTAAGCCTGGGACATTGTGGAGGATAACATTCTGGTGTCATTGCCGGGGATTCAATTGATATATTATCCTTGGGATTCATTCTATAAGTGCATTCAAGAATGGTCCTGTGGGTGACATCTTCCAGTATCTAAATAAGGTTGATTTAAGAAATCACATCAAGTTCAAGGTGAATAAAATTATGGCTCCTAAAAGACACACAAGGTCAAATCTTGACCCAAATCCACCTCCTATTGTTGATGATCAATGGTACTTGATCCTATTCAATTTGATTCTCACCTCATTTCTTCTATTCTTCTTTTCTAAAGTTGATCATGAGCTTTGGTTAAACTTTGATAAACTCCAAAGTCTAGCTGATCAACTTCAAATCACCACTGAAAAAGCTTACATTCAATATCAACTTGAAAACCTAGCTACTGCTTCATCCTCTACTGCACCTCCAAACACGTCATCTAGTTCATCTATTATTTTTAATATAACAACACCTCCATTACTGTCATCATCTTTATCTACACAACCCATTATAGTACCTCTACTACATCCTCCAGCAGTCATGGCATGGTTTTTCACTATAATATTACCTGCTCAGCTTGCTGCTTTACCTCAAAACTATGGCCAAAGACTCCCTCTGTTTGATGGAAGTTCAAAAATCACAGCCCAGCAACATGTTGATAAATTGGTGGATTTTATCGATCTTGAAGAGGTTGATGAAGAGGATGCTAAGATGAGAATCATAGCCCAGAGCTTTTCTAAAGATGTCAAGAAATGGTTTCATAGTTTGGAAGCCAATTCTATCAATAACTCTCAGCGGTTGATAGAGTTATTCTTAGCACGATGGAAAGAAAAGAAAAATCCATTACAGATTTTGGCTGAGTATAATTCCATGAAAAGAAACCGGATGAGACAGTGCAAGAATTCAGAACAAGGTTCAATATGGTGTATAACTCCATTGCTAATGATATGAAACCTCCCCCTGGTTTAGCACTTCTCCACTATCCTGATGCCTTCGACTCAGACATGGCATATCAGCTTAGGGAGAGAGACCCTGCAACTTTAGAAGAAATGCAACGAAATGTATTAAGTGTGGAAGCTAATATGCTCATCAAGAAATCTAAAACAAAACTTGAGAAACTTGAGAACAAAGTTACCTTTAAAGAAGAGTCCTCTTCATCTTCTGATGTAAAACTTGACACTGATAAAAAATATGGAAAGAATGATGGAAATAATGTCTATAGTAGATCGAAAAGAAGATCCTTCAATAAGGAATCCAAATTATCAGGGACAACAACAACAATAGTTCAGAAATAAGCAGAAAGAGCAGAGAAATCAGGATCCTCAAGGACAAATTAGAACTCCATTTCAGCAAAATTACATTGAAGGGCATGAAGAAGATGAAGAAGAAATTGTTGAAGAAAATCATTTCTTTGAGGAAGATGAACTACCTACTTTTCTGACTGAGGAAGATCAGTTTTCTTAGGATCCTTTTATACCAAGTGATCAACAACTTGTCCTTGCAAGTGATGATTTATGGGCAGTGCAAACCGAAGAATACCAAAGGGGATATCAGAATTCTCTCAGCCATTTGTAGAAGCAGTACAATCTAAGAAGTAGAAATGTGATATCACATTGAATCAAAAAAGGAAAAATACACAGAAAGATGCACAAGACAAAGAAATAGCCCATGCAGGTCAAAATAAAGAGAAGGAGATTGTCATATTAAGTCGGGATAAAACCAATGAAGCTTCTACCAGCAATGTGAGGAAGGATAAAGAGTCTCAAAGTGAAAGTCATAAGAAGGAGTCTCAAGCTAAAGGACAAATTGAAAAGAAGGACATCACTGCAAAAGAGGTAGACAAGTAATCCAATCTATTTAGTTTAGAGAATGAAATTTCTAAATTGAAAGTTTCAATTCCTCTAACTGAACTAGTTAAGAATGATAAGTACAAGTCTCAGATTGCTAAAATGTTGAAGGTAGACCAGATGTCAAATACAGTTAATGTTTTCAATGATGAGCCTGCAATTCTGTTTGGTCCAACTCTAGAGGGAAGCCCTGAAGATAGTGAAGTTCCACCTTTCTATCTTAGTCTGAAACTCCATGATTTTATCCTCCATAATGCCATGTTAGATTTTGGTGCCTCGCATAACCTTATGCCAAAAGTTATTATGGACAAACTAGGATTAAGTATCACCCGACCTTATCATGACCTCTATTCATTTGATTCGGGAAGAGTGAAATTCCATGGCCTTATCAAAGACTTAGTAGTGTCCCTAGACCAAATTCCGACCAAGAATGTGTTGATGAACGTAGTGGTCACTGATATTCCTCCACGGTTTGGCATGTTTCTCTCACGATCTTGGGGGAAGAAGCTGAAAGGAACCTTGCAACTTGATTTTTCATATGCTACTGTGTCATTATTTGGGCGGCTTAGAAAACTGTACCGGGAGAAGAAGATGAAATTCATGATTAGTAGCAAAGAAAAACCAAATAATCACCCCATCCACATTGTACATACCGACCTAGAGTCTTTCATTTTGTGATCCAAAATGGATCCATTTACCCTCTAAGCCTTCAAAAATCCTCTAAAAGATCAAAAGTATCGCATAATCAAACCTTCACAAAATAGCGGAAAATGCTATCGGGAGCCAAAAACACAAAGAAAATGTTGAAAAACAAAGTAGAAGAGGCTTAAATAGTGAATGCACAGTAGCTGTCAGATCTAGCCGATCAACGATCCAGATATGATCGGAGAATCGCAATCAGTAGTGGCAATCAGTGGAGACTATACAAATGTTGCAATAATAATCGACAGGGTCAACGAGGACCGTCGAACAAGTGCATAGATCAACGACCCACGTTGCATCACAGGATCGCTATCAGAAAATACAAATAGCGCTTACAATAGCCCGGGGCATGAGTGATATGCGATTGTGATTAATTGCATCGCGATATCACAATCAAAGAAATACAATGGAGCAGGGCTTATACACATGTATATGTGTGATGCAACAAAACTTGGACTCGAAGGGGTTTGGAAATGAAAATACATAATATTTGAAATCCGTCATAAGCCATTTTTGTAGTATTTTCACAGTTTTAATGTATTTAAAAAAAACAAAGGGACAGGCCGTTTGCAACAAGCGATAGCGATTCACAGGAAGACCTGATAGGAGAATAGGATGCGATTATGAATATTTGAAGTTCGGATGAATTGTGTATTGGTGGATTTTCAGAGTTTGAATTCATTTCTTTGTGTTAACAGAAATCGGCCGTTTCAGGGATTTCAAAGACCCGACGCACTCATCTGTTGCAAAATAGGTGGCCACCTCCCTTTAATTCATTATGCAATGATTCTTTAACGCTAGAAGAGGGATTCGAGTAGACAGAGGCCAGGAGATAGAAAGCGGAGAAGTGGAAATGAACAGGAAAATCAGTTTGTCTTTAAAGCCATAGGAAACAGAAGACAGAGGCAGGCAGTGCCAAGATAGAGAGAAAAGACAGAGACAGAGAGTGATTGAGAGAGACTATGTACTCAGAGAAGCTTGAGAGGTTCAAGAAAAGTATTACTGTTGTAATTATTTGTGTTGAGTCTCAAATTGAGCTCATACTGTTGTAAAGCTCTGTTTGAAGACATAATAGAGAGGTCACCACTGAAGGCTGGACCAGGAGATGTAGCCTAGGAGTATTGGGTGAACTCCTTATTAAATTTGTTGTGTTTATGTGTGTTGTCTATTATGCTTCTTTACTGCTTCATTGTCTGTGTATTTCGCAATCTTATCGATCCATTGCATAAAATAACATAGGCAAATCCATGCACATGAGTCTGTAATACCTTATTAATTGTTAAGATCTCATTTTCAGATCAAGTGGTATCAGAGCTTTAGGTTGCTAAGGTTAGACAAGCTTTTGTTGGATTAGTGAATGATAACTAGGTCAAAGCTCAAATTAGGAGAAGGAGAACTAGTTGAAGCTAACCCAGAAATAGGATGAGTCTATCCTAGGAGGGAAATGGAAAAAGAAAATCCCTTGGAATCAGACTCTCAGTTCATGGATAGTTTCATGACCTTGAGAGCCATGGTAGAAGAGATGTATCAAGAATTTAAGAAAGGTCGAAGTGAAGATTATTCAACCTCCAAACAAGACAAAGGAGCAGAGGAATCTCTTCTAGATAGCCATTCTGAAAGCAAAGGGAAAGGAAAAGAGCCTCCTCTAACAACACCTCCTTCTATCCCTTTGATTAAATTAGATGTAAAATTTGATTTGCCAATATATGATGGATAATTAAATGCAAAAAAGCTAGATATCTGGATTAGACAAATTGATGTATATTGCAGGGTGTAGAACATCGATTCAGAAAGGAGAAAGATTCAGCTAGCCAGCCTTCACCTTGGAGGAACTGCCCTAGTGTGGTGGGAAGGCAGGACACAAGTTGATTTGAAGAAGCATGGTAAAATTCTTTCTACCTGGAGTGAATTTCTTTCTACCATTACAAAACAATTCTATCCAGTAGCTTATATGCAGCAAGCTATGATGAGTTGGCAAACTCTTTGCCAATTAAAAGGGCAAAGTGTACAAAGCTACACCCAAGAATTTAGAAAAAGAGCTTTAATTCTAGGCATTTCTCTAGACTCACCTGAAACTTTGCTAAAGTATATAGGTGGTCTACACAGCTATTTGAGGCACACCATTCTCATGTTTAATCTTACTAGCATAGATGAAGTATCTGTTTAGGCTACACATCTAGAGGCTAGAGGTAAGAATGTGAACCCAAAGATTGGGGGATCATCAAAACCCACTCCAAGAAAAAACAAGGAAAAGAGGACACAGAAATGGAAAGAGAGGAAGGAAAACGCTGTACAGAAAGACAAACCTTCATGCACTCACTGCAAGAAAGATGGACACAATGATGAAGATTGCTGGTCTTTGCATCCGAAGCTGAAACCCAAGAAGTTAGATGGCAAGAAGAAGAAGATTGTTGCTGTTATTCAGAAATATTTGGGGTCAGACTCAGGTGATGAAACAACAATCGCAACCACAGGTATAAAAGGTAAAAATTCTGAAGCATCTACTAGCAATTCTGCACAATCTAATGATAATGAAGAAAATGAGAGGAAAAGACATGAGCTTTTTCATATTAGAGTTATTTCTGGGAAGCATCAAAAGATTGATATTTTATTTGATAGTGGCTCACAAGTAAACTTCATTTCTGAAGCAATTGTAAAGAAATTGGGACTACTAACCACATCTCACAAGAAGCCATATCCATTAGGTTGGGTCTATGATAAAGAAAAGCTACAAGTGACTAGACATTGTAAACTTGGGTTTGCTTTTGGGTCAACATTTGTAGATGAGGTCGAGTTAGATATAGTTCCCTTGGATATTTGTGGTATTGTTTTAGGAAGTCCATACTTGTATGATAGAAAAGCCATTTTCTGTAGAGCTGAAAATAAGTATCAACTCACAAAAGATGAAATAGAATATATTGTGAGAGCTCATCAGCTCAAAAATAACTACACTCTCAATAACTCAAGGCAGATGAAAAGAATTGTAAATTCATGCAAGCGATTTTTACTAATGGTTGTAAAGGAAAAGAGACCTGATAAAACCAATGCATTTGAAGGCTGTAATGCTAAACAACAAGCTGATTTAGAAAAGGTTGTTTCAGAATATGATATCCTATTTCAAGAACCTAAAGGTCTACCACCCAAAAGGGAAATTGTACATGATATTAATTTGCAGCAAGATGTTCCATTGCCTAACATCGGAATGTACATGTTATCCGCTTTAGAGAATGTAGAGATCAAGAAACAGGTACAGGAGTTGCTCAAGAAAGGGTTCATAAGGCCAAGCACATCACCATGCGGATCTCCAATTGTGTTGGTGAGAAAGAAAGATGGTTCGTGGAGGATGTGCATTGATTACAGAGCACTAAATAAAATAACGATCAAGAATCGTGATACTCTTCCTCACATATATGATCTATTTTATCAGTTAAAAGAAGTTGTTTAATTTTCCAAGTTGGACTTGTGTCGTGGCTACCATCAGGTCAGAGTTGCAGAACAAGAGGCATGGAAGACTGCTTTCAAAACAAAGCAAGGGCTGTATGAATGGCTAGTTATTCCTTTTGGCTTAACTAATGCTCCTGCCACTTTCATGAGAGTTATGAATGATGTACTTAGGCCTTTTATTGATGATTTTGTAATTGTATATTTAGATGACATTCTTTTATTTCATTAAAACATGGGAAGAACATTTGAAGCATGTAAAGTAGACTCTAGATGTTTTGAAAAAATAAAATCTCTATGTTAAATTATCAAAATTTGAATCTGGAAAAACATCTTTGAATTATTTGGGTCATATTGTAGGGGGTGGTGAATTGAATATAGATCCTTCTAAGGTTGAAGTCATTGTAAACTAGCCTAAACCCAAATCTGCTACAAAAGTTAGAAGCTTCCTAGGAGCAGCACAATATTGGAGAAAGTTTATTGCTAACTTTTCCTTAATTGCAGCTCCTTTACATGCTTTAACAAGATTGAACAAGGTGTTTCAGTGGGAAGGCAAACAGCAAAAATCCTTCGACACCTTGAAAGAAAAAATTAGTACAAAACCAGTACTAGCATTGCCAGATCTTCAAAGACCATTTGAGATTGAAACAGATGCCAGTGACTATGCCATGGGAGAAATGTTGATGCAACACGGTGAATCCATATGTTATCACTCTGAGACATTTAATATTGCAGTAGTTAATTATCCCACATATGATAAAGAATTGTATGCATTAGTGAAGAGTGTGAAAAAGTGGAAACATTACCTATTGGGCAAAGAAATGGTTATACATACTGATCATCAACCACTTCAATATTTACACTCACAAACTAAATTGCAACAATCAAGACACTATAGGTGCATGGGTTTTCTACAACAATTTCATCTTGTCATCAAGTATAAGAAGGGCATACACAATAAAGTTGCAGATATGTTGTCTAGACCAATTATAAATGCATCTACGATACTTAAGCATAACTCAGTAATGCATGAAAGCTACATTGAACAATATGCTCAAGATATAGATTTTAAGGATGTATATGCAACTTTATGTCATGGCAAAAAAGTAGAAGAATTGGATTATTATGTTAAGGACCAACTCTTGTATCATTTGGGAAAGCCATGCATTCCACAAACTGAAAGAGTTAACATAGTTCGGGAAGCACATACTTCTCTAATATCAGGTCACTTTGGTGTAAGTAAAACAGTTGCACAGCTGCAAAGATTCTGCTATTGGCCAAAAATGCATGAAACAGTTTCTAGATATATTAAAGGGTGTACCATGTGTGCTAAAAGCAAGCCCAGCAATAGAAAACTAGGCTTGTACACTCCACTTCCAGTTCCTTCTCGCCCTTGGGAAAGTGTTTCCATGGATTTTGTTGGGGGATTGCCAAAATCTAGAAAAGTCCATGACTATTTATATGTTATTGTTGACAAGTTCAGCAAAATGTGTATTTTGGTACCTTGTAATAAGTAGATTATAGCCGAACAAACAACAAAGTTGTTCTTTCAGCATGTCTGGATGCATTTTGGGTTACCCACTTCCAGAGTATCTGATCGAGACTCCCGATTTGTTGGGAAGTTTTGGTCAAGTCTGTGGGAATTGATGGACACCAAATTGAAGAAGAGCACAACCTTTCATCCACAAACAGATGGCCAAACAGAGGTGGTCAATAGGATAGTGATCTAGTTGCTCAGGGGTTATTGTAGCAAGCATCCCAAGCTTTGGGATGAACATTTATGTTATGTGAAACATGCTTACAACCGTGCTAAACATTCTTCTACACAGAGATCTCCTTTTGAGACTTGTTTTGGTTTTATACCAAGGTCTCCCTTGGATTTTGTCTTTGAAAAAGACATAGCGGTTGATGGACACAGCGATGTGGACAAAGCAACCAGGTTCATTGAATAGATCCAAGAAATTCACCAGGAAGTGCAGGAATAGCTGGAAAAGAGCCAAGCCAAGTATAAGGAAAGGCATGAAAAGCATCAGATGGAGCATAGATTCCAAGTTGGTGATCAAGTCTGGTTGTATATCAGCAAAGACAGAATGCAAGGTGAAGGAAAGAAACTGAAGCCAATAAGGTATGGGCCTTTCAAGGTACTTGAGAAAATTGGTGAGAATGCTTTCTGCCTTGATTTTCCAGCTTACATGCACATCTATTCAATGGTAAATGCAGAAAATTTAAGACTGTTTGAGCCTTCATTAATTGAAGATCCCGAAGAGCAAAGTCAATTGCCTTCTATTGATGATCTATTGCCTGAATATCTCAATGAGTTGCAGGAAGATACAATTCTGGATAGGAAGGTGAGAACCACGCGTAGAGAGGATGTTGAGTGCCTAAGAATTGGACTCAAAGGTTCAAAACCCAACAGTGCAAAATGGATAGAGATTGGCCAAGTGAGGAAGCTGTATCCTCACTTGAGTGATGCTTGAAAACCAACTTTTGGTGGTCCAAAATCCTTTTTCAGTGGGATGACGTGATCCAAAATGGATCCATTTACCCTTTGAGTCTTCAAAAATCCTCTAAAAGATCAAAAGTATCGCATAATAAAACCTTCACAAAACAGCGGAAAATGCTATCGGGAGCCAAAAACACAAAGAAAACGTTGAAAAAGGGAGTAGCATAGGCTTGAACAGTGAATGCACTGTAGCCGTCAGATCTGACTAATCAATGGTCCAGATTTGATCGAAGAATCGCAATCGGCAGAGGCAATTGGTGGATATCAGCGGAGACTATACAAATGTTGCGATAGCGATCGGTGGGGTCAATGAGGACCGTTGATCAAGCACGCAGATCGACGACCCACGTTGCATCACATGATCGCTATTGGAAAATACAAAGAGCGCTTACAATGGCCCAGGGCATGAGCGATATGCGATTGCGATTAATCGCATCGCAATATCACAATCAGAGAAATACAATGGAGCGGGGCTTATACACATGTATATGTGCGATGCGACAAAACCCAGACCCAAAGGGGTTTGGGAATGAAAATGCATAATATTTGAAATTCGTCATAAGCCATTTTTGTGGTATTTTCACAATTTTAATGTATTTAAAAAAAAAAACAAAGGGACAGGCCATTTGAGACATGCGATAGTGACTCACAGGCAGACCCGATAGGAGAATAGGATGCGATTATGAATATTTGAAGTCTGGATGAATAGTGTTTTGGCAGATTTTCACAGTTTGAATGCATTTCTCTGTGTTAACAGAAAGCAACCGTTTCAGGGATTTCAAAGGCCGGATGCACTCATCCGTTGCAGAATAGGTGGCCACCTCCCCTTAATGCATTATGCAATGATTGTTTAACTCTAGAAGAGGGATTCAAGCGGACAGAGGCCGGGAGGCAGAAAGCCAAGAAGTGGAAATGAACAGGCAGAGCATTTTGGCTTTAAAGCCATAGAAAACAAAAGATAGATGCAAACAGTGCCAAGACAGAGAGCAAAGACAGAGACAGAGAGTGATTGAGAGAGTCTATGTACTCAGAGAAGTTTGAGAGGTTCAAACAAACTCTTGTTGATGTATCTGTTGTGTGTTAAGTCTCAAATTGAGCTCATACTGTTGTAAAACTCTGTTTGAAGACATAATAGAGAGGTCACCACTGAAGGCTGGACTAGGAGATGTAGCCCAGGAGTATTGGGTGAACTCCTTATTAAATTTGTTGTGTTTATGTGTGTTGTATGCTTCTTTATTGCTTCATTATCTATGTATTTCACAATCTTATCGATCCATTGCATAAAATAACATAGGCAAATCCATGCACATGAGTCTGTAATACTTTATTAGTTTAAGTATGGGGGTTTTACGCAGTGCATTATATTAGATATCATTTTGGGATTCAACTGCGTTAAGTAAGATCATTCACGTATGACCATTTCCATGAGAGGTAGTCGTAACTGACTAATTTCTCATGATTTTTGAATAGTTCACTTAGCACTCATTGCATCGGGTGATGCTCACAGGGGTGAAGAAGTGGGATTGAAACTAGTGAAATGTGGAGAACGAATCACATAGCTCATTTTCAGATCATTTTATATAGTGATATGAATCCAGTAGATGATGATAGTCATCTTGTAGAAATTTCAGAAGTTTCATATGCTATAAGTAGTGTATAGGAAGATTTGATTGCTGAAGAAAAGGAAAATAATGTAGAGTGTTTGTAGCCAGAAAATTCACCTGAAAATATTGCTGAGTCATTGCAGAAAACAGAGATTATTGAGACAGTGAGTCATCCTCCAAAATATCAAATAATTCAACCTTCCAAAGTTTTGTTTCCAGATGAATAAGATGGTCTTTGGACCACAGAGTTTGATGGTGCATTGGGGAAAGAAGGAGCTGGGATTGGCATGTGGATTCATGGTCCCTTGCATCATTCATGTAAAATTCCACGCAATGTAAGAATGAGTTCTTATAAGTTGGCCTTTGATTTCTCAAATGATGAGGTAGAGTATGAAGCACTGATTTCTGGTCTTAAAATTATAAAAAAACTGGGAGCAAAGAAAAATTCAATTTATGGCAACTCAGAGTTACTAATTAAACAAGTAAAAGGGTGTTATGGAACCAACTCACTAAAAGATATAAAAGATAGATAAACGCCTTCAAAATAATCCTCTTCGATGGGGCAACCTCCTTTACATTACACAAATGAACAATTCTTGGATGATACAAATGACAAAACCTCCTTTCTATATATAGGAGTCTAAGGGATCACAATATAACCAAAGTCGACCTAACAATAATAATATAAGGGCACAAAAATAACAATAGTGGGCTTTTATGGGGCACAATAATAACAATATGGGGACAATAGGGGCACAACAATAACAATAAAGGATACAATGCAAATAGTAATGGGGGAATCACTAGTATTATAGGGACCTAGCATGCCCCTCTCCTTCAAAAAAGTGTTGTCCTCAATGCTTGAGTAGTTCTAGATGCTTCTGTATAAAATTATCATCCTCCCATGTGGAATCTTCAACGGGTAAGTTCTTCCACTTGATGAGATACTCTGAAATTGATTGATTTTGTAGCTGTCAAGTTCTTGTTTCTTTGACTGCTTCAAGTTCCAATATGATTTTTCCTTCCTCATCAATTTCTGGCAATATTGTTTGAACTTGGAGCTTGTCACCTATAACCTTCTTTAAGCATGACACATGGAAAACTGGGTGCACTCGGGAAGCTGCAAGAAGCTCCAATTTGTATGCCATAATACCTATCTTTTGCAACACCTTGTACAGACCATAATACTTTGGTGATAATTTATTATCCTTCTTAGCTTGCTTGAGGGACATTTGTTTGTATGGTTGTAGCCGTAGGAATACCCAATCACCTACATCAAAACTTCTTTTGTTGTGATGTTGATCTGCCTGCTGTTTCATTCTATTCTACGCCAAGGTGAGGTTATCCTTTAAGAGTTGGAGACCTTTTTTTTGATGCTCGATGTGATCTTCCACTACTTGAACCTTAGAATTTTCTCTTAAATATGATGTGATGGATTGTGGATGATATCCATAAAGTTCCATAAATGGGGTAATTTTTGTTGCAGTATGGAAGGAAGTGTTATACCGCCATTCAGCCAGAGGTAACCATTTGACCCATTGTGTCTATTTATCATATACAAAGCAACGAAGATATCCTTCCAAACATTTGTTTACTATCTCAGTTTTCCCATCAGATTGAGGATGATAAGATGAGCTATGACCTAACTGAGTACCAAGACAAGAAAATAATTCTATCCAAAAATTTCCAGTGAAAATGGGATCTCTATTGCTTACAATAATCTTTGGGTTTCCATCTAGCTTTTGAATTATTTCCATAAATGCAGTAGAAACTGTACTCGCTTTAAATGGATGAGATAATGTGCAAAAGTCTGCATACTTGGTAAGTTTGTAAACTACCACCATGATAACACTCTTTCCTTCGTAGTTGGGTAAACTTGTGATAAAATCCATTGAAACCTCCTCCCAATGTTGGCTTGGAATGGATAAAGGTTGTAATAGACCTGGGGTCTTAATTGCTTCAACTTTATTTTTTTGGCAAACCAAACATTCTGCCACAAACTTTTGAATATCCAATTTAAGGCCATCCCAAAAAAAATCTTTCTTAGCCCTGTGGTAAGTTTTTAGAAATCTTGAATGCCCTCATAAGGGAGAGATGTGAAATTCCCTAAGAATATTTTGTTTGAGTTGGGAATTCTTACATAGGTATAACCAATCTTTGTACCATAATGAATAATTTTTCCAACCAAATGTATCAGATCTACTGGGATCTTGTTGTAACTTTTGAATGAGTGCCCACACTTCTTCATAATTCTTCCATTCATCCCTTGCTTCGTTTATCCAATCTGGTTGGATAATAGAAAGGCGCAAAGAAATGCTTCCACATCCTCATCCTTTCTTGAGAGTGCATCTGCCACAACATTTTGCTTCCCTTTGTTGTAGATGATTTCAAAGTCATAACCCAACATCTTTGTGACCCATTTTTGCTGCTCTTCTAAAGATAATATTTATTCTAAAAAGTATTTAAGACTATCATGATCTATTTTTTCCTTGAAGTGTCTTCCCATTAGGTAGGGTCGTCATTTCTTAAGTGCATGTATTATTGCCAACATTTCCTTCTCATAAATAGCTTTGTGTAAATACTTTCCTTTGATTGGACGACTTTCGAAAGCAATGGGTATTTCTTCTTGCATTAAAACAACACCAATTCCATTTCCCGAGGCATCACATTCCACAATAAAGATTTTTGTGAAGTTCGGTGTAGCTAAGACTAGTGCTTGGCACATTGCCTCTTTAAGATGTTCAAATGCCTTCATTGCTTCTGGATTCCATGAAAATGCATCTTTCTTCGATAATGTTGTTAGAGGTGTTGCTATTCCCCCATAATTCTTAACAAACTTGCAATAATACCTTTTCAACCCGAGAAATCCTCGTAGATGCCTTATGGATGTGGGGATTCTCCATTCCCTAATGGTTTTAATTTTGCTAGGGTCTACCTTAACACCTTCATGAGATACAATATGTCCCAGATATTCCACCTCTTATACTCCAAAGAAACATTTGGAGATTTTTGCATATAATTGTTTCTCCTCCAATAGTTTGAGCACCCTGTTAACACATTGAACATGATCCTTCCAAGACTTACTGTAGATTAGTAAATCATCAAAAAATACTAACACAAATTTTCTAAGGAAGGGTTTGAAAATGGAATTCATCAAACCTTGAAATGTAGAAGGTGCATTGGTAAGGCCAAAAGGCATGACCAAAAATTCATAATGACCCTCATGAGTTCTAAATGTTGTTTTTGGAATGTCTTCAACCTTCATTCTGATTTGATGATATCCTGAACGAAGATTCAACTTGGTGAAGTAAATTGATCCATGCAATTCATCCAATAATTCATTAATGATAGGAATGGAAATTTATCTTTAATAGTGACCTTGTTGAGCTCCCTATAAAATGGACACATGCACCATGATCCATCCTTTTTGTGAACCAATACTACTGGACCAAAGAAAGAACTTTGACTAGGTTGAATTATACCAACCTCTAGCATTTTTGCAACCATACGTTCAATTTCACTCTTTTTGGAATAAGGATATCTGTAAGGCTTGATGTTTGGAGGAACACTTCCTGGAATCAAATGAATAGCATTATCATGATCACGAATAGGTGGGAGGCATTTATGAGTCTCAAATACCTTGGAATGATTGTCCAAGACTTTTTGGAGATATGGAGAAATAGATGATTTCGATATGGGAAACTCTAGTGAACATAATTGTGAAATT
Organism: Pinus tabuliformis; assembly: GCA_031772625.1. Taxonomy (NCBI): domain Eukaryota; kingdom Viridiplantae; phylum Streptophyta; class Pinopsida; order Pinales; family Pinaceae; genus Pinus; species Pinus tabuliformis. The sequence goes on along the minus strand of CM062810.1, from coordinate 198,139,279 downwards.
ATGCCTCGTTGTTCTTTCTTTAGAATCTTTTTCATTCTGTTAGAGCTGATTATCCTTCCTGGTTTCCCTGCGATACCCATTAATTCAACTTCCTTTCCTTCTGAAGAAAATTTCATGAAAAGTTCTTGAAAATTAAAAGCTATTGTACCCAGGGATTGTAGCCATTGGACTCCTAGTACAACATCAACACCACCCATTGCAATGGAAAGCATCGGGCTAGTCAATACATATTCTCCCATGGATAGCTTGATATTATGGCACTTTCCTGAACAAGTTATGGTTCCTCCACTTGCAACCATCACTTGACACTCTAGTGCTAGATATAGGAAGAAATTAAATTCCTTGCCTATCTTACAATGAAAAAAATAATGGGTATTGCCCAAATCAATCAACACTATCCTTTTTCTTCTTGATATTCCCTTCTATCTTGATAGTTTGAGGAGTGGTAATTCCAACCAATTCATTACAAGATATGGTCAGATTCATTTCTTCTTTCTCTAGGGTTTGTTCCTGGTGTATATCCTCTTCTTTTGACATTTCTTGTTCCTTTTCTTCCTCCTCTTCACAATCTATGTAAAATAATTTCTTCTCAGCACACTTATGACCTTTAGTGTATTTGCTATCACAACTATAACAAAGCCCTTTTGCTCTTTTTTCTTCCAGTTGTTGTGGTGTCAACCTTGTAGGTTGTGGATGGCTAGGGGCAACAACACTTCCATATTTATGATTTTGAGTGGTAGGCTTCCTTGTTGCCATAATTTTTCTTTCCATTTTTCTTGTCAACCTGAACACCTTCTACAATGAATCAGGTTCCCAAAGGTGAAACTCATGTTGGACGTTATCCTTTAAAGTCCCTATGAACACATCAATCCTATGCTCCTATGGAATATCTTTTATCCTTATATTTAATTTTTGGAAGTCCTCAATTTGTTCCATCATTAAACCCTTTTGTTTGAGATTTATCAATTGGCTAAAAAATGTGTTGCTTTTTGTATCCTTATAATGTGCTATCATTTCATCCGTAAAAACAGCCCAAGTGACAATTTGTTTACGAGAGAAAATCCATTGATACCATACAAACTGATTTGGTTCCAAATATAAAGTTGCAATGTGTACCTTTTGTGTGTTTTGGACATTGTGGAGATCGAAAAATTGCTCCATATGTAGTATCCATGTTGCGGGATCCTTTCCATCAAACTTCCTCATATCGATCTTTAGAACATGGTGGTTCTTTGATCCAATATTAGAGTCTATGAAATCATGATTAACATCTATTTTGTTCTCATCATGAGTTTCCTTTACTACCCTTTCACCATTAGTAAGCATTTCTTGTAGACATTTTGTCAAATCTTCCATCTTAGCTTCCACACCTTTCTTTAAATCATCCATCTTAGCTTCCATGCCATCCATATTAGCTTCCACGTCATTCATCTTAGCTTCTATGCCTTTCTTTGAACCATCCATCTTAGCTTCTATGCTTTTCTTTAAACCATCCATCTTAGCTTCCACACAATACATCTTAGCTTCTACATCTTTCTTTAAATCATCCATCTTAGCTTCTGTTACTTTTTGTGCGAGTGAAATTTGTTGCATTTGGTCTTGTAATTTTGATATATCATGTTGCATTTCTTCCTCTTCTTCATGAGTCATGCTAGAGATTTCACATTTCTCACTAGGTGTTTCCATTTTCTTTCTTTGGGGCATCAATTACTGATAATAATCCTTCACTATGCCCTTTGAATTCCTTCAAACTAATTTTTTAAACCAAACTTATGCAAAAATTTAAAAAGACTAGACACCCTTTTTCACTTTGTAGGAGCTCGATATTGAAACGACTATAACTCTGTAATTTCGACTCTCCAAGGTCTGAAATTGTGACTTGCAGTATCCCTATGTGCCCTATTTCGAATGCCACTAGTCTGATCGAAATTGGATTCTTAAAGAAATAGTTATGCCCCACCTCCCAATATGACCTATTTATATATTTTTCAGTAGACCGAACTTGTACGAAGTGCCACGTGTTACTGTTTCAACCTTCGGACCTAAAACCAATACACAGAAAGTTACAATCCGTCCTCTTTCTGTAGCTTCTTACGCAATTTCAATCGGATGTGTGGAGATAAAGTTATGATGATTTTCCCATGGTCGGTTTTTTAGAGTGTAATTCAGGAGTCTGCAGCAACCCTAACTTCCTCAGATTATATTGCCAAAGATATAGCGAGACAAGATCTGAAATTCAGACCCGAGGTTCAGACCGATGTCTTCTAAAATGGTTTTTATTTTTAGCTTCTGAAACTTCGTAGCGAAATAGCTATGGTGAAAATTCGACGATGACCTATTTGGAGCAGTGAAACACTAGAATCCAAAACTCTGATACCAAATGTTATGAAAACAGCTCACAAAAAGATAGAAAAGATAGATAAATGTCTTCAAAATAAGCCTCTTCGAGAGGGAAACCTCTTTGACATTACACAAATGAAAAATTCTTGGATGATACAAATGACAAAACCTCCTTTCTATATATAGGAGTCTAAGGGGTCACAATATAACCAAATCCGACCTAACAATAATAATATAAGGGCACAAAAATAACAATAGTGGGCTTCTATGGGGAACAATAATAACAATATGGGGACAATAGGGGTACAACAATAACAATAATGGATACAATGGCAATAGTAATGGGGGAATCATTAGTATTATAGGGACCTAACAAAGGGGAATACCAGGCCAAGCATCCAAGAATGCGAGCTTATAGAAATGTTGTCCTTGACATTCTTAAAACCTTTTTAGAATATACTTTGTCTTTGATTCCTAGAACTCAGAATATTATGGTTGATTCCCTTGCTACTACAGCTAGTATGGTTAAGATTCCCATCCACTCCAATAAGAAGTATTCAATTCATGTTAAACATTGCCCAGTTGTCCCTGACAATTTAAGATATTGGCAGGTGTTTTGGGATGAAAAACAGATTAACAATTTTCTGCAGATGGAAGATGAATTCCTGAATTCCCATATTGATGATGCATCTGATGAGAATGATCTAGAAATTGAAGCAACCGAGGTTGAAATATTGCAGTTGAAAGACAATAACATTCCACGAGGTCTCGTACCTTTGGAAGAGTTATTTGATCATGATGATGTTGCTAAAAATCCCACCATGGTTCCCACAGAAAAAGGTGTTGAAGATGTAAACATTGGTACAACAAACAAGCCTAAGATGGTCAAATTGTCAAAGTCTCTATTTGCTGAGACGAAAAGTAAGTACATTGCTTTGATGGCATTTTTAGATGTATTTGCTTGGGACTATTTAGATTTAAAGGTGTATGATAAGAACATCATTCAGCACACTATATCGGTTAAGCCTGATCAAAATCCATTCTGCTAGAAGCTGAGGAGGATTAATCCTAAATTGTTTCCATCCATTGAGAAAGAGGTAAATAGACTCTACAAATCTGGTATTATAGTTCCTATTCGTTTTTATGAGTGGATGTCAAATCTTGTGCCAGTGAGAAAGAAGACCAGGGAGATTCGTCTTTGTATTGATTTCAGAAATTTAAACAAAGTATCCTTGAAGGACAATTATCCCCTACCGAAGATGGATCATATTCTCTAGAGGGTAGTTGGGTCTTCCAAGATGTCATTTCTTGATGGATATTCAAGGTAAAATCAAATTTTGGTGCATAAGGATGATCAATTGAAAATAGCCTTCACAACACCATGGGGTACATTCATGTACGCCAAGATGCCATTTGGATTAAAGAATGGAGGGGCGACATTTTAGTGGGCTATGGACATAGCTTTTGCCAACGAAAAAGATGTATTTCTGCTTATTTATTTAGATGATCTCACATTTTTTTTCTAAATCTGATGAAGACCACTTACATCATCTCATAATTGTCTTTCAGAGATGCAAAAAATTAGGTATTTCACTAAATCTAAAAAAGAGCTTATTTTCCACGGAAGAAGGCAAGCTATTGGGGCATGTTATTTCTAAGGATGGCATTCTTATTGACCCTGCAAGAGTTGAAGCCATTCAGCAATTAGATTTCCTGAGGAACAAAAAAGAAATTCAGTTATTTAATGGGAAAATTAACTTTTTGAGGAAATTCATCCCCAACCTCACTGAAAATTTGAGAGAAATGACAGACATTATGAAAAAGGATAGCGAGGTAAGATGGTCTGTAGATGCCAAGAAGTCTTTCAATGCGGTCAAATTTTCATTATCTACTGCTCCTACTTTAATCAGTCATGATTATACTTTAGATTTCATCATATTTGCATTCACCTCTAAGCATACCTTAGCAGTTGTCCTAATGCAAAAGAAGGATCAGAAAAATGAACAACTTATAACATTTTTTAATCAAACAACAAGGGATGCAGCGTGAAATACAACATTATTGAGAAGCAGGCTTTGGCTTTAGTGAAAGCGCTCAAATCTTTCTAAGTATACATTCTGCATTCTCATAGCATACCTTATGTTCCAACAGTAGTAGTAAAAGAAGTTCTTATGCAAATAGATCCAGAGGGTAGGTGGAGAAAATGGATCACAACAATGTTAGAATATTTTTTGAAGGTAAAGTCGACAAATCTCATGAAGGGATAAAGTTTGGGCAAGCTCATGGCTGAATCTAATTTGCATGCATTAGATATCAATCTGATTGTTGCCCTTTCTAAAGAAGAAGCAGAAGATTCACAGGTACAGGTGTCTGACATGTTCACTTCATCTCCATAGTACTCTGACATAGTTTATGTATTGCAACATTTAAATCCTCCACCGGAAGTGCCCAAAGGTAAAAGTAGATCCTTAAAGTTGAAAGCTTCAAAATATTGTATTCTTGATGGTGTTTTGTTTTGGAAAGACTTGAGTGGTGTGTTGCTGAACTGTCTTGTCGAAAATGAAGCAAAGGATGTAATGAGTGATTTCCATAAAGGAGATTGTGGTGGTCATATTTTCTAGAAAACAACATCAAAAAAAAAATTAGATCTAGTTTTTATTGGCCTACTCTTTTTTATGATGTATATAAAACAATGGTGAGCTATCATGAGTGTCAAATTTTTTAGGGAAAAAGAAAACTTTTACCATTACCATTGCAGCCCGTTTCAGTCACGGCTCCTTCCAGTAGTGGGGTCTTGATTTTATTGGGGAAATCCATCCTTCATTGTCTACACAGTACAAATGGATCCTAAAAGCCATGGATTACTTTACAAAATGGATTGAAGCAATACCAACTAGGCAAGCTACTGATTTTGTTATCATTCAGTTTATTGAATCTAATATCTTGTCTAGATTTGGCTGCCCGCAAAAGATAATCACCGATAATGCTTTTCCTTTTAAGTCCAGGAATATGGTGGAGTTTTGTGAGAAGTACCATATTACATTGGGGCATTCTACTGCTTATCATCCACAAGGGAATGGTCTGGCTGAATCTTCCAATAAATCGTTGATCAACATCATCAAGAACAACTGGCATAAAAAGCTCATTAATGCTTTATGGGAAGATAAAGTCAGTAACAAGAAATCCATATGCATGTCTCCTTTTTAGTTGGTGTACGGGATTGATATTGTTTTTCCTTCATCCCTTGCTGTCTCGGTCATGAAAATTTTGCAGGAATTGGACAACAAAACAAATGATATGCAGCGAAGAATAAGTTAGATGATCCATTTACAACAAACTAGGGAAGAAGTTTTTCAAAATACTTCTAAACTTCAGGAAAGAATCAAAAAGATTTATGATCACAAGACTAAAGAAGATAATTTCAACCTAGGTGATGTGGTTCTTCATTGGGATGCAAGAAATGAAGAAAAGGGAAAACATGACAAGTTTGAAAATTTATGGAAAGGACCATACAAAATCTCAAATTTTAGAGGAAAGAATGTGTATCTTTGGAAGAAATGAATGGGAAAGATTGTTCAGGAGGAGCGATCAATGGTAGGCTTCTCAAGCGCTACTATACGTAAAGAAATTTCTGCAATTTTTCATTATCATTGTATATACCAGTTTACTTTTCTTGTCCTAGTGTGATGTGGCTATCATAGGAGTTTGAAGCCCGAGGAGAAGGCCATCAGGCTTCTTTGATTAGCTGCTAGTTTTTCCATTTTTTTAGGGTCATTTCATTTCAAATAGTCAATCAGTTTGTAGTTTATATTTGGTCTTTTGCATTTTCACTCCATTGCCCAATGAATAAGGCTACCTAGTCTACGGTGTTCTTGACACCTCCAAGGAGTTTCCATCCCCAGCTAGAGCCAATGTTAGTTTCAGTCATGTCAATCATGTCAGTCACCGATGATCAAATATGCACTTACAAATTTTTTTACTACTAGGGTCTTAGGTTAAATTTTTATGGTTTCAAATAGCTTTTCAATAAAAATTTGGTCACCGGTTAGGAAGGTTCAGGCTTTACTACTCCTTTCAGTTCCATGGTAAATTAATACCATTTTGGTCAATTCAAATCACTGTTAGAAGAGTCCCATAGTCAATATGGTCATAATTCATCTAATAAGCCCATGTTAGGTCACCACTAGGTCATAAGGTTAATTTCTTGCAAATTGGTCATATAACCATTGGATCCATTTTATAAAGTAGTAAAAGTTAAGTTGTCAAGACAAGTTTTAAATCATGTTTTTATTTCATTTTTAATGAAATGCTTTCATAATTCATGACGTTGCATTATCAAAGTCAAGTTATGAAAAGTCATGGTGGGTCCACTACCACCTGTAAGTGAAAACATCGATTTTCACAAACTATAAAAGAGTCCCACTCACTCTCCATTTGCTCATTCCATTTTCCAAGATATTACTCCAACCAAACAAGTTGAATTGGTTAGATAAATATAAGTTTTTCCATGCTGAGGTCAAGTTTCTATTCTGTGTTGCGCAAATCCTCATGTTGTGCTACACAAATCCTGGCACTATTGTGTTTTTCATCCAAAGGTTGCAAACTTCTTTGCAGTGATTTCTTTCATCACATTCAAGTTGTGTTGCAGTAAATCTAGGTTGGTGGCCTCTCATGAAACTCAAGTAATCTCTTAATTCTCTTAATTGTGTTGCTATGTTTCATTTCCCTCTCCTAGGGTTTTGAAAACAGTTTTCAGAATTTCATGATTTCCATGGTTAAATTGTTATTAAAACTTGTATCTTGATGCTTATACACCTTCTCCTATCCTAATCACACATTCCCAAACACACTCCATAAAACTCATCCTTAAATTCCATCACTTTTACATAAACCCTAGCTAGAGTACACTTTCTTAACCCTGGACTGTTTTTCTCTTCTTTGAAACCCTTCCTCACACCCAAATTTGAAACTTCCACCTTCCTTTTCTCCCTAACATCCCTCACTATCCTCCTAATTTTTTCCAAAATTTTACCAGTTCGCTATCCCTTTCATTTCCCTAATTTCCTCGCTGCTATCAAAATCCCTTGTTTTACTACAAGTACAACCCTAGTTTCTCTCCCATAGAGCTAGGTGTTATCATGGAATCTGAAACCTCTAAAAAAAAGAGACATAAAGGAGGGAAGGTCAATAGATATGAACATACCTCAACTCAAGAGGTCTTTTCATCTCCTTTCATCAGAAAATCATTTGAAGATGCAAGTTTTCTTGCCTTTTTCCAAAGAATTGAACAACTTAAGTTTCATGACCAACTGACTAGTGATTTTGCCACCAAGTTAAGAAGGGATAAAGTGACTATAGCAGTAGTTGATTTCACTATTCAAGGAAAATCATCTCCATAGCCACAGCGATTCCAAACACTGAAGAAATTTGGTTCAAGAAAAAATACATTCACCTTCAAAATTACAAGATGTACCTAAAAGCACCATATAAGGAAACTCCAAAACATGTTTTTCCGTTCAAACATTTGCTGGACATATATGATCCTCTCATGAAATTGATCATGAAATATTTTACATGTGAGGGTAGGTATTCAAGGTTGTATAAATACCACATGAGGATTTTGATGCATTTCACCGGTGTGAAGTAACTCAACTTGCCTTACTATCTTTCGAGAAGCCTAACAAAAATGACATAGAAGGTACAAAAGATGAGAGAAAATCATCATACTAGTCTATTTCATCATGGCTTGGTGAAAAATCTATTTTTTCATCAATTAGCACAGGTAAATTTGTCTTGGGATAGCTTTTCAAATTCAGCTTTTCCTCCATCTTCTCTAGCTATATGTAGTGATGAATCAACACCTCTAAACTCTCCAGTATAGCAAGAGGTTGCTTCTTCAATAAGACCTACAAAGAGGAATTATAGGGCAGAAGTGACTAAGACTTATTCCAGAGGCGAAAGGCTTGTGTTTTGGCTTGACAAGGTTAATGGCCACCTAGAAAGGCTCCTCAAGAAGGCAATTAGGGACAATAACTTGCAAATACATATGGCTATGCATTACTACACAAGAAACATGGTATCCCAAGTCAGAATCAAGCAATTGAATAAAAAGCTCAAGGAAACCCTAATAAGACAAAAGGACAAAAAAAAACCTGATCTACTTTCTAAGGCCTCTCTCATGGCATGACATATCAAATGATGACTTCAATTGACAATTTTGAAGAAATTTTGATAATTTTTGCCATTTTGAAATTTTTGGTGGTTTTTAGCCCGTTTTAAAACTCAGAGACAGCTATATGCACAGTGCCTAGGCACTACGCTTTTTCCTCAAGGCTCATTTTGCCAAAAACTCACTACCATTGGATAGATATTGACCTAATTGTCTCAGCTATCCACTTTTGCAATCTTTTTAGTAAACAGATTGGGAGAAAATGTCAAAAAAGGGGTCAAAAAATCACTTTCTGCCATTGTTTTGAAGTAGGTATTGCACATATCAAATTAGTCTTCTGAAAATCAGCGTTTCTCCCTGTTGGAGTGTCCAAATCACCTTTTTGAAGATCCAAATGACAACTCAAGATCCATAGCATTCCAATGAGCTATCAAGTTCTAAATTTGGAGAATGGGATGGCCTCCAAAATCCTCCTGCAAGCTTGGCACTACACATATGTATGAAGGCACTGTGCATATCCCTGATGGCGCTGCACATATTTCTGTGGCAGTTTTTCCTCAACATTTCTTCAGCAGATTTTGACTTAATGATGTAATTTCACTATTTCAATGTTTTGGTCATGTAATTATGGATAAATTAGTTTAGTAAGTTATTTTTTATGATTAATTAGGCCTCATTAATGAAGAAAAACTCAAATCAAAGTCTAAAAGAAGAGTTTGTATTCAACTTTCTCACTCTCACTTGTTGGTTGAGATATTCTTGGAAATTGTTCCACCACTCATGGATTCGACCCCTGAAGCTGAGTAAACTGTTTATTGTGGTCTATATCTATCATTTTCTCAATCAGAGAGAAGGGTTGGACATTTTAGGTGAGAACTCTTGTAACTTGTGCTTCAACATTTTCAGGAAATCAAAAGAATAGTTGTAGCTATTATCTAGGAATTCATGTGTAGTCAGTTTGTGATCTTGTTCTTTCTTTATTATTGTTTCATATGAAATATATTCATCTTCTCTTTCCATTCATTAGTTTCTTCAGTGTCTTTTCCTAAGTTTATAAGAAGAATTCTTTTCATAAAGCTCTATTTTGATGGGATTATCATTATATGTTATATTCTTTCCTGCTTAATGAATTCATGATATATATGCTAATTAAGACCTCTTATTTCTTCTGAACACTACACTACACTGACAAACCCTAAGTCATCACAAAACTATTGCTACCTTGCTCCTTTATATATTTGTTATTGTTACCCTTTTGATCCTTTGACCTAGTTACCTGGTTTTCATCCCTTGTTCAACATCAAAATCCTAAATTTTCAAAACTTAGGTGAGCCTAGCATATCTAGCCTAAAATTCTTTTATATTCCACTCAATTCCTTGGCTATGATCTCACAGAGAGAGCCCTCTCTAGTTTGGTAGGGCTAGCTACCAAACTGAAAGCTTGGTATGTGGTTACCTCCGTCGATTCCTCTTAGCGTGGAACATTGTGGAGGATAACAAAGAGGAGAAATGCATGGAAAATGAGATTTGGATAAATACTTATCCAAAAATTTTACAGGAGTAAAAAGGAAAAGTAAAAAAACAAAATTACCAACCACGGAAAAACAAGACATGGTTTTTAAAATCCATGGGGAGGAAATGAGTGAATGGTTTTTACAAATATATTTATCAATCCATTTATTCATCAAGATATTAATTCATGGCAAAACAACACATGGTTTTCAAAATCTTGGGAAGGAAATAAGTTGATGGTTTTATGAAATATTTGTATGAATTTGATTTATTCATAAATATATAAATTCAAGGCAAAACAAGATATAGATTTTAAAACAATATATGATTTCAAAAAATGGATGGATTTACGAGATACAATTATTTAAGGAGATATTTCAAGAATTTCATTTATCAAAATAGAGAAATATGAAATCCATTTACAGAATATTTGAAAAAACATTTATCAAAATATTTTCTTTCAAAATATTTTACGACAATAGTGAATCATTTTTAAAAAAGTGACATAAAATCATTGGTTAATTCAAGCATTGGAAATTCAAAGGACACCTAGCAAAATAAATGAGTCAACCAAATTATAGACATGATTTTAACATTTGAAGGAGGAAGATGAGCTATCATTTTTATTCAAATTTATAGGAAGAGATATCAACATTCAAAGAACACCTAGCAGTACAAGATCAACAAACTGGGATCAAAGTGTAGTTTTCTCGTAGACAATTTAAGCAAATCAAGAGTTCAAGGCAGAAGGTTTGCAAACAGTTCAAAATTTCCAGCAGATAAATTAGAGATATTATTTTATTTTTAGTTGTTGTTAAGGATATTATTCTAGAAATATTGTAATAGTTTGGGAGAGATTTATTCTATATATTGTTTCATTCGTAATGTAAAGGGGTTGGATTTTGATGCCAAAACCCTGTCACTTTGTGAAGCTTTCATTACAGAAAACCTAATTGAAGTATTCTAGCTCTAGTTCTTGACAGAAATTGTGTTTCCTGTATTTTTTTCTAGTGCTTTCATACCTTATTTTTTGCACATGTTCAAAATAACATAAGAGAGCTGGGTAAGAATAGATTGAGTGTCAATCTCTCTGAAATCTCCTGCAAATTTGTAATCATTTAAAGAGAATAATTAACTAGACTGTTTGCCTTGGTTAATTTCTTTAAATCTTTTTGAAGAATTCTTCGGCGAAAATCACATGGAGAAATTTTTGTGACAAGTTTCGAACCAACCAGTGTGGTTCATCGTCACGACAAGTTGAATGAGCATATCTGGCTATGCAGTTTAAATAGACAGGGCAGAATATACAATGACACAAATTTCTCGATAAGGTAACAGCTAAAAATACAAACGGCTAGCTTGACCATGATATGGGGTATTATATTAATTTATATTATTTATTTATTTTATTTATATAAAAGAAATTTCAGCTATTAATATAGAATAAATTAATATATAATAAGTAAATCATAAAATGAATTAATTACAAAAAAAAATTAATTTTAAATATATTAATAAACTTAAATTAATTTAAAATTGTTAGAAATGTATACTAGAATAAGTAAAATTAATATATTATAATAAGTAAATTATTAAAAATAAATAAATAATTTCAAATATATTAATTAATAAGAATAAGAATAAAATTAATTTTGAATTGTTAGATAAAAATATTAGTTAGTTATAAAGGCTAGTTTGACCATGATAAGGGCTAGTTTGATAAGGTGTATTTATTTATTTATTATTATTATTATTATTATTATTATTATTATTATTATTTTTTATTTAGAAAATTCGGTTATTAATATAGAATGAATTAATATAATATAATAAGTAAATCATAAAATAAATTAATTTCAAATATATTAATATATTAATAAATTTAAATTAATTTAAAATTGTTAGAAATATATAATAGAATAAGTAATAATAATAATAATAACATAAATAAATAAATAAATAATTTCAAATATATTAACTAATAAGAATAAAATTAATTTTAAATTGTTAGATAAAAATATTAGTTAGTAATATAAATATTCGTCAAAAAATTAGAGAACCCCTGGGCTAGAAATATAAAAATTAATTCAAGGTCTATTTAATGGTTAAAAATAGTATTTTAAAATTAACTTTATGTAAATTAAGTTTAAATTGATTATATATATATATATATATATATATATATATATATATGAATAAATAATAATAATAAATTAATAATAATAATAATTTTACCATATTAAAATTAAATAATAGTTTAGATTAATAATTAAAATAGATTTAAAATTATTTTTCTTAGATAAATTAAGTTTAAATTAATAGTTAAAGAGTTTTCACATAAAAAATAAAAATAAAATAAACAAAATAAATAAATAAATAATAATAATAAATAAATAAATAAATTACCATATTAAAAAATAATTAATCGATGAAATAAGGGAGGAAAAGAAAGAAAACGACTAGGAGGAGATGGCTAGGATCCAACAACTACTGATCTTCCAGCCATCCTCTCTATTGAGATTGTTCGGTCTTTTTTCAATCTCTAGGGCTTCCCTAAATTTCCGGTGATGGAATTGCGACACTCTAACAATCACACTAGCCTCCTCGATGCAGACATGATGATTGGTTTTCTCCACATGCTTTGCTAAAGCGGAACAACTAGTTCTCATATGCTTGAGGTCAACTGCGTGCTCACTAATCCTTTGATTAATGGAGTGACCAGTCTCACCAATATAGGGGGTCCCACAAGAACAAGGAATAATATAAACCCCTTTCATGTCCTTAGGGTCGATCAGATCCTTTACAGATCTGAGGCATTTATGAAAGGTGTTGAGAGGTCTAAAAGATGTGGGGACATTATGCTTCTTAAGAACCCTCGCAATCTTATCCGTGGTCCCCTGAACATACGGAAGATGGACACTAGGAATCCGCTCGAGGAAAGCCTTTTGTCCCAAGTGTCTACTATAACCGTTTTCAACAAAGACATTAAGGAGGTGGGATTTTTCCTCCTCGAAGCTCTTATCATCGAGAAATCTGTGTCATTGGATATTCTGCCCTGTCTATTTAAACTGCATAGCCAGATCTGCTCATTCAACTTGTCATGACGATGAACCACACTGGTTGGTTGGAAACGCGTCACAAAAATTTCTCCATGTGATTTTCGCCGAAGAATTCTTCAAAAAAATTTGATATGGATCACAGAAGTCTCAATTGTATAATTGATTCTTTACATCTGTTAATTCTTTCCTTCTGTCATCTTTTGAATGTGTTTTGTTTGGCTAGAGAAATATTCTACACGCATCTATTCTATCTAATTGATTAAGTATTCAGTATGACTGCTTAATTATCATGAATTCCCTTATATTCTTCTGTCAAATTCAATAAGAAGCTGGCACTTTAATTCAAATCATAGTTGTTTCAATAACTCTAGAAGCCATTTTAGTGTAGCTCTTAAAAGAATATGTAAATACAATGATTAATTTCTGAATGTATTGAACATGAATATGATAAGTTATGAGATTCTAATAGTCAATGGTTTTGGCATCTCGCTTTAATTGACAAATTGCAATTAAATTCATGAAGAGAAATTCACATTAGTCATAGTTATCTCATAATGTTTAATTTGTTGTTTGTTTCATGGGTTAGGGTTAAGGGAATAGAAGGATTGAAATTGGATTTATCTTGAGCATCCTAGTTACGGTATTTTCACTCTATAATTTACCTATGGTAACACAACACCGATAATATAGTCATATTATTAAATGAACGATTCTCAAGCACTATATTTTTGGATCAATTGCAGTAATGAATTCATATATGGTGGCATGTTGTACACATTTCGTTATCAAGCGTTATCTTTTTGGATCTATTGTATTAATGAATTCATCTGTGGTGGTTTGTTGTACACGTTTAGGATATCATTGCAAATACATATATCTGTGACATATTTTGAAGTTTTGAGCAATTCATAACTCAATAAGCAATATCATACCGAAGTTAAATTCTTGTTTAATGGTTTTTTATTTTTTTTGGTCATGATATTGCTCCCAAATTCTATATTACTCATGACTATCCACTACAATGTTGTGTCATTTAATTCACTTATTGAACAAAGTAACAACACCTTACTCTCATCTCTCATTCTGCACAGATACACCATGTATTTAGAATACATTCATGATGTTAATGTCTCGTAACAAACATTAGTTTAATCGAGCTCTCATCTTGGATGTGACAACATTTAGAATTCGTTCTAAGATTTAAGGATATTACACTATGGTTATGATGGTCCTCATAAAAATTATACAATTTGCAGATTCTCAAGTGTGATTTGTTGGAGAACAGTATATTTTGAATCCTAGTTGCTTACATAATAGATCTGTTGTTTTGACTCAAATTGCTATGAGAGGTTGTTTATAATAATTTGGGGTTACATTGGTTTTACCATTATGTTTTAGGTTTGTAACAGCTTTTAAAATAAATTTTTTAATATTAGGGTTTATAATCCATGTATAAAAAACAAATTTATTAATATGGTTGTGTTAGTGTTATATTTTACAGATTTATTTATTTTCAAAAGGGTGAAACTAATCAAGAATATACTAATAAATATTCATCTAATTTTTTCTTATAGTTTCAAAAATATCTTGAAACATCTTATTAGTGTTGGGAAACTACCCCAAACCCTCGGTCATCTAAAATTGGATTTTGAACCACCTTGAATCTGAGTTATAGTGTTGTAATTGTACTTACACTACTAAGGTTTAAGGTAACATCACTGTTTTTTAATTGTGTTCACACAATTAATTTTTTTCAGAGTTGTCTTTTAAGCCAAATGGACATGAGAAATTGTATTAGTTTTTTATTATAGTGTTTTTCCCTTTTTCATGGCATAAGCTTGGTTGGATCTGTCTATGCTATATTGTATTTATTATTATATTTTGTGGATTTATTTCTTTTCAAAAAAATGGGTTTGTCTGTAAATGGATATGGTT
The DNA here is from genome assembly GCA_031772625.1 of Pinus tabuliformis. Lineage (NCBI taxonomy): Eukaryota > Viridiplantae > Streptophyta > Pinopsida > Pinales > Pinaceae > Pinus > Pinus tabuliformis. The sequence goes on along the minus strand of CM062810.1, from coordinate 198,124,264 downwards.
AGGGTTTGTCTTTGTTTTTCCACTAAATAGTTGATGTTTGAAAATGTCTTAGTAGCTTTAATGTGTTATTTTTATTTATTTTTTTGGAAAATACTGGCCAATTCACAGTTGTTTTATTTTTATGATTTATTTAGACGTGTGGGGAATTTATGAATTTCTTTGGTTATAGCTTAAGACCACTAGGGTTTTAACTCAGTATTTTTCCTTTTGGTCTCTGTTTTGCTTATTGTCATTTGTCAGCGTATCTCTTTATCACTCATTGAGACCTCTTCATTCAATTAGACAATATCACAGCAACTTTTTGTTTGAAAAACTTGCTCTTTCCTTGGTCTAAACTGTCATGACTGCGGGGTATTCTTCTGTCAAAATAAACCACTACTTCTAGCTAACTCCAACTGTTTTTCTCGAGCCTCTTACGGAAATGAGTCTCGGGGTTTTGCAGGAGTTTGTTATGCGACACTCAAATCAGTCGGTATCTGCCGGAATGCAGCAGATGAAAACTGAATGCAAGTTTGTATTTTTCAAATTGCATTTTTAAATATCTGCAAGTTCAAAGCCCCGGAATTTGTCTAAAATTACAGTTGACAATGGCTAAAATTATATTTTGGCATCGAACTAAAGTTTCTTACTGGCCCCATATACCACGTTGGTTTGGCCTGATACATCATTGTGCCCATATGCCCCGTCATATCTTTTTCCACAATGTTCACTCTATGGTAGGGTTTTTGTTATTTCAAGTGTGTACCTCTATGACTAAGTTTCTGTTATTTTAACAATGTTCCTTTCGTCGAGGGTTTCTATTATTGTAATTATAATGAAGATGTATGTGGGAACTAATTACTAATTACTATGGTGTAATGTTGATGTTGGCCATAATGTTGTAAGTATAATGAAGTTGTTTGTGGGCACTAATTGCTATGGCGTAATGCTGATGTTGGACATAACGATGTAAGTTAGCAGTTGTAGTTGCAGTTGTATGTATTGTTTATCATTCTCCTTTTTACATTTTAATTTGCATATGCTCTTCATTTCATGGAGTTATCAGTGAATTATTTTGGCTCCCTCTGTCGTAAAGGCCATGAAGGTTATATGAACTTGATATTTTGTGATTGGTTTTCAAGTTCTTCCTAAATTTTTAGTGGGTTTGGGAGAGTGGTTACCGAGTTTAAAAAGTTCAGTGGGTTTGGGAGGGTTGTGTTTTGTTAATTCTTGGGATTTTGGAAAGAAATTGGAAGTTTGAATATATAGAATATATAAAATTATTCTTAGAATTATAGACATCATTAATAAATCAAACAAAAGGAAGGAAAATGACAATAGTCCATGGCTATAAAGTACTTATTTATTGAAAATTTGAATTATTTTTTAAAGGTTCTTTTTTTCCTTTTTATATGAAATGTGAATAGGTTTGGCCCAATTGGGTAACTATGCTTCTGGCTAAAGGCATTGTTGCCGAAGACTTCTTATTTCAACTTAAGGTGGACGAGTGTTTGTTGATTTTTTTTATTTTTTTTAATTGAGGGCCTAGATTGATTCTCAAGGGAATATGTTCATCATATGCTTAGTCTTAATGATTATCAACAATTGTAGTGTATTAAAGAGTTTGTTAAGTTGCATTGACTTTTAATAAATTTAAAAAATTGGTTTAGTGCCATACCAATTTCCTAGGGATTTGAGATTATTCCAATTCTAATAAGTTTCTCCATGATAAGTTACTTATTATTATTTATAACATTCATTTATATATAAGAAAAAATTATTTAGCAAAATGGTCCATTACTTTTAATAAATTTAAAAAATTAGATTTGTGTCAATGTGGAAATTTACACACTAACTTCCTTAGATTGAATACCAAAGGACACTGCTCATAAATAGATCACAGATCAATACACTAGTATTCTTGACATGGTTAAAACCGCCAAAGAGAGAAAAGGAAATATTATTAATAAAATAAATAAAATTTGAGCCAACATGACCACTTCAAGCAATATTATTAATAAAAGAAAGAAAAATTACATAAGCTTCACTCATGAATGGTCACTGGACAAATGACCCTCCATTCCCTTTAAATAGAGATCATGGACCAATCAAGTGTTAAGTCGCGGATCAAGTATTGGTAATACCAAGGAGAGAATGAACTGACAGATCACTTCATGTCTAGAACATATCATGAGCATTGGATTGTAAATTACAAAAAGTACATATAAAAGAAACACACTTTACCTAACTATACATTAGACCAAATTATACTTCATTATTTCTTATGTGTCGGAATATCCTAACATCCCCCTTAAGAAAACCTTGGGATAGGATTGAAGGATGTACAACGATGACACAATAGGAGAAGGAAGGAGGCATTAGATCCTATCCCCACTTAGTGACAATTTCCTGAACTCCAACCATAAATCGAAGTTTAGTAAACTTCGCCTATGTGAGAACCTTCATAAAGATGTTTGCAACTTGATCATCGATTGAACAATATTGCACTTTGTTTATAGTTCAATTTATTTGCTTCACTGATGTTGGACTGGATCTTTGCATAGTTGAATCGCACTTTGATTGTCACACCAAAGTGCAGTCGAATGCTATTGCTGAAAACCAAACTCTGACAGGGTCTGGTGAATCCATAGGGCTTCCTTACTAGATTCAACGACACCACGATACTCTGCTTCTGTTGAAGAAAGAGAAATGGCACTTTGTTTCTTGCAAGCCCATGTAATAGCTCCAGAACCAAGAGTGAAGACATAACCTACAGTAGACTTTCAATCATCAGGGTCACCATCCCAATCAGAATCAGTGAAACCAACCAATAGATGAGATGCTTCTGCACTGTAATGAATCCCAAACTGAATTGTACCTTGAACATAACGAAGTATTATTTTAACTTCTTTCTAATTAATTTCATGTGGTTTGTGCATAAACCGAGCAATAAGGCCAACAACAAAGGAAAGGTTAGGATGGGTATGAGTCAGATGCAAAAGTTTTCCAACAAGTTGACGATATAAGATAGCATCAAATTTAGGGGAAGTACAAGTGACTGAAAGTTTGACTCCAGACTGTAAGGGAGAAGGAGTTGGCTTACATTCTTCCATGTGAAAGTGGCGTAGAAGATCACAGGCATACTTGGACTGGGAAAGGGAAATACCTTCTTTGGGTTGCAAGACTTGAAGACCAAGAAAATAATGCATGTGTCCTAATTTTCTCATTTCAAATTGTTTTTTAAGGCTCGAATTCACATGGTTTATAAGGTTGGGATCACTACCAGTAAGGATAAGATCATCAACATAAAGAATAAGAATGATAAGTGGTTGGCCCACTTTCTTGGTGTAGACAGTATTATTGGAATGACACCTAGAAAAGCCAATATCTAAAAGAAAGAGCCATTTTGGCATACCAAGCCCGAGGGGCTTGCTTGAGACAATAAATGGATTTCTTAAGCTGACATACAAGGCTAGATTCTTTTTGTATAAATCCAGGAGGTTGTTCCATATAGATTTATTCATGAAAGTCCCCATGCAAGAAGGAAAATTTAACATCCATCTGCTAGACTTCCCATTTGAAAGAGGTAGCAGGGGAAAGAACAAGGTGGATAGAGTTCATTTTGGCAACAGGGGAGAAGGTTTTGGTATAGTCAATGCCTTCAAATTGTGGAAAAACCTTAGCAACAAGATGAGCTTTATGTTTATCAACTTTTCCATCTATTCCAAACTTGGTTCTATAAATCCATTTGAATCTAACAAGTTTTTGTCCCTTTGGAAGAAGAACAAGGTCCAATGTATCATTTGCCAATAATGAACGATATTCTTCATTCATATTTGCGTCCCAATCTGGATAGCCTAAAGCTTCTGCAAAGCTGTCATGATCAAAATTCACTGAAACTTAAGTGAGTAAAGAAGAGGCTCTATCGAACTGAGAACATGTATGACGTTGATATGTAGGATCACCTAGAAGAGCACCTGCTACATCCCAAGTAGCGCGAACCCATTTTGGAAGCTGAGGAGCTAAAGGAAGATCCCAAGAAGGTGGGGGAGGATTGTTAGACTCACTCTCATCATCTGAAGAAGGAGTATTTTCAGAAGTAGAAGCGATAGAGAGGTGTGGCACATCCGTTGAACTAGGCTCGTAGGCAGATATATTTTCAACAAACTTTACATCTCTTCTAATGATTATATTTTTGGATTTAGGTTGAAGAAGTCTATATCCTTTAACATCTTTAGAATATCCAACAAAAATACTTTTTTCACTCTTAGGTTCTAAAGTTTTATGTTTCACATCTGGAATATGGGGCCATGCTTCACTTCCAAAAACACAAAAGTGACTTACCTTTGGTTTAATTGAGCTCCATGCTTCTCTTGGAGTGATATTCTTTAAAAACTTAGTAGGAGTGTGATTTACTATGTAATTTGCATAGTTAATTTCTTCTACCCAAAAATTAAGACTAAGTCCTTTAGATTGAAGCATACAATTAGCCATTTCCTTTAAGGTGAAATTCTTCCTTTTAACTATGCCATTTTGATGTGGATTATATCGAACAGTGCCTTGGAATTGAATTCCATGCTCAGCGAAAAATTTGATGAATTTTTTGTTAACATATTCTCCGCCATTATCAAATCATAGCTTAAGAATTTGATGTCCAAATTGCTTCTCAATAAAGACCTTAAAGGTGAAGAACATGTTAAAGACTTCACTCTTGAGTTTTAAAAAGTATTCCTAAGTGCGTCTAGAGAAATCATCAATGAAAGTTAAGAAATACGTATAACCAAAGAATGAAACAACTAGAAGTGGACCACATAAATCCCTATGCACAAGCTATAAGGGGGTTGAGGCGTCCCAAGAGGCACATTTTTCAAAATTATCCCTGATCTGAATGGGATAATTAGTTTGTTGTACTAAATTCATTTTCAGAATATTTTAAAAGTGCTTAAGAATTCATGAGGTTAATTGCAAGTTTAAACATGAGTTTTTTAGAGCTTTTATGTAAATTTTATGTGCAAATTAACATAAACAAATGACTGAACAACATCATATAACATACATGAACATCACCAAAAACAATATCACAATAGAACATGATGAAGGAGTTCACCCCGCCTGGGCTACATCTCCTTGGACCAGCTTCCAATGGCTTTGCCATCTCTATTATGCTAAAAAAATTGAATACATCAGTTTACCATGCTCAGAAAGCTCTAAAACCTATTCTAATGGCTCCAGAATGCCCAAAAATTCCTATGGAGCATCTTTTTGATCTTGATTTGGTAAAAAACAGAAGAAGTTATGGCTTTCCCAAGTCTTTCTTTTAATCGCACCGTAAATTCCCCAAAATTCATTACCATCCTACAAATTCACCCCAAATTGGGCTAACAGAGCACCAATTTCACCGATTTTCGGGCGAAATTGTCAGACACTTTAAATGTCGTCTAATGCCTATAATCCAAAATTCGTGGCCATATGGGGGCCACGTGCTAGGGTCTAAGACCAACAGCCCGCCCCCACTGTTCTAGCCCCCACTCCTCTCCACCAGTGGTTGCATTGTGGCATGTGCCTAAGGGCTAGCCCCCCGCGGGTTGACCCTTCCCCAAATGTGCAACACTTCAACATTAAATAGAGGTCGTGACCATAGTCTATTAAGACTCATGGTTGTGGCACATTGGTAGGAGACTTTGGTTATGTGCTTAGAGGTTGCGGCCTTGACCCCTGCTGTTGCTACCCAAACCTCAAACAAACTTTTGGTGGCCCCCGGGCTACCACATGGTAGCCTCTGGCTAAGCCACATGTCAACCTGTGGTTGGCCACCTTTTGTCCAATAAAATTTTTCCAAATGCACCTGATCCAGAACTGCCACTTGGCACAACATGATTCACTAAAGGACGTTGACCAGTCCAAACTATCCCCTCAGCCTGCACAGTGAGCACCACGTTAGCAGTGTGGACTGTTGACTAGGCTGTCACATTTTGCAAAAATTCATCTGTCTAGTAAAGCGAACAGAACATGATTCTGGGAGCATATGGTGTATGTTTCGTGCAAAACAAGTTGTGTCAGATTCAGGATGACGATCATTACACATTCATTTAGGTTCCACACTAATTTGAAAATTTTGAATTTTGAGCTATTTTTTAGCACCTGATCATTTTTCCCCACTCGAAACCTCTTGAACCCCAAAAGATCACTTTTAGTTGCCAAGTAGGTGAGTTACAGTTGCCTCACCTTTCCAATATCGATACATTTGGCATTTGAAGGATTTTTTCCCCTGTGACCTACTCGAAGGTAGTCCACGTTCCCTCATTTTGAAGACCTTGTTCTTCTGTCAAGAATGGTGTCTTCTTGTAGTTCATTAAGGTATTCAAGAGAAAAATCCTCAATGGAAGGAATTTCGACATTTTCTCCTTGATCTTCAATCAAAGGAGGCTCATACAACCTTAAGTTCTCAAAATTAACAACAACATAAATTTTTATATATGAAGGAAAATCCAACCTGAAGGTATTGTTACCAATCTTTTCCAAAATTTTGAATGGACCATATCTAATTGGTTTCAGTTTTTTACCTTCTCCTTGGAGCCTCTCTTTGCTAATGTGAAGCCGAACTTCATCACCGACTTGGAACTTGTGATCTACACGATGCTTTTCATGCCTTGATTTGTACTTTCCTTGGCTCTTTTCTAGTTGTTCTTGAACTCTTTGGTGTACCAATTGGATTTGTTCAATGAACTTTATTTTTTTGTCTATGTCACTACCATCAATAGCAACATCGTTTTCAAAAATGAATCCAAAGGAGACTTAGGAAAGTATCTCAAACATGCTTCAAATGGCGATATTTGAGTTGAAGAGTGCTTGACCCGGTTGTAAGCATGTTGAATGTAGTGAAAATTTTCATCCTACAACTTAGGATGCTTGCTGCAATACCTGCGAAGAAGATGTATCACTGTCCATTTCACCACCTCTGTTTGACCATCTATTTATGGATGAAATTTTGTACTCTTTTTCAATTTGGTGTCCATTATTCCCCACAAGCTTGACCAAAAATTCCCAACAAAGTGAGAATCTCGATCACTAACAATAGATGTGGGCAACCCAAAATGCACCCATACATTCTAAAAGAATAACTCAGTAGTTTGATTAGTTGCAATTTTATTTTTACATGGCATCCAAATACACATTTTGCTATACCTATCCACAACTACATACAAATAATCATGACCTCTTTTTCACAATGGAAGACCTCCTAAAAAATCCTTAGAAAAACTCTCCCACGGTCGTGAAGGAAGCAGAAGTGGTGTGTACAATCCTAACTTCCTATTGCTAGCCTTACTTATTGCATATAATGAACATCATTTAATAAAACGTGACACACTTTCAAGCATACGAGGCCAATAACAATACATATGTAGATGTGCCACCATCTTACTTACACCGAAATGATCAGCAATAAGAGAAGTATATGCCTCTCTTATGATGTTGACTCTTTCTCTCTCTGGAATAAAAAGCTTACGAAGATGGTACAAGTTATCATGCAAATGTTAATCCAATTCCTCTACTTGGTTACCTTGACTCAAGCTTGCATAAACATCTTGAAAGTCATTGTCTAATGCATATTTCTCAACATCACTTTCATGCACAATAGAATTATGCTTGAGTAAAGTAGCTACACTAATAATAGGCCTAGAAATCATATCAACAACTTTATTTTAGATACCTTTCTTATACAATATTACCAAGTGGAATTGTTGGAGAAAACCCATTCATTAGAAGTGCCTTGATTGTTGCAACTTAGATTGAGATTGAAAGTATTGCAATGGATGATGATCAATGTGAATGATTGTTTCCTTACCCATCAAGTAGTGTTTCCACTTTTTCACAATTTGCGCCAATGCATACAATTCATTTTCATATGTAGGATAATTAATCACTGCACCATTGAAAGTTTCCGAATGAAAACAGATAGGCTTACCTTTTTTCATGAGGGCTGCACCCATGGCGTAGTCACTAGCATCAGTCTGGATCTCAAAATACTGTCTCAAGTCTGGAAGTGAAATTACTAGAGATGAACTAATATTTTCCTTCAATGCATCAAAGGCCTTTTGTTCTTTGCCTTCCCACTGAAAAAAAAAAATTCACACTAGTCAATGCATGCAATGGAGCTGCTATAGAAGAAAAGTTAGCAATGAATTTCCTCCAACATTGGGTTGCTCCAAAAAAATTCTTACCTTGGTAACTATCTTGGGCCTTGGCCAATTCAAAATGACATCAACCTTGGAGGGATGTATTTTCAACTCACCTCCTCCAAGAATATAACCCAAGTAAACTAAAGAAGTTTTTCCAAAGTCACACTTTGACATCTTTAGATACAACTATTCTTTATTTAAGACACCAAGTACTTTTCTCACATGAATGACATGTTCATCATGAGATTTACTGAAAATTTAGATGTCATCTAAGTATAATATAGCAAACTCATCGAGAAATGGCCTCAACACATCATTCATCACACACATGAAGGTAGAAGGAGTATTACATAAACCAAAAGGCATAACTAGCCATTCAAACAAACCTTTTTTTGTTTTGAATGTTGTCTTAAAAATGTCTCCTTCAAAAATTATAATTTGATGGTAGCCACTCCTTAAGTCCAACTTAGTAAAATACTTTTCATCTTTCAATTGATCAAGTAAATCATCTATTCTAGGCAGTGGGTAAAGATTATTTACCATAATATTGTTCAATGCATGGAAGTCCACACACATGCGCCATGTTCCATCCTTCTTTGGCACCAAAACAATAGGTGACCCACAAGGTGAAGAACTTGGCATGATGATCCCTTTATCCAAAAACTCTTGAATTTTCTTTTTAATTTCTGCACTTTCCATCACTGACATCCTGTATATGCCAATGTTAGGAAGAGGACAACCTTTGTTGCAACTGTATCTCATGTTGGATTCCTCTTTTGGGAGGAAATCCTTTTGGTTCCTAAAACATCTCATCATATTAGTTAACAACATCAACCAATTCAGATTTCAATCTTGAGTCACAACCTTGAAAAGCTTCATTATCAATATCATTCTTGGGTTTGATAATTAGAAGCAAAAAATTCTTGCTAGAATTCACTAGTCTTTTCATCTTCCCTGCATTAACAAGTGAAATATTTAGTTTCTTGCTATGTGCTCTCACAATATATTCTACTCCATCTTTGAAGAAATGGTATTTGTTTTCTTGTCTACGGAATATATCTTTCTGTCATAGAGATATGGGCTACCCAAAACTATACCACATATGTCTAATGGCACAACATCAAGCTCCACTTCATCTATGAAATTTGCAGTAATGGAAAATTTTAGTTTACACTTTCTAGTTACTTGCAATTGTGCATTGTTACACACCCATCCTAATGGATATGGTTTATTATGTGGAATGGTTTCCAAGTTTAAACTATTGACAATGTTTTTAGAGATGAGATTGGCTTAAGAGCCATTATCAAAAAGAGTATCAATTTTGCTATGTTTTGATATTACCCTTATGTGGAAAATTTATATCCTCTTCTTTTCATTTGGAGTTTCATTGTTTAAATTTGAAGTACTAGTGCTAGCAATGGATTCTTTTCCTTTCATACCCATGGTTGTAATTTTAGTTTCATCGCTCGAATCGGATCCCAAATCCTATTGAGTGGATGTAGCTGTTTTTTGTTTTTCCTTGTCCTTGAATTCCTTTGGTTTCATTTCGGGATGAAGCTTCCAATAATGAGATTCATCGTGACCCTCTTTGGAACAATGCTTGCATGTTAATTTCTCTCCTTCCTTCTTAATGGATGAATTTTTCTTTCCCTTCCCTTTGAAACCCTTTTCTTTTCCTTTACCCTTAAATGGCTTTTTACTACCCTCTTTTGGAATATTTTTTCCTCTTGCCTCAAGATGAGTGGCTTGCACACACACCTCATCTAGATTATTGGGATTAAACATAAGGATAATATGCCTAAGGTAACTGTGTAAACCCCCTATGTACTTCAGCAATGTGTCTTGTGATTGCAAATCTACACCTAACATTAGAGACATTTTCCTAAATTCTTGGGTGTAATCTTGCACATTTTGACCTTTAATTTGTCTAAAGTTATGCCAATTCATGATGGCTTTCTACATATATGCTAGAGGGTAAAACGATCTTTTAATTGCAGCAATGAAATCAGACCAAGAAAATGAGATTTTATAGTGTTTTTTTCTCTTCTTGTGTCTTTGATTCCCACCATACTAATGTTGCACCCTCCAACCTCAAGGAAGCTAGTTGAATCTTTATGTCATAATCTTCAAGGTTTTGAATTCTTCAATAGACCTCCAACTGACAAACCCAATTTTCAAGCTTCTTTGCGTTCACTTCACCATTATACATGGGCAGTTCAAATTTAACATGAAGTTTTAACATGGGTGATTTACTAGTTACTTTTGAGGTATGTTGATGAGTATGAGTAAGGGTTGTATTAGTGGAAGAGGGTGAAGATGTCAGTGCAAATGAAGATGAAGAATATGGTGTAGAGGGTGGAGGTTTACCTACATTTCCATTACCTCCTCTTGAAGAACCTTATGCTTTTGGAGGCTTGGAGCTTTCACCCTGCATTCTGGTATTCCTCTCTTCGTAGAGGACCTTCACCATATTTTTCATATCAAATAAATCCTTCCTAAAGACCTTCTCATCCTCTGTCATGTTTGCAGGCTCTCCTTCATGAGACATGCTCATTGAAGCCTCAACTGCAACTTCAGGAAGAACTAGTGGTGGATTTTGTGGCAACCTTGTAGTCCTTCTCATTGACCCAACTTCAAGGTTTTCAACCTGCATCCCTTCTCCTCTCTTGAGCTTTAACCTTGTAAGCATGACATTCACTTGAAAACAGTTAAATCTTTCTAGCACAAACAAAACCAAGAGCTCTGATACCAAACTTGATCTGAATAGGATAATTAGTTTGTTGTACTAAATTCCTTTTCAAAATATGTTAAAAGTGCTTAAGGATTCATGAGGTTAATTGCAAGTTTAAACATGAGTTTTTGAGTGATTTTATGTAAATTTTATGTGAAAATTAACATAAACAAATGACTGAACATTAGCATATAGCAGACATGAACATCACCAAAAATAGTATGACAATAGCACATGATGAAGGAGTTCACCCTGCCTGGGCTACGTCTCCTTGGTCCAACTTCCAATGGTTTGGCCCTCTCTATTATGCTAAAAAAAATGTGAATAAATCATTTTACAATGCTAAAAAAGACATGGAACATGTTCCAATGGCTCCAGAATGCCCAAAAATGTATGTGTAGCCTCTTTCTGCTTCTGATTTGGTAAAAAACTGAAGAATTTATGGCTTTCTCAAGTATTTCTGCTAATCACACAGCAAATTCCCCAAGCACCATCCCACAAATTCACCCCAAATTGCGCTAACAAAGCACAAATTTCTTTGATTTCCAAGCAAAATTTTCGGACACTTTAAATATCCTCTAGTGCTTATAATCTGAAATTCGTGGCCATATGGGGGCCACATGCCCAGGCTAATGCCAACGCCCTACCTCTATCAGTCGGGCCCCCGCTCCTCTTCACCGATGGTCACATTGTGGTGCATGCCCAAGGGCTAGCCCCCCACTAGCTAGCCCTTTCCCCAAATGTGGAACAATTCAACATTAAATAGAGGTCGCGATCATAGTCTATTAAGACTCATGGTTGTGGTGCACTGGTAGGAGGCTTTGGTTATGGGTTTAGAGGTTGTGGGCTGCTACTGCTGGTCACGGGTGGCCCCTGGGCTTCCACATGGCGGCCTCTGGCTGGGCCATGTGTCAACTTATGGTTGGCCACCTTCTGTCCAATAAAAATTTTCCAAACGCACACAATCCATAACCACCACTTGGCACAACATGATTTGTCGAAGGACGTTGACCAGTCAAACCTGCCACCTCAACCTGCACAATCAGTGCCACGTCAATAGTACAGACTGATCACTGGCCTGTCACATTTGCAAAAATTCGCTTATTTGGGAAAGTGGAGACAACATGATTATAGGAGCATACGATGTATCTTTTGCACCAAATTCAGGATGACGACCACTATGTGGTCGTTTAGGTTCCATACCAATTCAAAAACTTTGAATTTTGAGCTATTTTTTGAGCACTTGATCAATCCCAATGATTTTTTCCAAGTACACATCCGGAATGAACACCATCTTTCCAAGATATCATAGGAAACTTGTCACGATATTTTCTTTACATAGATTTTGAAGGGATAAATAGTTTAAGTGACCAAATCGCTTATGCCAAAGTTTGTTCACTTCATCATTATGAGCAACAAATACCGAGGGAAGAGTTGATGACCCAAAGTTGTTAAACTTATAAAAACTTGTAGAGTCATCAGCAATGCCAGTAGCTAAAATTTGTTTAGAATCTCTTAAGTCCTTAATTACAACATCATGAGGTGAAAATTCAACAGTTTTACCTTCACCTGAATGACTTATCTAATATACAAATAGAAGGTTGCAGGATAAGGTAGGAACACATAATACATCATTAAATTGACCATTTCCTAGATGAATAGTTCCAGTCCCTACAACACTAAGAGATTTATCATCACCAACATATATATTTTTGGTGTTACAATCATTTAATGAAGAAAACATGGCTTTATTTTTGGCCATGTGATAAGAAGCTCCAGAATCAATGAGCCACTCATAAGAATGAGTAGAAGGAGATAAATTCAGTGCATAACTAGGGTGAGATGCTAGACAACCACATACAGAAACTGTTATTCCTGAATATGAAGTTGAAGTTGAAGAGTGCTCCAAATGGATGTTATGATTCTTCATTATTGCTTCCAAGGCTTCCATCTTCTTAAAGCATTTGGATCCTAAGTGGCCATCATGATTACAAAAGTTGCAATGTCTATCAGCCTTCTTCCCTTTGTTTTTATTTTCCTTATCATTTTGTTGAGTTTATTTTTTATTTTGAGACTAAAATTTTAGGACCCTTATTTGTTTTAAGATCATTCCTTTTAGGATATTTCTCCTTATGATTCTTTGAAATTTCTTATTGTTGGGTTGCTAAGCCTTTCTTAGAAGAGTTTCCAGTATTAAGAAGACCAATATGTAAGAGTTTTTCTTGTTCTCTTATTAAAGAATCACAAAAGGCATCAAAAGAAGGGGACTTGTAGTCTTTTCCTTGATAAATAAAGGTCTCTCTAGTAGAATGGAAAGTAGAAACAAACACAAAGTAGGTTGGTCCTAACCTAGTAAAAATGGGATAGATAAGGCTACCATCTTCCTTTTTAACCTTAACACCTTCCAAGATAAGTCTAACAGTCTCGAACTTGGAAAAAAATATTCAATGGAAGAAAAATTATTGGGGTCCAAAGTAAGCAACTCATTTTCAAGTTGATGGGCTCTAATTTCATTTTTAATTCCAAAAACAGTATTGAGTTTTTTCATTACTTCATCGGGGGTATCAATTTCTGCAATATAGAATCTAAGGTTTGGAGAAATATGCATCCCTATCAACCCATGTGCTTGATCTTGTTTATTTTCTCATTTGGCTTGTTTATCTTCATCTGAAGGTTTAGACTCTTGGCCTAAGGCTATTCTATAAATACCTTTGCTTCTGAGTAAATCCACCATGTAGGATAGTCATTGGAAGTAGTTGGGGTTGTCAAGAATAACTAGGCATGGAATTTCGATTTTAAAAGGAACGCAAGTTGTAGATGTTGCAACTAAGTGTTCCAATTGAAATATCTTGAAAAATTAGGCCGATTAATAAAAAATGGCTCTGAAAATGGCTTCCAGATGAAGAAGTTATGGCTTTTTGAAGAAAGGTTGTTGGAGGTGCCAAGGAATCAAGTGAATGTTTGGAAGTTGATGCTAATGTTATATTAAAAAAAAAATCTCATCTTTCCAAACTTAATCTAATTAGCTCACCTTTAAAAAATGATTACTTTAAGTGACTCACTTTTATAAATAAGTGAGAGTCACTTTTACAATAGTACCTTATGAACTATCCACTAAATTGTAACTTTAAATAAAAGATAAAGTGACTTTAGAATTATAAGTGACTCACTTTTTATAATGGGTGAGAACACTTTTACATTAACTTTAAAATACAAGTTACATGTGTTTTTTGAAAAAGTACCTCAACAAAAAGAAAGACTTGAACCCAAGACCTCTATTCTCATAAAGTAACTTTAGACCAAGTGAGCTGGTTAAAAAGGTTAGTAATTGTTGGAAAGGATGAAGGTTTTTATTTTATTTTCCTCACTAAAGCTTTGGGGTGTGTGCTTACTTGAAAAACCCATTTTTGCCTGCAAAACAAAAAAACAATTACAAAACGAAACAAACAAACAAAAGTATCCAATCCTTATCACTTAAAGTTAGATTTGGTGTTAGTCCCCCAGAAAGTAGACATTTTCGTCAATGTTTCTAATTTTCCAAGATCACACTAAGGCGCGGTAGAAAAGAGCATACGCATTAGAAAAATCCTTTCTTTTTGTTTCTGGTTTGCCCAGATCGTACAAAGTTGTGGAGCAAAGAGCATACGCAGAAATGAAAGGTATAAATCCGATAATAAAAAAAAGTATAGATGACTATAAAATGAAATAAGCAAGGAGATAAATAACTATAACTACAAATAAAGATTGTATACCTCCAGGTATTAAAAATGACGTAGCTAGGGCTACCAAAAACCTTTTCATGTGAAACGGAAGGGGTTCTTCACTGGAACAGATGCTCCTAATACAATAGAGCATTCCTCTGGGCCCAAAAGCGATCAAAAATAGTAAATCTAGGAAACGACAGTCGGATGCAGTTGTTCCGGCTTCAGATTTGGATCACCAATGGATGCAGTCGTCGAATGGCTCTAATACCATGTAGGAATTTACAGGGTAACTTCCTTAGATTGAATACCAAATTACACCACTCAAACAGATCACAGATCAATACACTGGTATTCTTGACATGGTTAAAACCCCCAAAGAGGGAAATAGTCCACAGCCTGAGCCAACACAGCCACTTCAGGAAATATTATTAATAAAATAAAGAAAATTTATGTAAGCTTCTCTCATGAACGTTCACCGAATAAGTGGCCCCCCATGCTCTTTAAATAGAGATCATCGACCAATCGGGTGTTAAGCCACGAATCAAGTATCGGTAATACCAAGGAGAGAATGAACCATTGGATCTCTTCATGTTTAGAACATATCATGACTGTCAGATTGTAAGTTACAAAAAGGACATACTAAAGAAACACACTTTACCTAACTATACACTAAACCAAGTTATACTTAATTATTTCTTATGTGTCGGAATATCCTAACAGTCAAGTAGCTCCCTACCCACCAATTTCCTAGGGACTTGAGATTATTCCAATTCTAATATTTTCCTCCATGATAAGTTCATCATTATTATTTATAATATTCATTTATAATTCTTTTTTTCTTAAGTTAATGTTGACCCATAACCTTTTTATATATGGTTAATCAAGTTAATTAGGTAAATGTGTGCATTAGTAAGGAATTCTTCATGTTGCAATAGTTTTTTTGGTTATATTTATGAAGCCTTTGACTATGTGAACCACATTAATTTTTTTAATGTGGTTGTACTAGTGATGATGTAAGGTGTAATTTATTTCATCTCCACTTTATAAAATGTTAAATATATTAATAATTGTCTTTAGTTTATATAATGTGCATTTTTTTTGTTTCTATAAAGCCATTATCTTTTAAAACAAAAAACTCTTAACATATTTTATATATACATATATAATCAGTTATGGTGTTTCTAAAGTGACATTTACCCCTAATGCTTATTTGTTTCCTTGAGCTTCTTTATGATTTTATAACCAACTTGGAATCTTGATCTATTTTTATTTATATAATCCCTTTTTTCAAGGGCAAGTTTATCATTATACAAGCTTACTTTATTGTTAGTGCTTGGACCCAACCCCACACTTGCAAAAATATAATGCATTCCGAGATGTGTACTATGCCTCTACACTACAAATGTCCAGTTTGTAAATCCATATAAAAAAAAAAAAACAAAGAGACTATTTATGTCAATGGCCCCCACAACCCTATGTTTTTTTACTTTTTCTCAACAGTGTAGTTTCTTTTCAAATTGTAGAAAGTTAAACATGAGATTTACAACCTTATTTATTAGTTGATAGTTTTTCTACAATTGCACTTTTTGTATCTTTTCTTACTGGTAGCTTGTTCAAAAATAGTCAATTTATGTATTATTACCATCCGGGAATCCATTCACATGCAACTCACGGTTCCTCTCCCATTTTAATTTATCATGGCAAAACATTATTAAGAATTTTGTGGGTTACAAAATCAGATATAGAGACAAACTTACAAAACAACTAAATTTAAATATTGTAACAAAAATTATTTACTAATCCAACGTACAATACAAATTACTTAATACCTCCCCCACACATATATATAAATTAAAAACTAAAAAAAATCTAATTACACACCATTACTTAGTACCTCCACATACTACTTAGCACCTCATATAAATATATATAAATTAAAATCATATAAATATATATAAATTAAAAAGTAAAATAACAAAATGGAAATTTTAAATTAATATATATTATAGAAACCAAATTACAATTTTTTCATTTTAATTGGGAGCTACTTACAAAATTATGAAATATAAATCATTACATCGGTTGTTTCTTTCATTGCAATTATCTCTAAAATAAATAGAAATCCTATCACCATCTCTGACTTTAGAATTTTCATATTTAAAATCAATTGGCAACAATCCCACTGGTGTTTTCCTGTTTTTTTAAGGACTTTCCTGAGCATCCATAACATCTAACGACTTTTCTGAGCATCTGTAACGTCTTTCTGACGTAAGGCCACAGGTACAGTACTTTTTGCTGACGTAACCTCGTCACGAGCGGGCAACACCGGGATTTCTCATCCGCTCTTCTCGTCTTTGGTATGTTCTTTAACTTCAATTCGGACTTCATAATTTTGTGAAGGCATGATCGATACAGTCGCCGTCGTATATGACGACTTGTTGCAGAATTCTGGAGTTTTGTGATCGACTTTCTGCCATCCAATAATGACGCCCTGAATGAAAACTATCTACCCTTGAAAAATGCTCACACACCGTCACAAATTTCGAAAAATTATTTAATGGATAGTTTGAAGTCAAAATTGTGTGTTAATGGAAGCTGATGAAAACATTCGCTTGCAATTCAGACATCACAATTTTGTCAATGCACACTTCGTTTGTGTTGGGAGAGATTGTTGGGTTCCCCATTAATAATGGTGTAAAAGGATAATCCAATACTTCTCATCTGTTTTGTGGCATATGCTTAAATTTAACGATATATTTGTTTACTAACACCTATGAATTTTAGTATAACGACAATCGTAACTCCAACATAAATAGTACACTCAACTATCTTCAAAACTAAACTTCCGGAACACTTCCGGAACATTTGGTCTTGTAACCGACTCCCTCCCCTTCAATGCTCGGTGCCGTGAATGAAGGGTTACTTCTCCTATGAAGTGATGCTTCGCTCTAGCGTCGATGGAGGTGCCTAATAATTCTCCAACTACGTGTAAGGTCTCACTATTCAATTGGATATTCATGCTTATTTTTTTAATGGGGGTGATATTCATGTATTTTTTAACACGGTTTCAATAATTTTTTATTAGATAAATTAGATTAAAAAATATATTAAAAAAAAATTGTCATTGTAAAATATTTTCAATAGTATTTATGAAATTTATTTTAAAGGGAGTCATATTTAGGAGGAGGAATTGGCAGGGTCAAAACTGATGGGAATGGGCAAAAAAATTTCAAGAAATCTTGCAATAGCATTGTTTGAATCATGTTTTTGATCGAGGAAATGAATTCAGCACTATCAAAAACCTATGGGGCACCCAAAATCTTGAAGTTTGACAACTATAACTTGGATTTACAAAAATCAGGATTTCATCAAAATATTGTTTGAATTTCCATGGTTTTCCGAACAAAAATAATAGTTTAGTTAAACTGAAGCATTTTGGAGTCTTTCCGGACAAAAAAGTCTGGTTACTACAGCGTTTTTGGAGTCGTTATATTATTTTTAATTTTTTAATTAAATTAATTGATTAAAAAAATTGTCATATGAATATGTGTTATGAGAAAAGAGTCATGGTTTTTTAAACATATAGAATTGATAAACTTACATATTGAAAATCTCCATGGTAAAATGAAAATATATCTATATTATTAAGAATCATGTTACATGTTTTTTAAATGTACTTATATATTAATTCTTTTTATAATTAGTAATAATAATAATTTAAAAATAAATTAAAATTTAATTGATTTTTGCCAAAAAAAATATAAAAAATTATTTGAGCAATAAGATGTATGTTTTGATGTGATGAATTGATCCCAGTTTTATGAAACAGATTTTTTTTAGAAATGTTTTTTTTGTCAAATTTGCCTAAATCTGGTACAGATTTTTAAAAATCACAATTTTAAATATTTTGATTTGCAAAGATCAAGTGGCTACGAGTCATTTAATTTAATATATGGGTAGTCTAACTAATGGATGAAATGACCTTTTTCTAGGCAGCTAGTTTTATCCAAAATCTAGTACATATTTTTAAAATCCATAAATTTAAGTTGTTTAATTGACAAAGATCCATTGCTTCAAAAGGTTTTCACATTGTATTTACTTATTCACAAATACATTTTCAATAACAAAAAATCATTAATATATAATTTATATATCTATGTTATTTTATACTATTTTAAAAATATTTTTTAATTTTATAATAAATGATCCAACAAAAAAAACACATAAAAAAGTGCATTTTTAATTTAACATTTGAATAAAATTGAGCATAAATATGAAAAAAACTCCAAAACTTATAACAATTAAATTACTAGGTTGTTTTATGGTTTAAATCGTGTCCATATAGCTTCACAAGGAAATAATTACGTTGTGCTCTAGTGGTGCAGATGCAATTTTCACAAGAGAGAGGATTGTTGGATTTGATTAACATCCATGGCTGCAATGGAAGCAAAGATGGTATTCCATTGTCACCTCTTCTCTACTCGGCTATCATACACGTTTGATGTTTCTGTTCTGTTACAACAATGCTTCTGTACAGATGGGTCGAGCTAAGAAGAGGAAGGTTTAGGACGATGTGCTTCCCCATGGTGAGGTGATAGCAGTGAACTAATTAGAAGGGCTATTCCAAGGTCATGATCCCTGAGTCTCATGTATGTCTGATTGTCAAATATTTGGTGAATGAGTAATCGAGATAAGGATGTCGAGTCCTGTTTAATTCTAGGCAGAAATAAGTATGATTGGGAGAGTCCATCACATGAATCTTATTAGTATATTTGACTTCTGTGTGGAAAGAAATCACAGATTACCTAAAAAAAGAAAAAAGGATGTCGAGTCCTATTTAATTCTAGGCAGAAATAAGTATGATTGGGAGAGTCCATCACATGAATCTTATTAGTATATTTGACTTCTGTGCGGAAATTCTAGGCAAAAATAAGTATGATTGGGAGAGTCCATCACATGAATCTTATTTAGTATATTTGACTTCTGTGCGGAAAGAAATCATAGAAAAGAAAAAAAAGAAAAAAAAAAGAAAAAAAAAATGTTTCTATATATAAATATACAAATATAAATAATAATAAAAGAATTAAATTTAAATTTATCAAATTTAAATAGATAAATATTTAATATATTAATATATTAAAAGCTAGATTGTCCTCTTAGCCAAATGTTATCTCTCTCCCATTCTCCATGGGTCTAGTTGAAGCCAATATTCCCTCTGGCTTGTTCTCCATGGCCTGTAGCTCATGCAGAGTCGCACCTCAGCCTCCCCACCCACCTCCACCTGCCCTAGGAATAGCCACCTTCAACGTGTGGGCCTTGGCCTCTCCTCATCCTCAAAAATCCCTCTTTGCAGGGTTTGTCAAAAGACTTATGAAATATGCAAAGTCCTCGTTCCCCTGACATAATCCTGCTCAATGATGTTAAAGCTAGATGATTGGTATTCAATTGGCCAGTTTACTAGGATAGATATTTGAATACTTGGATTGAGAAGAATTTATGCCCTTTGATTAAGGGGAAGTTTCCTCTATCTTTGGGAAGGGTTTTTATACCGTTTTATTTGAAGATAAGTTAGATCAGGACTTGATCACTGGGAGTGGCTCATATTTTATGGGATCACAGAGTTTGTATCTTAATCAATGAAGTTTAAACTTTAATATGGAGAATTATATCAAAGTTTGAGTTTGTATCTCAATCAATGGAGTTAAGACTTTAATATGGATTATTATATCTCATTGATTGTTCTAGTCCAGCTCAAATTAGGTTACCTTGACATTCATGATTGGAACAAGGAAACCATTTAGAGCATAAGTATTTCTCTTGGTAAGTACATTGATCGTGCCAAACTCAAAATGGGATGTTCTCTTATGCCATGAATTGTGTTGAGGTAGTCCTAGAAAAAAACATCACTGATGTTGTTCAACTCTCATTGGATATCTTCTCTTTTCTTTTTTCAATTTATAGAATATAACTAGATGTCATTTAAATGCAAAATTTTCCCTCAATATAATGTAAGACAATCCAACTAGAAACCAAATAAACTGTATATTAAAAGATCACAAATAATTATGTACATGTTATACATATAAATACATATAGGAAACAGTTGAATTAGTTCTCGGGAGTTCTTGGACTCCAATAACTACACAAATTGACCCAAGGTTAATACCAAGGATTAGCTATCTAACAATCCCCCCTTAATCCGAAGGGATATACCAAAGTCTAAGAATGAGAGATCAAAATGAAAAAATGCGTCTCAACCAAGAGCTGAATGTCTCTCAAGAAATTGTTTTTAAGGATAACCACAAACCAAGATGGGAGAACTCAAGGTCTCAACCAACACCAACTATGGAAATATCATAGAAGTTTCTCGAACAATTCCAAACCTGGAAGTTCTCAATCAACTCAAATCTGACTCAGGCTTGGCTGACATCTTGAACTCGAACTTGTAGCAGACCATCAACCATTCCCCCCTTGTCAGATACAAGGTGAGAAGTACTCTTCATTACCGCAAGGCTGCTCATCACTTTGGAACATATTATTCGATATGCCCTATAAATCTTTTTGGTTGTTTTGGTCCAATCCCAAGAATAAATCCATCCGAAATTTACCTTCTCTCTTGCAGTAGACTTCTTTCTGGATCATTTATTTATATGATGATTTCGATTTCGACAATGCTCACATGAGTGAAGATCAAACCACTGATCTTTCTAATGTCCAACTCTGTTACATTGTTGGCATTTATCAACTTCTTCTGGAACAACACCGTCCAGAAATCTAGTGCTTCAGAATTGTATCGGTTTAGCAAAATCTAGTATGTGAAAAGATACATCCAGAATATCCTCTTTGTAACCCAAACCAGTTCTGTGTTTATTGTGTCTAATCTCTTCCCATGGCCTTATGAAAGTTTTGGGAATATCAGGCTTCTCATAAGAACTTTTAGTTGCATTTCCTTTTGTAGATCTTTGTAAAGGTTGTTGAAGTGGTTGTGATGGTTGCTCATCTTGAAAAACAGGCTCAAGAACAGGCTCTTCAAGAGCAATTTCTGGTCCTGCAGAAACATTACTCTGATTATTTTATGAGTGATGATTGAGCTCAAACACACTATTATTCTAAACAAGAATGGGTTCAAAATTCTTCTTTTGCAGTTCTTCTCGCTGAAACTGGGATTCTAGTTCCAAAAATTCAATTTTGCTTTTCGCATTTTGCAAATATATTTGGATGTCAAAGAGCATGTCCTTGCTGACTTGGACACTATTATGAACACTGGATGACATTAAATTGCGTAATAACTGCAACAAATCATCGACTTTGGCCATGTTCTTCAACAATCAACTTTGAAAAGGGGTGTCGGCTACCACCGAAAATGCACCTAATACAAACAAATTTATGATAACTCGGTGTCGGGTTCAACCGAACATGCAACCCATCTACAACATAACTTTAACTTTGAATCTTCAATTCAGACTATGACTTTTCAACTTTCAACTTTAACAATTTTTTTGTGGTAAAAAACACAAAAAAAAAAATCTTCTAAAATTATGTCTTCGACATTGACTTTGAAAAATTTTGTGATAAAACACAAAAAGTTCTAAAATTATTTTGTAAAGATTTAAACCTATAACCTTCAATCCACCAAATAACTATATATATTTGCCCCATAACCACGCGTATACCCACCACTTAGTGAATTATATTATCTACGTTATTCTTACTTATTCCAACGGAGATTTCACAATGGTAAAGTATAGTTGCACGCACGCCACATTGCCCTGCATTCTACCCATCCTTCCTAACCTTCCTAAGTCAGGTGAGCCATCCTTCCTAACCTTCCTAAGTCAGGTGAGCCATCCTTCCTCATAAGCGGTGGCTATCATCATAATGGGCAAGGTGTAATCAGTGGTGGGAAGAATGGATAGAATGCGGGGATTTTACCAATCACAACACTTTCTCTACAACTTCAATTTCAAACCGATATATCCATAACCATAAACCTCATATGGAAACATAATGCATATATCCCAAATATCCATAAACCTCATATCGAAAACATAATGCCCATGCATAACCCTTATGCTTTCCACTCTTTGACTTTTCAAAGTACCTTTAATAGCCATTATGCTTTCCACTCTTCGAATTTTCAAACCCTTATGCTTTCCACTCTTCGAAGTTTCAAATTTATTTGAATTTTCTTAAGCTCTCGGTCTGCATGTATTTGTGAGAAAGATTGGTCAGCCTATATTTGTGAGAAAGATGAAGACATGACTTAACTCTTCCACGCCATTAAATCCTCCATGCCATGAAAGATTCGAAACATAAATCTCACATTGATAACAGATTCAACAAAGCATGTGCACGCTCATTCCAATGAATATTTTTTTTAAGTCAGAAATTATACCTCTTATGCTCTCAAGGAAGTGCAGGCCTGTGACTTTGGCATTACGGACTTCAACACACTTCCAGAAGGAATTCATACTCTGAAAAAAACAAAATTTCTCCGTCTTTATCACAGCGGCAGATCTTTCTTTTTGATGCTATTGTTATTATAATTCGCAGAAGATGTAAAAGGCGAAGGTTGACTACTAGTCAATGAATGCTGGTCAACGAATTTCATAAGGCTTCTGCGCAGGTGTTCTCAATTGGTAACAGCAATTGTGAATCATTTTTTATGCTATCAACAGAAACTCTTTTGTGTAGAGGCGGAAGAAAGTACTTCTGTGACTGATTCTTAAAACGACAATTCATAAAAGCCGACTACCATACAAATATACTCATTAAAAATGACTACGATTTCATGTCACAGATTCCCACATCATAGTTTATAATTGGCATTTTTTTAACCCATCCAAACTTAAAAAAATCTAACTGTGGATGAGGAAGGTGTGCACAACTGGAACAACTTAGATGCCTCGAAACCAGGCAGCATTTATGACGGTCACAAAAGTAGTGGCTCTCAATTTAGAAGTGGATAAACTTCCCGTTCTGATATCACTTTAAGACAATTCAACTGGAAACCAAATAAATTGTATATTAAATCATCATAAAGAATTATGTACATGTTGTACATATAAATACAGAAAACAGTTGAATTAGTTTGGGGAGTTTCTAGATTCTAATAATTATCCAAATTAACTCAACGTTAATCCCGAAAATTAAGTTCGTCAAGAACTTTTGCCAATTAAAAAGAGCAACACCAACAACCAAGGTTTTGGAAGTAATGGAAAAAACAAAAATGACAAAAGCCCCTATGAATAAGAAATGTTGTCAAATTCCCTTTATCTAATTCCCGCAGCTCCAAAGGAATTATCTCCCTAGAAGCAACCTTCACGTGAGTCTCCCACCAATATTAAATCTTGTTGGAAAGATTCATCTAATAACAAATATGAAAAAATAACAAAGGAGACGCGTTAAAAATGGTGAAGGCAAAGATTACAAAGCAAATGATTATGGTAATGTGGTATTAAAAAATATGCAAGATATAAATTAAATGCAATGTTAATTCTTATAATGAAAATAATTGATAATTCTCACAATATAGTAATTAGAGTGGAGATTCACAAAGACTAAATGTCTAAACTTATTTGGGAAGCATTAAGCGGGATATAAAATTGTGTATATTTGAGGTATGTGATAGATTTAATGTTGTGGAATAGATAAGAATTAATTAAAATAAATATGATTTAAATTTTTAGATGCGATAAATATTATGTAATAAATTAATGTTTATAAAATAATAAACCAATGTTTATAAAACAACTAAGTATGGAAAGAAAAGAGATGGATAAGTTACTCAAATTAATTTAGTCTCTTTAAAAAATAAAAATAAAATCAATTAATATATCTTTTAAACAACTAAGTATGGAAAGGAAAGGAAAGAAAAGAGATGGATAAGTTACTCAAATTAATTTAGTCTCTTTTAAAAATAAAAATAAAATCAATTAATATATCAAAAAATATATAGATATATTTAAACTTAAAGAAATATATACTTTACATGTCTATTATACGTATACATTTTAATTTAAAACTATATTTTTTCCATAACATACTTTTAAAGTTAATAATCAAACACACTTTTAAAGTTAATAATCAAACACTTATATTGCATATTTATTTAGTATGTACATTTATATCTAAAAATTAAATATTTATTATATATATTTATATAAATTTAAAAATCAAATATTTTTATGTGTATTTATATTTAAAATACACAATTAAATTTAAAAATTCAATAGTTTCATTTAACATTTTATCATATTTTCAACATCTACCCATTATTTTAATTGATTTTTTTCCCAACAAAACCTTCATTTATACTTAATTATACAATCTAAACCCATTTAAAAACTAAACATAATTTCATTTCTTCTTTATCACCTAATTACATTTCTTCTTTATTTCCTAATTACATTTTTTTCATTTTTTTCGCAATATTATTGGTAAACAATATTGTATTTGTAAACCTAACACATTAATGTGACCAGAAAAACCGTTAAACTCAAATATATCCATTTTCTTTTTCATGGATGTACTTTCACCGTCCCATAAAATAATTTTGATTAGTCTAAATATTTCCCAATACAAATGTCCAAATTATGTTCATGAAAACAATGATGCATTCCAAATCTCATTTCTGGTCTCTCAAATAATTGTATTTGGCACGAAGAGTAAAACAGTTAAATCACTTCAATCACTTCCTGGTTTCGTTACATCTCCAAATCTATTAAAAAATAAAATCTTATTTTTCTTTCTTAAAATAATTATATTTAAAAAATCTTATTAAAAAATATATATTTTTAAATAATTATTTTTGCAATATTATTATTAAAATAGATAAATAAGTGGAAAAAATAGTTATAAAATTTTTAATATAATTTAGTTGAACTGGTAAACTTAATAACTTTTGATTTTTAGAATGGATTCTAAGTTTATTTATAGACTCTATTACATAAAATATAATGAATTAATATCATAATTGTTCATATCAACTTGTGAAAACTATATATTGTATTTTAATTCTTGCTTTATGACAAACTTAAATATAATTAAAAGTACTCTTAAAAGAATAGATTTATATCTATTTATAAACTTCATTAACAATATCTCTAAATTTGAACTGGAAAATTCTTCATATCCAATCGACAAAACATGTATGGTTTATTAAGATTAGTTTTATGTGTGTGTAGGGAAGTATTTTTTAGAGCTTGTAATTCTCTTGGAAGTTATGTTGTCGTTTTCTTGCCTTCTCTCCTTCTCAAACTATATACTTTCATCATGCCACCAAAATCCTTGGTTGTACACAACCCTCCTACTTAAACTTTCTCTGAGAAACTCACTTTCTCGTGCTTTTAAAACTATTGTCCATTAGCTTTCTTCCATTCGAACCTTAACTCTATACTCTAACAACCATGTTACTAAGCACTCCATCCTTTAGCCACTCGAGTTGGAGAATCTACATTAATCTCAACTCTAATAATTAAAAATAAACTTGAAAAATAAATAATTATAATAAAACTTATAGATATTTTTAAAAATTTAAATTTTATCTTATTTAATATGTAGAATTCAAGTGACTAGGAGTTTTTCATGGTGTTGAATTCATTTATGCATTCAAAAATGTATTTTAATAACAAAAAATCACAATCTTACTTGATATTGTATCGCCATATTCTAGTGAAATTGTCATTTCGTCTATAAATTAGACTATGTTTGTTATGCAACCAGCACACAAAATAGAAGAAAAGATAGAGCAACGACTTCAAAATTAGTCTCTTGGAGGGGCCAACCTCTTTTACATTACACAAATAAACAATTCTTGGATGATACAAATGACAAAACCTCCTTTCTATATATAGGAGTCTAAGGGGTCACAATATAATCAAAGCTAACATAACAATAATAATATAAGGGCACAACAATAGAAATAGTGGGATTCTATGAGGCATAATAATAGCAATATGGGGACAATAGGGCTACAACAATAACAGTAAGGGCTACAATGACAATAGTAATGGGAGAATCACTAGTATTATAAGGACCTAACATGCCCCTCTACTTCAAAAAAGTGTTGTCCTCAACACTTGAGTTGTTCTGGATGCTTCTGTATAAAATTATCATCCTCCCATGTGGAATCTTTAGCAGGTAAGTTCTTCCACTTGACGAGATACTACGAAATTGATCGATTTCGTAGTTTTCAAGTTCTTGTTTCTGTGACTACTTCAAGTTCCAATATGATTTTTCCTTCCTCGTCAAGTTCTGACAATATTGTTTGAACTTGGAGCTTGTCATCTATAACCTTATTTAAGCATGAAACATGGAAAACTGGGTGCACTGGGGAAGCTCCAATTTGTATGCCATAGTATCAATCTTTTGCAACACCTTATATGAACCAGAATACTTTTTTGATAATTTATTATTGTTCTTAGCTTGCTTGAGGGACATTTGTTTATATGGTTGTATTCGTAGGAATACCCAGTCACCTACATCAAAATTCTTTTGCTGCGATGTTGATCTTCTTGTTGTTTCATTCTATTTTGCGTGAAAGTGAGATTATCCTTTAAGAGTTGGAGAACTTGTTATTGATGCTTGATGTGATCTTCCACTACTTGAAACTTAGAATTTTCTCTTAAATATGATGTGATGGACAGTGGATGATATCCATAAAGTGCCATAAATGGGGTCATTTTTGCTGCAGTATGGAAGGAAGTGTTATACCACCATTCAACCAGAGGAAACCATTTGACTCATTGTGTCTGTTATCAGATACAAAGTTGTAGGTTTTAACCCCATACAGAAATTACCTGCATACGAATTCTAAAACATAGAAAATAAACAATACGAAAGCATAACACATAAACCACATATACACAGAGATTTCCTGTTAGATCCCAAAACCAAGACTACTAGATTGATTTTTCATTATGTTTCTTTCAATGTTACAATACATATTTATACATGCCAAAGCATCCAATACCATGGACCGAAAACCATTGCACCCAAAACCATGTGAGAAAACCATGCACAAAACCATAGGTAGGTCCACCCACCTAATATAGGGTCCAAAAAAAAAATCCTGAGGGCACTGCCCTGGACCCCGTAGAGGGTGTCTACCCGCCCCCCTCAAACCCTCTGTGACCCCCATGCTGCACAATCGACACAACGAAGCGGGGGCTTTGCCGCCCCTCTAACCCCCCGATTAACTAGGGGAGCTAGTCGTGGAAAGAATATAATACAACCCAACATTCTCCCACTTCTTGTTTTCTTTCGACATGAGAAATTAGCCATTTATCCAACCCTACAACGCCCATTGTTTCTCTACACCAAGAGAACTTCTCAAAGCTCACAAATTTTGTTAATGAATCTGCAATATTCTTTAAAGTGTCCACCTTTACCAGCAACACCTTTTTGTCTTCTAGCATATCCCTCACAAAGTGATACTAAACATCAATGTGCTTTTTCTTTGAATGATAAGTAGGGTTCTTTGCCAAGAAAATTGCACTTTGGCTATCACAGTATATTCTTATAGCTCCATGTACTAACCCCATACTTGAACACAATCTCTGCAACCAAACTGCTTCCTTGCTTGCATGTGTGGCTGCCATGTATTTTTCCTGTATAGTTGATAGTGCCACTACATATTGTTTCTTACTCATCCAACTTATTGCACCTCCAAATAGGTTAAACACATACCCACTTGTAGATCTTATCTAATCCATATCTCCAACCCAGTCTGCATCAACAAAGCCACGAATATCCAAAACTCTATCCAATCCTGGTCTTCCTTGGTAGCACAAACCATAATCACTAGTGCCACACAAATACCTGAAAACAGGCTTCATTATTGTCCAATGCTCCTTCCCTAGTTTTGACATAAACCCGTTGAATACTCCCACTACATGTGCAATCTCTAGTCTAGTATAGACCATTGCATACATCAGGTTATCGACTGCACTTGCATATGGAACACGGGACATGTCCTCTTCCTCCTCTTGTGCCTTGGGACACTGTTCAACAGATAACTTCACACCTACAGGAATAGGAACCTTCACCGGTTAACTATCCTGCATATTAAACCTTTGCAGTATTGTCTCGACATACTTCCTCTAGTTTAACTAGAGCTTCCTCCTTGCTCGATCTCTTTTAATTTCCATGCCCAAAATATAGTTTTCAGCACCAAAATCTTTCATGTCAAATTTGGAGGAAAATTGGGTCTTCAAATCCTGGAAAAATTCTTTGTTATTTCCAACCAGCAACATATCATCCACATACAAGACCAGATAAATAACACAGTCACCAATTAATTTAAAATACACATAGTGATCTGCTTTGCTTCTGGTGAAGCCAAGTCTCCGTATAAATGTATCAAATTTCTGATACCACATACTTGGTGACTGTTTTAACCCATACAAAGACTTATTTAACTTGTATACCAGTTCTTTCTTACCCTTCACTACAAAGCCTTCAGGTTTCTTCATGTATATATCCTCTTCCAGATCCTCGTGAAGAAATGTTGTCTTCAAATCCATCTGTTCTACCTCAAAATCAAAAGCAGCAACAATAGATAAAAGTAATCTAATAGAAGCTACCTTGGCAGCAGGAGAACAAATATCACCAAAATCAATTCCTGGCACCTAGGAATAACCTTTTGCTACCAACCAAGATTTGTATTTCTCCACCTTTCCTTCTGCATTTGTCTTCTTCTTGAACACTCATTTGCTGCCAGTGGGTTTCCTTCCAGCTAACAACTCCACTAGATCCTAAGCCTCATTTTTGTGCAAAGATGCCATTTCGTCAACCATGTCCTCTTTCCAGAGTTTTCCATCCTCTCAATCTATTGCTTCCTTCACAATTATGGGATCATCATTAGTAATAGATAAAGCAAAATTTGAACAGAAAGCAAATGGACTATACCTTTTTGGTTGCCTTCTCTCTCAAAATGATCTTCTCACAATTGGATTTTGTGTCTCTTCATCTTCTTATTACTCTTCTGTTGTAGAGTCTGATTCTTCCTCCTTTAGCTCAAACTCTATCTTCTTAGGTTCCTTTGATGGCACTTCACGTTTAATAACATCTTCCACCTCTCTAAACACCATATCTCGGTTGTACACAACCTTCCTTGTTACTGGGTTCCAAAGCTTATAACCCTTTAAACCATCCTTATACCCAATAAAGATGCACTTTTCAGATTTACTATCCAAATTTGTTCTTTTCTCCTTTGGAACATGTACATATGCATCACATCAAAATACCCTTAGATGTGAAAGAGAGGGTTTCTCACCAGTCCATGCCTCTTGTGGAGTCTCATCCTCCAACGTTGATGAAGGTGATCTATTGACCAGGTAACATGCTGTCTCCATCGCTTCTGCCCAGAATTCCTGTCCTAACCTGGCACCGCTGAGCATGCTTCTTGCCCTTTCCATCAACGTATTTTTCAGTCTTTCTGCAACTCCATTTTTCTTAGGTGTGTATGGAGTAGTCTTCTCTCGTGATATACCACACTTCTTACAAAATTCTTCAAATTCCTTGTTGTAAAACTCTTCACTGTTATCTGTCCTCGACACCTTTATCTTCTTCTCTGTCTCGTTTTCCACCAAAGCCTTAAATTCTTTAAACCTGCCAAAAACTTCAGACTTCTTCTTGAGGAAATATATCCATGTATTCCTTGAGAATTCATCTATAAATTATACATAGTACATAGACTTACCCACTGATGGAACCTTCACAGGTCCAAACACGTCATTGTGCACAAGCTCTAATATCTGTTTCACCGTCTTACCACCAGAGGGGAAACCTGATTCTGCTTCTCATATACACAATTTTCATAGAAATCAAAATCTAGAGAGCTATTAGTCATACCTTCTACCATACCTTTACCATGAAGTATTCAAAGGCCCTTCTCTCCAATATGTCCCAGTCTTTGATGCCATAGCATGGTCTTTTCTGCAGAGACCACTATATTTTCTGCTCCACTTTCAGGAACCAGAGAACTGTTGCACCCATCAATAACAGTGCTACCTTGTATCTTATACAGAGTTCCAATCCGAACTCCCCACATGAATACCAATTCTCCCCAAACCATCTTCCAGGTATCTTTCTCGAACACTGGTTTTACACCTACATCATCGAGCTTGCTTACAGAAATCAGATTTTTGGCTAATGCAGGAATATGCAGAACCCCCATAAGTGTTCTAACCCTTCCACCTTGCAACTTCAACTTTACTTTTTTACGACCAAATATTCTAGCCTTCCTATCATCCCCTAAGAAGACATCACCACCATCATATTTCTCATACTAGCAGAACCAGTCTCTATGGGGAGTGAAGTGAAAGGATGCACCTGAGTCAATCAACCATGCCTCATGATCTACATGTGTACTTGAAGAAGCCAAGTACACATCCCCACCTTCACCTGAGGTGGTTTTCGCCTCTACAAAAGGAGCATCATCAGATCCCTTTCCTTTGTCAGGAGCTTTAGATTTACAGTCCCTTTTGTAGTGCCCTTCCTTTTCACATTTCCAACACACCACCTTTACAGGTTTTCCTAGAGATTTAGATCTCCCTCTAGATTTAGCTCTCCCACTCAATGACTTATTTTTGTTTCTATTTTGGGACCGTCCTTGTATAGACAAGGCATCACCATTACGGCTCTCCAGATTTTTCCATCTCATCTCCTCTGTCAGTAAGGATGAGACTATTTCATCAAACTACAAGGCAGTTGCATTGCTACCTATTGCAATAACTAGACTATCCCACAAATCTGGTAGAGAACACAACAAACTAATGCACTTATCTTCATCTGAAATTTTAATATCAACAGACAATAACTGACTTACCATAGTATTAAATGCATTCATATGCTCTATCACCGAGTCTCCATCTTTCATCCTCGGGTTATATAGCTTTTTCCATAGGAACAATTTATTCACCAAAGAGTTAGATTGGTACAAAGTCCCTAACTTGTCCCACAAAGCCTTCACTGTAGCTTCCCTTGATACATTCAGCAATACTAAATCTGAGACACACAATCGTATTGTGCTCCTTTCCTTCCGATCCAACTTCTTCCATTCTTCATCAAACACTCCTGTTGGTTTAGTACCTGGATCTACCATGATCCACTGATCTTTATCCACCAATAGATCC
Organism: Pinus tabuliformis; assembly: GCA_031772625.1. Taxonomy (NCBI): domain Eukaryota; kingdom Viridiplantae; phylum Streptophyta; class Pinopsida; order Pinales; family Pinaceae; genus Pinus; species Pinus tabuliformis. Next base: position 198,092,532 of record CM062810.1, on the reverse strand, counting down.
TCCATCTTGAGTTTCCATAACTTAAAACTCTGACCATTAAATTTCTCAATCTCTATCTTTCCACTGCTCAACATCTTCTTTCCACTGAACAAGGTTTACCACAGGCCTGAGTGAAACCCCTCAGCAACAAAGGCGTCCCCTTGAAGCCAAAACAACTCCGATACCAAATGTAGGTTTTAACCCCGTACATAAATTACCTGCATACGAATTCTAAAACACAGAAAATAAATAATGCGAGAGCATAACACATAAAACACATATACACAGAGATTTTCCCCTGGATCCCAAATTTGGGACTACTAAATTGATTTTTCATTATGCTTATTTCAATGTTACAATACATATTTATACATTCCGAAGCATCCAATACCATGGATCGAAAACTATCGCGCTCAAAAACATGTGTGAAAACCATAGGTAGGTCCGCCCACCTAATATATGGTCCAAAAAAAAAATTCCTCGAGGCGCTGCCCCAGACCCCATAGAGGGGGGGCTACCCGCCCCACTCAAACCCCCTATGACCCCCCCCCTCCCCCCACTGCGCCCAATTAACTAGGGGAGCTTGTCGTGGAAAGAATATAACACAACCCAAAGTGGATGATATCTATAAAGTGCATAAATGGGGTCATTTTTGCTACATTATGGAAGGAAGTGTTATACCACCATTCAGCGAGAGGCAACCATTTAACTCATTGTGTCTGTTTATCATATATAAGAAACGAAGATACCCTTCCAAACATTTGTTTACTATCTCAGTTTGCCGATCAAATTGAGGATGATAAGACGAGATATGAGCTAATTGAGTACCAAGACAAGAAAATATTTTTTTCCAAAAATTTCCATTGAAAATGAGATCTCTGTCTCTTACAATAATCTTTGGGTTTCCATGTAGCTTTTGAATTGTTTCCATAAATGCAGTAGAAATTGTACTAGGATTAAATGGATGAGATAATGCATAAAGTGTGCATACTTGGTAAGTTTGTCAACTACCACCATGATGACACTCTTTCCTTTGGACTTCGATAAACCTATGATAAAATCCATTGAAACCTCCTCCCAACATTGGCTTGGAATGGATAAAGGTTGTAATAGACCTGGGATCTTAATTGTCTCAACTTTATTTTGTTGGCAAACCAAACATTCAACCACAAACTTTTGAATATTCGATTGAAGGCCATCCCAAAAAAATTCCTTCTTAACCCTGTGGTAAGTTTTTAAGAATCCTGAGTTCCCTCCTAAGGGAGAGGTGTGCAAATCCATAAGAATCTTTTGTTTGAGTTGGGAATTCTTACATAGGTATAAGCGATCTTTGTACAATAATGAATCATTTTTCCAGCTAAACATATTAGATGTAATGGGATATTGTTATAACTTTTGAATGAGTGTCTACATTTCTTCATCATTCTTCCATTCATCCCTTGCTTTGTTTATCCAATCTGGTTCGATAATAGAAATGGCACAAAGCAATGCCTCCACATCCTCATCCTTTCTTGAAAGTGCATCTGGCACAACATTTTGCTTCCCTCTTTTGTAGATGATTTGAAACTCATAACCCAACATCTTTGGGACCCATTTTTGTTGCTCTTTTGAAGATAATATTTGTTCTAAAAAGTATTTAAGACTATCATGATCCATTTTTATGTTGAAGTGTCTTCCCATTAGGTAGGGTCACCATTTCTTAAGTGCATGTAGTATTGCCAACATTTCCTTCTCATAAATAACTTTTTGTAAATACTTTCCTTTGATTAGATGACTTTCGAAAGTAATGGGTCTATCTTCTTGCATTAAAACAACATCAATTCCATTTCTTGAGGCATCACATTCCACAATAAAGGTTTTTGTGGAGTCTGACGTGGCTAAGACTGATGCTTGGCACATTTCCTCTTTAAGATGTTGAAAGGCCTTCGTTGCTTCTGGAGTCCATGAAAATTCATCTTTCTTCAATAATGTTGTTATAGGTGTTGTTATTCTCCCACAATTCTTAACAGACTTGTGATAATACCCCGTCAACTTGAGAAATCCATGCAGATGCTTCATGGATGTAGGAATTTTCCATTCCTTAATGGATTTAATTTTCCAGGGTCTACCTTAACACCTTCATGAGATACAATATGACCCAGATATTCCACCTCTTTTACTCCAAAGAAACATTTGGAGAATTTTTCATATAATTGTTTCTCCTCCAATAGTTTGAGCACCCTGTCAACATGTTGAACATGATCCTTCCAAGACTTGATGTAGATTAGTATATCATCAAAACATACTAACACAAATTTTATAAGGAAGGGTTTGAAAATGGAATTCATCAAACCTTGAAATGTAGAAGGTGCATTAGTAAGGCCAAAAGGCATGACCAAAAATTCATAATGACCCTCACGAGTTCTAAAAAAAAATTCGGAATGTCTTCAGTCTTCATTTTGATTTGATGATATCCCAAATGAAGATCCAACTTGGTGAAGTAAATTGATCCATGCAATTCATCCAATAATTCATCAATGACATGAATGGGAAATTTATCTGTAATAGTGATCTTGTTGAGCTCCCTATAATCTGGACACATGCGCCATGATCCATCCTTCTTGTGCACCAATACTATTGGAGTAGAGAAAGAACTTTGACTAGGTTGAATTATACCAGCCTCTAGCATTTTTGTAACCATACGTTCAATTTGACTCTTTTGGGAATAGGATATTTGTAAGGCCTGATGTTTGAAGGAAAACTCTCTGGAATCAAATGAATAGCGTGATCATGATCACGAATAAGTGGGAGGCCATTGGGAGTCTCAAATACCTTGGAATGATTGTCCAAGACTCTTTGGAGATCTGGAGAAATTGATGATTTCGGTGTGGGAACCTCTAGCGAACATAATTGTGCAATTATGCCTCGTTGTTCTTTCTTTAGAAGTTTTTTCATTCTATTAGAGCTTATTATATTCCTAGGTTTCCTTGCAATACCCTTTAATACAACTTCCTTTCCTTCCGAAACAAATTTCATGAAAATTTCTTGAAAATTAAAATCTATAGTACCCCAGGATTGTAGCCATTGGACTCTTAGTACAACATCATCACCACCCATTGGAGTGGAAAGAATTAGGCTATTCAATACATATTATCCCATGGATAGCTTGATATTATGGCACTTTCCAGAGAAATTTATGGTTTCTCTACTTGCAACCATCACTTGAAACTCTGGTCTTGGATATAGGAAGAAATTAAATTCCTTGGCTAATCTTATAATGAATAAAATTATGGGTACTGCCCGAATCAATCAATACTATTACCTTTTTCTTCTTGATATGTCCTTCTATCTTGATAGTTTGAGGAGTGGTAATTCCATCTAATGCATTACAAGATATGGTCAGATTCATTTCTTCTTTCTCTAGGGTTTGTTCCTGGTGTATATCCTCTTCTTTTGATGTTTATTATTCCTTTTCTTCCTCCTCTTCACAGTCTATGTAAAATAATTTCTTCTAATCACACTTATGACCTTTAGTGTATTTGCCTCACAACTGTAACAAAGCCATTTTTTTCTTTTTTCTTCCAATCGTCGTGGTGTCAACCTTGTCCGTTTTGGAAGGCTAGGGGCAACAAAACTTCCATCTTTATAGTTGTGAGTGTTAGGCTTCCTTGTTTCCATAATTTTTCTTTCCATTTTTCTTGCCAACCTAAATGCCTTCTTCAATGGATTAGGTTCCCAAAGGCAAACCTCATCTTGGATGTTATCCTTTAAAGTCCCTATGAACACATCAATCCTATGCTCCTCTGGAATATATTTTTCCCTTATATTCAATTTTTGGAAGTCCTCAATGTGCTCCATCAGTGAACCCTTTTGTTTGAGATTTATCAATTGGCTAAACAAGGTGTTGCTTTTTGTATCCTCATAATGTGCTATCATTTCTTCCATAAAAAATGCTCAAGTGACAATTTGTTTACGAGAGCAAAGCCATTGATACCATACAAACTGATTTGGTTCCAAATATAAAGTTTCAATGCATACATTTTGTTTGTTTTGCATATTATGTAGATCAAAATATTGCTCCATCTGTAGTATCCATGTTACGGGATCCTTACCATCAAACTTCCTCATATCGTTCTTTGGAACATGATGGGTCTTCAATCCAACGTTAGAGCCTATGAAATCATGATTAACATATATTTTGTTCTCATCATGAGTTTAATTTACTACCCTTTCACCATTAGTAAGCATTTATTGCAACAAATTTATCAAATATGTCTTCAAATCTCCCATGTTTCCTTTAAGTTTTTCTTCTATACCATCCATCTTAGCTTCCACGTCATTCATCTCAGCTTCCACGCTTTTCTTTAAACCATCCATCTTAGCTTCCATTCCATCCATCTTAGCTTCCATGTCATCCATATTATCTTTCATGCCTTTCCTTAAACCATCTATCTTAGCTTCTGTTACTGTTTGTGACAATGAATTTTTTTGCACTTGGTCACGTAATTTTGATATATCATGTTGCATTTTTTCCTCTTCTTCATGAGTCATGCTAAAGCTTTTAGGTTGCTTACTAGGTGTTTCCATTTTCTTTCTTTGGGCATCAATTAATGATAATAATTCTTCACTATGCCCTTTGAATTCCTTCAAACTAATTTTTCAACCAAACTTATGCAAAATAAAAAATACACACATTTTTTTTACTTTGTAGGAGCTCGATATTGAATCTGTTGTATATTTGTAATTGAAAATCCCCAAGGTCTGAAATTGCATCATACAATAGCCCTATGCATCCTCTTTCCAACCCCGTAAGTTTGATCAAGATTGGATTCTCCAAGGAAGAGTTAGGCCAAATCTCCCACGCTGACCTGATTATAGACTAGTTCAGTAGAGCGAAATTGTACAAAGTTCCACATGTCACTATTTCAACCTTAGGGCCTGAGACCAATAAATAGAAAAATACAGGTCATCATATTTCTATAACATTTTATGAAATTTCAATATGATTCTCAGAGAGAAAGTTATGACGATTTTCCCCAGGTCACCTTTTTGAGATATAATTTGGGAGCCTGCAAAAACCCCAACTTCCTTGGATCCTATATCCGAAAGTACAGCTAGACAAGATCTGAAATTTGGACACGAGGTTCATTGAGATTTTGACTCAAATGATTTTTAATTTCAGCTTTTGAAACGTCGTAGAAAAAAGGTTATAGAGAAAATTCCACAATGACCTCTTTGGAGCAGCGAAACCCTAGAATCCAAAGCTCCGATACTAATTGTTATGCAATTAGCTCACAAAATAGAAGAGAAGATAGAGAAACGACTTCAAAATCAACATCTTCAAGGGGGGAACCTCATTTACATTACACAAATGAACAATTCTTGGATGATACAAATTACAAAGCCTCCTTTCTATATATAGGAGTCTAAGGGGTCACAATATAATCAAAGTTGACATAACAATAATAATATAAGGGCACAACAACAATAATAGTGGGATTCTATGGGGCACAATAAAACAATGTGGAGACAATAGGGGTAAAACAGTAACGATAATGGATACAATGACAATAGTAATGGGGGAATCACTAGTATTATGGGGACCTAACAATGCCTAAAACTATTGCTCATGAACTTTCTTCGATTCAAACTTTAACTCTATACTCTTATAGCCATGTCACTAAACACTTATCTTTTAACCACTCCACTTGGAAAATCTACATTAAATTTAACTCTAATAATTAAAACTAAGAATAAAAAATAAATAAATATAAATAATTGTAATATAACCAAAAAAACATTTCAAAATTTTCAAAAAAAAAAATCAATCATAAAAAATTAACATTTGACTAAAATCTATATTTACAAAATTCCTTACCACTTACCATTAAAAAATTTAAAATTTATTTACAAACTTCATTACCTACCTTATCATATATCAATACCATAAAATTTATTCAAAAAACTTGATCACCAACAGCCTGTTAGTGTTAGTCTTTGCAGCCTTCCTCCAGTGATCAAATATGCTCTTACAAAGTGGTCCTAGAGTGTGAAGGTCAAATTTTGTCATTTCAGTAAGTCTTTAAGCAAAATTTGGTCACTAGGCATTAGATCTAGGGTTTGCTTTTATTCCTGTCAAAGTTGCCCAAATGTCGGTCCATGTCACCATTCAGCTGAGTGTACCATCATTCAGAGGGTTTTCATTATCATGTCAAGTTCCACTGGGTCATTTTACACCTTGTTCATGCTTTAGTTGCGCCTAAGTAACGTCATTTCCCTCTCCTAGGGTTTTGAAGGCAATTTATCTAGGACGGTCAAATAATCGGCAAAACTTGTATCCTGATGTTCATGCACCTTCCCCTATCCTTAAAGTATCTTATCAAACACTTCTCATCACTGAGATCCCCCAAATTCCTCATTTTCGCACAAACCCTAGTTTCATGCTACAACTTGGCAATTTTCTAGGTTGGACCTGTGTTTTGCCATTTTGGACCCCTTCCCCTCACTCAATCTTTAAAATTCCCCTTTCCCATACTTCTTAACATCCCTCCCTACTTCCAAGAATTTTCCCAAGAATTTAGAAGCCGCTTATCCCCTTCATTTCGCTTCATTTCGACAAATCTCTTGTTCCACACATCGGGATAGGTTTTACTCCAATGATGTTTCTGAGCGATAAAAGATAAATTTGGGAAAAATGAGAGAGTTTTTTGTCCAAAATAAGCTAGAGAAGAAACACCTCCTTCACTTCTGACACAGGTGTCATGGTTTTAGAGAAATGTCAAAAATACAATTGCCTCGGGAGAATTGATGCACCTCTGAAGTGACCTTGGGAAAATCAAGTTTTCTCCTATATCGGTTGGCCAAATGACTTGCTTGATGAGTAAAATGATAACTAGACACAAAATTATTTCCAATGAGCTATCATGAGCTAAATTTGGAGTTGAGAAAGACATTCAAAAGTTGACTGTAATAACACTCTGCCTTGAGGCAGACTCATTTGGCACATTTTGACCAGTCTTGGGAGATTTGATTTTTAACAAGGAAAATGAACTCCAAATTAAAGAATTCTAGTTGGGTTGGCCAGTAGACGCAAATACCTTTCCAACGAGCTATCCTACACCCAATTTGGACACCGGGAAGGCCTCCAAACGTCACTTGGAAAAAGGCACAATGCACTGGGAGAAAATTTCCAGTGTAAATTTACACTGGCGCGGCGCACTGGGAAGGCGCGATGCATAGAGCTGCCAAGGCTGATTTTTTTTTTCTTTTAATTTGCTCCAAGATTGCCCCAAAATGCATGGATTTCCATTGGTACAAGTAGGTTGAAATTCTCTCATGGTTTTTCATCCAAGATTGATGGTTGTTGATGGTGTTTGATGAATGGTGAAGTGTGTTAAAGAAAACAAACCCTATCTCTTCAAAATTTGCCAAGGAGATTGCTGCTAGGGTTTTGTGTTGCAACTAAGTGTCCCCTCACCTCATCACTCCCTAATCCCATACTCTCCTTACTTCCCTTATTCCCCAAGTTAACAAACCCCCAAAATTCACTAAGCCCATGCTCCCAATTCCCAAATCACTTATTCCTAAGTTCTATTATCCCTATTCCTAAACCCTACCATTCCCTATCACTCTCCTTCTCTCATTTCACTTGTAAAATCCTCAAATCCCAATTCCCAAACATATTCAAGTGACTGTCCTCACCTTCACTTGATTGAACCACATTTTTCCCACACTCCACTATACCCACTGTCCCTCAGACACTGAAACATCATATGAACAAGACAGTCATTTCCACCACTGAACTGCATGCACCAAGAAGGCATCAAAAAGGAAAAAGAGGAAAAAAGAGCATGATCGACTCTGGATATTGGCCGAGGCAATCCTTGGCCCACCATAACACTTAATGAAGAAGCTCCAGCCCAAATTTCAAGAAATTTGGGGCAGTTTTGGTATTTTTGTAAATTTTTGTGCAAAAAACAGGGTTTTTCTCCCTGTGCGCCGCGCCACCTGGCGCGCGCTTACAATAGGAAGCTCCAAATGAAAAAAGGTTTGCATTTTTAGATTTTCCATGGAAAATCATTACTGTTGGTGCATGGCCAAGAAGTTTGGGCCAGTTTTGAGTCCTCAGGAGGTCAAAAACACCCAAAAAATGACCTCTCTTCCCCTATTTTGACACACAGGAAGTAGTCTTGGGCGATTGCAGTTTTGGAGGGGCAAATGGGCACCAAATTCAAAAATTCCACTTGGGTTGGATATTAGATAGGCAAGTATTTCCAACAAGCACACTTGGGCTCAATTTGGACTTCGGCAAGTGCCTCAAAACCAGCTCCAAAGTAGCACAACGCATACAGTTTTTGGCGCGGCGCACAGAGACCCAAAGGCCAAAATCGCTCCCGCTTCGCGAAATTTCGATTCGCAATTTTCTCCAAGTGGGCCCGCTCATTTACAATAAATTTTTCCTGGCATTAAAGGCAAAGTTTAAAAATCATTTTTGGCTTCTATCCAAGTGGCCAAATGAAGGCGAACAACCACCCACAAAATCTATGCTCATATTTGCTTTTTTCTAATTGGTCTTCATAGAAAATTAAATGTAACTACTGATGGTTGGCTCTTCACTTCCTGGGTTGATCGACCTTCTTAGGGAGAAGCTTATTTACTGTATTGAGAGTCATTTTTTAAAGGGTTGGAGTTTCTGGGAGCAGTGTGGAGGAAAAAACCCATCACTTTCATTGTACAGTTTTGGCCAGCAGATTAATAAAATGATGCAACTCTGATTCAGGAGATCCGTGTGGTATGGGTTTAGCAAATGTGTTTCTTCGATGTTTCATATGTACCTTGTTATGCTTACCATTTCCTTCATAATCACTTCTGATTGAATGCTTTTAAGTATGAGAGGTAGAATCCAGTTATTTTCTCTGGCTTGTGAAAGCGTTTAGGTTCTGTGTGTTTTTCTTCTGTCTGAAAAGGATTCATTACACATGCCCTTTTCATCCTCTTAACAGTCTTTCCACTCCATAATATTTAAAATTTGATTGCTAAACTTTCTGCGTATCTTGCCTCACGAAATATTCTGTATTATCGATTTAATTTCCCAGCTCATGTAGTCCTTTGGTCCCACACAGCCCAGAAAATTCAGTCATTCAAAAATCGCCTTTTTCCATATCTATTTACTAGCCTAAAATCAGTATTTAGTTTCAGTCATCTCAGACCATATTGTTTATTCCTCACTGAGCGTGACTCGGAGAGAGCCCTCTCCTGTTCTGGTAGGGCTAGCTACCAGACTGAGCGTGGTTTGTGGTTACCCTGAATTTTGCCTTCTTTCAGCCTAAGGCAGATTTAGGCTCTAACATAGTGGCGACTCCGCTGGGGACGAACATGGTTTGCTTGAAGATTGTCTTGTCCCAGTACATCTATCAAGTTTAGATCTGATGGTTGATGGTGAACAACGATCAGACATAAGAAGGCTGAAATCATTCACCTGGCGACTCCATTCACTGAAGAATCTAGCAATCAATCCTTCATGGTGACTCCACTGCAGAGAGATCAGTAGCTTTGAGATTTTCAAGATGGAACAGATTGCAAGAAGATACGCTCCCATGAGCCGAGATCACATCCCAGGTTTCCCGAATAAAATGCCCAAGGTGGATTGGCTTCAGAATTTGCCTATGTTCAGAAATGTGGAAGGTAATGACGCTGCTCTTCATCTGGTGAAATTTCACATTCATGTGCATAAATTAAAGATCAATTTTCCTAAATACTGTTTGATGAAAATGTTTATGGCTACTCTGGAAGACGAAGCTCGATCTTGGTATGAAAGTTTGCCACCTGCTTCTATTCATTGTTTAAAAGATTTTCATACAATATTCTTTGAAAGGTATAAAGAATCGTATCCATCCTTGGCTTTAGTTCAGGACTGTTGTAGCCATGTTCATAGTTTTATTGAAGATATTGAGAATTTTTATGGGCGCAATGACTTAATGGACGGAGAAATCATGGAAGCATTGTATGAAAAACCACTTTAGCAGCATAAAGAAGATCATGAAAGTTTGCAGCAGAATCAAGATTTTAGTACGGTGGGAGATGAAGGAATTTTGCATCTTGAAAGTCAACAAGAATTACATGAAATGGATCAGCAGTATGAGGAAACTTTGTACACTCCTTCAAGGGAAATTAATGAAGACAATCACTACTTGAGCAAGAGAAAACAAAAAATTTTATCTCCTCTATCAAAAGACGAGAGAGATCAACTCTTGCACGGTCATGTTACAGCTCAAGTTAACACAGATCTGCAGTGTGCACATGGTCAAGAAGGTGAGGGCGGAACTTCTTCCTCTTCTGAAAAGGATGACAATCCTGTAAGCAGCTTCATAGATCAGCAGGTTGAAGAGGTCTATATGGCTGAAAATGATGAAAGAAAAAGTGTCATTTCAGATCTGTCCATAGAAGAAGAGAGCATGCAGGGAAGTCAAGTTTCAAATTTTGGTTTTGATGACCAAGAAAACCTTGTACTAATTCCCATGAAAGAGAATTTTGCTGTTAAAATCACCTGGAATGAAGAAAACAGAGTTATGAATCCAAATGTTCTCATGTCATCAGAACACAGTCTTCATAAAGAGGTAATCCAGTCTGCTCATGAACAACAAGGTGAGAGATTTGTTCAAGTAATTGAAAAAGTTTCTCTGGATGAATCGTTGGTAGATGATAGAAATGTCATGCTTGAGTTTCACGAAACATCTGAAGTTTCTTTTCTCATGATTGATGAATGTAATGAGAATCTGGCTGTCATATCGTATGAAGATGACCTACCATATATTCAGACTTCAGAAGATCAGATCATTCGGGATTCTCTTTCAGATTCTTCCTCATATGTCTCATGTTTTGAAGTGTTCTTTGAAGAGGAAATATGCTCATCTACTTGTTCAGAAGTTTTTGAAGACCAGGAACATACTTTTACTGAAGTACATTATGAAGAAAGATCAGAAGCAAGAGAGAAAGATACCTTGTTTTTCCAGCAGGAGGTCAATCTTCATGTTTTTCAGGATCCAATGGAAAATCTGTTGCAGTCAGTAGTGAAGGTGATTATTGCAGTATTCAGTGATGAAGGAGATCATGGTCAACTGTGTTTTTGGATGCCCAGTTACCAGTATCAATTGTTGACTAGAAGATCTGATCGGAAGAATCAGTCAAGAAGCCATCTTCTTGATTGGTTACATTGGCAGTTTGATATAGTTTGATGATATATAGTCTTGTAAGAAATGCAGGTGGTCATGTACTACCACCAAGATTTAAGTTTTAAGTTCAGTTCTTAGTATTTTGAGTTAGCTTGTTAGAGTCAAGTTTTTTCAGTCATGTCAGTTTGCATTGAGTCAGTTTCAGTCAAGTTTCAGTCAATAAATTGAGTCATGTTGGTTTTTCAGAATAATGGACTCCATAGCCCAATGGACGAAGGCACTGTCTGCTCACCCAAAGATCTGCAGTTCTTGGCACCTCCAAGGAGCTACCATCCCCATTGGAGCCAATGTTAGTGTCAGTCTTTACAGCCTTCCTCCAGTGATCAAATATGCTCTTACAAAGTGGTCTCAGAGTGTCAAGGTCAAATTTTGTCATTTCAATAAGTCTTCAAGCAAAATCTGGTCACTAGGCATTAGATCTAGGGTTTGCTTTTATTCCTGTCAAAGTTGTCCAAATTTCGGTCCATGTCACCATTCAGCTGAGTATACCATCAGTCATAGGGTTGTCATTATCATGTCAAGTTCCACTGGGTCATTTTACACCTTGTTCATGCTTCAGTTGCGCCTAGGTAAGCTCATTTCCCTCTCCTAGGGTTTTGAAGGCAATTTCTCTTGGACGATCAAATCATCAGCAAAACTTGTATCCTGATGTTCATACACCTTCCCCTATCCTTAAAGTAACTTATCAAACACTTCCCATCACTGAGATCCCCCAAATTCCTCATTTTCGCACAAACCCTAATTTCTTGCTACAACCTCGCAATTTTCTAGGTTGGACCTGTGTTTTGCCTTTTTGGACCCCTTCCCCTCACTCAATATTTTAAATTCCACTTTCCCCTGCTTCTTAACATCCCTCCCTACTTCCAAGATTTTCCCAAGAATTTAGAAGCTGCTTATCCCCTTCATTTCGCTTCATTTCAACAAATCTCTTGTTCCACACATCGGGATAGGTTTTATTCCAATGATGTTTCTGAGCAATAAAAGATGAATTTGGGAAAACTGAGAGAGGTTTTTGTCCAAAATAATCCAAGGAAGAAAACCCTCCTTCACGTTTTACACATGTGTCATGGTTTTAGAGAAATTTCAAAAATACAATTGCCTCGGGAGAATTGATGCACCTCTAAAGTGACCTTGGGAAAATCAAGTTTTCTCCTAGCTCGGTTGGCTAAATGACTTGCTTGATGAGTCAAATGATAACTAGACACAAAAATACTTCCAATGAGCTATCATTAGCTAAATTTGAAGTTGAAAATGAATTCAAAAGTTGACTGTAACAGCACTCTGCCTTGAGGCAGACTCATTTGGCACATTTTGACCAGTCTTTGGATATTTGATTTTTGATAGGGAAAATGAACTCCAAATTAAACAATTCTGGTTGGGTTGGAAAACAGACTCAAATACCTTTCCAATGAGCTATCCTACACCCAATTTGGACACCGGGAAGGCCTCCAAAGGTCACCTGGAAAAAGGCACGACGCACAGGGGAGGCGCGGCGCACTGGGAGAAAATTTGCAACGTAAATTTACACTGGCGCGACGCACTGGGAAGGTGCGGCGCACTGGGAAGGAGCGGCACATAGAGCTGCCAAGGCTGATTTTTTTTTTTAATTTTCTCCAAGATTGCCCCAAAATGCATGGATTGCCATTGGTACAAGTAGGTTGAACTTCTCTCATGGTTTTTCATCCAAGATTGATGGTTGTTGATGGTGTTTGATGAATGGTGAAGTGTGTTAAAGAAAACAAACCCTATCTCTTCAAAATTTGCCAAGGAGATTGTTGCTAGGGTTTTGTGTTGCAACTAAGTGTCCTGTCACCTCATCACTCCCTAATCCCATACTCTCCTTACTTCCCTTATTCCCCAAGTTAACAAACCCCCAAAATTCACTAAGCCCATGCTCCCAATTCCCAAATCACTTATTCGTAAGTTCTATTATCCCTATTCCTAAACCCTACCATTCCCTATCACTCTCCTTCTCTCATTTCACTTGTAAAATCCTCAAATCCCAATTCCCAAACATAGTCAAGTGACTGTCCTCACCTTCACTTGATTGAACCACATTTTTCCCACACTCCACTATACCCACTGTCCCTCAGACACTGAAACATCATATGAACAAGACAGTCAGTTCCACCACTGAACTGCATGCACCAAGAAGGCATCAAAAAGGCAAAAGAGGAAAAAAGAGCATGATCGAATCCGGATATTGACCGAGGCAATCCTTGGCCCACAAAAACACTTAATGAAGAAGCTCCAGCCCAAATTTCAAGAAATTTGGGACAGTTTTGGTATTTTTGTAAATTTTTGTGCAAAAAACAGGGTTTTTCTCCCTGTGCGCCGCGCCACCTGGCGCGCGCTTACAATAGGGAGCTCCAAATGAAAAAAGGTTTGCATTTTTGGATTTTCCATGGAAAATCATGACTGTTGGTGCATGGCCAAGAAGTTTGGGCCAGTTTTGAGTCCTCAGGAGGTCAAAAACACCCAAAAAATGACCTCTCTGCCCCTATTTTGACACACAGGAAGCAGTCTTGGGAGATTGCAGTTTTGGAGGGGAAAATGGGCACCAAATTCAGAAATTCCACTTGGGTTGGAGAGTAGACAGGCAAGGCTTTCCAACAAGCACACTTGGGCTCAATTTGGACTTCAGAAAGTGCCTCAAAACTAGCTCCAAAGTAGCGCGACGCATACAGTTTTTGGCGCGGCGCACAGAGACCCAAAGGCCAAAATCACTCCTGCTTCGTGAAATTTCGATTCGCAATTTTCTCCAAGTGGGCCCGCTCATTTACAATAAATTTTTCCCAGCATTAAAGGCAAAGTTTAAAAAGCATTTTTGGCTTCTATCCAAGTGGCCAAATGAAGGCGAATAGCCACCCACAAAATCTATGCTCATATTTGCTTTTTTCTGATTGGTCTTCATAGAAAATTAAATGTAACTGTTGATGGTTGGCTCTTCACTTCCTGGGTTGATCGACCTTCTCAGGGAGAAGCTTATTTATTGTATTGAGAGTCATTTTGTAAAGGGTTGGAGTTTCTGGGAGTAGTGTGGAGGAAAAAACCCAGCACTTTCATTGTACAATTTTGGCCAGCAGATTAATAAAATGATGCAGCTCTGATTCAGGAGATCCCTGTGGTATGGGTTTAGCAAATGTGTTTCTTCTCTGTTTCATATTTACCTTGTTATGTTTACCATTTCCTTCATAATCACTTCTGATTGAATGCTTTTAAGTATGAGAGGTAGAATCCAGTTATTTGCTCTGCCTTGTGAAAGCGTTCAGGTTCTGTGTGTTTTTCTTCTGTCTGAAAAGGATTCATTGCACATGCCCTTTTCAGCCTCTTAATAGTCTTTCCACTCCATAATATTTAAAATTTGATTGCTAAACTTTCTGCCTATCTTGCCTCACGAAATATTCTGTATCATCGATTTAATTTCCCAGCTCATGCGGTCCTTTGGTCCCACACAGCCCAAAAAATTCAGTCATTCAAAAATCGCCTTTTTCCATATCTATTTACTAGCCTAAAATTAGTATTTAGTTTCAGTCAACTTAGACCATATTGTTTATTCCTCACTAAGCGTGACTCAGAGAGAGCCCTCTCCTATTCTGGTAGGGCTAGCTACCAGACTGAGCGTGGTTTGTGGTTACCCTGAATTTTGCCTTCTTTCAGCCTAAGGCAGATTTAGGCTCTAACACAGCCCATGCCCAGAATACTAGAAGACACCAATACTATGTGCTCCATGACAATTTCTATAAACATCACAATACCATGTGCCCAAAAACCATGCGGTTTAAACATCACACCTATGAGTTATAATAGATAACTACTTTTACTTGACTCTCTGACACTAAATTTTATAAAGAGTTGTTTTTTCACGCCCTACCCTAAATGTTTAAATTTGATATCAAATCAATATGAATGCATTCCTCCTCTACTTTGGTGTCGCATATGGTGGATTGTGGGGAGCGAGGGAAAATTTATGCTCTATTCTTCCCATAATGGATTGAATTTGCACTATGTATAAGTTGAATAGTATCATGTGTTGCACGATGCTTGATTGAGGTAAGTCAAACGCCATGGCCAATGCACTGCGGATATTCTTTCTATTTTTTTTAATGAAGAATGGAGTTATTCGTTTCAATGGGTTGTGAGGAAGGAGGGCAAAGGCATAAAAGTGAATTGACTAGTTGCTCTACTAGGTTGGAATTTTCTGGTTGAAATCCTGAGAATAACACATACCTGGTTTCTCAAGCATGACCTTTTTTTTGGTTTTTATTGTTGGAAATAACTAATTACTTCCCAATTCAGAGTAGTCTAGATTTAGAGTGTCACTTAATTTGAGTAAAGTGAGTGTTAGTTCTGGTCCATTTTATATTTGGAAAGGTTAAATTTAGTGTGAGTTTGCATGTTGAAGTTAGCATCAATTGAGTTACCTGTTAAAAAGTATAAATACCCTAGGGTTCATTATAATCATGTTAAGTTTGTGTGATTAATAAAGATGCATATATATAAAATCCCTAAGGGTGGCATCCATAAGATCAATAACATTTTTTCTCAATATCATTTTTTTCGATACCTTTGGGTCAGATCTCATGGAGACCATAAGAAAATTCATCTTGTTAGGTTGGATTTGTTGTCTGGCCCAGTTGAGAATGGTTGATGGGGCATCAAAAACATGGAATATTTCAATCTGTCTCTTCTTTTAAAGAATCTTGGTAGGGTTGTCAACAGTGAAGGACTTTGGGGAAGGATTATTAAATCAAAGTACCTACATAATAAGGACCTAGCAGGGTGGATTCAAAATGGTGCTCAACTGTTGGTAAATATTTCACAAACTTGGAGAAGTATTCTCCTTTCAAAAAACTAGTTCCTAGCTAATTTATCTTGGAACATTGTCAACGGATCTACTACAAAAATTGCTCTTGACATCTTATTGGTATGGATGGTCCTCACTCTCTTTCATTTCCTATCATTCCATTTCTTCATGGTGTGAATATACAGGTCCTCAAAGATATAGGATTCTATTTCGAAGCATGTCCCTTCACATCACATTGGCTAAATTCCCATTCATTGAACATACTATCACATCTATCTCCTAAATGGACAATGTATATATATAATCTCCAACTTTTTGGAATCTCGCTATCTCAAGAGGAGGACAATCAAATTTGGAAGGGAAGCTTCCACAATGGTCAAATAATTTTTAAAAAATCCTACCAAATCATCTCCTAGCAACCAGTGTTGACATTTCCCTTTTCATGGCTCCCCAGGTCTTAGCGATGGTAAGTGCCTCAAAAGCTCAAATGCTTCTTATGGTTGGTGGCCCACAATCGAATATGGACTTGGGACAACTTTTCTAAAAGGGAATTATAGGGCCCAGGATTTTGTTGTCTATGCAAGGAAAATGGAGAGGAGGCCTCATACCTTTTCCTTATTTTTCCTTTCTCCAGACCAGTGTGGCTTGAAGTGCTCTGCCTCCTAGAATTCCCAGTTGTCCCGATCTGGGTTCACATCCCATACTACCTCCAAAATTGTTTTTCCATGCACACATCCTTGAGGACCCTTCCCTTTTCCCTCCTATGAGGCATCTAGAGAGCCCATGATGCACTAATATTTTATTCCTCCCAACCTTCTGTATTCAGAACCAGCTCTTCGATCGTGGCCTACTTTAAATAATTTTCTCTTGAGCCCTCCCCCTCTACCCACCCTTCTTGCTCCTCCTTTGATCTTTGGTCTTCCTTTCCAGTTGGATTCTTCGATGGATTTTGTTCCTTTGGGTCATGTGGTTGTGGAATGATCATTTATCTAGATCCTGATCACCTCTTCATATTCTCTTAGTTTGGTGGAAAGGTCTCGAATATTAGGGTTGAGCTACTAGCCTTATGGGGCTCTCTCTATTGTGCATCCTGGATTTGATTGACTAACATTTCCATCTTTGGGGACTCTAAAGTTATTATCAATTGGGACAACAACCGATGTAATCTCCAAACTCCAAATCTTATCTCCTGACAGCAACGGATCAGGACTTTGTATTATCATTTCCTTCATATCTCCTTCTCACAAATCTATCGTGAGAATAACAAGGAAGTTGATATTTTGTCAAAAAGAAGATGTTCTTCCTCGTCGGGCTCAATCCACTTTCAGGAATTCACCTCAGACTCTCTTATTTGATTGGGCAAGATCGCTTTCTAGCTCCTCTCTAGATCCTTTTATGTGTTGGGCCTCCTACGTTTTGGCCCTTTTCATTTTTGTATGATGGGGCTTTATCATGCTGATGTTTTCTACCATATGATCTCAACAATCTTTTTTCCTTTCTGTTTTTGGGCATTGGAAGTGGATTTGTAGTATTGAATTGCATCTACTTTGGATAAACTTCTTGCCTCTATTGTTATTTTCCAATAATGTTGTTGTTTTTGGGTGGATTTTTCATAGGATCTTCTAGATGTTTTCCATCATCCTTCGTTCTTTATCTCAGGGTTTCTAAAACCATGCTCTGTAACCATCCTTTGTTTCAATAGTATATGATGGTATTTTTTTTCTTCTTTGAAAAAAAACAACTCATATTGTTTTTTGTGTGTTAAATTTTATGTCTTTCCTCCTCTATCTTTCCATAAAATTGGTATTGGAGCAAGATTTAACAGGTCAAGGAAGAGTGAGAGTCTACAGCCACAACTTATAGAACTGCACAATGTAAATAATAAGTCATGTTGAGGAGTGGAAAGTATTTTTCGTTGTCGCCGATCCATAGTCTTGATTCATGTGCCTTTACGCATTTAGCAAACTGATCATCGTCAGCAAGCAAGTTGTCATTTAGAAAAGTCGTCATCGTCAACGAGCAAGTCATGTCACTGGAGTGAGCTGCAATATAATAAAGGCATGAACGAGATAGTCAACATAAGAAAAATTCAAGCACAAATAAATTTTAAGAAAACCCATGATTTCATTGCAAAGTTTCTTACGAGATTTTTAAGTGCATGAAAGAAGTTTATAAAGGTTTGTAGAAAATTATTGGAAGGGTTTTCAAAAAGTTGGAAGGAGTTTTAAAAAGACTGGGGTTTAAAATTATTCATTCCAAAGGGTTAAAGGCACGTGAGATGTTATCAATACTTAGTTATATTAAAAGTTTTTTTTTTAAGTTCTTTTTTAATATATTAAAAAAGGAGAAAAGGCTTAATTTTAAAGAGTTTGTAGAGAGTTTTATAAAGTTATTTGTTATTAGAGATTTAGAGAAGGTGTTTTGTTGGAGGAGAATTTACGGCCTTGAAAAGGCAAGTTGGTTTGAAAATGTTTTTTTGTTTGTCAAGCATGAGAGTGTTTTGGGTTCGGAAAAATTCCTCTATGCACGTGAATCCAATGAAGATTGTGCCTTATGGGGGTGCATATTAAAAATAATATTTTTGGGGGCGATATCAAGAGAAGCCTCGTGAAATAAAGAAAGTAGCCATAAGACAAAAGAAAGATAGAATTCATGGGTCACAAAGTGTGACTGAAACAGATTAAGAAAAGGAATCGAAAAGAAGAGGCAGAGGACATTGCCATGTTTAGAGAGGTTAAAGCCATAGCCAAGGCACTAAAAATTCTAATGGAGGAAAAATAATATATTGAGGTTGATTGGTGTAGTGTGGAGTTGCTACCACCTCCTAAGTTTCCTGATAAGAACTTTAAAGTTTGGTTTTTTAAGATGAAAACTTGTCGATGTTGCAAAGATTTGTGGTATGATATTATGAGGAATGTTAACCTCCATGATGAGGCAAAATATGCCCTAGTGTTACACGTCATTTTTTCACATTAGGAAAATGACCATCAATTTGAATCTTTTGCTATCCACAAATGTGTCCCAAGAGAATTTCCCTACAAATTTATAATCTAAATCATCCCAAAGAAAGTGGAATTTCTGGATCTCATGGTACAAACCCTAAATTTGGCTATGTTCGTAGTTTCCTAGTCAGTTTTTTTTACATGCACAGGGAATACCATTATTATCTGTGCAGAAGTACTCACTGTCTTCCACTATGACCTACACACATGACTTGAAGTATGTAAAAATAAAAGTTAAAGTCTAGAAGCATTGTTGGTAGAATCTATCCTAACCAACCAGGTTCAAATGAGTGCCTATTCATTGTTGATCCCTCCCATCGTAGAGTAACTCCCATTCCTTTGTGGTACCTATATCCCACTAAGAGTTGATCTCATCCCTTGGAGAATGGATCCATAACTTCTCATCTTTGGCCTATAAATCCATTACAAGCCTAGCTTTGAGAGAGGATTGTTGGAAATAGGTCTATATTGTTGAGATTAGGTTGGAAGGCTTGTAGTGCAAGGGATAGGGTTGGAGATTGCAGAAATGGCTTGCTACATCAAGTCTACATGGTTGTAAGGTTTTTCTCTAGTTTTATGAATATAATAAATTGTTCTTTCTAAGTTAAATCTCTATTGATTTTATTTGTAGGATTCCTTGATCACCTACATGAGTTTTGGTTGCATAATTGATCAATTTGCATTGTATAATTAGTTAATTAGCTCATTATCTATTTGATTATATCTTGTATGATTTGATCTCTTTTTTGGTCTCTGCCTTTGTAGATCTCTTTCAGAACGTCACAGAGAAGTTGTTGGGAGCGACAAGAGGAAATTTGGAGCATCAAAGAGTGCATGATCGAAAGCTTTTAGGGACTTCATCAATCAGTTCAATAAACTAATAAGAGGCCTCTTTCATTTTATTTCTTTCAAATGATCAAAACTTAGGGAAAGGTAGCAATTACTATGTGTTTGTTACTAGGGTTCTTAGAATCCTAGGGATATCACTCTTGTCTGAAAGAGGGATTTGTCCTCATAAAAAATTGGTGGCTCCATTAGGGTTCGTTTCAATCTCTATCCTTTTCTTCATTTTATCTTTTCAACCTGCTGCACAAGTCTTACTTGAGTGTTGAGGAAGTTTTAAAATTTAGATTTTGGGTTGGATTTGGTTTATTTTTATTTTTTTTCTTGAATTTCCCGCTGTGCACACTTTTACTTTAGGCACAGTGTGTAGATATGCGCACTTAACCTTTAGTAATAGAGCGCATGCGCACTGGTTAACTCCAAAGACTACGCATATTCCTAGAAATTTTGAAAAACTCACTTGTTTCCTCTTCAAATCCAAAAATTTTGATTTTTCCTGTTGTTTTACACCTGTTAGAACCTTATGTGGGTATTTTTTAGTCTTATGGAGTGTTATTTGATTTGTTGTTTGTGATTAGTCTCGTTTTGCAAATTAGGGTTGAGACTTGCATTATGAACAATTGACCTATCAAGAGACATATTTTTTGTTCCTATTGAGTTGATTGGTTATCTTTATTCTGTCAATTAAATCAAGTTTTATCCCAGACTACTCTTTTTCAAAAGTTTATTTTCAATATCAAAGTGAATGATTTACAATATTAGGTTTAGTTTGTGAAAATACTTTGTATGCTAATGTTGCAATGAAAAATCAATTTTCGTCTATTTGCTAGAAGTGTTTATGAACTAAATTAGTGACTACAAGAAAAGTTGTAGCATTCAATTAGGGAAAAGTTCATTTTTAGTCATCATTGGTTTCTTGTTGCATTGTTTGAATTTTTGAGTGCTTGTATGAAAAGAGAGATTTTTTGGTTTACTTGTATTATTGGGAAAAGTGAAGATTCAAAATTGTTTTCAATATTCGAGTGATTTCAAATTGGTTAGTTGCATTTTAGGGAAAATATTGTAATGGGATTTTGAGTTTCTGTTTATATCTCAGTTGAAAAAGTGAAAAACTATTTCCCTACTATCGATAGATTTTCATTGAAACAAAAATGTCATATAGTCATTTTCGATTGCAATAGGATTGCGTCAAGTCATAATTTCATGAAGTTTCACATCCATTACCTTTGTGTAATAACAACCATTAAAATCATTGTAATTAAGATCAATCTAGAAATTTTTATTCTTAGGGCTCTTTGCCACCTATAGTAGATTAAGTGTAGGGCTTTGGAATAGGAAAGTGAGTAAACTTTCCAAAGCTATAGATAAACACTAGAATCTTGTGATAGGGAGATAAATCCAGTTATTTCAATTTTGCTCTGGGAAGCTCCCCTCACAAAGGAGTCAACCACGACATCATATCAGACCTGGTGAAGTGATTGTACCCACTTCATTGGTTATGGTAGAATGACTTACACGTATTACGACGATGTCAAAAGATACCTGGGGTCACTTGAAATTAAAACTCCAATTAACCATGTTGAGGATCTTTCAAGGGGATTGAGCTTTGTTAATGTTCCCTTGCGTGTATGTCTTATTTACGACTGCCCCCTTAGGTAGAATTGTTGTAGTTGGTAACATTAGTGACCATAATCCTAGGGATATTAATCGAGGTGATGGTAGAGGGAAGGTCTTGTTGTATGTGAAATAGATGTTGACTAGAATCACTTGGACTTTTTGGAGGGTAATCTTTGCTCGAGATGGCATAAGCGAAGTTACTTGCACCAGATTGTTTCATTAAGAAGGTTGTGAGGTAACTAGTTCCACTCACTCGTATATAAAGCCACTTTTCACTTTAATTTTAGTGACGTTGGATGTCATTACCAACTAGTGATTTTATTGTGAAAATATTGTTTGCATGGTTTGAATCCTTAGATTTTTTAATATGTGTTAATTGTTTGTTTTTACTTTTTTAGAGACCTTAGGATTAGATTATGAATATTGTTTAATTTTGTAATGAATTTTTAATGTTGGTTGAATCACCAAGGCACTCATGTAGAGTGCAAGGTCATCCTCTTGAATATACACCAAGTCAGTTGGAAAAGATAAAAATGGAAAAGTCAAAATCTACAGGATCAAAAGCCTCAGATAAACCTGAAACATCAACAGTTTTACAATTTGAGATAGTAGAAAACGAATTGAATCCAAAATAAGAAGTAGAATCAAGTTTAGTTCACTCTGGTTTAGAGATTACCTAGGTAATTCATATAGAATCTGACACTGGTGAAGTTTCTGACGCTGAACTTACCGAACTACAAGTGAAGAATCTGAGTTTGAACTTTCTCAACTTTCTCAACTTCAGTTGTTATAGCTCTTACTCCTAAGCCACCTTCACCTTGAAGGAAGCTAATAGTAACGACTGAATTACCTCCTAGGTTAATTAGTATTGAAGACGTTATCGAAGAAACAAAGACACCTCGTTCTCCATTTACCAGTGCTGAAACTTTTGACCCAAGAGTTCCTTTCTCTCCTTTTCTATTTGACCTTTGGTATTCTACAAATTTGAGTTTTTTAGGTCAGAATTTGTCACCGCCATGCATTCCTTGTTATTCACCACAGGTAACTATGTCAAAAAATTGATTCTTATATGTTTACCAACTCCCTCGAATCACTATTGTATGGTGGCCCATCAGTTCCTCCTTGGTACTAGTCACTTACTGGAACTTTTTCAGGAGTTGCTACTTCTCGTCAACCTTCCACTTGGTCATCTTGTTTAGCTACGTCTATTGATCACAACATGACTTCCATGCTTGAAGCATTTACGAGAGCAAATTAACATATTCACATGGTGTCTTTTAATTCAAATAACCCCAACTAGTGTTTATTACCAGCCTGCCAGAAACCACCTTATCCTCCACCTAGAGGACAACCTATTTCTGGAGGTCAATCTTTTACCGGAACTTATCGTTAGATACCCCAGGCTGGCCTTGGTCAACCTATTGTAAATTGACCTTTGATTGGTACTCCTTATCCTTGCATGAACACAATTTTAAATCTTGCTTTTAATCAACAGTATGGTCTAGGTGCTCCAAAAGTACCACTTTATCAACTTGTTCAACCCACTAGACAAACTTTGTATCAGATACATGTTCCAGGTATTGTTGTACCTGTCCAAAAACTTGTTCTATGAATTCCTCAAACAATTGTCCAACAACCTATTCAAGGAAATCCTCAAACACCTATTCATAAACTGTTATGAAACCACCTCACAAAAAGATAGAAAAGATAGATCAACACCTTAAAATTCAGCCTCTTCGAGGGGGAAACCTCCTCTACATTACACGAATGAATAATTATTGGATGATACAAATGAAAAAACCTCCTTTCTATATATAGGAGTCTAAGGGATTACAATATAACCAGGCCGACCTAACAATAATAATATAAAGGCACAAAAGTAACAATAGTGGGATTCTATGGGGCACAATAATAACAATAAGGGATACAATGAAAATAGTAATCGGGGAATCACTAGTATTATAGGGACCTAACATGCCCCTCTCCTTCAAAAAAGTGTTGTCCTCAATGCTTGAGTAGTTCTGGATGCTTTTGTGTAAAATTCTCATCCTCCCATGTGGAATCTTCAAAGGGTAAGTTCTTCCACTTGATGAGATACTCTGAAATTGATCGATTTTGTAGCTGTCGAGTTCTTATTTCTTTGATTGCTTCAGGTTCCAATATGAATTGTCCTTCCTCATCAAGTTTTGGCAATATTTTTTGAACTGGAATCTTGTCACCTATAACCTTCTTTAAGCATGAAACATGGAAAACTGGGTGCACTCGGGAAGCTACAAGAAGCTCCAATTTGTATGCCATAGTACCTATCTTTTACAACACCTTGTACAGACCATAATACTTTGGTGATAATTTATTATCCTTCTTATCCTACCTGAGGGACATTTGTTTATATGGTTGTAGCCATAGTAATACCCATAGTAATAGCCATAGTAATACCATAGTAATAGGTATAGAACTTGTTGTTGATGCTCGATGTGATATTCCACTGCTTGAACCTTAGAATTTTCTCTTAAATATGATGTGATGGATAGTGGATGATATCCATAAAGTGCCATAAATGGGGTTATTTTTGCTGCAATATGGAAAGAAGTGTTATACCACCATTTACCCAGAGGCAACCATTTGACCCATTGTGTCTGTTTATCATATATAAAGCAACGAAGATATCCTTCCAAACATTTGTTTACTATCTCAGTTTTCCCATCAGATTGAGGATAATAAGATGAGCTATGAGTTAACTGAGTACCAAGACAAGAAAATAATTATGTCCAAAAATTTCCAGTGAAAATGGGATCTTTGTCGCTTACAATAATCTTTGGGTTTCCATGTAGCTTTTGAATTGTTTCCATAAATGCAGTAGAAACTGTACTCACTTTAAATGGATGAGATAATGCAAAAAGGTGTGCATACTTGGTAAGTCTCTCAACTACTACCATGATAACACTCTTTCCTTTGGACTTGGGTAAACCTGTGATAAAGTCCATTGAAACCTCCTCCCAACGTTGCCTTGGAATCGATAAGGGTTGTATCGGTCCGGGGGTCTTAATTGTTTCAACTTCATTTTGCTGGCAAACCAAACATTCTACCACAAACTTTTGAATATCCAATTTAAGGCCATCCCAAAAAAAATCCTTCTTAACCCTGTGGTAGGTTATTAGAAACCCTGAGTGCCCTCCTAAGGGAGAGGTGTGAAATTCCTTAAGAATCTTTTGTTTGAGTTGGGAATTCTTACATAGGTATAACCAATCCTTGTACCATAATGAATCATTTTTCCAGCTAAATGTATCAAATGTACTGGGATCTTGTTGTATCTTTTGAATGAGTCCCCACACTTTCTCGTCATTCTTCCATTCATCCCTTACTTTGTTTATCCAATCTAGTTGGATAATAGAAATGGCTCAAAGAAATGCTTCCACATCCTCATCCTTTCTTGAGAGTGCATCTGCCACAACATTTTGATTCCCTTTTTTGTAGATGATTTCAAAGTCATAGCCCAACATCTTTGTGACCCATTTTTTTTGCTCTTTTAAAGATAATCTTTGTTCTAAAAAGTATTTAAGACTATCATGATCTATTTTTACCTTGAAGTGTCTTCCCATTGGGTAGGGTCTCCATTTCTTATGTGCATGTAGTATTGCCAACATTTCCTTCTCATAAATATCTTTGTGTAAATACTTTCCTTTGATTGGATGACTTTCGAAAGAAATGGGTCTTTGTTCTTGCATAAAAACAACACCAATTCCATTTCTCGAGGCATCACATTCCACAATAAAGGTTTTTGTGAAGTCCAGTGTAGCTAAGACTAGCACTTGGCACATTGCCTCTTTAAGATGTTCAAAGGCCTTTATTGCTTCTGGAGTCCATGAGAATGCATCTTTCTTCAATAATGTTGTTAGAGGTGCTACTATTCTCCCATAATTCTTAACAAACTTGCGATAATACCCTGTCAACTTGAGAAATCCTCGTAGATGCTTCATGGATGTGGGGATTTTCCATTCCTTAATGGTTTTAATTTTGCTAGGGTCTACCTTAACACCTTCATGAGATACAATATGACCTAGATATTCCACCTCTTGTACTCCAAAGAAACATTTGAATATTTTTGCATATAAATTTTTCTCCTCCAATAGTTTGAGCACCATGTCAACATCTTGGACATGATCATTCAAGGACTTGTTGTAGATTAGTATATCATCAAAAAATACTAACGCAAATTTTCTAGGAAGGGTTTGAAAATGGAATTCATGAAACCTTGAAATGTAGAAGGTGAATTAGTAAGGCCAAAAGGCATGAACAAAAATTCATAATGACCCTCATGAGTTCTAAATGTTGTTTTTGGAATGTCTTCAGTCTTCATTCTAATTTGATGATATCTTGAATGAAGATCCAACTTGGTGAAGTAAATTGATCCATGCAATTCATCCAATAATTCATCAATGACAGGAATGGGAAGTTTATCTTTAATAGTGAGCTTGTTGAGCTCCCTATAATCTGGACACATGCGCCATGATCCATCCTTCTTGTGAACAAATACTACTGGAGCAGAGAAAGAACTTTGACTAGGTTGAATTATACCAGCCTCTAGCATTTCTGCAACCATACGTTCAATTTCACTCTTTTGGACATAAGGATATCTGTAAGGCCTGATGTTTGGAGGAACACTTCTTGGAATCAATTGATAGCATGATCATGATCACGAATAGGTGGGAGGCCTTTAGGAGTCTCAAATTCCTTGGAATGATTGTCCAAGAGTTTTTTGAGATCTAGAGAAATGGATGATTTTGATGTGGGAACCTCTAGTGAACATAATTGTGCAATTATGCCTCATTTTTCTTTCTTTAGAAGCTTTGTCATTCCGTTAGAGCTGATTATATTTCCCAGTTTCCCTACAATACCCCTTAATTCAACTTCATATCCTTCTGGAAAGTATTTCATGAAAAGTTCTTGAAAGTTAAAAGCTATTGTACCCAAGGATTGTAGCCATTGGACTCCTAGTACAACATCAACACCACCCATTGGAATGGAAAGAATTGGGCTATTCAATACATATTCTCCCATGGATAGCTTGATATTATGGCACTTTCCTGAGCAATTTATGGTTCCTCCACTTACAACCATCACTTGACACTCTGGTGCTAGATATAGGAAGCAATTCAATTCCTTGGCTATCTTACAATGAATAAAATTATGGGTACTTCCCGAATCAATCAACACTATTACCTTTTTCTTCTTGATATGCCCTTCTATCTTGATAGTTTGAGGAGTGGTAATTCCAGCCAATGCATTACAAGATATGGTCAGTTTCATTTCTTTTTTTTCTGGGGTTTGTTCCTGGTGTATATCATCTTCTTTTGATGTTTCTTGTTCCTCTTCTTCCTCCTCTTCACAATCTATGTGAAATAATTTCTTCTCGGCACACTTATGACCTTTAGTGTATTTTCTATCACAACTGTAACAAAACCCTTTTGCTCTTTTTTCTTCCAATTGTTGTGGTGTAAACCTTGTAGGTTATGGATGGCTAGGGGTAGCAACACTACCATCTTTATGATTGTGAGTGGTCGGCTTCGTTGTTGCCATAATTTTGCTTTCCATTTTTCTTGCCAACCTGAATGCCTTCTCCAATGAATCTAGTTCCCAAAGGCAAACCTCATGTTGGATGTTATCTTTTAAAGTCCCTATGAACACATCAATCATATGCTCATTTGGAATATCTTTTACCTTTATATTCAATTTTTGGAAGTCCTTAATGTGCTCCATCATTGAACCCTTTTGTTTGAGATTTATCAATTGGCTAAAAAAAGTGTTTCTTTTTGTATCCTAATAATGTGCTATCATTTCATCCATAAAAATATCCCAAGTGACAATTTGTTTACGAAAGCAAAGCCATCGATACCATACATACTGATTTGGTTCCAAATATAAAGTTGCAATGCGTACCTTTTGTGTGTTTTTCACATTATGGAGATCGCAAAATTTCTCCAACTGTAGTATCCATGTTCTGAGATCCTTGCCATCAAACTTCCTCATATCGATTTTTGGAACATGGTGGTTCTTCAATCCAATGTTAGAGTCTATGAAATCATGATTAACATTTATTTTGTTCTCATCATGAGTTTCCTTTACTACCCTTTTGCCATTAGTAAGCATTTCTTGTAGAAACTTTGTCAAATCTGTCTTCAAATCATCCATCTTAGCTTCCACGTCATCCATCTTAGCTTCCACGTTGTCCATCTTAGCTTCCATGTCATTCATCTTAGCTTATACGCCTTTCTTTAAACCATCCATCTTAGCTTCCACGCCTTTCTTTAAACCATCGATCTTAGCTTCCATGCCATAGATCTTAGCTTCTATGTCTTTCTTTAAACCATTCATCTTAGATTCTGTTACTTTTTGTGTGAGTGACATTTGTTGCACTTGGTCTCGTAATTTTGATATATCATGTTGCATTTATTCCTCTTCTTCATGAGTCAGGCTAGAGCTTTCAGGTTTCTTACTAGGTGTTTCCGTTTTCTTTCTTCGGGGCATCAATTACCGATAATAGTGCTTCACTCTTCCCTTTGAATTCCTTCAAACTAATTTTTCAAACCAAGCTTATGCAAAAATTAAAAAAAAACTACACCTTTTTTTTTACTTTATAGGAGCTTGATATTGAATATGATGTATTTCTGTAATTTTGGATCTCCAAGCTCTGAAATTTCTTCCTGCAGTAACCATCCAAGTAATATTTCTAACTCCACAAGTCTGATCAAGATTGGATTCTCCAATGAAGAGTTACGCCAAATCTCCCACAATGACCTAAGTATAGACTTGTTCAGTAGAGCGAACTTGTACGATGTGTCGCGGGTCATTATTTCAACCTTAGGTTCCGAAAATGGTACCCAAAAAATGACAGTCCGTCCTCGTTCTGCAACTTCTTACAAAAATTCAATCTGATGCTCAAAGATAAAGTTATGACGATTTTCCCAAGGTGACCTATTTGGAATGTAATTCACGGGTCTGCAAAAACCCTAACTTCCTCAGATTATATCTCCGAAAATATAATGAGAAAGGATCTGAAATGAGGAGCCAAGGTTCAAAATAATTTCTTCTCAAATGGGTTTTTTTTTAGCTTCTGAAACTTTTTAGAGAAAGCGTTATAGTGAACATTCCACGATGACATGTTTTAGATGAAATTCTAGAGCTTGCAAAAACCATAACTTCCTTAGATCATATATCCGAAAATATAGAGAGACAAGGTAAGAAATTTAGACCCAAGATTCAACAAGATTTCGTCTCAAATGGGTTTTTTCTCACTTCTGAAACATCACAGAATAAAAGTTATCATGAAAATTCCACAATGACCTGTTTGGAGCAGCGAAACCATAGAATCCATAGCTCTGATACCAAATGTTATGAAACCAACTCACAAAAAGATATAAAATATAGACCAACACCTTCGTATTCAGCCTCTTCGAGGGGGAAAACTCCTTTTCATTACACAAATGAATAATTCTTGGATGATACAAATGACAAAACCTCATTTCTATATATAAGAGTCTAAGGGGTCACAATATAACCAACATGACCAAAAAATAATAATATAAAGGCACAAAAATAACAATAGTGGGATTCTATGGGGCACAATAATAACAATAAGGGATACAATGACAATAGTAATGGGGGAATCACTAGTATTATAGGGGCCTAACATCAACTAATTCAAAAACCTATCGGTTCCAAGTTCTCCTCAAACACCTATTCTAGGAGTCACAAATGGTCGTTCCAGTAACTCCTAAAATATATGTCCCTCAGAATACTCAGGAAATCCCATAGTTTTTTGCTTATCAAATTTTTCCTACGGTCCAGTCTATACCATAGATTTCTATCAAGAAACCTATTGTCGGAACATGGCATACACCTTTTCAAGGTCAAGCTTTCCAAAGCCTGCCTTTTCAAGGTTAAGCCTACGAGACTCCACCTTTTTAAGGAAAAGTTTTTTAAAGTCCGCCTTATCAAGGCCAAACTTTCCAAATCCCACCTTTTCAATGTTAAATTATTCAATGTCAACCTATTCAAAGTCAATTTTTTCAAGGTCAACCTTTGTAAGTGCAACCTATGAAAGGGAAATATTACTTAGGTCAGATGGGTCAAGATTAACCTTTCCAAATCCAACTATAATGCAATCATACTTACCAAGTGCTTGTTCAACCTTAATCTGGTATGGTTCATCTTGGTTACCCAAGTGAAATTCTAATTCCAACTGCTTAGGCTATTCCAGGATATCCGCCTCCAGGGGTTGGTCTTAACCCTCAAGGTTATCAAGCTTTACCGTGAGATCCTAGCTGATAGTTATCATTTATTTCAATGTTAGTTCTACTATATTTATCCCGATTAACTAATGATCCTATTTATTACTATCCTTTTTGGCTGGCGATTCCTACCAAGATACCAAGTGATATTCCTAAATTCGAAGGGAAATTAGGAGAGGATCCATCCAATTGTGTGATGACATATCATCTTTGGTGTGCATCGAATTTTTTAGCTGATAATTCAATCCATCTACGTCTTTTCCAATGAACTTTAATCGGTTCGGTAGCTAAATGGTACATTAAGATACCTCGTTCCTCTTTCCATAACTTTAACTCCCTGGAAACAACATTTTTAACCCATTTTCAACTACCAATCCTTTATGATACTCGTACCAAACTATTTACTTCATTAAAACAATCGAAGTCGACTCACATATCCTATGATATCCATGAATGTAGACGTAGGCATCGCTCAATCAAAGTTTTCATTCCAGATCAAATTTTAGTTGAATGGTTTACAAAGTCTCTTCTTCATGTTATTATGGAAGATATTTCCAATGGGGGTGTAGTCATGTAAGAGCAAGTAATTTCTCGTGCCCAGTATTTAGACTTGGTCTATATTCAATATCGCACTTTGTACGAAAAATTCTCGAATTTACCACGCCCCACTGGTGAACCCATTATTACATCTCCTACAAGATAAAGATCTAATGTTGTTGATGGAATTATAGGTTATGTTAGCCAACAATCTAACAGAAAAAAAGAAGAATTCTAAAAATACTCAGACTTTGTCCATACAAGATACACCATCTAAAATCCTTCCTCCAAAAACTATTTCCGAGATCAAAATTGTAGAATCATCTACTTGAAAGACGATATCAATCAGAAATAAGAATAAAGGGGAAAGGTAAATAAAAATAAACTACTGCTCCAACAGAGAAACCTACTAAACATGAGCCTACTAACGAAAAGTGAAAACATTGTTTTCCTTTCCTTATTTGCAATGAGGATCATTATAAGAAGGAATACTCACATCTGGTAGAGGTTTCTGAATTCATTAAAGGTTCTCCAACTCCTATTGTTTTGAAGGATCCATTTCCTTCTCAAGAAAAAAAATGGTTTCTCATAACACGTCTTCCTCTTCCACATCACAAGATATCCTGGTGATTTCTTCTCAAGAAGTTATGGTAGTTATGAGATCCAAAGATTACAGGTCTAAGCATACAATAAAAAATGGAAATGAGGCTAGTTCTCCTAGTCAACGTTCCAATTCAATTCCTCCTTCTCCTTCTAAACCATTACAGATTGAGAAGCCAAATCCTGATATGATGATCCTATCACCTCCTAAGGGTGTATTTCGAAAATTAGCTTTCAACCCACATGCTAGAGTTGCACAAAATTAAAACATTGTCGAAGACTTGTATATGTCTCTTTTCACAGTGTCATCTCTGGAAGTATTGAAAACATGCCCAGCATAGTGAAATATTTTATTGTCATATATAGGAAATTTTGATTCGTAGGATTCTAACTTAATAATATTTGATCTTGAGATTCATATTCCAAAACTTCCTCATCAATTGGAAATTAAAATTCCAGTTTTTGTTAAAACTAGACAAGTATTTTGTACAGTCGTTGATGAAGGAGCTTCTACATGCATTATGTCGATTGCTTGTTGAAAAGTTTTAGGCTCTCTAGCCATTAATCAATCACTTACCACTCTAAAAGCCTTTGATGGAAGAGGTTTTCATCCATATGGGATCCTGAATGATTTACCTATAGAGCTAGAGGGAAAAATGGTCGCAATCAAAGTTGAGGTTGTGGATGCTCATCTAGATTAAAATATTTTGTGTGGTTGAGGTCGGACCTATGATATGTCAGCAGTGGTCTCATCACTATTTCAAACGATAAAATTTCCTAATAAAGGAAAAAAAATTCAAAGTAGATCATATGTATTATTACACTTCGGACCCTAACTCTATGGGTAGCATACCTTTTGTCAGAAAAAAGAATTCTCCTAATGAAGATATTGGTTTTGGTTTACTCAAAGAATCATCATTGATGGGAACATTTGTGATGCCTCCACCGGATTTTCCTTCTAATTTTTCTGAGTTAAACATCATTACATCAAGCACTATGCAGTCTCCTGATCCATGGATAGCTCCTTTAGAGTATGAGTTATCCTCCTATGGCAGTGAGATTCCTTTGTGTTATAGACATTTTTGGGCATTGAAACCCCAAGCATAAATTTCCATAAACCAAGGGCTCCTAAGTCCCTAAAGGTGTTGTTCCAACCCCTAAAAGAACAAGGTCAACTAATTACAGCTTCTCCCAGAAGTTCTCCATGAAAAACCACTCAGAACTGGTCAAAACTGGACCATTTCACCTGCTGCATAGGCAAAGTGCATTGCATCCCACCTGAATACACACAGTAGGTGTGTTTCATGTCATAAAGCCCTTCTATGGGGTGCGATGGGCGAGAAGGGACAAATGGCAGGGTCAATCCGCAAGGTGGAAAAGCAAGGAATCTTCCAGAAACTTCTCCTGTGACACTTGCCTCTCTGAATTCGACCAGAGATGAGTAAGAGATCATCAATATCCAAGTGGAATCAAGAACTATCAGAGGGAAGATACTAATCAAATCTCAAGCTGACTCACCTCCCTTGCAGACATCTATATATGGATCCCTCATCCCAGAGATCCAGAGGCTGGAATTTTGTATCTTGTAAGGAAGTGTTGCTGGTTTCTTGGTGCAATATCATAGTGTTGGGTGATCTAAGCTTTTCATGAGGTGAATAAGGGCTTCTTGCTGAGAAGATGATGCTGGGTCAGAACAATTGGTTGTAATTCTCTTGGCTCTTTCTTGACTATCAATAAAGCTATTCAAGTTTTCCTCCATACACTTGTGTGATTGATGTTTTATGCATTTGTATGGTTAATATACATTTGATCCTATATTGCTTATGATAATAGATCTATGTTCTTGTATAGTGTTATGCTGCTTTGATTCTACAGGTACTCTGTGAAGCTGGGTACACAAGAAAGCAAGTAGCAAAGGACTATCAGAAGAGAGAGGAATCGAGCAAGGAACCAAGCGCAAGATAGAGGTTGGTCTCCTTTATTCTTCTCTCATCTATCTCTCATAAAGGAAAATGAAAGTAGTTTTAAGTTTGTTTGTTTCTAAGGTAGCTACCAGCCTTAGTGGGATTAGCAGCTCTGCATAGACACTATTCTCGGTAACAAAATGGCGACTCCACTGGGGAGCGAGTAGATTTTTTGTTCATCTACATTTGTTTACTTTATAAACTTACAGACGGAGCCTGAAGTCAAGCCAGCTAGCCTTCGAACTACATTTTCTATGCAAGTGAAAAGTAGATCAACACTGCTTCAGTCAATCTCCAGGTTTTGTTTATGAATTAAACAATTGATTTACAAGCTCTCTAATTTCCCTTGTGGTGGCTCTAGTAACCTCCTTAGATCTACCCCTATGATTGATTTACTGATTACCACTTGCTCGGCCAAAATCCCTGAACTGAACTGCAAACTGTGACCCGAAGCCCAATCAAAGTCTCATCCCTGGTCCAGCGCACTATCTGTTCTGTGAACTTCAAATGCAGCACACTTCCCGAGTGTAGTAGGTGCACTGTATTTCAGTTTCACTGTGTTACAAGTGCGCTGATCAGACAAGGCCTTGTTCCTAAATTTTGGTTTTTGTGTTCACTCTTTTTAGATCTATTCAGGAGTTTGTTGCCTGTAGTTAGTACACGTCTGTTTGAAACCCCTTTCCTTGCTGTTATTCTACCTCCATTGTGTAAAGAACTATAAATTTTTTTGTGTATTTTTTTGAGTCATTTTCAGTTCTCCTTTACAAAGAAGTAGCGTAATTGTACTTCCGTTTCTTTATTTGAAAGTGTCGCAAGTGTCATTTTCAGTCATAGAAGAGAATCTGATTGTTCTTGATAGTCGATTACCCTGTTACTATTGTATTCGATCTGAACTAGTAGTTTTTCTAGTGTCAAAAGCAAGTTTTCAATTCCAAATCGCAAAGTGTTGTCATTGTCCTCATTTTGTCTTGAAAAGAAACTTGTCGTTAATTTTCGCTTTGAAAAATAATTCAGATTTGTGCATTAGCTTTCTTTTTATCATTTACACATTAAGAAGGCTGAAAAAAAATACATGCATGTGCATTTTCATTTAGACTGTTTGTCGGTTTGATTTAGGACAGTGCATTTAGTGTGTGCTCTTTGCTCTTTGTTGAAAGAACGCCATCTCTCTTTCCTTAGTAGCTAGGATTTTCATTGCAGAAAAGAGATTAAACGACTGTTTATCATCTTAGATTGCATTTTAGGAATTGTACATCTACATCACGCGGTGAACCTGAAAGGAAAATTTCTAAGCAAGATCAACTATAAAAGAAATTTAATGAATCTAAAAACGCTTTGGAACCTAACGCACAACATCTAGAAGTCTAGGTTAGAGACGTATTCCGGCGTCGTAAAGCCTGGTAACTATTGTTTTCACTATTGGTTGGATGATTCCTCCACTTTGAGACGATAAGTGCCAGTATGGACTTGTGCTCCCACGTACCGTCGAGTATATTTTGGGAGACCACAATAGGCTTAATCCTTTATCCATAGGAAGCCGTGTCTTTCGCCCTATCGATCGCAATGCACTGAACACAGCATTCGGGAAGATTGACTGTCGTACCATAAAAAGTATTCTGCAGTTTTGTGATTGGTTTGGTAATCCCTCTGTCTAGATTTCCAGAGCAATCCCTTTCATTCCTTTTTAGACTCCTTAAGGGAAAAGGTCCATCTGAGCACTTGTCACTTCAGGCTCATTAAAAATCGAAGGCGACTAGAGTCATCTTTTGTTTTTTCTCGACTCTTCAAAATTGAAAAAACAAGTTGTGTCAAAGCATCTAAAATTTATTTTAAATGGAATAATCATCACCTTTCCTACGTTGGTCTTAGGTTGAAGAAAATGGAGTCCACCAACCAAGGAGTTCCCCTTGTAGGAAATCCTAGTCCCTTCTCCTCTTGGGGAGATGTTGGTGTGCCCCATATGGCCACATTGTCACTTCCAGGATTGACAATTGGCTTGCCCGTATGGATTTTCTCAACCTCTGTCGTTCAGAACACCGCGATTCTTGAACAATCGAGTTAGCAACTAACTGATTCCAGAGTTACCCCCCAACCCTCTACTTCATCCAATTCTTCCTCTCCTCCTTCCTCTTCGCTTGATGAAGCTGGTAAAGCCAAAAATCAAGTACCTGAGAAGAAGAAGGAAAAGAAGAAGAAAGAGAAGAAGAAGAAGGAGCCAAAGGCGAAAAGGGGCAACCAAGCATCGTCTAGCGAAAATCCACACACTGCACCGACCAGGCCTAAATCGCCATGGGTCATTTGCAAAGGAGACCACTATCATCGAGATTGCCCTTACATCCCTCGGATCTAAAGGGACTGGTCTCCTTGTTTGCACAATCCAGTGTCATCAACCTCTGACGATCATGTTGAACATACACCGTCAACTAGTGAAAGGGAAGCCCCTGGACAAAAAGGAAAATGTAAATTTCCTTGTAAACTGTGTGAAGGTGATCACGCCGTCCACTGTTGTCCCTTCTTAGATGAGGCTAAAAGAGTTTTGGACGACCGTCCAGGTTCACCGTTACGGCTTCCTCCTAGATATAAGAAACTCTTGCCGAGTCCGTCACTAGTTGAAAATCCGGCTGACCCGCCCTTGTGGTCGGCCGAAGCGTCTATCATTGAAGATAAACCATATGAATCCATACCAGATGAAAGTCAAAAGGTCGAGGCAGTAGTTGACCCGGTCTTTCCTTCAGGGGTTCCATCTTCAGATGATACAGTCACCGAAGAGAACAAGGATGACACCGTCCAAATTCTTTTCGTAAGCACAGAGTCCGATGAACATGGGGGCAACTTACCCGTTCCTTTACCGTAGGAAGGAAGTTCGTCAGAGTCGTACCCGGCCGTTTATTCGGTCCCACCTCCAAGCAACCTAGTTGTTTCCTTTGACTGGAATCTACTAGGCAGACCCAGTTTACTGGCTAGTGTACCATTCCGAATCATTGCTCAAGTATATAGAATGGTCATGGCCAGTACCAGCATAGATGAAGGGGCTTCTGTGAGTATCCTTTCCTCAACTGCTTGGAAAGCGCTTGGTTCGCCATCACTTTTGCCTGACATGAGAAATCTAACAGGCTTTGACAAAGGAACCAGTCGACCGTTAGGGATCATTCCCAATGTGCCCATAACATTAAGAGGGAAAACCGTTCACATGAACGTAATGATAGTCCAAGGACCCCTGGATTATAATCTACTCCTTGGACAAGACTATATTTATTGCATGGGAGCCATTGTCTTCTCAATCTTTAGAGTAATGTGTTTTCCGCATGAAGGAAGAGTGGTCAAGCTCGTAGACCAGCTTTCATTCCCTGGTTCATGCATAGAAAATAGTCATATACCATCCCTAAATGGTCTTTTCACGCAAGGAATGTCTCGTCAATCCCCAGTCCGTCCACCTAATGAGCACGAGTGATTCGAGGGACATGACTGAAACCCAGGGGGCATGCACCCTGGTCTGCTTCGATAGGAAAACTTCAGGTATAGGGTAGGTTTCCGCGAAGGATATATGACTAGTCTGACACACCCGTTCGTTTAGGAAAATGGGGATTAGACTAGAATAAGATTCCCTCGTCAAAGTTATGTGAGTGGAGGTGTCTGCACCACTCACCTTTGTCTATTTCGGTAGACATCGCCGAAGAAGTGTTTTGTTTGTGGCACAGATAGAACAGTCTTTAGTAACCTGAAAGAGGTAGGCCTTTCCCGATAAAGAAATGTTTTGTTTGCAAATTGAGGGGTAACCTGAAAAGGTAGGCCTTTCCTGATAAAACAAAATTTTTGTCTGCAAATTGAGGGGTAACCTCGAAACTCTATTTCACTATACCTGGGGGCATGCAAACCTTTTGGCATGCAAGCGAAGTGCGACCATTTATTTTTTAAATTTGTAGGTCCTCTAACCCTTTAAACTCGTAGGATTGGTCGTTTCCTAACTTGCATAAAGAAAGGATCCGGAGCAAAGCTTTGTAAGGTGCAAGCTCCACAAAAATGGCATCTTAGATGAGACATCCTTATTATACGACTGGATCGAGCAGTTTTAACGCGGACTTCATGCTCGTTAAAAAATAAACATAAGCAATGAGCAAGTGTTTCCGCCAGTGTTTAAGCTCATTTTAAAATAAAAAATGAACCAATTTCCGATAAATAACCGTCGTGAATGTAGTACTTCAGCCTTTGAAGCCTTGGTCGTGTTCTCATCATCACCTCCACTCTATATTGGCCGATCATTCACCTCCACTTGATTGTTTACCCCTTTTGAGGAATAGCTGCGAAGAGTGATCTTGTTGTCCATCCTTGTGACACTGTCGTGATTGCAAAATTCCAAACCTTACTTGGAATCAGCTGCTACCCGAATTTATCACTCGTTCCTCAAAGACGAGTCTCCTTTAAGCTCTTTTCAACTGACTCGTAAAATATGAAAAGATTGTCGAGCCATTGGCCCCTCCAGCTCGTTAAAGTGACCGAAAGTGCTATCCCTCCTTTAGATTTTAAATCTTTTTGGACCTGAGGGATTATTACACAAAAAGATCGAACGCTTGTTTTGTTCGGCTCGTTAAAAGTACCGAAAATTCATCCCTTCTGTATTATTTTATACTTTTTCGGACTTAAGGGATTAGATGACGAAAAAGGATTTTTTGGAGTTTCCTTTACGTCCCTTTTCAGACTCTCTAAAATTGAAAAGGACCGAGTTATCTTTGTCGTTAAACTCGTTAAAACCTAATAGCGACAAACTTGTCCATAGCAGACAAGAACGAGTTTCACTATCGCTAGGCTCGTTAAAACATAGCAATGGGTTTTCCCGAAGGGAAAATTATAGAACAAGCATATGTTATCCTCCTCAAGCTTGACAAAAATAAAGAGGTATTGGTCAGCAATGACTGGGGAAAAATTTGGAAGAAAACTTGAAAAAACTTTGTTGGTAGCAAGTCGCTCTTGAACATGACACTTTCACTCTGCATCCAAGTCGGGTTGGGTTGTTCCATTCACTGGTCACATCACCATGGTTCCATAACACCATCCACATTTGGGGTTAATGCTACCGATCCATCATGTCAGTGTCGCCGATATGTTCAAGAGAAGTCGCTCAGAGAATTCACTTGTGTCTCACCCACTACAATACATTTACGCTCCATTGTTTCATGACCGCCACCCTGAACCCTATATCACCAGATCGTTTTCACCTCCATTAAAATCATTTGCTCGATTCCGTGTCATTGATGTGGGATTCATTAAGGCCCTCCTATGACGGATCGCTTCTTGTCGACATCAGCTCATTATCCAAGAAGTCGATCTAGGAACAACACTTTCAGTACTTTGAAGCTTGCATACCTCAATGGCAAGTTTCTCACTTCCGGCGACAGGTTTACATCAATGGCCTTCGATCGAAAGATTTTGCATGGTGTTCGACGCCAAGCCCTTTATTCACACCACGTAAATTTTACTGTAGTGCCTTGAGGGTCATCATCATTATCGGTGATTCCTCTCGCGCTTGTTAACGGCTTGCATCATTGGCTGGAAATCAGGTGATGTCTTTCCATGTTCGATTCCAGAACATCTCTCCCATGGATCGACTTGTACTTTGAGTGAAGATCGAACGCGATTGAAGACCCCGAATCTAGTTTCATCCATCCGGGCTGCGATATATATTTAGGAAAATAAATACATCAAATGTACATCATTTCTACACAGATAATCATCCAATCTAAGGGATGATGGCTCTACCAGAATCATCAGTCTACACTCAAATGATTGTCTTTCTCATGTACATGAAAAATGAATTTATAAAGCTGAGCATGGGAATGCCCACCTCAGCTAGATCATGAAAACATTATGAAGATAATGTATTGTATTATATCTTATTACAGGTCTCCTTCCAGCTTGAAAGAACTTCGGATCCTCATGATAAAGCATTTCACCCGACATCAAAAAGATTAACGACCTCATGCTTTAGGGGGTAACTGTTATAGACATTTTTGGGCACTGTAACCCCAAGCATAAATTTCCATAAACCAAGGGCTCCTAAGTCCCTAAAGGTGTTGTTCCAACCCCTAAAAGAACAAGGTCAACTGATTACAGCTTCTCCCAGAAGTTCTCCATGAAAAACCACTTAGAATTGGTCAAAACTAGACCATTTCACCTGCTCCATAGGCAAAGTGCATTGCATCCCACCTGAATACACACAGTAGGTGTGTTGCATGTCAAAAATCCCTTCTATGGGGTGTGATGGGCGAGAAGGGACAAATGGCAAGGTCAATCCGCAAGGTGGAAAAGCATGGAATCTTCCAGAAACTTCTCTTGTGACACTTGCCTCTCTGAATTCGACCAAAGATGAGTAAGAGATCATCAATATCCAATTGGAATCAAGAGCTATCAGAGGGAAGACACTAATCAAATCTCAAGCTGACTCACCTCCCTTGCAGACATCTATATATGGATCCCTCATCCCAGAGATCCAGAGGCTGGAATTTTGTATCTTGTAAGGAAGTGCTGCTGGTTTCTTGGTGCAATATCATAGTGTTGGGTGATCTAAGCTTTTCATGAGGTGAAGAAGGGCTTCTTGCTGAGAGGATGATGCTGGGTCAGAACAATTGGTTGTAATTCTCTTGGCTCTTTCTTGATTATCAATAAAGCTATTCAAGTTTTCCTCCATACACTTGTGTGATTGATGTTTTATACATTTGTATGGTTAATATACATATGATCCTATATTGCTTATGATAATAGATCTATGTTCTCGTATAGTGTTATGCTTCTTTGATTGTACAAGTACTCTGTGAATCTGGGTACACAAGAAAGCAAGTAGCAAAGGACTATCAGAAGAGAGAGGAATCGAGCAAGGAACCAAGCGCAAGATAGAGGTTGGTCTCCTTTATTCTTCTCTCATCTATCTCTCATAAAGGAAAACAAAAGTAGTTTTAAGTTTGTTTGTTTCTAAGGTAGCTACCAGCCTTAGTGGGATTAGCAGCTCTACATAGACACTATTCCCGGTAACACTTTGATCCCTTTTGAATTGGCTTATGAGGAAGTACAATCGATTTCTGACCCAACATCTGCAGATATTGATCGAGTGGATACAATCAATGAATATTATTCTCCTTTTCCTTGGTTAGAACCAGTTTCATCCTCTGATCCTTTTGAT
This sequence comes from Pinus tabuliformis, assembly GCA_031772625.1. Classification (NCBI taxonomy): domain Eukaryota; kingdom Viridiplantae; phylum Streptophyta; class Pinopsida; order Pinales; family Pinaceae; genus Pinus; species Pinus tabuliformis. The sequence continues at coordinate 198,052,514 of CM062810.1, read as the reverse complement.
CATACAATTCTCACTAACGGAAGTATCATGGAAATTATGAATTCAAAGAAAATTCCATGGAATGATCACCATCATCGTTCATCATTTTTACCTGGCCCTGATAAAATTGAGAATGATTTTTCGAATATGATTTTCACCTGAGATAGTAAATAGCCCAGAAATACCCATTTTAATATTTCAATCTAAATATGAAAGGAATTTGGGTAATATATTTGTGACCATTTCCATTGACATCTCAGTTAAAACAAGAATTGTTGAAAATATTCACATAGTTGCCTCGTGCTCAGTCAAATAAATTCAAATATAAGGCCCTATTTCATGATATTAGCAACATTTTTGTCTGGTCCTATGAGGAAATGACAAGAATTTATGAAAGCATTGTAATATGTGAAATCAAGTCTTACCAGGATGCCAAGCCTGGCAGTCAACGATTACATCCAGTGCATCCTAGAAAAGTTGTTGCGATTAAATTTGAGGTCGAAAAACTGCTCAAAGAAAGTTTTATCTACCTAGTTCCCTTAACTGATTGGGTATCCAATATCATTCATGTTAACAAGAAACAGGGAACTATTATAGTATGTGTCGACTATAGTGACATTAATAAGGCTTGTCCAAAAGACAATTATCCTACTCCCTATATCGATCAAATTATCAATGAATGTGCCGGAAATAAATTTTTTTCATTTATGGATGGATTCTCTGGTTACAATTAAATCAACATACTCCCAGATTATCAACATAAAATTGCATTCATTTTCCCATGGGGGACTTTTTCCTATCGAAAACTCCCATTTGGTTTAAAGAATGTAGGTGCAACTTTTCAATGGGCTATGTCTTATGCATTTCACGATATCAAGCATATTGTGCAACCATATTTGGATGACTTTCCAGCTCATTCACTGAGATGGGAAGACCATCCAATGCATTTGAGAGAAATTTTTATCAGATGTTGCTACTATAATATTTGCTTGAATCCACATAAGTGTGTTTTCTATGTGAAATCTGGTCGATTTCTAGGGTTTCTTGTTTCAAAGGAAGGCATTCGTGTCGATCCATTAAAGGTTGAGGTGATCTTGTGATGAGCCTCATCATTGGGTAATTATATGGGCCTTAATTCACCTCCTAGCTTAGTCAAACCAACTCTTCTCACAACTTATTACATGTTTTGATTATATTTTGTTGAATAAGATGAGTTAAAGTGAGATACTATGCCTAGTGGACTAATATGCATTAAATGTAGGTTTGGAAGAGAAAATCAAGGAATTTTGGCAAGACTAAGGTTTGGAATTGTAATGGGACAAGGGAGAGAGATTGTAGGAGGTAAATCCTCCTCATTTACTCCTCCCCCATTCGAATATTCCTCCATTAATCCCCCCATCTCGAAGTGCAAGCAACTGAGTCATGAAGATTAGAAGGCAGCCGAGCATGTGATAGACAAAGAGTTAGTTCATCTCGAGTTTGCTAGCCGAGCCTCTGTAAATTTAAGGAAGTCATTGGAGACTTTAGTTGTATAAGGAGAGAGGCCTAGAGCCTCATTAGGATTCGAATTTTTGTTGTAAAACTCTAGTTATTTTCGAGCTCCGGACTTGTGGAATACTTTGATGTAATTTTATGTTTTGGTAATAAGAATGAGATTTTTCTTGATTTAGTACTAAGTTAACTTAGAGGGCTGAAGCTCTTTTGTTAGAGCCTAAACCTAGCAACAAAGGCTCCTCTTCTTGTATCTTTATGCTTCACTTAGTTTCATAGATTCATGGTTAAACTGTTTTTAGAAGTATTTCATTGCAAGTAGTGTAGATTTGATTAATTGTTTATTAGTTTGCTTCCATTTGTGCCTTACTTCAGTAGTAGGTTAGAAGGGATAAAAGAGGCACCACAAAGTTTTCAGTAGGTGTATTGGCCTCACTTCTTCCTTCTGGGATCATGATTTGAGGAAAAGACCCTTATGCAATATAAAAATACAGATTTCCATTTCTTTCATGATATTTAGAGTTTGTTGTACTTAAACTAGCATTTGATCAATTTTGCAAAGTAGGATTTCATTGTCATCTCTTCTATCTTCATTCTTGCAGTAGATCTCATCCATGATTCCATGTTATTCAACAATTTCTTCATGCATAAGGTAAATAGTTAGTTCATTAAATTCTGCTTTTCTAGTTCATGAGAATTCTTCTTGTTTACATTACTTTTTGGAAATTACACATGTTTGATGCAGAGCAGGTGCTTCAGAAGTAGACAGAGATCTCATAGCAATCAACCACCTTCCAACTTCATCCACCCATAAGCATTCCTTGTTTTCATCAAAACCTTCACCAATTTCATCATTTTACATAGAAATTTCCTCGAGCATTTTGAGCGAACCCAACCATCTCCAAAACTTGGTTTTGGGGTCTGAGTGATCCTAGGCCTTTTATCACTCCATTCCACCCATCAACCACCTTCCCTAATCCTTCCATCACCTCAAACACCCATCGTTTTTCTGACGATCGTATCCTGTAGAAATACAGGGAATCCTGTAGGTTTCTAGTACATCCTGTAGGTTTTCCTATAGTGGCTTGTTTTGAGGCCGAATTGAGGGAAAACCTCTAGGAAGCCTCCCAAGGTCACCCAAGGGTCCCCCAAACCTTCCAACCATCTCCTGAACCTCCCATCCATCCACCATAACCCTAATCCACCTGCCACATCACCAAAAGAGATTAGTTTGCACACTTGATTTTTCATGAAAAACATAAAAAGACAAAACATATTTATTACAGTCCTTTACTGATCCAGGTGGATATTGGTGGCCACCTGCCAAGTCCACCTGGACCCCCACCATTGTCTTTGTCAACATTTTCAGTTTCCTTAATTGTAGCACAACTTACTATTTTTAGCAGTTTTTCGGGTCCTGAACTTCCGGAGCAGTTTTGAGGCCCTAAACGACGTTTTTTGGGGAATCCGGGGGCAACATGTGTTACACTAAAAAATGTCACCATGACCACTTACAGTTAGTATGGCTCAAATCAACAGTCATGCTACCCTCTTAGGCAAGTCTTATGCCTCTGTTATCCATCTCAAACTCAAAGAAGAGAGAAAGTCTTGTAAAAAATATGTTTATCTCTGGGGTCGCAGGTTCTCTCTAGCCTTACCTGCGGGGACGCTGACCATGTTCACAAAAGGTGCGTCCTTGGACGCTCTGTATGTTAAGGGACAGGTGCGTCCTTCTGTAAAAGGCAAAATGCGCGAGTTTCATCTTAAAAAAGTTACTTGTGGTTACTTCTAGAACTTTCTAGAGGTCGGTTTGATGATTTGGATGCGCCTCCAGTTGGTTCATGTATCTCTATTAAGGGGGAACTTATCCCATCAATAAGGGAGCTATCCCACCCAAAGAGGGGGATTATCCCATTGATGGTGGACCTGAATAACCTCTTTACAGCACTATAAATAAAGACATTGAGCCAGAGGGAGGAGAGGTTGGAGCTATACATTTTCTTTGGGTAAATGCTGCAGGAATTAGGACTCCCATTTAGAACCTTGTGAGGAGAGATTGTCTTTGCTTGATTCTACTTGGAAGTGGGTGAGCTTTGTCAAAGTAGAGGAAAACCCTTGATGGACCCTGGGAGGAACTTGCACAACACCAAGGCCAGGTTGTAAGAGTTTCTTTGTTTCGTTATTAATACAAACTGGTTTATTTTTCTCAATAGCTTGTGTTAATGAGTTATTTCATGTGTTCCTTGGTCTGCATGTTGAATATATGTTTTATTATATGAAATGCAAGTGCTTGGTAATTGTTTGATTGTTTGTGGTTGCAGGAATTGACTTGAAGGAGGAGCTCATCCGGATCGGCAAGGACGGACTACAACAACCGCGTTTTGGAATAAGGTAAGCCTAAACACTTGTAGTTTTCATGTTTTAAAAGGTATATTTAGAGAAAGATCACTCCATTTTGTCTTGTTTTTCGCTAGAGAGTTTAGACTCCTAGGGAGGTCAGTTGTGTCCGCACAAACGACTTTTTCCGCCACGACAAATTGGCGACTCCACTGGGGAATCCATTAATGAGAGAGTCTTTTCCTTTGTGTGAACTTTGCTCTGTGAAAATCACTTTTATTTTCTGGTTTTTGACTGTGAGAATTAGTATTTGGGTGGCTTAGCTTCAGATTTAGTTAGATTTGGTTTTTCTCAACTTTTCCAGAAGGACGCACCCTCTGAGTACTGCACAGTGCGTCTTTGGACGCGCTGTTGCCGTTTGCACAGAGCGGGCCCGCACCTGTTATAACGGGTTGCCTGCGTCTTCCTGTAAAATTTAGGAAAATTCCATTTTTTGCTTTAATTGCTTTTAGATTTTGATTTTTCTTAGTGTTTTCTACCCAGATCCTTTAGTACCCTGTCAAGAATTTTCACCTAGACTTGTTTTGTGAGCTTTGAGTGTTTTAGTGGATTTCAACGAAGTTTAGGCCTAGGGTTTGATTTTTCAATAGGTCCTGTAGTGACTTTGACGGTAGAAAGTTGTCCAGCCTTAGATCTCTCTGGTTAGTCAGCCTTCTTAGAAGTCGGGCCTGTCGTAAAGTCTCCTTGTGTGAGCAGCTTGCCATTTAAGTTGTTTTGGGTCAAATTTCGAATTACTTGTTTATAAAGTGTTGATTTCCATTTTACAAAAGAACAAAAAGATTAGAGTTTTGTTTTGACTAGTTTTTGGTTCTGCAATAAGCTAGTCCTTGATTTGATTGTGATCAAGTAAAACACCTTAGAATAATCATTGTTGGTTTTGGCCTCGTTAAGATTGCTTAGAGTAAATTTACCTTTTAGTTTGCTTATGAGTGCATTTTCATAGATTTTAATAGTTGTTAAGATTGATTTTTGGTTATATTAGATTTATTTGCTTTATTAAAAGAAAAATACAAAAACATCTTCTTTAAAAGTCTTGTTTCAAGTAGCTTTTTGTTTTTGAAAGAGAAAAAGAGTTTTTTCGTGCATGTAAAGAGCAGTCATGTTTTTTATGCTTGGAAAAGACAAACGAATTGTTTCTTTGATTGTCTTCAATTAAGAAGTTGCTTTTATAAAGATTGCATTCTCTCAACTTTTTAGTTAAGCAATTCATCGAAAAAGTAAAGTAGTGGGTAAATCATCCTAGGTGCATTTTGTAGTGGTTTCGAGTCGAGTCAACACACCACTGGTTTCACTTCCATCACCTTTTGACTTAAGAAACAACCTTAAAAGTAACGCTTAAATTAAAATCAATCTAGTAATTTTTATTTTTCTAGGGCTCTGAAACACCAACATAGCTTAGGCTAGGGTCTTGGAGTAGGTGAGTACTTAACTCTCCAAGACTACAAAACCAAACAGATAGTTTATCTTGAGTAGATTAAATCCAATTGTTTCAGTTATACTCTGGGAAAGCTCCTCTTAAAGGAGAAGCACGAGCTCGTGTCCGAACCAGTGAGGGGATCATTCCTCCCTCGTTGGGAACGACGCCAGACAGTACGTATTACAAACGGTAAACCTCGGATTAACCATTGTCGAGGAGCCAGGGGTCACTTATCGGTAAACCTTGGATTGTTGTCAAGGAGCCGGTAAGGGGATTGGAGCTTGCTACTCTGCCCTTGCGTGCTGTCGGAGTTTAGACTGTTCCCCCAGGTGTAATTGTTGTGATTGGTAACTTTAGTGACCATAATCTTTAGGGTTCTACCGAGGTGACGGTGGAGGGAAGGTCCCACTGTACCTGGAGCAGACGTCGGTTATACTCACTTGGATTTTCCGGGGGGTTCACTTCACTTCGAGACGGTTAAAGTGGAGGAACTTGTGCCGGTCTATTCATTAAGCAGGTTGCCGGGGTAACTGTTCCACCCGCCATTTCTGTACTGAATCCTGCGAGGTTGGGCCTAATCACCAACTAGCGCTTTTGGTCCGGAAGACTACTGTTTGTGTGTGGTTTGACGCTCTAGATTATTTAGGCGTGTGCTTCAAATTTGTTTGCTTCTTTAGAAGACTTTAGGTGGTTTGATTTGAAATTTTTACTTTGTTTTCGTGTGTTGTAGTTAAAAATCTTTAATTGTGGCGGAATTACCGAGACAGTCCCGTAGACTTCGGGGCCAGTCTCCTGAAGTTGTTTCTGTGGCCGAATTGTTGAGAAGATCCCGTAGACTTAGGGGATCCCCTCCTCGAGACGACCCGGGTAATTTAGAAGGGTTAAAGGTCCTTGTAACTCCTCCTAGTGACAGTAGAGTAGGTTCACCTGAAGAAGGAGAATCTTCCTTGGTAGTCCATCCAGATTACCAAAGTTTAGAAACAGGTTACAATCCCGAAACTGTTACAGTTTCCGAGCTTGCTGGTAGTTTTTCATCTGCCAGTGAAACAGGCGAAGAACCTGAAATTTCCGAACCTGTTACTCCAACTTCTAGTGTCCCTGATTCACCGAGAATAGAAAGAATTATCACCGAAAATCTACCTTCTGGTTTGATTGCTATAGAAGAACTTGCTCCAGAAGAAGATATAGGTGTCTCTCACCTTGAAGGTCAACTTACTATTGATCTAAGGGAGCGTGAATCCATCTTTTACAGTCCTCCTAGAAGTACTTCTTGGTACCTTGCGTTAACCAATTTTTTAGACAACTCAGTCGGTTTTTCCACACCTCGTACTCCTTTTCCACCTGGAGGTATTCATACTCCTGTAAATATGTCTGGTCAGTCGTCCGTGTTTACACAAAGTCCTGAATCTTTTTTACACGGCGGTCCTTCTGTTCCCACTGGGTATCAGTCACTTTCTGGTACCTTTGCGGGGGCATCTCCTCAACCCATTGATCATGGGTTATTTGCTGGAAACAGTGGTAATATACCATTGGGTGTAGGAGACATTTACATGATGTCAGGTTCAGTTCCCGTTTCCCAACCTCAAGGTGGCCAATTACCGCCTGGGGGGCAACCGCAGTTAACGCCTGGGGGGCAACCTCAAGGTACACAAATTGTGTCTGGGGGGCAACCTCAAAGTCAGTATGTACCTATGGTGCAATACTTACCTCAAGGTCAACCTCAGCCTCAATATGTACCCCAAGGTCAACCTCAGTATCAATATCAACCTCAAGGATGGCAACCTCAAGGGTATCAACCCCAAAGTTATCAACCTCAAGGGTACCAACCTCAAGGTCAAGGTCAACCCCAGTATCAGTATTTACCTCAAGGTTATCAACCTCAAGGTCAATACTCAAGTCAAGGTTATCAACCGCCTCAAGGTCAGTCATATGTTCCAAGTATGGGAACTGCACCTTACAATTATCAATCCTACCCTCAATCTGGTTATGGATCTCAGTACCCTCAACCTGTTACGGGTCAGTACCCTGGAATGTTAGTGTGGGATCCCTCACAGGGTCAACAGGTGTTGCAGCCAAGTGTACAGATGCTTCCTCAAGCTGGACAACCCGTAGTTTCTGGTCCAACCCAGCAACCGCAACCTGTCCAGCCAAATGTTCAAACTTCTGTAGCTTCGGTAGTTACTCAGCCGTCAATTGCACCTAGTACTCCATCTCAAACGGCTGCTGCAACTATCGCTACATCTACCATACTTACTTCTGGAGTATCGACGGCTCCAGTTTCTACTGTCCCTGTTACCACACCTCAGACATCTTTACCGTTGTCTGGATCTACGATTCAAACCACGGTCCAGATGCCTGTAGGTCAGCCTGGTATAAGTACGGTTGTGACTACTCAACCTCAATTTGTTCAACCTCCGTACCAGGGACAGTACCAACCTGGGCAAGCTGTCCAACAACCGGTTTACCAGTATCAACCGTATCCTGGGTACACTTATCAACAACCTCAACAACCCCAGTACGGTCCGGTTAATCCTGGTTTTCCAGGAGGATATAATATCCCAAATGCGACTCCTGTTCCTAGTTATCCTGGATATCCTCCTCCTGGGGCTGGTATTGTGACCCAGAGTTTTAGAGATCCTAACCGGCAGTTACCGTTTATTGCAACTTTAGATTTACCCGACTTGACGCGCCTAACGAACGATCCAATTCAATATCTTCAGTTCTGGCCGCCAATGCCAAATAAGTTGCCCAGTGATATACCCAAGTTCGAAGGTAAGTCTGGAGAGGATCCGTCCAATCATGTGATGACTTACCACCTCTGGTGTGCTTCGAATTCTATCTCAGATGATTCCATCCGCTTACGTCTTTTCCAGCGTACACTCATTGGTCTCGCGGCCAAGTGGTACATTGAGTTACCACGGGCCTCTTTTTACAACTTTAGCCAGTTAGCTACCTCGTTCTTAACTCACTTTCAGTTGCCGGTCAGATACGATAACGGCACAGAGTTATTAACTTCACTAAAACAATCGACGTCCACGTATATTTCTGATCACATTCATGAGTGGAGACGTCGAAGGAGATTAGTGAAAGTTTTTATCCCGGACCAAATCTTAGCTGAATGGTTTGTCAAATCATTATTACCGAAGATTACTGAAGATGTCGCTAAGGCCGGAGTAGTTACTGAGGAGCAAGTCATTGCTCAGGCACAATACCTTGACTTAGTTTACACTCAGTCGGGTACGTTACACGAGAAGATTCCGGATCTTCCAAAGTCGAATCAAATCGCTGCTGCTCCTTCGGGATCTCATGCCGCTGATGGTATGATTGGTATCGTGACTACGAAGAGTAAGAAGAAGTCTTCCAAGGCCTCCAATACTCCAATTATCACTTTGCCTGATTCTCCGACAGGAGAGTCTTCTCCTCCTGAACTTACCGCCGACATTCACGCTGTAGAGTCATCTACGGCCAAATCAAAAAACGGTGGAAAGAAGAAAGGAAAGAAGAAGGCTAAAGCAGACAAGGCTCCAAAGGAGAAAACTGAAAAGTCGGAAACCAATGACGAAAAACGCAAACCTCGATATCCTTGTCTTATTTGTGAAGAGGATCATTTTACGAGAGATTGCCCTCATCGGGCCGAGGTTGTAAAAATAGTCAAAGGTTCTCCCACTCCTGCTGTGTTAAAGAATCCATTTCCAGAGCAGGAGAATAAGATGATAGGTTCTTCTTCGAATGCCAGTGAAGAACCCATTTTGATGATGTCTCATGTGAGGATTGCGACTCGATCGCAAGATTATGGTAGTAAGGCTCCTGTTGATGGCAAGGAAGCAGAATCTTCTCACTCTAACCCATCAACCTCAGCTCCTGGTTCCGATCCACTACAGATCGAAAAACCTAACCCAGACTTAGTGATTAAGCCGCCCGCCAAGGGTGTACTTCGAAGGTCTGCTTTCAATCCACATGCGAGAGCAGCCCAGAATTACAACATTGTTGAGGACTTAGCTGTTTCACCTTCAGCAATGTCGGCACTCGAAGTGCTGCAATCATGCCCAGCACAACGGAAATTGCTTTTGTCGGCTATCGGAGCTGTCGATGTTCAGGACCCGAACCTAATGATCTTTGATCTAGAAAATAGTACACCACGTCTCCCCCATCAAATGGCTTTCCAAATTCCAGTGATAGTCAAAAACAGGCCTATTCATCGGACTGTGATTGATGAGGGAGCTTCTACGTGTATTATGTCGATTCAATGTTGGAGATCGCTTGGTTCTCCTTCGTTGAACCAATCCCCCACCATCCTTAAGGCCTTTGATGGCCGTGGGTTCCGTCCGTTTGGTATTCTACAAGAATTGCCTATAGGGGTTGAAGGTAAAACCGTTAGTCTGGATGTGGAAGTGGTTGATGCCCCTCTAGACTACAACCTTCTTTTGGGTCGAAGTTGGTCATATGCTATGACAGCGGTCGTTTCATCGGTCTTCAGAGTAATTAAGTTTCCACATAACGGTAAGATCGTGACTATTGATCAGCTGACATACTTTTCATCCGACCCAGCCTCTTCAGAGAGTATCCAGCATGTTGGTAAAACGACAATCCCTTATAGGGACGTTGGTGTAGGTTTAGTTAAGGATTCCGGTTTACTGGGAACTTTTCCTCTCCCTCCACTCAGCGCAGATCCTTCGTTTGCAACCATTCATATGATTACATCAGAAAACATTATTTATGATGATCCTTGGTTCGTCCCATCTGACTCTGAGATAGACTCACTCGGTGATGTTATGCCTTTGAGTCCATATGAAATTGCTTATGAAGCTCTCATGTCTTTTACTGACTTTCATTCAACCGAAGTCGACCAAATGAATGTGGTCAGTGAAGAGTCACTTTTCACCTCACCCTTAGAACGGATAACGTTTCCCGAAGTCGTGTCATCTGACGAACAACTTCGCGAAATCCTAAGTGTAGACGATCTACCATGGGAAGATCTCCATCACAGATCTTCGTTTTTACCTAAGGATGATGCATTTGAAAATGATTTTTCATCTATCTTTACCGCTGAATATGTCAAAGACGCTCAGGATCCAACGAAACATTCTGATTCAGAGTTGAATTTAGGGAATATTTCTCGTACTATTCCCATTGATATTTCAGTGAAGCCCGGAATCGAGGAAAACATTCATATAGGTGCCGCATGTACTGAAGAAGAAATCCAAACTTACAAGGCCCTATTCCAAGAATTCCGCGACGTGTTTGCCTGGTCTTACGAGGAAATGCCGGGAATTGATCCTGCCATTGTTGTTCATGAAATAAAGACCTACCCGGATGCTAAACCCGTCCGGCAACGGTTGCGTCAAATTCACCCTCGAAAAGCGGCTGCGATTAAAGCAGAAGTCGAAAAGCTGTTGAAAGCAGGTTTCATTTATCCGATCCCGTTAACGGATTGGGTATCGAATATTGTTCCGGTCAACAAGAAACAAGGAACAATAAGAATCTGTATCGACTATAGGGATATAAATCGAGCTTGTCCAAAAGACAACTATCCTACGCCTTATATCGATCAAATTATTGATGATTGTGCCGGAAGTGAAATGTTTTCCTTCATGGATGGTTTTTCGGGCTATAATCAAATCAATATTCTACCTGCCGACCAACCAAAAACGGCATTCATTTGTCCATGGGGGACATTTGCTTATTGCAAGTTACCTTTTGGGCTTAAGAATGCCGGGGCCACTTTTCAACGGGCGATGTCTTATGCATTTCATGACATCAAGCACATTGTGCAACCCTATCTCGATGATTTGCCTGCTCATTCTTTACATCGAGCTGATCACCTTGTCCACCTACGAGCAATCTTTATGAGGTGTAGGCATTATCGAATTCGGTTGAATCCCCACAAGTGTGTTTTCTGTATAGAAACAGGTCGATTGCTGGGATTTGTTGTTTCAAAAGCCGGCATTCGCGTCGATCCCTCGAAAGTCGAGGCTATCATCAAATTGCCTCCTCCTTCGAGTTTGCGCCAACTCCAAAGTTTGCAAGGGAAAGCGAACTTTTTACGCCGATTCATCCCAAACTACGCCGAGGTCACTAAAGGTTTTACACGGTTGTTGAAACAGAACGCACAATTCTTTTGGGACGAGATTGCCCAACAATCTTTTGATGCACTTAAACACGCGTTGACCCATGCACCGTTATTGCATCCTCCCAACTACAACCAAGACTACTTCTTATACCTCGCAGCTTCGCATTCCACCATTGGAATGGTGTTAGTTCAAGAAGATGAATTCGGAGCAGAGCATGTGATATATTATCTTAGTAGGACCTTGAATCCAACTGAGCTAAAATATTCGCATGTGGAGAAATTGGCCCTGGCAGCCGTTCAAGCTGTCCAGCGTTTCCGTCACTACATTCTTCTCCGCAAAACTACAGTTATTTCGGATTGCAACCCTATGATTTATATTTTGACAAAACAACTGCTAGGGGGCAAGTACTCTAAATGGATTGTTATCCTGCAAGAGTTCGACTTGGAGTTCGAGAAGTCCAAGTCTAAGAAATCCTTAGTTTTTGCGGAATTGATGTGTGATTTCCCGAGTGCTGACACAGAGACTGTGGCAGAGGAGTCCATTGCGGACGAATCTTTGTTTCTTATCAGTACTGTAGATCCGTGGTACGGGGATATAATCATTTATCTCCAAACCCAAACCTTTCGGCCTGAAGCTTCCAAAGCGGAACGTCGAAAAATTCGGTTTCAATCCCAGCCATACAAAATTATTGGAGATACACTTTATCGCCGGGGGGCAGACTTAGTTTTTCGACGTTGTTTAACTCACGAAGAGGCTGAGAGGGTTTTGAATGATTGTCACTCTGGAGCATGTGGCGGTCATATGTCTGGGTATGCCACAGCTCAGAAGGTGTTGCGCGCTGGTTATTTCTGGCCGTCTATGTTTAAAGATTGTATCATTGCAGTCAGGAAGTGCCACAACTGTCAAGTGTTTGATCGCAAGATGCGCGCTCCACCTGCTCCTCTCCACCCTATAATTGCCGTTGGTCCATTCGCCAAATGGGGTATCGACTTTATTACTTGTAACCCTCACTCGGCCGGGGGGCATGCGTATATCATCCTTGCGGTTGATTATTTTACTAAGTGGGCCGAGGCGATGCCTACATTCGACGCAAGCGGCAAAACAGCTGCAGTTTTCGTATTCAATCATATCATAACTAGGTTTGGTGTCCCACAAGCAATCATTACTGACCATGGGAGCCATTTTCGAAATGTCATGATGACTGAGCTTACAAGCCAGCTTGGTTTGCGCCACGATAGCTCTACTCCTTATTATCCGCAAGCCAACGGTTTGGTTGAGTCTATCAACAAAGTTCTAGTTACCATGATCCGACGAACCATTGGTGTTCATCGGTCGAATTGGCACAACATGTTATTTTCAGCGCTATGGGCATACCGAACCTCAGTGAAAAATTCAACAGGGTTCACTCCTTTCCAGCTAGTTTATGGCTTAGAAGCTGTGTTACCCATTGAATGCGAAATCCCATCACTTCAAATGGCTGTCGAATTACTTCCAGCTACTTCCGAAGAGGAGAAACGTTTATTGTACTTGGCTAAATTAGATGAGACTCGACGTGACGCTACATTGGCAATCGAGACTCACGCGAAACGAATGAAAGCTCAGTATGATAGAAATGTAACCCCTCGAAGTTTTTCGGAAGGAGACCTAGTACTATTATATGATCAAGCTAACGATAAGCTAGGTGCCGGAAAATTCGTTCCCATGTGGCATGGGCCCTACATTGTAAAGCGAAAGCTAGCAAAAGGGGCTTATGAGCTAGTTGACTTTGATGGGGACTCTTTGGGTAAACCCAGAAATGGACTTTACCTAAAGAGGTATTATGCTTAAATGATGGGAATGGAGAAATTTTTAGATAGGTTAGATTTTCTTTCTAGCTAGCAAGTGTGTTAGTTTAGTCAGTGTGCTTAGCTTAGAGAGTGTGGTTTTTCGTCGTTATTCTGGCTTATCTTGGTTTTACTCTTGATATTGCAGATGTCGACGCCTCTCCAAACATACATTGGATTTGCTGATGGTGCTTGTCGTAGTACACGGAACATCTCTTCCGCAGCTTGGGTTATCTATTCGCCCTCTGACGAGTTAGTTTCTATGCATGGGGTAAGCCTCGGTCAAACAACGAACAACATTGCAGAATACAGTGCAGTGATTGAATTATTATCCGAATCTATTTCATTTGGAATTCGACGTTTGACAGTGAGGTTAGATTCTGAACTTGTTGTATTACAGCTTAATAGAGTTTATGCCATTAGGAATCCTGTGTTATTAAGGTTGTTTTTGAGAGTGCGTCTCTTGGAACGTGAATTTGATTACATTGAATATCAACATATTCCAAGGTCTTTGAATACATTAGCAGATGCAATTGCTTCTCGAATGTTGGACAGACATTTACGATAATCATGCAAGTAAATTTAAAAACATTTCATCACATATGTTAAACAAGATAAGCCGGTAATAGTGATATATATAGATAGAAGTGTGTCAAAAAATATATACATCGTCTTCGATCATAGGTTGAAAACACCTTATGATCGGCAAAATGATAGTACAAAAAGTCAAAATGTCACATGTGACTACAAAAGTGACTAGTCAATCACTGGTGGTGCTCTCTGTATGACACCACTGCGCGGGCTACCTTACGCAAAAATCTCCTAAACGGTCCAGGGACCGCGACTACGAAGCGCTGAAGCCTGATAGGAATGTCGTCCATAGTAGTCTCAGGTATATCTGCCGTGAGACGCTCTAGATCATGCTCCAACTCAGCTAGTACGTCTGCAGCCGCGTCCTGTGGGGCCGGTACCGGTGCAGCTGGATGTAGTCTATCAAAAGGCCGGAGGTTGGCTGGACGCTGTGGACCAACATCTGCATTTTGAAAATTTTACTGTTAGTTTTGAGACGATATATATGAAAAATAAAAAATACATAATTAGAAAACTTGTGAAAATAAAAGTACCTCTGTCGTCCCATTGTTCTCCCTGTGGAAGAACCATGTCCGGATCACCTCTGAAATCCATTCCGGCATACGGAAAGTCCTGTATCGAAAAAACCTGGTCCTCTAACCAGTGAAAGTAACTATCTGAGAATCGAACCACTACCGCGCCCTCGTCAGGATGCCGGGCCATCACCGCAACCCATCGTATCAGCTTTGGCTCCCGAGGACCCAAGATATCAACAGTGAGTTGCTGAGGGATCAGCATTGGAACTCTCTCCAAGGCAAAGCTCACGACTATAGGCCCATATCCAAAAGTCTTTAGTCGTCCGTTCTTTGCCTTGGTCAGTTGGCTCTTCATATGAGCCGACACAGCTTCACACCAGTTGAAAATGGTGCCTTGGTAACAGTCAATTGCCATCCGCATTTGGGATCCGGAAGCAATGTGTAAAGCGGCCGCGCCGCAAATTCTGGTAACCGTGAACGCTATGACTTTGAGTTCCGGTAGAGTGATGTGTTTTATCTCTATGCCTTTTGAATGGTGAGCCCCACGTGTGCACCAATCCTCGCGGAGACTATCAAGGGATTGGCCACCCGGCCTAGTCCCCGCAAGACTGAGTTGCTCACCTCTGTTCGGCAAGCCAGTGAGAAAGTATACATCCGAGGGCTCTATCTCGAGCTGGTGCCCTCCTATGTAAAAGCATTGTTCTTGAACGTTCCATCGCTCAACCAGCCATTCCAAGAATCTTACCTGGCCCCTCATGCCCGGTATGGTCCAATATTTGTATAATCCGCATGCTCTTAGGGCATCCAGAGAAGGTTGGTGATTTATTGCAACTTCATCTTCCTCTACATGCTCTCTTTCTCTCCAGTCTAACATGATTATTGCCCTGCATATCAAAAATAAGCAATTAGAAATTGATTTTGGAATTTTTGGTGGTTTTTTGAGAGATTTGGGGTTTTTAAATGCGCACTTCTCGAAAGACGCACCCCGGCTTTGTAGCACAGGGCGCCCGGACGCAGCTGGCCTGAAGGCGGGCTGCGTCTTCCGACCGTTTTCCCGTATGAGAAAAAGTCGGGGGACGCAGGTCACCCGAAGGGCACCTGCGTCCGCCGAGAGGCGCATTCCAAAACCAAAACCCCCCCAAAAAATGAAACTAAGACCTAAAAATTAATTCTAAACGGATAGAAATGCAGAGTAGGATGTGTAAAATACCTGGATGAGACGGCGTTCGATTCCGACGGTCAGATTTTCCGCAGCAACCACGGGAAGTTTCTTGTCAAAAGCTCCTTTTTCAACCTCCAAAGTTAAACGGTAAAAATGACATGGTAAAAGGTCTTTTTATAGGTTTTTTGGATGAATTAGTTCATTTTTTACCATGAAAAGATGTTTTTCGATGTATTTTTGCCTATTTTAAACAGGTATGAGTAATGTGTCGCTTTTGTGCAGGACAAAGGGATTTCGAGGGAAATTGTAATTTTTTCACAAACAAAATATCAGAGTCATCTTTTAAGCCCTTTTCTGACTCCTAAAAAATGAAAAGATCGCCGAGTGTTTCTTTTACACTCGTTAAAACGGAATTAAAAGACGGTCCCCTTTTAGCTCTTTTCTGACCGCAAAATCAGGAAAAGATTGCTGGGTTTTTGTCGTTTCGAACTCGATTATGAAAGTACTCCTTGGTCGCAAGATCAAGCGGTTCCCCCAGGTATTATTTTATACTTTTTCGGGCTTGAGGGACACAAATTTACGAAAAAGTTCAACGTGGAGTCTCCTTTTGTTTTTTCAGACTCTCTAAAAATGAAAAACGCCGAGTTTCTCCTATACTGGACTCGTTAAACTTTTACAGTAAAGGACCTGTTCAATTACAAACAGGAACGAACCACTCCTTCCTAGGGTTCGAATTTAAACTAGGTTGGACTCGTCCGAAGGATGAGCTTATAATCAAGCATATGTTATCCTCCTCAAGCTTGTTAAAAATAAAGAGGTACTTGCCAGAAATGGTGGGGGAAAAGAGAGAAGAATGAACCTGTTTGTCACCTTTTGTCTCAAAAGAAACTTTATTACCACTCTTGAACACGACACTTTTCATTCACCTGGGTTGGGAAATCTTTTACCTCACAGTTGACCAAACCACTTTGAAAGTCTTTAACCGGGTTTCGGGGATTAACTTTGAGTTATTCGTCACCAAGCCATCTGTCGTGTCGTTATGTGTTCAAGAGGTCTGCAAGCAAAAACTTTCATCTGCAAAATACTTGTCATCCATTTGACCATCCCTGAGTCAGTCCTTACAGCAACATTTCTTCAACTTGAACAATGATTTCGTGTTGCAGGCTTGCCTGCAACGGGTCGCTTTCTATCGACATCGACACATTATCTAGAAAGATGACTTAGGAATCGACAGCACCTTGAAGTCTGCATGCATCAATGGCAGGTTTCTCGCCTTTGACGTCAGTTTACATCATTGACTTTCGATCAAAGGATTCCGTGAAGTGTTCGACATCAAAACATCTATTCACATTTCACGGGTTGTGCTTGGTACTTTGAGAACCATTGACATTACTGGTGGTTTCTCTCACGCTTGTTAACAGTTTGCATCATCAACTGGTAATCAAGTGGTTTCTAACATGTTCGACATCGAATCATTTAATCACATGGCTAGAATCGTACCAATTCGGGAAGTAGAAGTGAAGACCCTGGATCTAGTTTCTACCATCCAGGCTGCGAGGAGTTTTGTATTCATTATCTATGTAGACTAATCATAAACAGATGGCTGCGTCCATACTGTGTCTACAAAAGTCTATAAAAATGATGTACTGCAAGATCATTCCTGTATCAGAATAGTTAGTCCATTAGTTAAAGTTTTGAATCTGAGTATGGGAATGCCTACCTCAGTGATGATATAATCTTATCCATGTATTTTGTGTTGAAAATTGCAGGTTCCAACCAGGCCATCCACAAGACAATCCTTGAAATGATAAAGCGCTTCACCCTTCCTAGAATTACAAAACCCTAAATCTATTCCAGGCTTCGCACTTTAGGGGGCAATCTGTTACACTAAAAAATGTCACCATGACCACTTACAGTTAGTATGGCTCAAATCAACAGTCATGCTACCCTCTTAGGCAAGTCTTATGCCTCTGTTATCCATCTCAAACTCAAAGAAGAGAGAAAGTCTTGTAAAAAATATGTTTATCTCTGGGGTCGCAGGTTCTCTCTAGCCTTACCTGCGGGGACGCTGACCATGTTCACAAAAGGTGCGTCCTTGGACGCTCTGTATGTTAAGGGACAGGTGCGTCCTTCTGTAAAAGGCAAAATGCGCGAGTTTCATCTTAAAAAAGTTACTTGTGGTTACTTCTAGAACTTTCTAGAGGTTGGTTTGATGATTTGGATGCGCCTCCAGTTGGTTCATGTATCTCTATTAAGGGGGAACTTATCCCATCAATAAGGGAGCTATCCCACCCAAAGAGGGGGATTATCCCATTGATGGTGGACCTGAATAACCTCTTTACAGCACTATAAATAAAGACATTGAGCCAGAGGGAGGAGAGGTTGGAGCTATACATTTTCTTTGGGTAAATGCTGCAGGAATTAGGACTCCCATTTAGAACCTTGTGAGGAGAGATTGTCTTTGCTTGATTCTACTTGGAAGTGGGTGAGCTTTGTCAAAGTAGAGGAAAACCCTTGATGGACCCTGGGAGGAACTTGCACAACACCAAGGCCAGGTTGTAAGAGTTTCTTTGTTTCGTTATTAATACAAACTGGTTTATTTTTCTCAATAGCTTGTGTTAATGAGTTATTTCATGTGTTCCTTGGTCTGCATGTTGAATATATGTTTTATTATATGAAATGCAAGTGCTTGGTAATTGTTTGATTGTTTGTGGTTGCAGGAATTGACTTGAAGGAGGAGCTCATCCGGATCGGCAAGGACGGACTACAACAACCGCGTTTTGGAATAAGGTAAGCCTAAACACTTGTAGTTTTCATGTTTTAAAAGGTATATTTAGAGAAAGATCACTCCATTTTGTCTTGTTTGTCGCTAGAGAGTTTAGACTCCTAGGGAGGTCAGTTGTGTCCGCACAAACGACTTTTTCCGCCACGACAACATGGGTCCATGGAATGGACCGATGTTGCCCATTCCAACAATGATAGTGCTCGGATAGATCTTTCTAATGAGCTATTGTACGCGTCAAACGGAGATCATATGCCAAAGTTACGACCCCGGGAAGTTGATGTACCAACTTACCCCCAAACGGGGCCCACAATTTGGCGTTTCATCTCCTAGGGTTAGGTTTTGGAATGTTAAGGGTTTTCCATTGTTTCTCAACAATAAATAGGCCTTCGAGCCTCATTGTAACACAGTTTAGAGGCATGTAGCCATCACATCTCTTCTCAGAGATAAGCTACCATCGCCCTAGCTGGTTTATTTCCATTTCTGGTTGTAAGCATATTTCAGTATTTTCCATTAATGAAATGAAGTATTATTTCCGCTGCATCTTTGTGTATATGGTTATCTCTATAATTTGTTGCGTTCCTATTTAAATCCGGATCAGTGGTATCAGAGCGGTCTGCTTTTTCTCTGTTTTTTCTTTGCATGTCCCCAACAAGGTCGGGATATAAGGAGTTAGGGCTTGAACTGGTTGAACCTTTGCAAGACCAGCCTCGCAAATCCCGACGGCCTCCCATGGCGGACGAGAAGAAAGACGAGGGGGCAGGAGATCCCATCAAAATCTTGCTCGAAGAAGCCCTCGAGCGACAACGGAACGCGATGATGGACAGCTTTGCCCAGATCCTTCAACAACTACCCAGAAGCAACGCATCGGCTTCCAGCAGCTACTCTGGAAATGCCACACCCTTTAAGGTACAAGTGAATTTTGAAATCCCCATATTCGAGGGTCAGATAGACGCAGATGTCGTAGATAAATGGTTAAATCTGCTAGAGGGTTATTTTTCTGTTCATGAATTTTCGAGTCGGGAAAAGATTGTTTTTGCTCTCCTCAAAGCAGCCCCCCACGTCAAGGACTGGTGGGAAACCTACTGCGAGCAGAAGGATGAAAGTACTGGCTCACTATTTTCAGCCGCACCCACCTGGGATTCATTCCGGGATGCCATCAAGGAGCAGTACTACCCTGTCGGGAGCTATGAGGATGAATACATAAAGTGGACCACGCTGCGACAGGGAAGGGACCAAGACGTGCTGGAGTTCACCAATCTTTTCCATACCCTTCGCACAAAGTTGGGTATCAAGGATTCGGAGCAACATTTGATACTCAAATACCGTGGCTGCCTGCACAAGTACATCCAGGAAGAAATACAATTCCTAAACATCCCCTCGCTCGGCGCAGCATACCGGTATGCCGTCAAGGTCGAGCAGAAGTTTAAACAAAAAAAGCGAGACTTTGGATCTGCGAATCCAAAGTAGGGGAAAGGTGCCCCTAAACCACAGAACAAAGGACAAAGCCAAGGCGGGACAACCCAAGACAACCAGCCGAAGCTGCAAGCAAAGAACAGTGCCGCGAAGCCGAGAAAGGACACTGGAAAATGGTGTGAGTTCCATAAGAGCTCCACTCACAACACAAGTGAGTGTTGGGCCAAGCAGTCACTGGTGGCTGAGCTAAAGGTTTCAGAATCAGATGCATGTTCCGACTCTGAGTCAGAACCCGATAAGGGGCATGAAAAAGGGAAGCAGATCATTGATGCAGACCCCAGCGCCATTGTTGCTACCGCAAAGATCCAGAAAAATGAACCCGAAGATCCAGAGGAGGAGGAGCGTCTCTTCCACTCCCAGATGTGGGTAAAGGGCTCCCCGATACAGTTCATTGTTGATAGCGGGAGTCAAAAGAACCTCATTTCGACAGAGGTCGTGAAGCGGTTGGGCTTACCGACCACAGCACATCCACAACCATACACCATTGGGTGGCTTCACCAAGGACGAGATCTTCGCGTGAGCCAGCAGTGTCGCCTTCCATACAACATCAAGCCCTTCACGGATGAGGTATTGTGTGACATTGCTCCCCTTGAAGTTTTTGATGTATTACTAGGACAACCATACTTCTGGAAGCGACATGCTGTGTATGAATCAAGGCCCCGTGCTATTATTATTACATTGGGAAATAAGTTGTTCAGGATACCAGAGGTAGCACCACCTGCCGCCCTCTCTTTGATTACTGCAAAACAATGGAGTAAGATCATTTCCAAAACCAGGAAATTTGTTTTCCTGATGATACACCCTCAAGGAAAGAAGA
Source organism: Pinus tabuliformis (assembly GCA_031772625.1). Classification (NCBI taxonomy): domain Eukaryota; kingdom Viridiplantae; phylum Streptophyta; class Pinopsida; order Pinales; family Pinaceae; genus Pinus; species Pinus tabuliformis. The sequence continues at coordinate 198,031,993 of CM062810.1, read as the reverse complement.
AGACAGTGGCCGAGGCCTCCAAACGAGGCCCCTCTGCACGACAACTACAGATGGACAAGATTGTGGAGGAGTACGAGGACATCTTCACCTCCCCGGCAGGGGTTCCTCTGCACTGTCAGGTCAAGCACTCCATCGATCTGACCCCAGGTGCGCCGCTACCCAATGGACCAATTTATCGGCGCTCTGTTCTGGAGAACAATGAAATCAAGAGGCAGATTCAGGAGCTCCTGCAGAAAAGTCACATCCGTCCGAGTTCATCGCCCTGTGGGAGCCCAATCGTGTTGGTATAGAAGAAGGATGGGACGTGGAGAATCTGTATTGACTATCGGGCGCTGAACAAGATCACTGTCCGTAATAGGTACCCGATCCCACGGATTGATGACCTCCTAGACCAACTAAAGGGGGCGAAATATTTCAGCAAGATCGACCTGAAGTCGGGATATCACCAGGTACCAATCGAACCCTTCGATGTGTGGAAGACTGCCTTCAAATCCAAGGAGGGCCTCTTCGAATGGTTGGTCATGCCTTTCAGATTGACGAATGCTCCTGCAACCTTTATGAGGCTAATGGATGACATCTTGCGGCCATTCACCAACTCCTTTGCAGTAGTATACTTGGATGACATTCTGATCTTCAGCCAGAATTGGGAAGAGCACCTCCACCACATCCGACAGGTTCTTCAAACACTGCGGCAACACAAGCTATGTGCCAATTTGGAGAAATGCACTTTTGGCATGACCCAGGTTCAGTATCTGGGATAAATCATTGATGAACAGGGGGTGCATGTCGATCCAGCCAAGATCCAAGTCATTCGGGATTGGCCCTCTCCAACCACTCTAACAGAGCTCCGCAGGTTTCTAGGTCTTGCCAACTTCTACCGCAGGTTTGTGTTGGGGTTTTCTCATATTTCTTGGCCCTTGAGTCAAGTCACCAAGGGCGGGGCAAAAGCAAAATTCTTTTGGTTTGAATCTCAACAGAAGGCATTCAGGGAGTTGAAGGATCGCCTCTGCACGGCACCAGTGCTCGCGTTAACAGATTTACAACAACCATTTGAGGTCGAGACAGATGCCTCTGACTATGCTATTGGGGCAGTCCTTACTCAACATGGACATCCAGTGGCATATCACAGTGAAACACTTTCAGACACAGTCCGGAAGAACCCCACTTATGATAAAGAGATGTATTCCATTGTACAGGCCTGCCGAAAATGGAAGCATTACATTTTGGGGAAGGAAACGGTCATCCACACAGACCACCGACCTCTGCAGTTCATACAGACCCAAGGGAAATTGCAGAATGATCGCCATCAGAAGTGGTCTACATACCTGCAACAGTTTCACTTGAATATCAAGTATAAAAAGGGCAGCACCAATAATGTTGCAGATTGCCTCAGTCGACCACCAATCATGGCGCTAACCACCGTGCTCAACTCTTGTGGGCACGAGACTTCTGATTGGCCACTTCTCTACAAAAGCGACCCAGAATTTGGCCACACATACCAGACACTCTTGGAGGGTCGCCAGGTTGCATATTTTCACCTCCAGGATGCCCTATTATGCCACCTCAGTCACCTTTGTGTTCCTTCAAGCGAGCGTGCCAAGATGATTTGGGAAGCACACTACAGTCGGGCTGCTGGGCATTTCGGGGTCGAGAAAACAGTGGCAGTACTGCAAAATTATTTCTATTGGCCGAATCTTCGACAGGATGTTGGGAAGTACATCCGATCATGTACTGCCTGTGCCATTACCAAACCGGCCATTAAGAAGCACGGCCTCTATACCCCGTTGCCTACCCCTAGTCGACCTTGGGAATCCATCTCCATGGATTACATGTCAGGCCTTCCTTCCACTAAGCATGGAAATGACTGTGTTTTTGTGGTCGTCGAAAGGTTCTGGAAGATGGCCATTATGGTGGCCTGCAAGAAGAATATCACAGCAGAAGCCACTGCTAAACTCTTCTTTGAATGAGTGTGGGTGCACTTTGGGATCCCATAGTCTATCATCTCAAATCGGGACAGTCGGTTTCTCAGCACATTTTGGTCCAGTCTCTGGTCAATGCTGGACACCAAACTCACGAAGTCCACAACCTTCCATCCTCAAACTCATGGCCAGACAGAGGTTGTCAATAGGATGATTGTGCACATTCTGCGCGTGTATAACTCAAAGCATCCACGCACATGGGACGAGAGCCTCCCCTATGTTCAGCACAGCTACAACTGAGCTCTTCACAGCTCCACTGGCCATAGCCCTTTTCAGGTGGGTTTGGGATTCCAGCCACTATGCCCCATTGATGTGGCCATGCCACTTGCAGCTACTCACATGAATTCAGCTCATGTCCAGTCCGAAACAGATAAGGCCACCAGCTTCATTGAGCGCATCCAACATATTCGCCAGCAGGTCCATGACATTCTTGAGAAATCAAATGCCAAGTACAAGCAGCGACATGATCAACATCGGGTGCCACACAAGTTTCAGGTGGGTGACAAAGTCTGGTTGCATTTGCAAAAGGAACGCCTTACTGGAGCCTATCGGAAATTGAGACCACTCTGATATGGTCCTTACACCATTACTAAGGCTATGGGAGACAATGCATTTGAGCTCAGCATTCCCCCATTCCTTGGCCTGCACCCAGTGTTCAATGTGGACCGCCTTCAGCCATACTTTCCACCATTGCTAGACACATCTGACATTGCAGAACAGCTCAAACCCACAGAATTAAATCCAGATTGCATGGAACAAGCTGCAACTGATCGGATCATGGACACACAGATCAAGAACACTCGCCAACAGAATATCCAACTGTATCGAGTTGTCAAAGCAGGCCAACTCCTTCAGCAGGGCAAGTGGTTCACCAGGGAACAAGTTCAGCAGAAGTTTCCTCATCTCATGGAGGAGCTCAACGCAATGGGGACCATTGCTTCCTAAGGGGGGAGGAATGATCCAGGTGGATATTGGTGGCCACCTGCCAAGTCCACCTGGACCCCCACCATTGTCTTTCTCAGCATTTTCAGTTTCCTTAATTGTAGCACAACTTACTATTTTTAGCAGTTTTTCGGGTCCTGAACTTCCGGAGCCGTTTTGAGGCCCTAAACGACGTTTTTTGGGGAATCCGGGGGCAAAATGGGTCCATGGAATGGACTGATGTTGCCCGTTCCAACAATGATAGTGCTCGGATAGATCTTTCTAATGAGCTATTGTATGCGTCAAACAGAGATCATATGCCAAAGTTACGACCCCAGGAAGTTGATGTACCAACTTACCCCCAAACGAGGCCCACAGTTTGGGGTTTCATCTCCTAGGGTTAGGTTTTGGAATGTTAAGGGTTTTCCATTGTTTCTCAACAATAAATAGGCCTTCGAGCCTCATTGTAACACAGTTCAGAGGCATGTAGCCATCACATCTCTTCTCAGAGATAAGCTACCATCGCCCTAGCTGGTTTATTTCCATTTATGGTTGTAAGCATATTTCAGTATTTTCCATTAATGAAATGAAGTATTATTTCAGCTGCATCTTTGTGTATATGGTTATCTCTGTAATTTGTTGCGTTCCTGTTTAAATCCGGATAATTTACATGCATAATAGTGGTATTTGATGTTTTTTACTTCCATGCTTATGGTAGTAGCATTTTTTTCATGTGAATTTAGCATCATTGCAAAGCATAGCTCTTAGCAGTTAATTAGAAAATGGTGTGCCTTAGCATTGAATTTCAGTCTTTTTCATTATTGCAGTAGATCAACTCTCTCTTAGAGTAGATTTCTATTTCTTTCATCAAGGAACCAAGCTTCTTCTGAATCCATAGAAGTCTGGCTTGAAAACCCTAGTGGTATCTCGCCAGCTGAACAGTGACAAAAGGTATAACCATCACTTTTACTTGTGTATACAACACTGTCACCTCCAAGTTTGTACGAACCCCAGGTTGATAAAGTAAAGCTGGTAGCCCAAGAGTTGCAACATTCTTATTGCAATATTGGTGCTCATCACTTTTTGGTGCCATTTCCAGGGAGGTGTCTAAGTAATATGTGATTACTTCTTTCTTTCTTCCATTTCTTGTTTCTAATATTCTTCCATTAGTTTCATTTCTACAAAAATAATTTAGTTTTCTTCCTTATCATTTTGCATTCTTTGATCCTTTCCATTCTGCAAGTTAGATTTCAATAAAGTAGTTAATCTTTTCATTCAATCAATAGTTTTCATTCAGTCTGCAATTTCAATTTTGCAAGTTAGATTTCAATTCAGTTATTAGTTTTTCATTTAGTCAATAGCTTTCATACAATCTGCAATTTCAGTTTTCCAAAGTAATTCCCAAAGATTGAAAAAAACACAAAACACAAAACCAAACCAAAAACATTTCCTTTAATGCCTCATAGGAATGGGGATAACTTAGGGAAATTTTTGCCAAATACCCTCACTGCATCAAACAACCAACCTTCCCTCTTCTTCGGTGAATATGAACTGGAGGAACTCTTAGGTGAGCAACTAGACATATTTGAAGAACCTACAGGGGAAGAAGAAGAACCCATTCCTACCTAGCCAATGGCTAAAAATAGAAATGATAGAGGGAATAGAGAGAGAGTTGAGGGTGCCTTCCCCATCAGGGAAACCAATGGGGACACTAAGATGAAAAATATAATCCCCTCTTCCCTTCCTCATTTCCATTACCTAACCACAGAAGATCTCGACACATTCCTATTTGAGTTTGTTGTTATATGTCGAACCTATGACTATACAGATGATGAGAAGAAGTTGAAACTATTTCTATCTACCCTCAAGCATGTAGCTTTCCGCTGGTTCATGGATTTACCTCAGGATAACATCACAACTTGGGCTCAAATGCAGCAAGCCTTTAACAACAAGTATTGAGAGTGTTGTAGGTCTAAGGATACTAAAGAAGAAATTTTTAGGATGACCTTAGGTAATGATGAATCCCTAGAGGATTATGAAGAAATATTATAGCTTAGTTACAAAAGGGCCAGGTGCCCACTTGAACCTAAGTCATCGAAGTTGGTCCTGCTTAGAGGAGTAAGGCAAGACCTTTTGGATACCCTACACTTGTTAGCAAGAGGAGATATATACCAGTTACCCTATGAGGATACCAATACTATCTTTAGAAACCATTCTAGGGCAGCTAAGAAAAAGGGTATGGGAAGTCAACCTATGGTCAGTACATCCTCTTCCAATTCATTCATCAAGGGTGAAATTGGAAACATGCTGGAAGATTTCAAGAGTGAGATGCTGCAAACCCTTGCCTTATAGATGGACACTATACTCATTAGGAGAAAGCAAGAGGAATCAGAGAGAGCCTTGGCCATTTTCTGTCCTAGATGCACCAGGAGGCACCCTAGGAATGAAGGTCCATTGAATTCTATTAAAATTTGTTTAGTCTGTGAAGAAAACCACTCCGCAAAAAATTTCCCTTCTTTGCATGGACTCAAAGTTGTATGTCGAGCTAAAGCGGTCATTAAGCAGCTCTGCTACATAAACCAAAGGAGACCTCATGGGCCTAGGCCATACCAGTAGGGCATGCAAGGGTCATACCATTCATATTACAACCTCAACCATACCACATCCATACCTTCTTGGGGACCCCTTGCTTATCCTTCCTAGTCTACACCTCCTCCTCGGTCCTTTGCATCTTAGTATCATTCCCAGTTAGCCAGACAGTCGTTTCAACCAGATGCTTCACCACAAGCTCAATGGAATGCACCACCCCAAGGGTGGAGGCCCCAGTACAACAATGTTCCTACTTTATTTCCTTCATCACCTGCCCAACCACAGTTGTTACACTTTGCTCCACCTAAACAACCCCAGATGCCTTCCCAACCAAATTCTAACCCAAACAATAGACAGGCACAACAAGTATATAGTGGAGAGACATCATATCCAGCTTATGCTGTGGAGATCTAGGAAATTAACCTGAGATCTGGGAGAGTTACCCCAGATAACCAATCTCCACCTCCACCTAGGGAGGTTGAAGAAGAAAGAGAGGAAAGCATCCTTAAAGTAAATCCACCCTCTCCTAAGAGATTAACTCAACCACTCCAGCCTACCCCAGAAGAGACTGAAATTCTAGGAGAATTGAAAAACCTATGTGTTAAGATTCCACTTCTTTGAGCCATAAAGGATGTACCTATTTATAACAAGTTTATTAAGGAGAAGTGTTTCAAGAATCTAGGGAGGCAAAAAAGAGATGCCCCTACCATTAATGTCATTGGAAAATTTTTCGACTTAATGTTGGGGCAGGTAATCTGTCCAAACTATTTGGACCGCAAAAGCCCTATAGTAGATGTGCACATCAATGGCACCATTTTCCCACACACTTTGATCGATCTTGGAGTTGTCATTAATGTGATGACCAAGGACACCATGCTCAAGCTCAACCTCCAAGGTTCGTTGAGAAAGACCACAATAGTCCTACAACTTGCAGACCACTCCATAGTGACCCCTAAGGGGATTGTGGAGGATGTGATGGTCTCCATTGACTCTTGGGAGTACCCTATAGATTTCCTAGTTCTCCAGTCTAAGGCTAAGCTTACTGGTTACCATCTCATCCTTGGGAGGCCTTGGTTGGCCACTTTCGATGCTTACAAAAGCTGCAAAGCTGGGAATATGACCATCAAGAATGGGCATATGTCCAAGTCATTAGTCCTATACCCTCCTTCTCATCCATCTATAGAACATGATTTACCTTTATGGCTAGAAGAGGAGGAAGAAGATGAAGTTTATACTGCCCAACTGTATACCTTAGAAACAACCATGGGAGGAGGACAACAGGATGAAGATGATGTGATTGAACACTTACTCCAAAGTCTGACTCCCAGTACATTATCCCTAGAAGAAGTAGTAAAGGAAACCAAAAAAAAACCATCCAATTGATCTGTACTTGGCTAATTCCAACCCTCTTCGTGTCAAAACCATAGAATTCGGCCCTAAGAGAACTTTGAAAATCAATCCATCTCTTTTTGTTCTCCAAGAGGAGAAGTTGTGAAACATGCTAAAGGAACATCTAGATTCCTTCGCTTGGAGTTACAATGAAATGAAGGGAGTACACCCCTCAGTGTATACTCACCACATTTACATCAAATAAGGTTGAAAGCTAGTCCGACAACCCCAAAGGAGGATGAATTTAGCTCTTAAAGTTATAGTCAAAGAAGAACTGCAAAAATTGTTGGATGCAGGATTCATTTATCAAATCTCCGACAGTGAGTGGGTCTCTCCTTTGGTGTTAGTTCCCAAGAAAAATGGTAAGTGGAGGATTTGTGTCAATTACAGGGAGTTGAATAAAGCCACAAAGAAGGACCATTTTCCTCTACCTTCAATTGACCAAGTGCTAGATGGCATGGCAGGGAAAACATTTTTCTCTTTCCTAGATGGATTCAGTGAGTACAACCAAATCAAGATTAGCCCGGAAGACCAAGATCAAACCACCTACATTGTCCTTGGGGCACTTTTTCCTATAGGGTCCTTCCTTTTGGCCTATGCAATGTTCCTGCCACTTTTCAGAGAGTAGTCCTGAGTATCTTTGCTAAGTTGGTCCATGATGCGGAGGAAATCTATATGGATGATTTCACACCTTATTGAGGTGATTTCGAGGAGGCTTTCTCCAACTTAGTTAAGGTACTACACAAATGCATTGAGATGAACCTGTCTCTCAGTCCCGAGAAATGTGAATTCTTGATGACTGCATGGACCGTGCTAGGTCATTCAATATCTCAACAAGGATTGTAGGTGGACCCAAACAAAATAGCTATCATCCAAAGGGTCCCACCTCCTCAAAAGCAGAGAGATGTCGAATGTTTCCTAGGGTTAGTTGGATACTACCGAAGGTCCATAAAGGATTTCAACAAGTTGGCCTCTCCTTTATTTGGGTTGTTGGCCAAGGACTCTGCTTTTATATGGTCAAAAAGCTGTCAAGAGGCCTTGGACATCCTGAAGAACAAGCTAACCACTGCCCCAATCCTCTCAAGCCCAAATTGGGCCTTTCATTTTCACATTCATGCTAATGCCTTACACAAAGACATAGGAGCATCCCTAGGTTACATAAATGAAAAATTTCCTTATGCCATTTACTTTATTAGTAAGAATCTATCAAAGGCTAAATTGAACTACATAGTGACCGAAAAGGATCTCCTAGCTATTTTCATTCATTGAAAACATTTATGCATTGTATTACAGGCTATCAAACATTTGTCCATACTGACCATGCTGCAATCAAATATTTAATGAATAACCCGATGTGAATACTTGTATTATAAGATGGTTACTTTTATTACAACAGTTTAATCTAACTATTGTTGATAAGACTGGTAAGGAAAATGTTGTCGTAGACTTTTTGTCTAAATTAACTTTTCCTATAGGTTGATGACCAGTTAATGTATGAGAACTTTTTCGCCATTTTAGTTCTTTCTCCATGGTTTGCTCACATAGAAAACTATTTGGTATCTGCACAGTTCCCGCTTAACTTGTCCTCCAAAGAGAAAAGCAAGATTATAAGGAAGAGCACCCCTTTCACTTGGATTGGGGGCAATCTCTTCAAACCTGGCCCAAATCAAATCTTGAGAAGGTGTGTCAGGGAGGAGGAAGTCTTTGAAATCCTTTTGACCTATCATGATGGGCCTTGTGGAGGTCACTTTGCAGCAAAGAGGACAATATTCAAAGTGTGACAAGAAGGCTATTATTGGCCCACTCTTCATTAGGATGTGAAAATATATACTAGTCAGTGTGATCTGTGCCAAAGGATGGGAAAGCATACTCCAAGGGATGAAATTCCTTTGCAGCCTCAAGTGACTTTCGAGCCATTTTACAAGTGGGGATTGGACTTCATTGGATCTATTGACTCTCCTTTCAAGAAAAAATAGTACATCATTGTGTGCACTGACTATCTGACTAAGTGGGCTGAAACCAAGGCAATTAAGGCATAAACAAAGGAGAAGGTAGCTGAGTTCTTAAGGGAGAATGTATTTTACAAATTTGGGCACCCTAGAGAGCTGGTCATTGACCAAGGCAGCCAGTTTACCTCCAACGTGATTGAAGACTTGCTTAGCCAACACAAGATCAATCATAGGACCTCCACTCCCTATCACCCACAAGCTAATGGGCAAGTGGAGGTGACCAACAGAGTGTTGGAGGGCATCTTGACCAAAGTGGTTAACAGCAGCAAGAAAGATTGGGTAGATAGACTAATTGAGGCCACCTAGGCCTATAATACCACCTGGAAGACCACCATTGGATTCACACCCTATGAACTATTCTATGGGAAAAAGACCCTGCTATCCATTGAGTTTGAGTATAACGCATTAAGGATGGTAGCCCAACTAGATCTAGATCTCAATAGTGCACAAAACTAAAGATTTCTTCAGTTGAATGGTTTAGATGAGTTCATAATGCAGGCCCTTCTACACACAGAGGTACCTCAACTTCAGAGGAATATCTGGCACGATAAGAACATCAAGGATAAGCAATTTCAAGAAGGTGATTGGGCCTTGTTATATGATTCCAGATATAAATATTTTAAGGGAAAGTTAAGGACAATATGGTTAGGACCTTATGTTATAGAAATATGTCATGATAATGGTTCAGTGCAGAGCAGAACTGTAGATGAAGAGGCCATTCCTTTACTTGTTAATGGACACTGATTTAAAGTTTACAAAATACCACTGTCAAAGCAAGAGTTCATTAATGGTATCAGTAAAACAATGATGGTGGTGGAGCAAGTTTCAGCTCCTGCCTCATCAAATCACTGAGAGAAAAAAAGAAAAAGAAAAAGGACTTAGGTGAAAACCTCCATGAGGTGCTTGAGTCCCACTATTGGGTTGAAAACCTCTTGGGGCAGCCCAATGGTGTCAAAAAAAGAAGAAGGGGAAATAAAAAGATCCCTAGGTGAAAACCTCTCTTGAGGCGCCCAGGGAAAATAGCTAGGATGAAAACCTCTTAGAGGTAGACTAGTTGTTTTCAAAAAAAAAAAAGGGAAAAAAATCATGAAAATTTCTATTTGCAGGTCAGCAAGGAGGACGATCAAAGAACAAAGGAGGATAAAAAAGGGACCTATTTCACTCACATTTTTATTTTTCCACTCATTTTCATTCATCACTCCACCATTTCTTTCATTTTTTTCACTCCTTTGCTTCAGTTTACAAGGGGACTATGTTTTCTATAGGATCCCCTGTAAACCTACAAGATCCCCTAAAAACCTACAGGATGATCCTGTAGGAATTACAGTGGCTCGAGAATCCTACAAGAAGTGACCCTAGGGTGAGAAAATGACTTGCCATGTCAAAACAATGACATCCCTACATCAAAACTTCATTACCATACCTGTCTTCACTTTCATCACCCCTGCATTCACCATAAAAAAAATCAATTTCAAAAAAATATATATTTTTCACAGTCTTCAAGAGAAAACACAGAGAGAAAAAATGAAATAGAGAGCAGAAGGGAGCAGCACCTGAGTATTTCTCATTTCTCCACACTCCTAGTCTTCCTCTCAATCCATGTCACCATCCTCAAAATCCTAGCAGAGTGTATGATTAAAAGTTCTGAGGGAGAAGCAGCTACAGGACATCCTGTAGGAAATCCTATAGCAGCCTATCCCACAGAATAAAAATCATGAGTAGCAGCAAGCTTCCAGCATGAAGATCCAAGGGCAGAAGGAGCTCCAAAGTAGCAGCAACACCATCATCTTCAACACCAGGTACCTACACATCAAAGGAATCATCAGAGAGCAATAAAAAAAGGAAGGAGAAATAGCATGCAACCAACACACAACAAGCACCTTAGGTCTTCAACAACTGCAACAAGGTATTAGCACCACAGGTAAGTATCTCGCTTCACTCTCTCATTTGCATAATGTAGTCAAAAGATGTAAAGGTTACGAGTAAGTTGGTTTATAAGAGAAAGGTGTATAGTTAACTTGGCCACCTTCGTTCAGTCGACGAAGACAAAAAAATTGGTCCTCCCACACGTGGCAGCAGTCAAGTCAAAAAAAGAGAAGAGAAGGACAAAGTAGTTATGTCTACGAAGGCATGAATTGGGAGTTGATTATGAGGAGAGGGGAATGATGAAGTGGTAGTGGGGACCAACGGTCCAAAAATAGAAAATGTACCACCGCTACCATCACGCCACCTCACATAACTCAGCCATAAGAGGAAATACTCGTTGATCCCCATGCACTCATGCATTCATTTCCTCGAGGCTCACTCTAGCAAAGTCACTCTCATACCCAGGAAACCTACAGAAGAGGAAAATTCCATCTGTCTCCTGCACAGGACTTCCTACAGGATTACACAGGAAATCCTATAGGATCACACATGAATCCTACAGGATATAGATAGACAATCTACAGGATTGGCCGAGAGGAGTTTCAGAGGGGAAAACACGGGGGTTGGCTACAACAAACACTATGAAGAGGTAGGCTCTATAATTACTTCCCTTTTTCAAAGTGAATTGAATAGAAAATCCCCTAGTAGTGAGTGAATTTGGCAGCTGTGTAAGGGAATTGTCTCCACAGTTCTTTTAGTTATTTACTTCTGCATTCAAAAAAATTGTGTCAACCATCTCAGCTCCTCCAAATTCACCAACAAAATGACAGGGGGGTTTAATAGAAGGGAGCCCATTAATACTGTGAGAATCCACCAACACCCTCAAGTGTTATAAATCTTCACAAGGCATAATTGGATGGGGTATTTTGAAAAATTAAGAGGGTATGATGATGAAGTGGCCCGAAATTTTTCTCTCTCCTCCATTCCACTGACTAGAATTCATGCCATTATTGTGGTGAGATGCCTCTCCATAGAGATCACCCCTGAAATCCTAAGAAGAATTACCACACTTCCCCTAGGAGTGCCTTGGAGAAAGGAAGACAAGGGAGATAGCCAGATTGCCAAGAAGAAGTTCTTTTTAGAGGGAGAAGAGCCCATTGAGGACAAAAATGGAGTAAGGAGAGCAAGCCTACCATACCCCTAGAATGAGGTGAGCTACCACCTTATCAAATACATATCATGTGATGGTAGGTGTAGTGTGGTTTATGGGTATCATTTTAGGCTTCTTGAAGAATTGAGGTTTCGAGCAGAAACACCTCCTCACCACAGGCTCAACATACCATACTTCCTTCTACAATCACTGATAGACACAAGCATAAAGGTGCAGGAGGGAAACCACCAATAATTAGCCCACCATGTCTTAATTAGAATCATCATATAATATTCCCTCCACAACCTCAGAATTCCTATCCAATGGGAAATTTTCAGACACATGCAGACAAAGGAGGATATCAAAGCCCTCACATATGACATTAGTCCTACTGTTAGTGAAAAGGATGAGGAAGAAACTGAAACAGATGGAGAAGAAGCAGAGAGGTATGAAGATGAGACATATGAGGAGGAAGAAGAGGAGATAGAGAAGGAAGATGATGAGGAAATAGAGGAATATGTCAACCAGGAGACTGATAAACAAGATGAGGATATAGAAGGAGGAGAAGAGGAGAAAAAATAGAGGAAAGGGGCAATGGAAAAGAGGAGGCAGAAGACAAGGAGGAGTCACCTAGGGTGTCTCCAGAACCCACTAAGAGAGAAGCAACATCTTCCCTCACTGCTCTTAGCACCCCTATCAAACAGAAAGCAAAAGACAGAGGCAGACCCCATTATATTTCAGGACAAGGAAAAGCACAAGGATAAGGAATTGGAAACCCCAAACTCCAACCAAAATTCCCATTGTGATTGAGGACTCACCCAAACAGTAGGAGAAAATGCCTCCTCCTAAGTATCCTATCACCTATGTGAGAAGGCCTATAACTAGATCCACCTCATCCAAAGGAAATAGAATCCTACAAGATACACAGCAGGACCTATAGGAAGCAGAAGCAGTCCTACATGAGACTCTGCTAAATCGACAAGAGACTCAAAAATTGGATAAGGAGGGAAGCCTACAGCAAGAAACTAAAGAAGAAAACCTAGAGCTAAGGGAACCTGATCCCAAAACTAACCTTGACTCCTACTATAGATTTACTGAAGGGGGCAGGGTCATTCCACAAAAAATTGCTATTCCATTATTCTTTGAGCTTGAGAAGGAGAGAGCCAGAACTCATAGATGGATGAAGATTGCCAAGTCCAAGGGGTTGGAGGACATTGGTCACATGGAGGAGAAGCTTAAGGATATGGGCAGAGAACTAAGTAGCTTGAGGGACAGAGACAGAAAATGCATGGTTGAAAGGACAGCTGCAAGAAAGAGAGAACCAATTGTCATGTATGGCTAATCTCTCTTTGGAATCAATCTAGTGTAGGATGCCAGCTAAATCCTATGCCCTATACCTTAAGGAACAGTGGTTGTAGTTCCAAATCAAGACCCTAGCACATAAAGGCACTATGCCATTTCAGGATTATAGATATTTCATTGATCTTTGTGATCAAAATACATTGGAAGACATGGCCAAGATGTTTGAGTTTTATTTGCATAACATGGCCTTAATAGACATGAATGTATGGGACCCTAATTCCAAGCTAGGATATTTACATTTTATGGCTTTGGCATCATGGATGAACCATGAGGAAGCAAGGGTTGCACAAATGAAGAAGATATTGGCAAGAGAACAAACAAAGCCTCTTATGATTAGAGCTAAGCAGTCCAATCTAGTGGCCCTCATCAGTACCCATAATTTAATTGCAAATGATCCTCAGCTTGCACCTAGGTATCTTGCTACCCAAGAGCAAGCAATTTCACATTTTGAGGACATGTTCAGGTTGTTAGGGGATGACAACATGCAAGCTTTCTTGAGGAGATGGAACACATTTCCATACAGTTTAAAGATAAGAGAGTACCACTCTCCTCAAAGAATGAGAGAAGCACTGAACAAGACAGCCATGTACAAGCAATCTATGCAAAGGCTCAAAGTCAATTGGATTGGCTTGAGACTCATTCCACCACTGCTCTTAGGAATTCTAGAAGGAAGGAAGGAAGAAGAAGAAAGGAGGCGGTGGGAGGAGGTAGAAAAGAAACAAGGTTTCTATGAACAAGAAGAGGAAACCACAACAGAGGCATGGGATGTCAGGGAGGCCACTAGAGCTATGAAAGACATGGATAATGATTGACTTTCTTAGAGGATGAGCAACAATTTCAGTAGGGGGTGATGATGAGCCTCATCATTGGATAATTATATGGGCCTTAATTCACCTCCTAGCTTAGTCAAACCAACTCTTCTCACAACTTATTACATGTTTTGATTATATTTTGTTTAATGAGATGAGTTAAAGTGAGATATTATGCCTACTGGAGTATATATGCATTGAATGCAGGTTTGGAAGAGAAAATCAAGGAATTTTGGAAAGATTAAGGTTTGAAACTTGAATGGGACAAGGGAGAGAGATTGTAGGAGGTAAATCCTCCACATTTATTCCTCCCCCATTTGAATATTCCTCCATTAATCCCACCATCTCAGAGTGCAAGTAGCCAAGTCATGAAGATTAGAAGGACACCGAGCAAGTGATAGACAAAGAGTTAGTTCATCTCGAGTTTGGGAGCCGAGCCTCTTTAAATTTAAGGAATTCACTGGAGACTTTAGTTTTATAAGGAGAGAGGCCTAGATCCTCATTAGGATTCGAATTTTTGTTGTAAAACTCTAGCTATTTTCGAGCTCCAGACTTGTGGAAGACTTTGATGTAATTTTCTATTTTGGTAATAAGAATGAGATTTTCTTGATTCAATACTGAGTTAACTCAGAGGGCTGAAGCTCTTGGGTTAGAGCCCAACCCTAGTAGCAGAGGCTCCTCTTCTTATATCTTTATGCTTAGATTATTTTCATATATTCATGGTTAAACTATTTTTAGAAGTATTTCATTGCAAGTAGTGTAGATTTGATTAATTGTTTATTAGTTTGCTTCCATTTGTTCCTTACTTCAGTAGCAAGTTAGAAGGGATAAAAGAGGCACCACAAAGCTGTTAGTAGGTGTCTTGGCCTCACTTCTTCCTTTTGGGTTCATGATTTGAGGAAAAGACCCTTATGCAGCTCAAAAAGACAGATTTCCATTTCTTTCGTGATATTTAGAGTTTGTTGTACTTAAAATCATTTGATCAATTTTGCAAAGAAGTATTTCATTTCCATCTCTTATATCTTCATTCTTGCAGTAGATATCATCCATGATTCCATGTTATTCAACAATTTCTTCATGCATAAGGTAGACAGTTAGTTCATTAAATTCTGCTTTTCTAGCTCATGAGAATTCTTCTTGTTTATGTGACTTTTTGGAAACTACACATGTTTGATGTAGAGCAGGTGCTTTAGAAGTAGACATAGATATCATAGCAAGCAACCACCTTCCAAATTCATCCACCCATAGGCATTCCTTGTTTTCATAAAAACCTTCACCAATTTCATCATTTTACATAGAAATTTCCTCAAGCATTTTGAGTGAATCCAACCATCTCCTAAACTTCGTTTTGGGTTTTAAGTGATCCTAGGACTTTTATCACTCCATTCCACCCATCAACCACCTTACCTAAGCCTTCCATCACCTACAACACCCATCATTTTACTCACGACTGTATCCTGTAGAAATACAAGGAATCATGTTGGTTTGTAGTACATCCTATAGGCTTTCCTGTAGTGGCCTGTTTTGAGGCCGAATTGAGGGAAAACCTCTATGAAGCCTCCAAAGGTCACCCAAGGGTCCCCAAAACCTTCCAACCATCTTCTGAACCTCCCATCCATCCACCAACATCCCTAAACCACCTACCACATCACCAAAAGAGATTAGTTTGCACACTTGATTTTTCATGAAAACCATAAAAAGAAAAAATAGATTTATTACAGTCCAACACATGCATAACAGTTGTGTTTGATGCTTTCAAATTCCATTCTTATGATAGTAGAATTTTTTTCATGTTAATTAGCATCATTGCAAAGCATAGATCTTAGCAGTTAATTAGGAGATGGTGTGCCTTAGCATTGAATTTCAGTCTTTTTCATTATTAGCTCTCTCTTATAGTAGATTTCTATTTCTTTCATCAAGGAACCAAGCTTCTTCTGAATCCATAGAAGTCTAGCTTGAAATCCCTAGTGGTCTCTCACCAACTGAACACTGACAAAAGGCAGAACCATCACTTTTACTTGTGTATACAACACTATCACCTCCAAGTTTGTACGAACCCTGGGTTTATAGAGTAAATCTTGTAGCCCAAGAGTTGCAGCATTCTTTCTGCAATATTGGTGCTCATCATCTTGAATTTTCCTCCTCCTTCTAATCTACGCCAACTCCAAAGTTTGCAACGAAAAGAAAACTTTCTACGTCGATTTATCGAGAACTATGCTGAGTTGACAAAGGGTTTTACTTGACTTTTGAAAAAGGGGATCTCATTTATCTAGGATGAAGTCGCTTAAAAATCCTTTGATGCACTTAAATATACATTGACCCATACGTCGTTGTTGCATCCTCCTGATTATCACCGAGATTATTTTTATACTTAGCGGCGTCCAATGCCACCATTGGTATGGTCCTAGTTCAGGAAGATGAATCGAACGAAGAGCATGTGATATATTACTTAAGTTGTAATTTGACCAAAACTAAAGAAAAATATGCACATGTAGAGAAATTGGCCTTGGCAGTTGTTCAAGTTGTCCAACGTTTCCATCACTACATTTTATTGCGCAAAACTACTATAATTTCTTATTGCAGCCCCATGATTATATTCTTACTAGAAAATTGATTGTCATCCTACAGGAATTTGATTTGGAATTTTTTACGTCCAAATCTAAGAAATCATTAATTTTCGTTGAGTTATTGGGTGACTTTCCCCGTATTGAGAATGAAAATGTGGTAGAAGATTCTCTTCCAGACGAATCTCTCTTTCTAATCAGTACTTTAGATCCCTGGTATGGAGATATCATCATTTATCTCCAAACCTAGACATTTTGGTCATAACTTAGTCAAACTAATCGTCGTCGAATCCGGTACCAATCCTAGTAATACAATATTGTTGGCAACATGCTTTATCATCATGGTGCCGATTCTATTCTTCGATGATGTTAACTCATACAGAAGCTGAAAAAGCATTGAATGAATGCCATTCTGTATGTTGTGGTGGTAATATGTTAGGGTTTGCTACTGCTCAAAAGATCTTGCGTGCAGGGTATTTCTAGCCTTCTATGTTTAAAGATTGTATAACTCCGGTCCAGAAATGCCATAATTTTCAAATATATGTTCAAAAAATGCATGCACATCCAACTCCTCTTTGCACAATCATTAATGTCAGTCATTTCACTAAATGGGGCATTGACTTTCTTACATGTAACGCTCACTCAGATAAAGGGCATGGGTATATTATCCATGTGGTAGATTATTTTACAAAATGGGCCAAGGTGATGCCTACATACAAGGATGACATTGAAACAACATCCATTTTGGTGTTCAATCATGTAATTGCTCAGTTCATAGTACCACAAGCTATTGTCACGGACCATGGTAACCATTTTTGAAATTATATGATGGTCGTTCTTACCACCAAGCTAGGCATGCATCATGACAGTTCTACCCCATATTACCGGCAAGAAAATGGACAAGTGGAGGTCGTTACAAAATTTTTAACTAATATGATTAAACGAATTATCAAGACTCATAAAAAAGAATGGCACTTAATGTTATATCCAACCTTGTGGGCATGCCACACTACAACAAAAAATTCAGATGGCTTTACTCCTACCCATCCTGTTTATGGCATGGAAGTAGTTCTACCGATTGAATGCAAGTCTTTGAAACTGGGAATTGAGTTATTACCTGCTATTTCTGTTGAAGAGGAATGCTTTCTGTACTTATCACGTCTCGATGAAACTCATCGTGATGCTGCATAAGCTAGCGAGGACCAAAATAAACGAGTTAAAACCCAATATGATTAGAATTTCAAACCGTGTTCGTATGCAGAAGGTGATTTAGTCTTGGTCTATGATCAAGGGCATGATAAGTTAGGCATTCGAAAATTTGAGCCTATGTCACATGGCCCTTATATTTTAAAACATGGATTGGAAAAAGGGACCTTTGAACTAGTCGATTATGGTAGAATTCCTTTGGGAAAGCTTAGAAATGGTCTTTACCTAAAGAAATACTATGCTTATATTTGTTGGTGAAAAATTGTATATATACTATACCAGTCTTTATTTGACTTGAATTTTTCACTACTTCTATTGCTCATCTTGTGTTACACTTGATTTGCAAATGTTGACTTTCCCTCGAACTTACATTGGCTTCATTGATGGCGCTAGTTGTAGTACTCGGAATTTTTCGTCCACAACTTGGGTCATTTATTTGCCCACAAACGACTTAGTTTCTATTTAGGGGATATGCCTCGATTGAACAATAAACAATATTGTAGAATATAGCACAGTGATTGAGCTATAATATTATGCCATTTCATTTGGAATTCGTCGACTAATCGTTAGGTTAGATTCACAAGTTGTGTTATTACATTTAAATGGTGTTTAATCAGTTAGAAGTGCTTCCATGTTAAGGATGTTTTTGTGGTTTCGTCTCATGGAACGAGAATTTGATTATATTGAGTATCAAAATATTTTGAGAAATTTAAACATATTAATAGATGCATTAGCTAATTATGTGTTAAATTGGCACTTGTAAAACATTTGTAAATAAATCAATGAAATATTCATTCACATATTATACAAGATAATCAGAAATAGAAGTAGTAGGTTTTCATTGGATAAAAGTCTGTAAATAAGCATGGCTTTTACAAAAACTGTCATCCAATGACATGAGGTCCTATAGTCTTTATTTTCTGAACATGCCAATACATCATCATAAATAAAAAATATATCCCTCAGCCTAGTCACTACGCAAGATGGTGGTCATGGTAGCATACAATAGCATGTGCTACTCGTCATAGAAAATGGCTAATAGGACTAGGAACTCCTGCAGTATACCTCTAGTAGCAGAGGGGTAGATCATCTATAGAAGCATATGGAATGTTGAGAGCCAACCTCTCAAGGTTGTTCTCTATCTCCATTAGTGTCTTTGTTGCATTTAGGTTATGCACTATCGGGGCAACTAGTTTGTCATCACGTCAGTCATATCTGCGTAATCTAGTTGGTCTCACTGGAGCCACATCTGCATGATCATTTTGGATAATTAGTTAGATGCCAAAAATTACAAAAAAATGAAAATATTAAAATCAACCAAAATGTGAAGATTTACGTATAACACCGCATTGCATCCCAAGAGGAAGTGGCATGTCTGGATCTCCTTTGTATCTATCCCTAGATACGAAAATTCCTCGATCATGATGATATGGCTTTCCATCCACTCAAATAAGTGAGCAGTAAACCTGATAGTTGGTCCTTTGTCCCCTCCATGGTGTGATATAAGTGTACCCTACTTCAGCATTCAACGGTAAGGGGCCCTCCTCTCTATACAAATACATTTGGAGCCAAAAGATGAATTTTCTCCAGCGCAAATGAAGTCACGAAGGCACCATATGCAAATTTTTTGAGTTTTCCCGTTTGGACCCTAGTTAGTTGGCCTTTCATGTTGGCAACTACAGCCTTGCACCAGTTAAATATGGTGCCATTGTAACAATCCACAGAAGACTACATTTGAGCCTTATTGAGCACATGTAATGATGCACTACCACAAAATTGTGCAACATTAAACCTGATGGATTTGAAAGGAATATCACGTATGGTCTTTATTCACACCAACCAACAAAACCAAGGTTCAGATTTGTTCACGCCAACCAACAAAACTAATTGCTGGCCCTTTCGGAAACAACTTGCATAACACAGCCTACAGTCTCACCCGAAGCAATATTGGGGGATGCTAGAACTAGGTTTCTGCATCCAGAGATAGTGAGATAAGTGGTCTTAAGCTCTTGTAGCTCAGATTTCCTTCATGCAGATTAGTATCCTTCTATGGCTCGTCACTACAACTATAAGAAAACAACTTCTAGACCTTCACAAAGGCTTTCGATCAGTCTTTACAGACCCTAAAGAGGCAAACTATCCACTTTCGCGCACTATTTAATAAGCCTAGATCAGTCGTCGCGCAGATCTATCCTATTCGTCATAAATCATAATAGATTCAACATTTATCTTCGCAAAAACAAATAATTACTTAATTCATGCATAAATATGATAGATTCAATAGATTCGCACAACATTTATACATTATTCCATGGAAAACATATTATTGAGCAATAGAACATAACATAAACAGAATTAACAATAATACTCAGATGTAAGATATTTCTTCAAAATCAGTCTTTATTCAGTTCCAACGTTCAATTTACAGACTTCTATGCCCTACGCACTTATCTACAGGGGTCCCACGCACTCAGCTATGGAATTACCAAGGCCTCCTGCATACTCAACTGCAAGAGCCTTCCCCTTTTGCCTAAGTACAGGAAACAGAGCTTTCCTACCTTAGCACTTGCCCAAAACAACAATATTCATTCCAAGTTATGAACTACTTCCTCTAGACTCGCTATGACTCAACTATATATAGATTTTTCAATACAATACCATGGTCTGCAGACCATGGGTGAGTCTCAACAACCGACCTATCACTTACCCAAACAAGGGGCTAAAGCCCCTCTGACTCCTATCTAGCTGCGCGCTCTGCATCCACATTCCTTAGAGACTTTACATTATTTACAAAAAATTTGCAAAATTGGATTAAACTAACCCTAGGGACCCTATCCCAATAGGCCCCCAAAATAAATATGGTGACTCGCCCTCTAGTCAATCGGCTTGTGCCTCAATCTGGTTGCGAAGACCACCTAACTCAACCTGTAAATGTTATGAAATCAGCTCACAAAAAGATAGAAAAGATAGATCAAGGCCTTAGAATTCAGCCTCTTCAAGGGAGAAACCTTCTTTACATTACACAAATGAACAATTCTTGGATGATTCAAATGACAAGACCTCCTTTCTATATATAGGAGTCTAAGGGGTCATAATATAATCAGAGTCGACATAACAATAATAATGTAAAGGCACAATAATTAAAATAGTGGGGTTATATGGGGCACAATAATAACAATATGGGGACTACATGGGCACAATAATATAATAAGGGGGTTGTACTAATAACAATAACAGGTTACACTAGTAGTATAGGGACCTAACATGCCCCTCTCCTTCAAAGAGTGTTGTCCTCAATGCTTGAGTAGTTCTTGATGCTTCTATATAAAATTCTTGTCCTCCCATGTGGAAACTTCAGTGAGTAATTTCTTCCACTTGATGAGATACTCTGAAATTGATCGATTTCGTAGCTGTCGAGTTCTTGTTTCTGTGACTATTCCAGGCTCCAATATGATTTTTCCTTCCTTGTCAAGTTTTGGCAATATTGTTTGAACTGGGATCTTCTACAACTTTTGAATGAGTGGCCACACTTATTCATCCTTCTTCCATTCATCCCTTTCTTCGTTTATCCAATCTGGTTGGATAATAGAAATAGCACAAAACAATGCTTCCGCATCCTCATCCTTTCTTGAGAGTGCATCTGTAACAACATTTTGCTTCCTTTTTTTGTAGATGATTTCAAAGTCATAACCCAACAAATTTGTGACCATGTTTTCTATTCGTCTAAAGATAATCTTTGTTCTAAAAATTATTTAAGACTATCATAATCCATTTTTACCTTGAAGTGTCTTCCCATTAGGCAAGGTCGCCATTTCTTAAGTGCATGTAGTATTTCCAACATTTCCTTCTCATAAATAGTTTGCTTGAGATGTAGCCGTAAAAATACCCAATCGTCTACATCAAAAATTCTTTCACTGTGATGTTGATCTACTCGTTGTTTCATTCGATTCTACACCAAAGTGGTGTTATCCTTTAAACGTTGGAGAACTGGTTGTTGATGCTCGATGTGATCTTTCACTGCTTGAATCTTTTTCTTCTTGATATGTCCTTCTATCTTGAGAGTTTGAGTTGTAATTTCTCCCAATGCATTACAAGATATGGTTAGATTCATTTCCTTTCTATGGGTTTGGTTCCTAGTGAGTATCCTTTTCTTTTGACATTTCTTGATCCTTTTCTTCCTGATATTTCACTCCTTGAACCTTCTTCTTCTTGATATGTCCTTCTATCTTGAGAGTTTGAGGAGTGGTAATTCTTGCCAATGTAGTACAAGATATGGTCGGATTCATTTCTTATTTCTCTAGGGTTGGTTCCCTGTGTATATCCTCTTCTTTTGATGTTTCTTGATCCTTTTCTTCCTCCTCTTCACAATCTATATGAAATAATTTCTTCTCAGCACACTTATGACCTTTAATGTTTCTCTATCACAATTGTAACAAAGCCTTTTTGCTCTTTTTTCTTCCAATTGTTGTGGTGTCAACCTTGTAGGTTGTGGAAGGCTAGGAGAAACAATGCTTCCATATTTATAATTGTGAGTGGTAGGATTTCTTGTTGCCATAATTTTTCTTTCAACTTGTCTTTCCAACCTGAATTCCTTCTCCAATGAATCAGGTTCCTAAAGATGAACCTCATATTGAATGTTATCCTTTAAATTCCCTATGAAGACATCAATCCTCTGCTTCTCTGGAATATAATTTACCCTTATATTCAAGTTTTGAAAGTCCTCAGTGTGCTCTACCATTGAACCCTTTTATTCAAGATTTATCAATTGGCTAAAGAAGGTGTTACTCTTTGTATCCTCATAATGTGCTATCATTTCTTCCGTGAAAATTGATCAAGTGATAGTGCTTTATGAGAACAAAGCCCTTTATACCATAAAAATTGATTCGGTTCTAAATATAAAGATGTGATATGTACCTTTTGTAGCAGTTGAACCTCTTATAGATCAAAATATTGTTCCATCTGCAGTATCCAATTTAGCGGATCCTTGCCATCAAACTTCCTCATATTGTTTTTTCTTGATTTTAGGAGCTCGATCTTGAAACGACAACAACTCTGAAATTTTGTATCTTTGAGTTCTGCACTTTCTGCCTGTGATATCCCTCTAAGTCCTCTTTCTAACCCCGCAAGTTTGATCGCAATTGGATTCCTGAAGAAAGAGTTATGCCCAACATCCTGCGATGAAGTAATTATAGATTGGTTCAGTAGATCGAACTTGTATGACGTGTCACGTACCACTCTTTCTTTGTATGAAGTAATTATAGACTGGTTCAGTAGATCGAACTACAACCTGTCCTCTTTCTATAACTTCTTATGCAATTTCCATCTAATGTTCAGAGCGAAAGTTATGATGATTTCCCCATGTCACCTGTTTGGAATGTAATTCGGGAGTCTACAAAAACCCTAACTTCCTTAGATCATATCTTCGAAAATATAGTGCGACAAGCTTTGAAATTTGGAACTGACCTTCAGAACGATTTTGGCTCAAATGGGTTTTTATTTTAGCTTCTGATACACCACAAAAAAAACGTTATAGAGAAAATTCCATGATGACCTGTTTGGAGCAGTGAAACCCTAGAGTCCAAAGCTCTGATACCAAATGTTATGAAACTAGCTAACAAAAAGATAGAATAGATAGATCAACGCCTTATAATTCAGTCTCTTCGAGGGGGAAACCTCCTTTACATTACACAAATGAAAAATTCTTAGATGATTCAAATGACAAGACCTCCTTTCTATATATATGAGTCTAAGGGGTCACAATATAATCAGAGCCGACATAACAATAATAATGTAAGGGCACAATAACAACAATAGTGGGCTTTTATGGGGCACAATAATAACAATATGGGGACTACATGGGAACAATAATATAATAAGGGGTTTGTACTACTAACAATAATGGGTTACACTAGTAGTAGAGGGACCTAATAGTAAAGTTGTTATGTCAGCAGCTCTCTGCACCACAGCCTGTTGCACTTCCTCTGCCAACTTCTCTATTGTTGGGCCTTCCACTGCTAGGCACATTGTTCTCTGTGTCTGGTGTGGTACCTTTAACTTTTCCTGAAGCGATAGACTAAGTTGGAATGCTCCCTCTATCTACGACTATAATATAGCCTTCATAAGGGCGTTTTTCTTCTGTATCTCTTGCATTTTTTATTGTAGCTCCTTTCCTTCCTGCAATTTCGTGAGGTGTTGTGCTGGTGCCAAAGTGCGCGTAGTTGCTCGGTCTTCATCATACTTTCATTATGTCTCCCTGAAATCTATGTTCAACCTTTGAAAGTTTGGATCCTCCTGTAAGTTCTTCCATAACTCCATGGTTTGACCAAACATCATTGCACAGTCTATGACTATGGTATCAAGTGTGCCGATATTTTCTCTCCTCGTTGCTCCACATTGTTTTCGGACCTCTAGCAAAGTGGTGGGCTACAAATTTAGCTACAGCTTTGATATCTTCATCTAGAAATTGAATGTTACTATGTCAATCTCATCCTTCAATGCATGTACCGTAGCAGCCAATTTTCTGAATTTCGTTGTAGCTGCAGCATCCTCTGGGATGTTCAACTCAAGAACTGTCTTGCATGCCTGCTCAATTGTTGTCTCTAGGCTCTGACTTCGTGCTTGCAGTTCCTCCTTTTCCTTTAGAGCCTGAGCTTTCTCCACGAACATATGTTCATTATTCACCTTGAACTCACTTATGACTGCAAGGGTGCACTTCTCTCTGATCCTTAACTCATCTGAAACCTCATGATGCAGCGCATGTAGGGTATTAAGCAGCAGTGCGGCCAAGTTGACTACCATGTCCTTCACTGTACCTAGCACAACACGGTCCTCATCTGATTCTGCGTGAATGGATCCCTCAGGTGAATGTATTACTCTGAGGTCCAGAGTTGATTCCAGCTCTGCTATTGTCTCACTCCCTTGCGCCAGGCTCGCTTGCACCCCGCTCACTTGCCTAATGCTCACCTAAATCTAGTCGGTCTAGATCTGTAGCACGTAAAAATAATTTTGGACACTTCCCAGTGTCTGCATGTATTGTTGCTCAAGCTGTTGCCACAGCGTTGTGGCTGTGTCTCTAACCTTGTCACTAATCTCATCAAGATCCCCTAGTGAGGATCATCAGGTCAATGTGTGTTTGCTTATCTAACTTATGTTTCTTTCGTGGCCCAATAGTCTACTCCTTTTCATGCTTCTTCAAGGTGAAGGTAGTGCTATGCTCCTCTCCATTGCCTCCTTCCTGTCCTGAAAGTTCCTACACATCTGTATGCTACAAAGCTGATTCTTCGACTTCTTCTATATCCATGTGTTGTTTCTCAGCATGCTCTTTTGCAGCACGCTCTTTTTCTGCACGCTCTTTCTCCACAGTGGCCTTCGCAGTGGCTTCTTTCATCTTCTTCTCAGCCAGAGCTCGTGCTACCTTCTGAGCTACTTCTTTTCGCTTCTGCGAAGCAGTCGACTACGTAGAAGAAATTTATACACCTTTGTTGGTACTTGCACCAAGATCCGTAGGTTCGCGCCACTCCATTGGCCAACTCCCCATGATCTCCTACACATTTGTTTCTTATACTAAAATGGCATCTTGTGCCAGATGTGCTTTGGGTCCTTCCACGCCCTGATTGAAAAGTTGTGGAAATCAAAGTTGAATTCCACGAAGGTCATCAACTTCTTGAACAAGGTTGGGGACAACCTTGGTTGCTGGCTGATAACTGTCCTCAGGTCCATCTCCATAAAAATCCATAAAAAAAATTATCCTTTGTTGACCACAACCTCTAGTAAGTCTTCTGGCTACAGGAGAATTTGACTGTCCTCCGAAAATCTCCATGCTACTAATACAATTGAAAGTAAAATCCACGCATAATGGAAGGGCTGACCTTCCTCTTGAGCTTTGCAGTAGTTCGCAAGGAACTCCTTGCACAGATACCACATCCAATTATATTGAACTACTTTCACACACTGGGTAGCTAATGATACTACAGGCATCGAAACTTCGTCCATGCGGCATTTCCTCATGATCTTCCCTACAATAATATGGGCAGAAAACTACACTACCTAGTCCTGAATGGAGAAGATAGAATATCTACACGACTCCTTTACGAGACCATATTCTATCTTCATCTTATCAGCCAACTCCTTTTCTCCATTTTTCCCTCCAAACTCCTTGGCAGGGTCTGCCCCTTTGTAGGGTATATTCGTTATCCGATGAATTAGAACATTTGTGATTGGGATGAGATCCCCAAGCCATAGGCACCCATCATGCACCAACACGAAGAGCTGGTGCACACACACCATATTTATGATTGATCTATCAAAATTTGGTACGTAGAGCATGTGCAACAACCTAGCCTGCTCAACACCTCTGACCCACTTTAGAGGTTCCAACCATGTAACCCTAGACTCTTCGTAGTATATCTTCATCATTTACTTGCTAGTCACCAGATGTGGGAATTTATCATGGTCCCCTAGGTCGCAATCCTCCATATTCAACACTAGAATGCGCGCTAAGGTTGTGCCTTCAAGTTCCACCTATTCTGGCAACAAGGGTGTCGAGAGAGTAAATTTCCTGGACTCAGGATCTTTCATAACTTTGGCCTTCCCTTTCCGCAAAGGGATATACTCTGGGAGCCGTGTGATAGGCTCACCCTCCTCAGCATCTAATTCCTCATGCCTTGGAATTCTTCTTCCTCCAGATCTACCACTTTCTCCGGTTGTTTATCTTTTTTCTCCTTTTATCACACCTCTGGGTTCTACCTTGGTGAATGTCTCACCGACATCGATTTCTTCTATTTCTCTTTTGTGGCTTATTACTTCGGCCTAGGTGACCTTGCCGCCATCGGCATAGTGGGTGTGGCTTCCATAATTGATATCTCAGGGCTCACCATGTCAAATACAATAGTGTTAAAACTCACAGCTGCAGCGGGATTTGTGGCAGTCATTTGCTAGAGAATAGTTCTCTGGTTAATTTCAGGCAATGTTGCAAATACTGGATTGGAAATCAAGTCCTCCCAAACCTTATGATTCATACAGCGACAATAATAGGGCTCAGACACAATTCTCAGAATGCAAATTGTTCTTCGGCGTACCAACATGCTTAATTTATAAAAGGTTTTGAATTCAAATCTGATCGTTCCCTCCAATTTCTAATCATAAATGCATCTTTGGCGGCAGATCTTCAATGATTTTTTCCATAAATGGCACCAAACTTCTCTTCTTAATGGAATTTTGGCCATCAAATCATGAATAGTAACTCCAACGGCTACTTTTGGACCCCTCTGCGTGGCACCATCCTCCATGGTGCAACTCATCCAGCGCAGCTTCACCTGTCGCAATCCTATCTTCCATCGCGCAACCTCCCTACCATGTGTTTCTCTTCTTCGGGCAGTGTAGTTTATAGTCCCACAATCTCTTGCAACTGCCTGGATTACTAAGATTGTCCTACTTCCATATAGTCATTGCACAGGGGCAAGATCCCCTGTGTATAGCTTCAGCCTACCTCCATTCACTTTCCGAGGGAATGGTTCCCATCCAGCTTCGCAAGCTGAATTGCGCCACCATTCGTGATCTCCTTAATAACATATGGCCCTAATCAGTGTAATTGAAATTTCCCTAGAAATTTTGTGAACTTGTTGTCATATAGCAACACTAAACCACCTATCTTAAATGTACGCAGCTTAATATGCCTATCATGCCATGCCTTCTCTCGTTCTTTTTACACTCGCTGATGAAATCTTGCAAGAAAACGATACTCTTCTAACTCCATGATCTGTGGGAGCTCTTCATCTGATGTCTCGCGATCCTCCATTTCTGTCAATGTTGCAATACGTAAACTTGGCACAATATACTCCATAGGAATTACTATTTCAATTCTAGAGACCAACCTAAACGTTGTTTGACCTGTCAACTTCTTGCAGGTCATCCTATAATCCCATAGCACTGCAGGGACGTGCATATCCCATTCATTCCTCTGCATGTTGCAGACCTTCGTCAATGCATTCTCTAAAATTTTATTAAATGCTTCCACGTTTGATTCGCATGTGGGTAATAGGGCATGCTCTTCTGATGATATGCTCAGAATTATTCAAGCATCGTGCTGATTGTTTCATCCAAAACCTCGTTAAGACATATTTGAATAAAAATTTTGCAGTGGTAGTAGTTGTACAATCATTCATCGGTTGCGCTTCCACCAATCTGGTTAAATACACTATTGCAGTAATAATGTACCGTGTGCCCGTATTCTTACCTGGTGGTTTTATTGGACCTATAAATTCGATGGCCCATTTATCAAATACCTGCAACAAAACCTAAGTATTTCAAGGGAATTCATCCATTCATGAAGGCTTCCCCATCCTTTGGCAAGCATCGCATGCCTTGCAACATGCCTAAGAATCCTTGTGTAATGTAGGCTACCATAACCCAACACACAAAATATTATGCGCATTCTCTTTTCCTACGTAGTGACCTCCTGCCACTCCTCATGCTTCAGTGAGGATACTAGCGCATTCAAACTTGGGAACATACCTTCGTAGTATCTCATCTGTTCACACCTTATACAAATGATTCGCGATCACTAAAAAATCCGCAGCGCGGACTACTAACTCCTTCTTTTGCTAAGTGGAATAACCTTCAGGAATTGTTCTCATTGTTGAAAATTGAATGATGTCATAAAAATGATCATCTGCGACATGCATCGCAAAGAGATGTGGATACGATAGGCCTTCCTCCAAACTACTTGGTTCTTCACCTGTTTCAATCCTTGATAAATGGGCTAGATCTAGATTCAGTCTTCCAGGCTTCAGAATCACTTCAAATTCATATTCCTAAAACAATAGTAACCATCGACATATCTTGCCCCCAACACAGGCTTATTGACCAGGTACTTTAGCGCGGAGTGATCTGTATAGATTTTGAAGTGTCCACCCAACAAATAATGCCTAAACTTCTGCAACGCGTAGACCATCGCCAGCCCTTCGCGCTCTGTGGTGGAGTAATTCTTCTTATCTTTTGATAGCTTTTTTCTTGCAAAAGCTATCGAATGATCAGTCTCTCCCTCACCTACTTGTGTTAATATTGCACCCAGCGCAATGAAAGAGGCATCTACATGTACATGGAACTCTTTCTACAAGTCCAGAAACACCAAAATAGGCGTTGTCACCATATTTTCATTCAAGACATCAAAATTGCGCTGATAGTCTTCATCCCAGCAAAACATCACATCTTTCTTCAACAGTTTTTCCATCGGTGTGGTTATCTGGGCATACGCCTTGATAAACTTTTTGTAATATCGAGTGTGTCCCAATGTGGTGCGCAGTTTTTTCACATTCCTAGGAGCTTCCAAATTCACAATTACAAAGATCTTCACAGGGTCAACAATCAATCCCTTCTTACATACAACATGGCCAAGAAAAATCCCAAAAGCCACACAGAATATGCACATCTTCAAGTTCAACGTGATCTAACACCTTCAACATCTATCTAGCATAAGGCATAGACTCACAACATGGTGCTTCATTAATCCAAACACAGTCCAGTCATCAAAATACACCTCCATAAATTTATGAATAAACTCTTTAAATGCCGCAATCACGACCCAAGATAAAATTGCATGCGCATTCTTTAATCCGAAGGGAATTATTATATATTGAAAGCAACCCCACTCTGTTAACGGGAAAAGTGTCTATTCAGAACGACCCTATCCCACTAAGGTGTGACAGTGACCTTAGAAACAAACAGAGAAAACTACATTCCTTGTTTCTTTTTTTAACGAGGTTGACACAAGAAAATAACTATCCTCTGCGAAAGTGTTCATGGACCATATGAGAACAAGGCTCCCAAGAGGACTTCACTAAATGGAAGGACCGTGCCCCAGGAGGAATATGGGTCATTAGGTACTGTTATAGACATTTTTGGGCATTGCAACCCCAAGCATAAAATGTCCATAAACCAAGGGCTCCTAAGTCCCTAAAAGTGTTGTTCTAACCCCTAAAGGAACAAGGTCAACTAATTACAGCTTCTCCCAGAAGTTCTCCATGAAAACCTGCTCAAAACTGGTCATTTCACCTGCTCCATAGGCAAAGTGCGTTGCATCTCACCTAAGTACACTCTGTGGGTGCGTTGCATTTCAAAAAGCCCTTCTATGGGGTGCGATGGGCGAGAAGTGACAAATGGCAGTGTCAATCTGCGAGGTGGAGAGGCATGGAATCTTCCAGAAACTTCTCCTGTGACACTTGCCTATCTGAATTTGACCAAGGATGAGTAAGAGATCATCAATCTCCAAGTGGAAGCAAGAACTATCAGAGGGAAGACACTAATCAAATCACAAGCTGACTCATCTCCCTTACAGATATCTATATATGGATCCCTCATCCCAGAGATCCGGAGGCTGGAATTTTGCATCTTATAAGGAATTGTTGTTGGTTTCTTGAGACAACATCATAGTGTTGGGTGATCTAAGCTTTGTATGAGGTGAAGAAGGGCTTACTTTCTAAGAGGATGATGCGGGGTCAGAACAACTGGTTGTAACTCCCTTGGCTCTTTCTTGATTATCAATAAAAGCTATTCAAGTTTTCCTCCACACTCTTGTGTCATTTATGTTTTATGCATTTGTATGGTCAATTTACATCTGATCCTAGATTGTTTATGATTATAAATCCATGTTCTTGTATAGTGTTATGCTACTCTGATCCTATAGGTACTCTGTGAAGCTGGGCATACAAGGAAGAAAGTAGCAAAGGACTATCAGAAGAGAGAGGAATCGAACTAGGAGTCGAGCGCAAGACAGAGGTTGGTCTCCTTTGTTCTTCTCTCATCTATATTTCATAAAGGAAAAACGAAAGTAGCTTTACTTTGTTTGTTTCTAAGGTAGCTAACACACCTTAGTGGGATAAGCAGTTCTGTATAGACACTTTTCCTTGTAACAAAATGGCGACTCCGCTGGGGAGAAACTAGGTTGTTTGTTTATCTTCCTTGTTGTTTATTTTATAAACTTACAGATGGAGCCTGAAATCGAGCCAGGTAGCTTTCGAACTACATTTGCAAAGTAGATAAATGCCGCTTCAGTCAATCTCCGGGTTTTGTTTATGAATTAAACAACTGATTTACAAACTCTCTGATTGCCCTTGTGGTAGCTCTAGTAACCTCCTTAGATCTACCCCTGATTGTTCACTTACTAATTACCATTTGCTCGGCCAAAACCCCTGAACTGAACTGCAAACTGTGACCCGGAACCCAAGCAAAGTCTCGTCTCTGGCCCAACGCAGTCTCTGTTCTGTGAATCTGAAATTCAGCGCACTTCCCGAGTGTAGTAGGTGCGCTGCATTTCAAGTTCACTGTGTTACAGGTGCGCTGATCAGACTAGGCATTGTTCCTCAGTTTTGGTTTCTGTGATTCATTCTTTTCAGTTCTATTCATGAGTTTTGCTGCCTGTAATCAGTATACCTCTGTTTGAAACCCTTTTCCTTGCTGTTATTCCGCCTCCATTGTGCAAAGAACTGTAAATGTTTTTGTGTATTTGTTGAGTCATTTTCAGTTCTCCTTTGCAAAAAAGTAACGTAGTTGTACTGTCGTTTCTCGATTTGAAAGTGTCGTAAGTGTCGTTTTCAGTCGTAGAAGAGAGTCTGATTGCTCTTGATAGTCGACTACCCTATTACTATTGTATTTAATCTGAATTTGTAGTTTTTCTAGTGTCAAAAGCAAGTATTCATTTCTGAATCGTAAAGTGTTGTGATTGTCTTCATTTTTTATTTTGAAAAGAAACTTGTTAGTAATTGTCGCTTGAAAAGTAATTCAGATTTGCGCATTAGATTTCTTTTTATCATTCACATATTAAAAAGGCTGAAAACAAATACATGCATGTGCATTTGCATTTAGACTGTTTGATTGGTTTGATTTAGGACAGTGCATATAGTGTGTGCTCTTTGCTCTTTGTTGAAAGAATATTGTCCCTCTTTCCTTAGTAGCTAGGATTTTCATTGCACAAAGAAGATAAAAGACTGTTTATCATCTTAGATTGCATTTTAGGAATTGTACATCTACATCATGCGGTGAACCTGAAAGGCAAATTTCTTAAGCAAGATCAACTATAAAATAAATTCAATGAATCTAACAACACTTTGGAACCTAACGCACAACATCTAGAAGTCTAGGCTACAGACGTATTCCGGCATCGTAAAGCCTAGTAAATGTTGTTCTCACTGATGGTTGGGTGATTCCTCCACTTTGAGACAATAAGTGCCAGTACAGACTTGTGCTCCCACGTATCGTCGAGTATATTTTGGGAGACCACAATAGGCTTAATTTTTTATCCATAGGAAGCCGTGTCTGTCGCCCTATCGATCGCAGTGCACTAAACACGGCATTCGGGAAGATTGACTGTCGTACCGTAAAAAGTATTCTGCAGTTTTGCGATTGGTTTGGTAATCCCCCTACCTAGATTTCCAGAGCAGTCCCTTTCATTCCTTTTCAGACTCCTTAACGGAAAAGGTCCATTTGAGCACTTCTCACTTCAGGCTCATTAAAAATCGAAGGCGACTAGAGTCATCTTTTGTTTTTTCTCGACTCTTAAAAATTGAAAAAACAAGTTTTGTCAAATCGTCTAAAATTCATCTAATTCAGAAACATACTTCCCCTTGATTTTTTAGTTGATCGAGTAATCCGCAATCGTGGAAGAAAGTCAATTGAAACCCCATCGTTCGCGGAGGCTTATGAGTCAAACATCTTTGTCTCCGGAATAGAAACTATTACGAACAAAGCGAACTCGTTTAACCGGTTCCAATTCTCTTGCTAAAGTTAGAACAAGTGTTCCAACAACATCAGAGACTCCGGATACTCCAAACATTTCTGGTATCCCTGCCTTTACAGAAGAAGTTCAGCAGCCACTGAAGGACAGTAGTACTGATCCTAGTCTGAGGGTAAACACTTGTATCATTGAACCAGTTCCATCTAGAACCAGTTCGGAGAGTGTTGTTCCCCAAACATCTGTCGCTGCAGATTCCATACCTTCTTCGGCACCAGAAATATTCTACGGACCTGACGGTCTACCCCTTCCACCTGGTCTGATTTCTATAGAAGAGATTGTGGAGGATCCTCCATCTAGTACTCCATCGCAATTTGGAGTCGGGGTCACTCTGTATCCTTCTTCATCAGAAATTAGTCTACCGCCAGTGGAAGCTCCTGTAGAATCGCTAGGTAATCTTTTGGATAGACTAGAAATGTTTGAAAAACCGTCAACATCTAGGACTGTGTCGTCTGACATAGCGACGGCAGAACTTCCTGCTATCACTCCAACAATGTTCGTCGGTATACCATCTGTCCCAACTAGCTCTCAATCGCTAGAAAGAGCCCACTCAGGGGCTATTTCGACGGTATGGTCCGTTCCTGTTTGTTCATCCGGAATAATATCCGGGAACTCTTATGTTGAGTCTCAACAAATTGATCCATTTGGAGGTCAATTTGGGCAATCCAATCCTCAAGGGCAAACCATTCCCTTAAGTACCGGATTACCGCTGTATGGGGGGCACTATACCCTTTCATTGTCCCCTCCGGGAGGACAGCCATACGGGAGTTCACAACAAAATTCGGGTTATGCTGGAATTATGTCAAGCGGTTGGGTATCGATACTACCTCAACAACCAAGAGTTGTATATTCGATGCAACAATGTTTACCTATGTCAAGTATACCAACTACGCCAGCTATTGTGACGGTGTCGCAAGTTCAAGCGCTGCCTGTTGTATGCCAACCTCAGGTTTCTCAGGTTGTAATGCAACAGCCTCTTGACCCTGCAACTCAACCACGATCGCTGACTGGTGGAATGAAACAGGTTCAAATGGGTACAATTACCCCTCATCTTGGTCAAACAGTTAGTATCGGGCAACAGCACATGGCTTCACAACCATGGCTAGTGCAATACCAACAACCGCAGTTCCAACAAGTATACCAAGGTTCTGAGCAACAAATCTTTGCAAATAGTGGGCAGCCGTATATTCAAAATGGTCAAAATCAACCATTCTACAATGGTCATGCCCACCAACCTTACCAAAGTTACCAACATCAAATGCATTATGTCGGTATGCAAAGACCAACTGCTCAGGTGATCCCATCTTATCCTGGGTATGCTTCACCTAACCTGAATCAACAGTTACCCTTCGTGGCAACTTTAGAGTTACCTGATTTAAATCGGTTAACAAACAATTCAATCGCTTACGCCCCTTGGTGGCCAGCGATTCTGCATAAACTTCCATCAGATATTCCTAAATTTAATGGAAATCCGGGTGAAGATTCGTCGAATCATGTGATGACCTTTCATATGTGGTGTTCATCAAACACCCTAAACGATGATTCGATTAGGCTTCACCTTTTTCAGAGGACGTTAACTGGTCCGGCAGCAAAATGGTATATCGAATTGCCCAGAGCTTCATTTGACAACTTCAGTACCCTAGCCACAACCTTTTTAACCCATTTTCAGTTACCGATAAGGTACGAAACGAGAATGTAACTTCTTACCAATTTCAAACAAACAACGGCCACTCACATATCTGATCATATACATGAGTGGCGACGTCGTCGTAGAATGGTAAAAACGTATGTTCCTGATCAGCTTTTAGTTGAATGGTTTATTAAGTCATTATTGCCTTCTATTACAGAAGATGTGGCAAAAGGGGGAGTCGTCACCGAAGAGCAAGTCATTGCTCGTGCGCAATATTTAGACTTGATTTATACTCAGTCTGGCACGCTCTACGATAAAATACCTGACGCTCCTAGACCGGAATTCTCAGTCCCTCCTCCTCCTAAATCAAACAATGACTCTCATGTCGGAGATGGCGTGATTGGCGCAACAGACATGAAATCGACAAAGGCTGCATCTAAAAAGGCCCGTAAGATTTCCAGTCAAAATGCAAAAGAGGAACTTCTTGCCTCGGAAGTAAATGCCGTCTCGATAGATAAAGGCAAAGAAACCAAAAAACCAGGGGGCAAGAAGAAAGGCAAAGGGAAGAAGAAGAAACAGGAAGAATCATCACCTGAAAAATCTTCTGCAAACCCTTCTGGAAATAGGAAACCAAATCATCCATGCTTTATATGCGATGAGGATCATTGGACATCAGATTGTCCATGTAAAGCTGAGCTTAAAAAATTCTTCAAGAATACAAAGACCTCAGCAGTATAAACTGATCCATTTCTGAATCCAGGAACAAATCTGGTTGACAGTGGAAATGCTTCCCCGTCTCAAGTGCTGATGTTGTTAGTTTCCAAACAGCAAAATGATGCTTTGATATTGACAAGGAACAAAGATTATGGGAATCCACAATTGTCGAACAACAAGGATAAAGATCAACCTAGTAGTTCGACAACAACTTCGACAGAAGTTGCGCCGCCCATCATTCCTGAGCTGACAATAAAACCGCCAAAGGGAGTAGTACACAAGTCGACGTTTAAGCCTGGTGCTAGAGCAGCACAACATTATAATATAGTGGAAGATTTGCCCCAATCGCCATCCGCTATGTCGACTCTTGAGGTACTACAAAATTGCCCATCCCAAAAGCAGGCTTTATTATCAGCCATCGGTGGGATAGACCCAAAGGATTCCAATCTTGTATCCTTTGATCATAAAGGATACGATCCTCAGTTACCAGCTCAACTAGCTTTCCTGATTCAAGTGAAGGCCCTCAACAAAACTGTTCATCGAACGATTATTGATGAGGGGGCATCTACATGTATTATGTCGATGAGTTGCTGGAAAACTTTAGGATCCCCAACCTTGTCGCGATCTTCGATGACATTAAAAGCATTTGACGGATGAACATATACCCCATATGGTATTCTAAGTAACTTGAAGGTTGAACTAGGAGGGAAAACAGTAGAAATAGATGTTGAAGTAATCGACGGAAATCTCGATTATAACATCCTACTGGGAAGACCATGGATATATGCTATGGCTGCTGTTGTGTCGGCCTATTTTAGGAAGATTGCATTTCCCTTTCAAGGAGGGATTACAATCGTCGATCAACAAAACTTCCTCCCCAATGGTTCTCAAGTTATGGGAAGCATTCCAATGATCCATGGAAGCCCCCATTCGCTTCAAAATATTGGAGTTGGCCTACTAAAAGACCCTATATTAATGGGAACTTTTGCCCTTCCACCTCCAATCAATTTGGCGGAAGTAGCGTCGGTAGGAACCTGCAATATGATATCTTCAATTAAAAAGATCTCAGGAAACGATATCAACATGGATCATGCACAGGTATTGCCTCCAAGCCCAACAGAAATATTGCAGCAATCAATGTTCCTAGCATGGGAGGCAAACCCAAATCAATGCTCATCAAGCATTTGGATAGATAGGTCTAAGGAATATGGCACCCCTTCAGATCCTTGGTCGCGAGTGCATGTCACCAACGAAGGAATTGTTCAATCAATGGTAATTGAAGGGGCACCATGGGAAGATTACCACCATCGTTCCCTTCTTCCGAATTGTGAAAAAAATACTCCTGATGACCTTTAT
This sequence comes from Pinus tabuliformis, assembly GCA_031772625.1. NCBI lineage: Eukaryota > Viridiplantae > Streptophyta > Pinopsida > Pinales > Pinaceae > Pinus > Pinus tabuliformis. Next base: position 197,995,664 of record CM062810.1, on the reverse strand, counting down.
CATCCTTCAGTTTTTTATTTTCTATCAAATACTGTAAATACGGTGGATTCAGAGCGAAACTTGTCCAACATTGAAGAGACTATCGCCATAAATATCTCGACCAAAACAGATGTTGTAGAGAATATTTATGTTGGCAAATGTTGTTCTCTTTCAGAACTGGAAATATATAACACTCTTTTTCGCGAGTTCAAAGATGTATTTGCTTGGTCATATAATGAAATGCCAGGCATTGACTCGAGTATCATTGAACACGAAATCAAGATGTATCCAGATGTCAAACCAGTAAGACAACGGCTACGGCAGGTGCACCCCAAGAAAGCCGCTGCCATTAAGGCAGAAGTTGAAAAACTTCTCCATGCTGGTTTCATTTACCCGGTTCCTCTGACCGATTGGGTATCGAATATTGTCCCTGTTATGAAAAAACAAGGAACGATTAGAGTGTGCATCAATTATAGGGATGTAAATCAAGCTTGTCCAAAAGACAACTACCCTACACCCTTCATTGACCAGATAATTGATGAATGCGCCGGATGTGAAATCTTTTCATTTATGGATGGATTCTCCGGGTATAATCAAATAAATATCCACCCACAGGACCAGTCAAAGACTACATTTATTTGTCCGTGGGGCACATTCGCATATCGAAAATTACCCTTTGGTTTAAAGAACGCAGGGGCAACATTTCAGAGGGCAATGAATTATGCCTTCCATGACATCAAAAACATCGTTCAACTGTACCTCGACGACCTTCCGGCTCATTCGCGAAAGCGGACTGATCATCTACAGCATTTAAGAGCGATATTTCTACGATGCCAACACTACAAGATACGACTCAATCCACACAAATGTGTATTTTGTGTCAGATCTGGTCGTTTACTCGGCTTTGTAGTCTCGAAAGACGGGATTCGTCTTGACCCATGTAAGGTTCAGGCAATCATAAATTTGCCTCCACCTTCGAATTTGCTTCAGATTCAGAAACTCCAAGGGAAAGCAAACTTTCTGAGGAGGTTCATTCCAAATTACGCCGAACTTGCTAAAGGTTATACCCGTCTTTTGAAAAAGGAGGTACCCTTTGTCTGGGATTAGGTTGCGCAACCTTCCTTTGATGCTTTAAAAGAATCCCTAATGAAAACATCATTAATGTATGCTCCTGATTATCAGAAAGACTTTAACATGTATCTGGCTGCAGCGGATACAACCATCGCAATGGTTTTAGTTCAAGAAGACAATGGAATTGAACATCCTATATATTATTTAAGTAAGAACTTAAATGATACAGAAAGAAAATATTCTTATGTTGCAAAGCTAGCGCTCGCAGCTGTTCAAGCAATACAGAGATTTCGACACTATGTCCTCTTACCATTCTGTCAGATTGCAACCACATGACTTATATATTGTCGCGACAGTTTCTGGGGGGAAAATATTAAAAATGGATAGCAATTCTACAAGAGTTTGATATGGAATTTGTAAAATCCAAGTCAAAGAAAGCTCTGGTTTTCGCAGAATTATTATGTGACCTCCCATCGTCGTCCAACAATGAAACATCCGAAGAAACGATCGTGGACGAAAATTTGTTTCTGATATCTTCAAGCAATCTATGGTATGGGGATATAATCATTTATCTCCAAACCAAAAAATATAGGCCCAATACCTCTCGCTCCGAACAGAAACGTATTCGATACCAATCAAAAGACTACATGATCGTCGGTAATACACTTTATCGTCGTGGTGTCGATACAGTTCTACGGAGGTGCCTCACCCATGAGGAGGCCGAAAAAGTCCTGAATGATTTTCATTCAGGCGCGTGTGGGGGGCATCAATCCAGTTACGCTACAGCACAAAAATTTTACGAGCAGGATACTTCTAGCCAACAATGTTCAAAGATTGCATAACCGCAGTCAGAAGTTGCCATGCCTGTCAAATTTTCGATAGCAAAACCAGAAGACCACCCGCACCACTGCAGCCAATAGTTGCTGTCGGGCCATTCGCCAAATGGGGCATCGATTTCATGACATGTAACCCCACCTCGACCGGGGGGCATGGGTATATCATAGTCGCAGTTGACTATTTTACCAAATGGGCCGAGGCGATGCCTACATTAGATAATACTAGTGAAACAGCTGACCTCTTCTTTTTCAATCATGTAGTCGCCAGATTCGGCATCCCACAAGCTATAGTCATAGATCATGGATCGCATTTTCGCAATCACATGATGGTCGAATTAGTTGCCAAATTAGGGTTGTCTCATGACAACTCTACTCCATATTACCCGCAAGCCAACGGACAAGTTGAAGCAATCAACAAGGTCCTGAAGCGCATGCTGCAAAGGATGATTAGAGTTCACAAAAGAAGTTGGCACCTAATCCTGTACTCAGCCTTGTGGGCTTACCGAACATCAGTAAGGAATGCAACCGGGTTTACACCTTTCCAACTGGTGTATGGCCTAGAAGCAGTCTTACCAATCCAGTGTGAAATCTCATCCCTCAAACTCGCAATTGACCTTCTCCCCGGGACTTCAGAAGAGGAGGCTTGTTTCTTGGAACTAATCCAATTGGATGAAACCCATCGTGATGCCGCTTTGGCTAACGAAGCCCATAAGAAACGAGTCAAGGAGCAGTTCGAAAAAAATGTCAAACCCTGTGTCTTCTCAGAAGGTGACTTGGTCTTTCTTTATGACAAAGAATCCGATAAATTGGGGGCAGGTAAATTCAAGTCTTTATGGATGGGCCCCTATATTGTTAAGCGAGTATTAGCAAAAGGAGCCTACGAGTTAATGGATTATGATGGGATTCCACTGGCACAACCTCATAACGGGATATACCTTAAGCGTTACTATGCGTGATTCAATATAGTAACCTATATGCTTTTGTTATGTTTTTGTTTTCGCTAAAGTATTTTTTTTGGTCAAGTAATCCACTTTTTACATTTATTGCAGATGTCAAACCTATTGGAGTCATGTGTTTGATATGCCGATGGAGCGAGTCGTAGTTCGCGGAACCTATCTTCCGCGGCCTGGGCCATTTTTGATCCAAGCGTGAGTTAGTAAGTTTCAGAGGGGTATGTATTGGTCGATCAACAAATAACATCGCTGAATATAGCACGTTGATAGAACTTCTCTCTGATGCCATCACACATGGTATACGCCGACTAATTGTCAGGCTAGACTCACAACTCGTCATACTACAACTCACTGGTATCTACTTTGTCCGAAATCCAACTATTTGTTGCATGTTCCTAAGGGTTAAGATTTTGGAAAGGCAATTTGATTTTATTCAATATCAGCATATTTCCAAAAGCTTAAACACATTAACTGACTCATTGGCAAATTATGTGTTAGACAGACATTTGCAACATTTATAAAAAGAAGCATCCCATCAATATTTGCGTTTGGATCATGTAACTTAACCAAAATAAAACTCCGAAAATCAAAAATATATATATAACTGTTTATGGTTTACACATAATGTTCTGTAACCAAGACAAAATTGGTCAAAAGACCCAAAACGCAAAACACTAGGGGGCACCCTAGTCTAATGATGCTCGTGATAGCAAGTCACAGCCTGTGTGATCATGCGTAAGAGCCTAGTCCATCGTCTTGGCACACCAGTAGTATGTCGCTGCAACCTCAAAGGCAGCTCGTTAGTCCTCACATCTGGAATACCGAGAGTGAGGCCCTCAACCTGGTCCTATAATGCTGTAAGAGTCTCGGCCACATCGAGGTCGCGAAGGATAGCCCTTCCAATAGCCTCTCCTGCTGGGGCGGCAGTTGGCACTCTCAGGCGTACTACTGGCCGAACGGGACCGACATCTGCATGAACACATGAGTTTTGATTAGTCTTGATAGAATAAAGCACAAGGACATTATAAAAGAAAAACGATAAACAGGAATATGGTCAAAGAATTTACCAATGGCACCCCACTGTTCGCCAGCCGGCAGTACTAAATCTGGGTCACCCCGGAAGTCCATACCAGCATATGGATACTCGGAATAAACCATCTCCTGATGATCAAACCACCCAAAGAAGGTATCAGAAAAGGAAATCTGAGACTGACCAGCATGTCTAGACATATGGTCGACCCATCTCTGCATACGTGGTTCAGTCGGTGAAGGTAAATCGAGTGCAATATACTGCGGCTGCATCAGTGGTATCTTTTCCAAGGCGAAGGCGGTCAAGATAGAACCATATCCAAAGTTCTTCAACCTCCCACTCTTCACCTTGGTCAACTATTCTTTCATCACAAGGAGTACTGCGTTGCACCAGTTGAACACCTTCGGTTGGAGACATTCCAAGGCATACTGCATATAAGATCGGTTGGCTACATGAAGAGCCGCACCACCAGCCATCCTACCAAAAGTAAACAGAATAGTCCTCAGGGACCTGTCAGTGACATCACGGATGATGATCTTGCCGTCTTTACTCGGTTGAGATCCCTCTCTGCAATACCTGCGAACATAATCTCTCACAGATTCACCTCCTCGGGCCGAACCTGATAAAGAGATGGGGGCACCCTGCCTTAATAAGCCGATCAAGAAATAGATGTCCACTACAGTCAAGGGGATGGATTTGCCCCTAATCTGGAACACCTGGCTGGTAGGATCCCAAGCATCTAGCAAATACTACAGCAAGTTGATTTGTTGTCTCATGCTAGAAATGCGGAAAAACTTCAGCAAGCCACAGTTCCGCAGTGCGTTTACTGTAACCGGATCATGTAAAGCAAGCATGGCCTCTTCTTCATTCTCACGTTCTGGCCATGTAATAGTCATCTTGCTCTAAAAATCTCTGAAAGCAAACAAGAGAAGAGTTAGATCCTGATTTGGTGAGAAACAGGCAAAATTTCCATCAAAAACTGTGCATAAATTTCCTTCCTTGCGCCCATCGCACCTACAGTAGTGTTCTGGGTGCGTTGCATGTCAGTTGGCCAGTAGACAGGCTAACATCCAACACACCTTTCGATACACAAGGGGTGCGCTGAAGCCAGGGTGAGTTTTTCAAACCCCAGAGGCTCAGAAAAACCAGGGATCAAGCTCAGAATGCAAAATGGAAGGCATGAAATGAAAGAGCTCAGGTTTAGCTCCTACCTGGTCCAGACGGCGCCGAGAATCGTCCACAGAATCTCCCGGAATCAGCTGATGAAAATCAAGGGGGAAAAGCACCTCCAAAGCTCCAACAAGCCAAAGTTCAAATGAAATGGTAAAATGAGAGGTAAAAGCACTTTTAAATTACTTTTTATGTAATTCGAGTAAAATATTAGTGTTCTAACTCATTTTTCAAGCATATATTGTTCATTTCTAACTAGTTTGATGAAGCAATTGAAAATGCAGTACAATCTTTGAAAGAACGAAGCTATTTATGGTAAAGTCAAGAAATGACCATTGTATCGAGCAGTTTTAGCACATAGTTCAAGCTCGTTAAAAAATAAACATAAGTCATGAGCAAATGTTTCTCCCCGCATTTAAGCTCATTAAAAAATGAACTATTTCCCGGTAAATAACCATCGTGAATGTAGTACTTCAGCCTTTAAAGCCTTGGTCGTGTTCTCATCATCACCTCCACTCTGTATTGGCTGATCATTCACCTCCATTTGATTGTTTACCCCTTTTTGAGGAACAGTTGTGAAGAGTGATCCCACTAGCCATCCTTGTAACACTGTCGTGATTGGAAAATTCCAAACCTTACCTGGAATCAGATGCTACCCAATTTTATCACTCGTTCCTCAAAAAACGAGTCTTATTTAAGCTCTTTTCAACTGACTCGTAAAATATGAAAAGGTTGCTGAGCCATTGGCCTCTCCAGCTCATTAAAGGGACCGAAAGTGCTATCCCTCCTTTAGATTTTAATCTTTTTGGACCTGAGGGATTATTACACAAAAAGATCGAGTGCTTGTTTTGTTCGGCTCGTTAAAAGTATCGAAAATTCATCCCTTCTATATTGTTTTATACTTTTTCGGACTTGAGGGATTAGATGAAGAAAAAGGAATTTTGGAGTTTCCTTTACATCCCTTTTCAGACTCTCTAAAATTGAAAAGGACCGAGTTATCTTTTTCGTTAAACTCGTTAAAACCTAATAGCGACAAACTTGTCCATAGCAGACAAGAACGAGTTTCACTATCGCTAGGCTCGTTAAAACATAGCGATGGGTTTACCCGAAGGGCAAATTATAGAACAAGCATATGTTATCCTCCTCAAGCTTGACAAAAAATAAAGAGGTACTGGTCAGCAATGACTGGGGAAAAATTGGGAAGAAAACTTGAAGAAACTTTGTTGGTAGCAAGTCGCTCTTGAACATGACACTTTCACTCCACATCCAAGTCGGGTTGGGTTGTTTCATTCACCGGTCACATCACCATGGTCCCATCACACCATCCACATATGGGGTTAATGCTACCAATCCATCACGTCAGTGTCGCCGATATGTTCAAGAGAAGTCATTCAGAGAATTCACCTGTGTCTCACCCGCCACAATACATTTACGCTCCATTCTTTCATGACCGCCACCCTGAACCTTATATCACCAGATCGTTTTCACTTCCATTAAAATCATTTGCTCCGTTCCGTGTCATTGATGTGGGATTCATTAAGGCCCTCCTATGACGGATCGCTTCTTGTCGACATCAGCTCATTATCGAAGAAGTCGATCTAGGAACACCCCGTTCAGTACTTTGAAGCTTGCATGCCTCAATGGCAAGTTTCTCACTTTCGGCGATAGGTTTACATCAATGGCCTTCGACTGAAAGATTTTTCGTGGTGTTCGACGCTAAGTCCTTTATTCACACCACGTGAATTGTACTGCAGTACCTTGAGGGTCATTATCATTATCGGTGGTTCCTCTCGCGCCTGTTAACAGCTTACATCATTGGCTGGTAATCAGGCAATGTATTTCCATGTTCGACTCCAGAACATATCTCACATGGATAGACTTGTACTTCGAGTGAAGATCGAACGAGATTGAAGACCCCGGATCTAGTTTCATCCATCCAGGCTGCGATATATATTCAGGGAAATAAAGACATCAAATGTACATCTGATCCGGATTTAAACAGGAACGCAATAAAATACAAAGATAACCATAAACACAGATATGCAGCGGAAATAATACCTCAATTCATTACTATAAAATACTGAAATATGCTTACAAACAGAAATAGAAATAAACCAGCTAGGGCAATGGTAGCTTATCTCTGAGAAGAGATGTGGTGGCTACATGCCTCTGAACTGTCTTACAATGAGGCTCGAAGGCCTATTTATTTTTGAGAAACAATGGAAAACCCTTCACATTCCAAAACCTAACCCTAGAAGATGAAACGCCAAATTGTGGGCCCCGTTTTTGGGTAAGTTGGTACATCAACTACCCGGGGTAGCGAATTGGTCGTACTATCTCCGTTTGACGTGCATGATAGCCCGTTGGAAATATCTCTCTGAGGACTACGACGAAAAATATGACTTTTATCAGAAAAATCGTTGGTAGTAGATTTCCCAAAAAACATCGTTTAGGGCCTCAAAACGGCTCCGGAAGTTTAGGACCCGAAAAACTGCTAAAAATAGTAAACTGTGCTATAATTAAGGAAACTCAAAAAACTGTAAGAAGCACTAGAGGGGATCCAAGTGGAATTATCGGGTGGCCACCAATATCCACGTGGACCATTCCTCCCCCCTTAGGAAGCAATGGTCCCCATTGCGTTGAGTTCCTCCATGAGATGAGGGAACTTCTGCTGTATTTGGTCCCTGGTGAGCCACTTGCCCTGGTGAAGGAGTTGTCCTGCTTTGACAACTCGATACAGTTGGATATTCTGCTGGCAAGTGTGCTTGATCTGTGTGTCCATGATCCGATCAATTGCAACTTGTTCCATGCAAGCTGGATTTAACTCTGTGGGTGTGAGTTGTTCTACCATGTCGGACGTGTCTAGTAATAGTGGAAAGTATGGCCGAAGGCGGTCGACATTGAACACCGGGTGCAGGCCAAGGAATGGGGGAATGCTGAGCTCAAATGCATTTTCTCCCACAGCCTTGGTAATGGTGTAAGGGCCATATCGGAGTGGTCTGAGTTTCCGATAGGCTCCGGTAAGGCGTTCCTTTTGCAAATGCAACCAGACTTTGTCGCCCACTTGAAACTGGTGTGGCACCTGATGTTGATCATGTCGCTGCTTGTACTTGGCATTTGATTTCTCCATAATGTCATGGACCTATTGGCGAATATGTTGGATGTGCTCAATGAAGTTTTTTGCCTTATATGTTTCGGACTAGACATGAGCAGAATCTGCGTGAGTAGCTGCAAATGGCATGGCCACATCGATGGGACATAGTGGCTGGAATCCCAATCCCACCTGGAAAGGGTTGTGGCCAGTCGAGATGTGGAGAGCCCGGTTGTAGCTGTGTTGAACATAGGGGAGGCTCTCGTCCCATGTGCGTGGATGCTTTGAGTTGTACATGCGCAGAATGTGTACGATCATCCTGTTGACGACCTCAGTCTGGCCATCAGTTTGAGGATGGAAGGCTGTGGACTTAGTGAGTCTGGTGTCCAGCATCGACCAGAGGCTAGACCAAAATTTATTGAGGAACCTGCTGTCCCGATCTGAAATGATAGACTGTGGGATCCCAAAGTGTACCCATACTCGTTCAAAGAAGAGTTTAGCAGTGGATTCTGCTGTGATATTCTTCTTGCAGGCCGCCATAATGGCCATCTTCGAGAACCTGTCGACAACCACAAAAACACAGTAATTTCCATGCCTAGTGGAAGGGAGGCTTGACATGTAATCCATGGAGATGGATTCCCAAGGTCGATTAGGGGTAGGCAGCAGGGTATAGAGGCCTTGCTTCTTGATGGTCGGTTTGGCAATGGCGCAAGCATTGCATGATCTGATGTACTTCCCGACATCCTGTCGAAGATTCGGGCCAATAGAAATATTTATGTAGTACTACCACGGTTTTTTCGACCCCAAAATGCCCAATGGCCCGACTGTAGTGTGCTTCCCAGATCATCTTGGCACGCTCGCTTGAAGGAACACAAAGGTGACCCAGGTGGCATAACAGGTCGTCTTGGAGGTGAAAATCTGGAACATGCTGACCCTCCAAGAGTGTCTGGTATGTGTGGCCGAATTCAGGGTCGCTTTTGTAGAGCAGTGGCCAATCAGAAGTCTCGTGCCCACAAGAGTTGAGCACGGTGGTTAACGCCATGATTGGTGGTCAACTGAGGCAATCTGCAACATTATTGATGCTGCCCTTCTTATACTTGATATTCAAATGGAACTGTTGCAGGTATGTGGACCACTTCTGATGGCGATCATTCTGTAATTTCCCTTGGGTCTGTATGAACTGTAGGGGTCGGTGGTCCGTGTGGATGACCGTTTCCTTCCCCAAAATGTAATTCTTCCATTGTCGGCAGGCCTGCACAATGGAATACATCTCTTTGTCATAAGTGGGATACTTCCAGACTGTGTCTGAAAGTGTCTCACTGTGATATGCCACTGGATGCCCGTGTTGAGTAAGGACTGTCCCAATAGCATAGTCAGAGGCATCTGTCTCGACCTCAAATGGTTGTTGCAAGTCTGGTAATGCAAGAACTGGTGCTGTGCAAAGTCGATCTTTCAACTCTGTGAATGCCTTCTGTTGAGATTCAGACCAAAAAAATTTTGCTTTCGCTCCTCCCTTGGTGACCTAACTCAAGGGCCAAGTGATATGAGAAAATCCCAACACGAACCTGCGGTAGAAGTTGGCAAGGCCTAGAAAGCTGCGAAACTCTATCAGAGTGGTTGGAGATGGCCAATCCCGAATGACTTGGATCTTGGCTGGATCCACATGCACCCCCCGTTCATCAATAATGTATCACAGATACTGAACCTAGGTCATGCCAAAAGTGCATTTCTCCAAATTGGCACATAACTTGTGTTGTCACAGTGTTTGGAGAACCTGTCGGATGTGGTGGAGGTGCTCTTCCCAAGTCTTGCTAAAGATCAAGATGTCATCCAAGTATACCACTACAAATGAGTTGGTGAATGGCCACAAGATGTCGTCCATTAGCCTCATGAAGGTTGCAGGAGCATTCGTCAATCCGAAAGGCATAACCAACCATTCAAAAAGGCCCTCCTTGACTTTGAAGGCAGTCTTCCACACATCGGAGGGTTCGATTGGTACCTGGTGATATCCTGACTTCAAATCAATCTTGCTGAAATATTTTGCCCCCTTTAGTTGGTCCAAGAGGTCATCAATCTGTGGGATTGGGTACCTATTACGGACATTGATCTTGTTCAGCGCCCGATAGTCAATACAGAGTCTCCAAGTCCCATCCTTCTTTTGTACCAGCACAATCGGGTTCCCACAGGGCGATGAACTCGGACGGATGTGACCTTTTTGCAACAGCTCCTAAATTTGCCTCTTGATTTGATCGTTCTCTAGAACAGAGCGCCGATAGATTGGTCCATTGGGCAGCGGCGAACCTGGGGTCAGATCAATGGAGCGCTTGACCTGACAGTGCACAGGAACCCCTGCGGGGGAGGTGAAGATGTCCTCATACTCCTCCACGACCTTGTCCATCTGTAGTTTTCGTGCGGAGGGGCCCTGTCTGGAGGTCGTGGCCACCGTCTTCTTCTTTTCTTGAGGGCGTATCATCAGGAAAACAAACTTCCCGGTTTTGGAAATGAGCTTACTGCATTGTTTTGCAGTAACCAAAGAGATGGCGGTAGGCGGTGCTACCTCTGGTATCCTGTACCACTGATTTCCCAAAGTAACAATAACAGCACGGGGCCTTGACTCATACACAACATGTCGCTTCCACAAGTATGGTTGTCCTAATAACACATCACAAACTTCAAGGGGAGCAATGTCACACAATACCTCATCTGTGAAGGGCTTGATGTTGTATGGAAGGCGACATTGTTGGCTCACGCAAAGATCCCGTCCTTGGTGCAGCCACCCAATGGTGTATGGTTGTGGATGTGTTGTGGTTAGTAAGCCCAGCCGTTTCACGACCTCTGCCAAAATGAGGTTCTTTTGGCTCCCGCTATCGACAATGAACTGTAGCGGGGAGTGTTGGCATTATGAGACAAGTGTTGTCCTTGATGGCAAATCACACTGATGACAAATCATAGTGCAGAAGGATAGCAGCAAGGAATTGATGATCAGACTATAAGAAGGAGAAAATTCATATACGCAGGTTCATTAAGCCCAAGTCGCGTATACACGCAGGTTCGCTATATACCAAGTCGCGTATACGCAGGTTCGCTATATACCAAGTAGGGTATACACGCAGGTTCATGAATGGAAAAGAGCGTACGTGTCGGAAAGCTTACTTTTGGTCCGTGGTAGTTAGTCCTCGGTACTTGAGCCTATGTTTTTGGACCAAAGTATCTCGACAGTCGTGTTGATCCCGAGTTTTGAAGTTGATGGTATTGGGTTACTATGGTTTTGGACCGTGGTATTGTGAAAGGCCTAAACCTATATAAGGAGAAGATCATTAGGCCAAAGAAATGGAGTGAGTAATGAATATCTGATGAAGTGTCAGATCCAAAATGCTGGTTATGGGTTGGTGATCTGAACCATGGTCTCACTCATGTGGAGGATGATGAACTATGGAACAAGATCTCAAGGCTTGGAATGATTATCTTCATATGGTTTGACTGTGGATAGACTAGATCTATTGACGCATGTTTATTGTTATGATCTGGGTATGTTTTGACGTCTGATATAGCTGCGGAATTATAAGTTAGGATTTGCAGATCTGTACGCAGGTTGTCTTTGGCAAAAGAGCGTATACACGCAGGTTGGGTTTGTCCAAGTAGCGTATACAATGTGAAGTATGATATTTGAAGATGAAGTTGGATCTGGTTATTGTTATGTTATCTATGTTGTTGACAGGGTTTCAGTGATTCAGTATTGGGTGATTCAGAGATTGATGATGCAGGTTGTTTTATGGATCCAGTATGAAAATGTATGAAACGTGGTCCCGTGAAGATCGTAGAGTTCAGTAGGCTGGGACCTACATACTGGTAAACATATCAGCCAGTACAAGAGCCAGCGGGTTGTAGCTCCCTTCCAGGAGCAGCTGGAGAACGAGTAAAGGTTGGAGCATTCTGTAGGCAGGCACCTACGTACTAGTAAATGGATCGGCTAGTACAAGAGCTAAGAGGGTTGTAGCCCTCTGCAGGTTGTAGCCTGCGTGCTGGTAAAGGACTGCACCAGTACATTGTAAAAGAAGTTTTTTATTAAAGGAAGATAGAAACAAATTGCAGCAGGTGGTTTTCACCCACATTGGGTTTCCACCTTATATCATGGTGTTCATGTGTGTGGCTTTTGCGTGATGATCTATTCTGTTATACTACACCTGTTTACTTTTAATATGGTTAATAATGTCATGATGCATTTACTAAAGATAAACTAACTGAATCATAAGATTTCTGGTTATACGCTGGTTGCTTTAGACACAGTAACGTGTACACGCTGGTTCACTTAACTGAAGTAGCGTATATGTTTCTGAGTATTGAAAAAGTTTTATTGATCTGATAATACTGATTCACCCCCCCTCTCAGTATTATTTCCAACAATTGGTATCAGAGCAGGTCCTTTGATAGAAGCTTGATCGCTTGAAGGAGATCCGTGGAACAATGGGAAAGAAGCTTAAGAAGAAAGCACCTAAGAAAAAGAAGTCATCTCAGAAGAACTATGACAGTGGGAGAATCGATTGGGGATTAGGTATAAGAAGCTCTTCAGATTCAGAATCAGATTCAGAATCATTATCAGGTATGAATATATTATCCTCTGATGTTCCAGCTATCTTTCCTTTTGGAAGAGATGAAAGTGATAGCGAAACTACTGAATTTTCTCTTATGGGTGAACAAGAAAGATATCAAATAGAGGCAGAATTTAAAAGGCTGACAGACAAAATTAGAGATCAACAAGATCTATTGAACAAAAGGGAATGTGATTTTAAAGAAGAAGCTACCAAACTAAAGGCCCAACTAGAAGAAGGAAACAAGGTAAGAAAGCTACTCAAGGACAAGGAAGACCAATGTCAAAAATTGCAGCATGAAGTGACATCATTAAGAAAAGAAGTCAACGAAAGAAGCACAACCATCAAGAAACTCAAAGATAGATACAGCTACTATGAAAATCTTGAAGCTACAATCCTCTCACTAAAAGGAGATCTTGAAGAATCAAAGAAGCAGAATACAGATCTACTCCAAGCTATTGCAAAACAAGAAAACGAAGTCACCAGCTTAAAATCTCAACTAGAATGTGCCTTCCGAGTTCGTCAAATGCAGCAGGATCTGAATGAAGAACAAGAAAAGGAGATTCTCAAACTAAGGGAACAAATGGAAGAAGGAAGGAAAGCTGAAGAAGATTTGAAAAAGCAATCTCTTGAAAAGGAAGAATAGCTTCAGGTTGAGGTAAATATCTTGAAAGGTAAACTAGAAGAAAAGGATAAGATTTTACGATTTCAAGATAGTTCTAAAGTCTTGGATGATATTCTTAGTAGTCAAAGGTCTCCTGCTATAAAGACTGGTCTTGGTTTCCATGAATCTGTTGAAGGTGAATCTAGTTCACAAGGTGAGGCAAGGAACTCTAAAGAGAAATCTAAAGTGATCAACGAAGAAATGAAAGATCAATCTCATCATCAACCAAGAAAAGGGATTCCTCAAAGAAAATCCTTTACTCCTCCTATGAATAATGTTGAATGTTATGTATGTCATAATCTTGGACATGTTGCAGCTAGATGTAGAAGAAGAAAGGTTCAAGACCATTATGTAGAGAGATCATCACATTCAAGGTACTTTTATGGATATTGCTTTGCTTGCAATATGTTTGGTCACAAAGCTGCTGATTGTTACAGGAGGAATATGAAACATGTAAGATGTTATGCATGTAACAAGCTTGGACATATAGCAAAGGAATGCAGGAACAAAGGACGGACATCACACCAAAAGGAGAAAACATCATCACACTTGAAGATATGGAAGAAGAAGGAAGTTCAGCCAGAAAGATGTGGCACAGCACAAAATACTCAGGTTCAGCACAACACAGACATAATAAACTCAGAGGGAGCTGAAGGTGTAAAACTTCAGTGTCCTGAAACTCATACGCAAGTTTCATAAACTGAAGTCGCGTATATACGCGAGTTATACACTGCAAAGTCGCGTATATGTCAGTCTGTGGAAAAGCAGTGGGGACAGGCTCAGAAAAGGGGTCTGATATGATTCAATCCAGTATCTGCTCTATTGGTTAACAGTTACAGTCTGCTGAGAATGTCTAGAAATGACTTGATACTTGTAAGATGCTAGAAGTGTTTTAATCCTAACTTGATGGTGATGATGTCTTGATGCTTACTACTGATGTATGCATGTTCAGATCTAACAGCAAACAGATGGCACAGGTTGAGGGGGAGAATATGCCTTTAATATTGCATTGTTGGCATTATGGATTAATAGTCCTTGGTGATGTTACTTATATGGCTAAATGATATATCTTGCTATGATGAGGTTGTGAGTAGTCCATGATAAAATCTCATATGATTCTTGGGGTTTCATAGTTGATGTTCAGATCAGATTTATGGTTGACTCATTGATGATGCATATATGGTGCTTACATGGTGATCTTCATAAGGATAAGGAGAAGTACAAAGCTTGAATACACACCTTCTTGATGTTGAGTCACTCATATGCTGCTGTCGTCATATGCATAAAGATCATACAGTTATGATGCAGGCACTCTTGTGGATAAGGATTGTTGCTGTTGATGATATCAAGAAGCTTTGTCAAATGAGCTTGAGCTCAAGATTCATAGTGCTGATACATGGATGACTCCTCAAAGTCACTTTGTTGGAGACATGATGATGAGTTCATATCTATATGATGGTAGATATGTTGGTTGATGCAGATGTTCCCAAGTAATGATACTTGGATCATGTAGAGCTTGATGAAATGGCTATGGTGGTTTCACACATGATATAATGTGAATGACTCTCAATTCTGGTCAAAGGGATGAATTGATGCAGACATACCTTGTTATAGGTTGATGACTTATTCTCTACTGGACATTTACAGGTTGCTGATATGGAAATTTGTGTACGCGAGTTGGATAAGGACTATCCGCATATATACGCTTGTTTATGTAGATACAGTCGCGCATATGATAATTTGAAGGAAATCAGTGGGTCAAACTCAGAATGAGAAGATTCTGATATGGGTCTAACAGAGACCATCTGGCACAGGTTCAGGGGGAGCAGATTAACATCTAATAATGCATTGTTGGCTTTTGGTTCTAGTTCACAGCTGTTGTTGGTTTCAGGTGGAACAGAGGTAGATGGAGAACAGAAGGAGAACATGATTGCTGATATATACAGTGATTGACAGATGCTGCTGATAGTAGTTATTAATGATTTGCATAGTCTTGATATTTCATCTCTATGTCATATATCTCTTTTATGTGGTATCTCTTGCATGGTGTCAAGGTCATGTAACGGCCTATATTGGTTTCCCCACTATGCCTGGGATGAAGATGTAATGTAATTGGTTGTCATATATCCCCACTTAGTTGGGAGGTTGATCCCCACTTGGTTTGGTGAAGGATGTATGTATGAGTCTTTGGTGTTAGGAAGGTCACTTATGATGTATAGAGTTGTGTTCTTTCTTGTAGAACATCTTTTTGCAGATCTTGCCTTCAATCAGGAAGAGCATGAACAACACACTTCAGCAGTACAGAGACTTGGCATGGACAGATTGGTACACTTTAGCATATACAAAGGGGGATCACATTTGGAGATTTCAGCAGGTACTTAGGGGGAGTATGGACAGCAGAATGTTTATCAAGGAAAGAGAATATCTTGGTCCACCATTTTCCCTTGATGTCAAAGGGGGAGAGTGATTTGGTGTTGTTGCCATCAAGTCCAAAGGGGGAGATTGTTGGCATTATGAGACAAGTGTTGTACTTGATGGCAACCCTCTCATAGAAGAACATCTCAATTACATATAACTAGATCAATCTACACATGTGACTAAATGCATGGGATGCAGGACAGCTCAAAGGAACAAGAAGATCAAGTTCTAAGTGTGACAAGTTAGCTTTGCCATCAAGTCCAAAGGGGGAGATTGTTGGCATTATGAGACAAGTGTTGTCCTTGATGGCAAATCACACTGATGACAAATCATAGTGCAGAAGGATAGCAGCAAGGAATTGATGATCAGACTATAAGAAGAAGAGAAAATTCATATACGCAGGTTCATTAAGCCCAAGTCGCATATACACGCAGGTTCGCTATATACCAAGTCGCGTATACGCAGGTTCGCTATATACCAAGTAGGGTATACACGCAGGTTCATGAATGGAAAAGAGCGTACGTGTCGGAAAGCTTACTTTTGGTCCGTGGTAGTTAGTCCTCGGTACTTGAGCCTATGTTTTTGGACCAAAGTATCTCGACAGTCGTGTTGATCCCGAGTTTTGAAGTTGATGGTATTGGGTTACTATGGTTTTGGACCGTGGTATTGTGAAAGGCCTAAACCTATATAAGGAGAAGATCATTAGGCCAAAGAAATGGAGTGAGTAATGAATATCTGATGAAGTGTCAGATCCAAAATGCTGGTTATGGGTTGGTGATCTGAACCATGGTCTCACTCATGTGGAGGATGATGAACTATGGAACGGGATCTCAAGGCTTGGAATGATTATCTTCATATGGTTTGACTGTGGATAGACTAGATCTATTGACGCATGTTTATTGTTATGATCTGGGTATGTTTTGATGTCTGATATAGCTGCGGAATTATAAGTTAGGATTTGCAGATCTGTACGCAGGTTGTCTTTGGCAAAAGAGCGTATACACGCAGGTTGGGTTTGTCCAAGTAGCGTATACAATGTGAAGTATGATATTTGAAGATGAAGTTGGATCTGGTTATTGTTATGTTATCTATGTTGTTGACAGGGTTTCAGTGATTCAGTATTGGGTGATTCAGAGATTGATGATGCAGGTTGTTTTATGGATCCAGTATGAAAATGTATGAAACGTGGTCCCGTGAAGATCGTAGAGTTCAGTAGGCTGGGACCTACGTACTGGTAAACATATCAACCAGTACAAGAGCCAGGGGGTTGTAGCTCCCTTCCAGGAGCAGCTAGAGAACGAGTAAAGGTTGGAGCATTCTGTAGGCAGGCACCTACGTACTAGTAAATGGATCGGCTAGTACAAGAGCTAAGAGGGTTGTAGCCCTCTGCAGGTTGTAGCCTGCGTGCTGGTAAAGGACTGCACTAGTACATTGTAAAAGAAGTTTCTTATTAAAGGAAGATAGAAACAAATTGCAACAGGTGGTTTTCACCCACATTGGGTTTCCACCTTATATCATGGTGTTCATGTGTGTGGCTTTTGCGTGATGATATGTTCTGTTATACTACACCTGTTTACTTTTAATATGGTTAATAATGTCATGATGCATTTACTGAAGATAAACTAACTGAATCATAAGATTTCTGGTTATACGCTGGTTGCTTTAGACACAGTAGCGTGTACACGCTGGTTCACTTAACTGAAGTAGCGTATATGTTTCTGAGTATTGAAAAAGTTTTATTGATTTGATAATACTGATTCACCCCCCCTCTCAGTATTATTTCCAACAGGGAGCCCTTTACCCACATCTGGGAGTGGAAGAGACGCTCCTCCTCCTCTGGATCTTCAGGTTCCTCCTTCTGGATCTTCGTGGTGGCAACGGTGGCATTGGGCTCCGCATCGATAATCTGCTTCCCTTTGTCATTCCCCTTATCGGGTTCTGACTCAGAGTCAGAACATGCATATGATTCTGAAACCTTTAGCTCGGCCACCAGTGACTGCTTGGCCCGACACTCACTTGTGTTGTGAGTGGAGCTCTTATGGAACTCACACCACTTTCTGGTGTCCTTTTTCGGCTTCGCGGCGCTGTTCTTTGCTTGCAGCTTTGGCGGGTTGTCTTGGGCCGCCCCGCCTTGGCTTTGTCCTTTGTTCTGTGGTTTGGGGGCACCTTTCCCTTGTTTCGGATTCACAGACCCAAAGTCTCGCTTCTTCTGTTTAAACTTTTGCTCGACCTTGACGGCATATCGGTATGCCGTGCCGAGCGAGGAGATGTTCAGGAATTCTATTTCTTCTTGGATGTACTTGTGCAGGCAGCCACGGTATTTGAGTACCAAATGCTGCTCTGTATCCTTGATACCCAACTTTGTGCGAAGGGTATGGAAAATATTAGTAAACTCTGGTACGTCTTGGTCCCTTCCCTGCCGTAGCGTGGTCCACTTTATGTATTGATCCTCGTAGCTTCCAACAGGGTAGTACTGCTCCTTGATGGCATCTCGGAATGAATCCCAAGTCGGTGCGACTGAAAATAGTGAGCCTGTACTTTCATCCTTCTGTTCGCAGTAGGTTTCCCACCAATCCTTGACGTGGGGGGCTGCTTTGAGAAGAGCGAAAATAATCTTTTCCCGACTGGAAAAATCATGAACAGAAAAATAATCCTCTAGCACATTTAACCATTTATCGACGGCATCTGTGTCTATCTAACCCTCGAATATGGGGATTTCAAAATTAACTTGTACCTTAAATGGTGTGGCGTTTCCAGAGTTGCTGTTGGAAGCCGATGCATCACCCCTGG
Organism: Pinus tabuliformis; assembly: GCA_031772625.1. Taxonomy (NCBI): domain Eukaryota; kingdom Viridiplantae; phylum Streptophyta; class Pinopsida; order Pinales; family Pinaceae; genus Pinus; species Pinus tabuliformis. The sequence goes on along the minus strand of CM062810.1, from coordinate 197,977,073 downwards.
GTAGCCGCTGAAGGATTTGGGCAAAGTTGTCCATCATCGCGTTCCTTTGTCGCTCGAGGGATTCTTCGAGCAAGATTTTGATAAGATCTCCTGCCCCCTCATCTTTCTTTTCATCCGCCATGGGAGGCCGTCGGGATTTGCGAGGCTGGTCTTGCAAAGGTTCGAGCAGTTCAAGCCCTAACTCCTTATATCCCGAACTTGTTGGGGACATGCAGAGAAAAACAGAGAAGAAAAGCAGACCGCTTTGATACCACTGATCCGGATTTAAACAGGAACGCAATAAAATACAGAGATAACCATAAAGACAGATATGTAGCGGAAATAATACCTCAATTCATTACTGTAAAATACTGAAATATGCTTACAAACAGAAATGGAAATAAACCAGCTAGGGCGATGGTAGCTTATCTCTAAGAAGAGATGTGGTGGCTACATGCCTCTGAACTGTCTTATAATGAGGCTCGAATGCCTATTTATTGTTGAGAAACAATGGAAAACCCTTCACATTCCAAAACCTAACCCTAGAAGATGAAACGCCAAATTGTGGGCCCCGTTTTTGGGTAAGTTGGTACATCAACTTCCCGGGGTCGCGAATTGGTCGTACTATCTCCGTTTGATGTGCATGATAGCCCGTTGGAAAGATCTCTCCGAGGAATACGACGGAAAAGACAATTTTTATTAGAAAAATCGTTGGCGGTAGATTTCCCAAAAAACATCGTTTAGGGCCTCAAAACGGCTCCGGAAGTTTAGGACCCGAAAAACTGCTAAAAATAGTAAACTGTGCTATAATTAAGGAAACTCAAAAAACTGTAAGAAGCACTAGAGGGGATCCAAGTGGAATTAGCGGGTGGCTACCAATATCCACCTGGATCAACATCATTGCTGCACAGATAATCATCCAATCAAAGGGATGATGGCTCTACCAGAATCATCAGTCAACACTCAGACGATTGTTTGTCCTATGCACATGAAAATGAATTTATAAAGCTGAGCATGGGAATGCCCGCCTCAGCTAGATCATGAAAAAAATATGAAGATAATGTATTGTATTGTATCTTATTACAGGTCTCCTCCCAACTTGAAAGAACTCCGAATCCTCATAATAAAGCATTTCACCCGACATAAAAAAAGATTAACGACCTCATGCTTTAGGGGGCAACTGTTATAGACATTTTTGGGCACTGCAACCCCAAGCATAAAATGTCCATAAACCAAGGGCTCTGAAGTCCCTAAAAGTGTTGTTCTAACCCCTAAAGGAACAAGGTCAACTGATTACAGCTTCTCCCAGAAGTTCTCCATGAAAAACTGCTCAGAACTGGTCAAAACAGGATCATTTCACCTGCTCCATAGGCAAAGTGTGTTGCATCTCACCTAAGTACACTCTGTGGGTGCTTTGCATTTCAAAAAGCCCTTCTATGGGGTGCGATGGGCAAGAAGTGACAAATGGCAGTGTCAATTCGCGAGGTGGAGAGGCATGGAATCTTCCAGAAACTTCTCCTGTGGCACTTGCCTCTCTGAATTCGACCAAGAATAAGTAAGAGATCATCAATCTCCAAGTGGAAGCAAGAACTATCAGAGGGAAGACACTAATCAAATCACAAGCTGACTCATCTCCCTTACAGATATATATATATAAATCCCTCATCCCAGAGATCCGAAGGCTGGAATTTTGCATCTTGTAAGGAATTGTTGTTGGTTTCTTGAGACAACATCATAGTGTTGGGTGATCTAAGCTTTGTATGAGGTGAAGAAGGGCTTACTTGCTAAGAGGATGATGCTGGGTCAGAACAACTGGTTGTAACTCCCTTGGCTCTTTCTTGATTATCAATAAAATCTATTCAAGTTTTCCTCCACACTCTTGTGTCATTTATGTTTTATGCATTTGTATGGTCAATTTACATCTGATCCTAGATTGTTTATGATTATAGATCCATGTTCTTGTATAGTGTTATGCTACCCTAATCCTACAGGTACTCTGTGAAGCTGGTCATACAAGGAATCAAGTAGCAAAGGATTATCAGAAGAGAGAGGAATCGAACTAGGAGTCGAGCACAAGACAGAGGTTGGTATCCTTTGTTCTTCTCTCATCTATATTTCATAAAGGAAAAATGAAAGTAGCTTTACTTTATTTGTTTCTAAGGTAGCTACCACACCTTAGTGGGATAGGCAGTTCTGTATAGACACTTTTCCCTGTAACAGGTACCAATGACAGATCGGGTCCTAATGCCCCCAGTATATGATGTACTAGATCATCTGCGTGATCATCAATGGAGGTAGAACAGGTAGCCACATAATTGACCTGTGGCGGGGAAGGTACTGCTGGCAAACAAGAGCCGATAGGGGATGATGGTTGCAAAGGAGGTACTTGGTGACCAAAGAACGACAATTGATCTATAGTCACAATTCTTCTGTCATGTGGAAAACAAACCACACGGAAAAGCGAAGAAACAAGAGCTCCCATGACATAAATATAGTCACGACCAAGGAGAAGATTGAAATCTAACGCACCTTGGATGACCATCATGTCTATATAGACGGTTTTACCTCCCAAAGTAATAGGGAACTTTGGAAGGATCCCTAAGGGTTGACTGGTTCCTCCGTCAAAAGCCAACAGATTTTGGGTGACAGGCACAAGCTGTGGGGAGCCCAAAGCTTGCCAAGTAGTGGAAGACATGAGGCTAACAAATGCACCTTCATCCAAGAGAGTGCCAGGTATTTCCATATTATAGGTGTGTACTGTGATCTAGAAAGGCACATAAGATGGGAGGCAAAAAGCAGTCAAATGACTCCAATCGAAGGAAACGACAAAACTACTTGGTGGGGGTATCATATGATTGCCCCCATGCTCTGCAGGAATCGAAGAAGGACTCTCCAGAGCAACAGGGACAGGAGGGTCACTTTTGGATTCATGAGAATCTGAAGAAACCAGAAGAACATGAGCAGTATGATCATTATGCTCTTCTGGAATAGAATGAACAACTGGTGGCGAAACCAAGCCAACACTCTCTTCAACCAATGGTTGGTCGGGAACAGACATAACACAGTCAGGCTCAGGAAGAGCAGGATGGGCAAGAGATGAATCCAAGTCAATCGCTTGACCAATTGGAATAGGATCATAATAAGCCTCTAATAACCAACCGGAAGTTGGGGTTGAGGAACTACTAGGTTTTCCAAAACGTCGAAAGCTTTATCCATAAGAGGACAAAGGTGAAAAAGATGTTCGCCCTCACATAACCTATAGGGAAATCTAATCTTCCCTTTCTTCTTACCACTACTAGCTGAAGGTGTAACATCGACATGATATTCAGAGGTTGATAAGGATGGTCAAATCATATCTCAATACCATACTTCTAAGATCCTGGGAATACCAAGACAATCTTGAAGGAAATGGTCACCCTTGCACAACTTACAAGGAAATTTGACCTTCCGTGGAGGATCAGAAGGTTTTTCTACCGAAGGTGCACTCAGAGCAATAGTCGCATGGTTGGCCTCTCACCTATCTAACTTCTTCTTCTTCGTCTTCCTCTTCTTCTTCTTAGCCTCCTGGTTACTGGATTTAGAACTTTCACCAAGCGAAGTAGAAGAGGAGGGTGAAGAAATAGGGGAAGAAGGCGAAGGGTCAACCCTCGAATCATCATGACATGATTCAAATGAAGGAGACAATAGAACAAGAGTCGAGATGCTCAGGACCACCGAGGTTGAAAACAACCAAACAGGTAGGCTAATGGTTAACCCAGGCAGGGACAACATTGCCATATAAGGAGCACCAACATTTCCAAAAGAAGGAAAAGGACCAGGGTTCCCATCCAGGGGGAGACCTTGACTGGTAGACTTGTATGTAGTTGTAGACAGATTCAACAAAATGTGCATACTAACACCATGTAAAAATAAAATTACATTTGAACAAACATCTCATCTATTCTTCCAAAACATTTGGGTTCATTTTGGTCTTCCTACTTCCATTGTAAGTGATCAAGATTCTCAATTTGTTGGGAATTTTTGCTCAAATTTGTGGGAAATGATGGACACAAAGTTGAAGAAGACTACAATCGTTCATCCACAAAAAGATGGAAAAATCGAGGTGGTAAGTAGAACAGTCATTCATCTTCTTAGAGGATATTGCAGCAGACATCCCAAGTTGTGGGATGAACATTTCATTACATACAACATGCATACAACAGGGAAAAGAATTCTTTTACACATCGCCATTTGAGGCATGTTTTGGGTACTTGCCAAGATCACCATTGGACTTCATCTTTGAGAAATATGTTGCCATCGATGGTCACAGCGACATCGATAAGGCAAGGAAGTTTATAGAGAAAAATCAGTTGATACATTACACAGTGTAGGAACAACTTGAAAGAAGTCAAAGCAGCTACAAGGCAAGGCATGACAAACACCGTATTGATCACAATTTTCAAGTTGGAGGTGAATTTTGGTTATATATTAGCAAAGAGAGACTTCAAGGGGAAGGTAAAAAGCTTAAGCCAATCCGTTATGGTCCTTTTAAAATTTTGGAAAAGATTGGTAACAATGCATTTAAGCTTGATTTGCCTCCTTATATGAAAATATACTCTGTTGTTAATTTTGAGAATTTGAGGTTGTTTGAGCCTCCTTTGATTGATGATCAAGGAGAGCATGTTTAGCTGCCATCAATAGATGATTTCTCACCATAATATCTTGATGAACTTTAGTAGGATCTCATACTTGATAGAAGAACCAGAACTTCGAAGAGAGGGAATGTCGAATACCTTAGAGTGGGACTCAAGGGATAAAAGCCTTCTAAAGCCAAATGGTTATAGATTGAGAAGGTGAGGGAGATGTACCCTCACCTACTGAGCAAATGATAGTATATTTTGGGGTCCAAAAGGCTTCTACTGGGGAGGAATGATTAGGCGCTCAGTATTTAGCTCAAAAATCAAAGTTCTCATAATGGCTTGAAACCTGAACGACCGCATCTGTCTCAGTAAAACGATCCTAACACAACTCGTTTCATTGAAAACCGAGTTCGTATGAGGAAGTTATTGAGTTATGTCTGCTTTGCCAAACATGAGAAATTAAAAAAAATGCACAATTACTGCACAATCAACAATCTATACTGCTGACGTGGCAGGTGAATGTGAAAGGTCAGCAATGGTCAACATCTAGCCAGAGCTTGCCATGTGTCAGATTTTTATTGGTTATTAGGTGGTGATGTGGTAAGTTTTTAGTGGTTGAAGGTGGTCCAATGAGGAGGGGACAAGTGGCAAGCTCGGAGGTCGCCATGTATCCCTCCCCAAAGGACCGGGCTTGGTGCGCAATGCAACAAAATTATATGGCAAGCTGGGAGGTCGAACCCAGGACTTGCGACATGCAAACCATATGCCATACCACTACACCACACCATTAGTTCTTACCCATAATGTTCTGTGCATACATTTATTGTTTAACAGTTCTGGAGTTAGGGGTTAGGAGGGCCAACCCTCCCATGTGAAAATGCCATAATGTGCTACGATTACGGTTATCCAAACTACCAACAAACAGTTAATGATAGCTGTTAGCTCCAAGCCTTACCATTTGACCGCTTCGTAAAAACTGCCAATACTACGGTTTATTATAACTGCGCGGAATTTTTGTTAATCTTGGATTAGCAATTAATTAATTCACAATTAAACCTTTAATTAACCCCATTTTAATTCGGTGACAAAATCGGCAGTAACACCAAATTCGGCCTTAACTCCAAAAATAGCAGGCTTAACTGGAGTTCCTCCAGTTTTGGAGGAGGTTTTCTAGGGAAAAATAGTTTGGGTCATAACTGGAGAAAATTTCGACCAAATTGAGCTCAAGAAAAGGTGTTCCTAGCTAATTTTGACATTCTAAACACATTGAAACATGATTAGAAGTAGTAGAGAATTGTAAACAATATTATTTCCATATTGAGCTAATACAGAGGCCGAAGCCATAGAAGCTGGACCAAGGAGATGTAGCCCAGGAGGGGTGAACTCCTTCATCAAAACATTATGTTAAGTGTTCAATTGATGGTTTGATGTACTTTTTATTGTTGTTGTTCATCACTTGTTTTTTATGTTATTTTTCTCATGAATGTCACATTAAACTTGATCAAATTTACCTGTTTACATTCACAAACAAACTAAGGAAACCTATGCAAAGGAAGAAATGGACAAGCATTTGTTTATAAATATGTAATTGAAATTAGCACAACAAAACTAACATTTAATAACATATCATCCTTCAAGCGCTTTGCGAATACGAGGCCACTCATAGTGGATCATCTACTCCTCTACATGTGGATTCTGGTACCAATAGTGTACCAGAATTGGGGGACTCTGGTCCCATTATCATGATCCCTCCCCCCGATGTCGAGATGACAGACTCCACTGTCCATATCATTTACCTATTGTCATCCTTGAGTTCCTCGCAGGAAAAACTTTATAAGGTTTTTGTGTGCACCTCTATCGAACTTCCTTCGTTGGAAACCCAGGTCTCAACATCGGTAGATTTTCCATCTACTAGCTCGTCGTCTACCATTCTATATGATGTGTATGTGAACATTCTTTCTCATGACGATGCACTAGGTATTGTCGCCACATCATGCAGTCAATCGTCCTCTCGCCCGCCCATATTCCATTATGATAAGGACATCATGGAATGTATGTCTACCCCTGATTACCCTTGCACTTAGGCAAGGGGACATCTCTTCTGGAGGATTTTGAAGGCCACTACCTTCCTGATCTTCCCAATGCACTCTACCTCAAGAAATTTCACTCATAGCATATCCTATTGATTTTGATGTCTTTATTTTTGTCATGAAGTTAGGTAGGTTGCATCATCTCATCTATTGTCTTTTGCACCTTTCAGATGGATCCATCATCCACATCGTATATCGGTTATGCCGACGGTGCAAGTCACTTCTCTAGTAATCTAGCCTCGGCAGCCTGGGCCATTTTCACCCCCTTGCATACGTTAGTCCATTCGAACGGCGTGTGCATTGATCTGCCACCAATATCCAAGCCAAATATGATGCAGTGATAGGTTTGTTAGTCGATGCCCTTGCTCATCGCATCCTTCATCTTCATGTTCGTTTAGATTCCTTGCTACTTGTCATGTAATTTGATGGTGTGTATCATGTGCATAACCAAGTCCTATTTAGAAAATATCTACGTGATAAGCTTTTGGTACGTGAATTTGAAACCATTACTTTCAATCATGTTCCTAGAGCCCAAAATAACTATGTAGATACCATTGCAAATAACGTTTTAGATTGTCATTTATCACATATATACCATAGAAGACAACCATAAACAAAACACATGGCGAACCATCATTTTCATATAAAAATACATAATAATATTATGTACCACATAAAACATATAAGTTTTTGGAGCTCATAACTTTAAATACATCTGACATGCCCATAACATGTTACAAAAATCAAAACAAAGGGGACCCACATGTCCCCATCCCTAGTCACTGTCTGGTGGATCCCACGCCAAAGGCTCTGCTCCACCTACCCGTAGATCACGTACTGCCTGACCAGCCATCGTCATGCACCGCATGATCCCTCGCAACTCTAAGGGAAGGTCTGTACACTCATCCATGTACCGATCGTCTAATTCATGCCACCCATGCTCAGAAACTATGGTCAGGAGCACATCACACCTATGATGTAGGTTAGCAAGTAGAGCACTGTCGTCTAGACCCTGGCATGATGATGATGTTCCCTGATCTACATCCCCTGGTGCCACGACTCGGCCTGCATATATTGTCGGTTTTACCGGTGTTATATCTACATACCACATATTTTACACTTAGTACCCTATTCATGTGATAAAAATATGAAATGCACCATAAAAATAGAAACTCAACACTTACCGTCTGGTCCCCATGCTCGTCTGAGTGGAAGTGGTAGGTCAAGATCACCCTGATAGTTCATCCTGCTATAAGGATAATCGTCAATGTAAAGAGACCTTTGATCCCAGTGTGCGAAAAATTCGGGTCGGAACACCCGCCCGACCCCCCTCCTCCCCCTCTCCGTAGTAGCTTCCCCCAGCGGCGCATCCTAGGCTCTCGTGGGCCCCCATCCCAGATCTGTACACAAGGGTAGATGGTTGGTATCTTCTCAAATAAGAAAGCACATAACATTGTACCAAATGCACAGTCGTGTTTCACCTGTCTCTTACGTAGAATCAATTATCATTTCACCGACGACAACATCATTTGGGCCCACCCATAGTAGGTCCCTACCAAGACACTCTCCACCAGCATGATCTGCCCACCAGTGATGTGGTGGAACACATGGCTGCCTAGGACCTGTAGCACTATTGCGGCAACAACCCTTATCTCTAGCCTATCTAGATCACTGATTGGGAAAGTCGTGCCCTTCACACGAACACCCTATGGATAATGGCTCTCCACAAACTCTGTAATGTTCCTCCCATGAGGAAACACTGGATGAATATCCCCCACCATCCCTAGGGGAGGGAGTCTGGTCAAAAAGTACACATCTTGTAACGTGAACCCAATCCTGTGCCTGCACCACAAAGACCTCCTGGTCTAGATCCAAATAGCTCACGATCCTCGATAACAAGGGCTCACCTGCCCTCATCAATGGGTTCTCTATTAACTTGAGAACCCCGTAGCAAGCTAATTCCCCAATGGCTCTCCACAAACTCTGTAATGTTCCTCCCATGAGGAAACAATGGATGAATATCCCCCACCATCCCTAGGGGAAGGAGTCTGGTCAAAAAGTACACATCTTGTAATGTGAACCCAATCATGTGCCTGCACCACAAAGATCTCCTGGTCTAGATCGAAATAGCTCACGATCCTGGATAACAAGGGCTCACCTGCCCTCATCAATGGGTTCTCTATTAACTTGAGAACCCCGTAGCAAGCTAATTCCCCTTGAACCCCTTGATCCCTCTGAATCTCGGATTGAAGGGTGTCCAAATCTCACTTGCACCAGTTGATTTTCAACTCTGCCATACCTGCAAAACACCACATGTCTTTTCAATTCATAGAAGAAAACATTGGCATGGACTGATCAACCTACAACCCCCACCAGGCTAATAGACCACTCTCCCTCTCAGCTCCAAATCATAGTTTTTTGCCCATAAAGTGCGAGCTCATAGGTTTTCACCTATTTCTTGTGAGCTAGATCATAGTTTTGGGCCCAAAAAGTGTGATCCGACCGAGAAGAAGAGCAAGGGTCTCCCAAGGAGCTACAGGGTACATAAATCAAGAAATAAACCACTGAAACTGAAGAGATAAGTAAGCCACCTACCTGAAAGTCATTGATCTTGATTCCAACGGTCGGTTTGTATGCTACGATCTCCACAATATTTAGGGCCTTTTCCTCGTCTCCAAATTCACCATAGCTCACTTAGAAAATGAACTCAAATTGGAGGGAAAACATCCTTTTAGAGAAAAACCTACAGTTTTTTTGTCGTCCATTGCAACGACACTGTATCTCAGTTTGATGAACCGACAACACCATTGGAAATCTCTCATTGAGTACTACAATGGGTCTTTCTTATTTTTTGATGATTTGACACTTCACTAGGAAGCCGTTTTTCCAAGGCAGGTCACTTCGTCGCCTCTCAAAATCGAATTTCTTCATAAGCGACACTTGTACTTTGGAGTCCACCTTCTCTTGGCACTTGTCATCTCACATGTCGATTTTCATCATGAGAAACCATCATTTTCTCATGTTTTCATGGCCCCCATCGGGCCTATTCTATGTCGTAGCGTCATCGATTCACCCTTGTTCAGAGCATCTGCGATGAGTCACCTTTGCATCCATGGAGTCTGTTCCATGTCCCATTATATCATGTCACAGTATTCCATCCATCTTTGCATACAATTCATCCTGTGTTACCCATTTTGGCCTTCAGACATATTGTCCACCATCCCCTCCGGAGTCGAGTCAGCCATTGCCAGGTCAACCATGCACTTTATGCTTTGACAAGGGAAGTCATCTATTTGTCCCTCAGTCCCATTTTTCCCATTGTCCCTAGTCTCAGTCCATCAGTCACATTACTATTTTCCCTCGTGCCTTAGTTGAGGATCCTCATTACCTCACCTATGGCAGGCCCTATTTTGTCGACATCACCAAATCTATTCCAGAGGAATGACCTAGAGGGAAATGTATATTGGTTCCAACTTCCACTCTTGTTCAGTGCCTCGGATCAAGCAAAGGGAATCATTATTTCCATTTGACTTGATTGTTTCATGTTCGTGATTCATACACTTCATGGTCCAATGATGCAACATATTGTACCAGTGATTCCCAGGTGTGTGTGAGATGTTTCAGACCTCATGAGGGGGTAGCCCTTCAGGTAGCCCCCAACATGCTTAGATGCCTTCCTATTATGCTACAACCTCAGATGCATTTCCGCAGATTTGATGGGTTTGGTTCTTGCCGCTTGCAACGTTCATAGCATGCATGTCTCCTTCAGATGATCCATTCAGTTTTGCAGATCCCTTTCCTGTTCAGCAGGGCTTCTTTGGTTGTTCTACCCTCCCTCCCACCCATTTTTTGAGGGAAGGGCCATTATATCTCATGTACTCAGATGTTATTGTATTCAGTCCTAGCTCATGTTTTTTCCAGGTACATTATGTATGTGGGACACATTGTATTATTTTCTGGCTCATTTATGCCAGCATGTCATGTACCATTCAGCATGTATTTTATTGCTCAGTTTCATGTTTCTGGGCGCATCATTATTTTTGTACTAAGTTATCTCAGCAGGTATAGGTATGCCTCCCCGCCTCACTGAGATCTGGTACCACAACATAAAATGAGACTTGCATTGGTCTCGCCCCCTTTGTCACTATCCTCTTTCGCTTTAGCTCCATTGGTCTCTCTCTCTCTCTCTCTCTCTCTCTCTCTCTCTCTCTCTCTCTGTGTGTGTGTGTGACTCCACTTCGTTGTCTAGTGATTGTGTCCTTACAACGTACTTCGGTCATAAGTTTTTCTCCTAACACTCGTACGTTGGGGGATAAATTGTTATCACAAAAGAATGATCATCTAGTCATAATGTACTAGATGGATTGAAGTACACCATGTAGGGCCAATTTTACCATAGTAAAATTGCTTTCACTGTGAGAAATTATTTAATAAACCACATTGGTTAAGTGATTTATAATCAAAACCCATGAAGAATAATTAAATAAATCACTATTTATTTAATTATCTTATAGGAATAATTAATTAAACCATTGTTTAATTAATATTTCTGGTCACATTTGCCCCAATTATGAGAAATAAATAGATAAATCATTAATTATCTTATTTTTCTCTAGGACTAATTAATTAATCACTACTTCGTTATTATTCCTTGTCAAGTTTGACTAAATCCCATAAGAATAATTAAATAAATCATTTTTTTTTATATTCCTTAACCATATTTCTTGATATGATAAATAAATCATTTATTTATTTATTATTTCTAAATAAAAGTTTAAATTTTTTTCCCTCTAACCAAATATAATAAAATATTCCAAATGGTTAATTCTAGAATGGGGTTAACAATATTTTACTATTTCTCATTATTCGAGGATAACCTAATATTTTGTTATAAATAGAAGGGTTTTCCATTCATTCTCGTTTGATTATTTTCATTGTTGCACTCACTGTTGTAGCTCTGATTTTTATCATTGTCGCACACCATCTTCTTCTTCATTTGAGTTCTCATTGAGCTCAAACATTTTGTTTGTTGGGTTTTGCACATTATAGAGGAGAATAACTCTACAAAAGCTGAAAACATTTGAAGATAGTTAAGAACCCATCCCATAGAGGGGGACTGGTAACATTATTTGTTCCCTGCATAGGTGTTATTTAATAAAATATATTCTTTATATATCTGGTTTCCATTGGATTATTGGAGTTTCTTGCACTTATTTTGCTATTCCATTTTTATGTTTAGCTAGTTCTGTTACATAGATCAGGGCTTTGGCAGGTTTTGTTTCTATCATTTGTTGCAGATCCACACTGTTTAACAACCATTTTTAATGTCAGGGTTGTTTGTCATCCACAACCTAAAGTGGTTTCTTTTCGTACACATTCAATAAGAATTCTACATAACACTTGCAAACCTAAATTAAGCTACAACATACCATGCATTACAAGTGGATGGGGTTTTTATAGTAGTTTCATTTGATCAATTATAAGAAGAGAAACACAAACAAGTTTGTTGACATGGTTTCAAGGCCACCCACATCAAAGACAACTTTGGGGAATCATATGCACATGGAGCCATACGCTCATGATGCATACAGAGAGACATATTTAGAGGATGAGGACTTCAAAGAGGTGTATCAGAAGTTGCAGAGCCAGATTCATGTGCACGATGGTGACAACATCGTGTACTACCATCTCCACGATGGGTTACTCTACAAGATAGAAAAGCTATTTGTTCTTAAAGGTGAGTGACTACAATTGATTAGAGAGGCTCACACCTCTAAAGTTGCAATGTACTTTGGTGTAGGGAAGATCATGGCTAACTTGGAGAGGTATGTATATTGGCCCAAGATGCAAGAGCGGATAGCTAGGTTCATAAGAGGATACATGCTTTATTATACCAGCAAGCCTAGCAACATGAAACGAGGTCTATATCATCCCTCACTTGTACCTACTTGTCACCGAGTAACCATTTCCATTGACTTTGTAGGAGGTTTACCGAAAACTAGGAAGGGGCATGACTACCTGTTCGTGGTAGTTGACAAGTTCAACAAGATGTGTGTTTTGATGCCTTGTAAAAAAACCATCAACGGGAAAGAAGCAACAAACTTGCTCTTTGGATAGGTCTAGGTGCACTTTGGGATACCAAGGAGCATCATTTCAGACAAGGATACAAGATTTCTCAGCATATTCTAGACTACAGTTTGGGAGAATATAGATACAAAGTTGAAGAGATCTACAACATTCTATCAATAGACAGATGGGCAGACAGAAGTAGTCAAAAATACTTTGGTGCAGCTTCTAAGAGGATACAATAAGAAGCATCTGAAGACCTGGGATGAAGATATAGTCTATATACAATATTCTTACAACAGAGCAATCCACACTTCTACAGGAAAGTCCCCATTTGAAACGTGTTTTGGATATTTTCCACCTTCACCTTTGGATATTGCATATGGGCAACAAGGAGGAGTGAGAGAAGATCTTATAGGAGATGCTTTGAGGATTGAAAAAATTATAGAGAAAATCCGGAAGATCCATAAATAAGTACAGGAAACACTGCAGAAGTCACAGGAGAAGTATAAGGCTAGGCATGATCAATAGAGAACAAAGAAATTGTTCAAGGTGGGAGACAGAGTATGGCTACAGTTGAACAAGGAGAGGTTGCAGGGGCTTGGTAAGAAAATCAAGGCTCTCAAATATGGTCCCTTTGTGATATTAGAAAAGGTGGGTGATAATGCATATCGACTCTGTTTCTCACCATATATGCGCATTTACTCAATTGTGAATGTGGAGAATTTGAAACTCTACAAGCCTTCCATGCTAGATTAAGAAGAGGAACATGTCCTACCTTGGGTAGAGGATTTGGAACCATATGCTCAAGCAAAGTTGACAGAAGATACAATTTTCTAGAAGAGTTCCAGAACTACAAGACAAGGGCAGCATGACCTTTGGCAGATTGGGTTGAAGGGACAACTTCTAGACAAAGCTAAATGGTACACCAGAGAGAAGGTGGAGGAAATATTTCCTCACCTCATTCAGTAAAAGCTTTTAGGGACAAAAATCCTCCCAAAATGGGGAGGTGTGATCCGGATTAGATCAATATTTTTTTTTTCATCCATCTCAATGCATTCGGAGTGGAAAAAGTGGAAGAATCAACTCATGGGATCGTTTTTACCAACGGGACCCAGTTTGGCAAAACAGGGTCTGAAACCTTTTAGGAGCGTTTTGAGACATCAAATGATGTTTTTTGGGGGTAAAACTTTGTCGCTCTAGTGAAACACCTTTTCATGTTGTTCTAGACACAAAGGTATTTCCAACGACGTAAGAAGTGCACCAATCAGAGTTTGTATGCAAAGTTATGTCACTCAGAAGTTGACTTTCTTGTTTTCACACCTATAGTTCGGGAGGATGCTACGTCATCCCCCATTATTCATGGAAAATGGGCTATCCATGTGTTTTTGATGTAAAAGACTCTAAAAGAGTCTATAATTTAGCTCTAGTTAAAAGTTGATGCAATCAAACTTATCCACTAGTTGCCTACCAAGTTGTGTTATAACCGGGCCACTAGGAGGAAGAGGCATTCCATTCTTTTGAGAGCATTTTGTTCCATAGTTGAGCAAAGATAGCTAGGAGAGATAGGAAGTAGAGCACACATAAATGATATGTCTACTGTAGCAGCCCACAGACCACATACATTACTTATTTGTACCTGCAGCCTTATTTTCCAGACAGAGAAAGAGAATGAAGTAGTTTCACCTTCCAGCTGGGTTTTCTCTCGAAAGGGTTTCCCAAAGCATATCTTGTGTCTTATATGTGTGTGTGTGTGTGAGCTTATTTTGTCATTCTCTACTTTTTTGCATAATTTCCATTCTCATGCATGCACTAATTACAGTTAAATTTACAGATCCGGAAGTTTAACAAAATTGTAATAATGTAAAAATTGTGCATCTTAATATTTTATTATCATATCTGTTGTGACAAACTGTCTAGTGGAATACCCATGGCAGTTTATGGATCAAAAAGAAAATTACAAAAATCTCATTGTGACTGCTTCTATAAAACGATCAGTTGTAGTCCCTAGACTACCAAGTATAGTCCTTCACATAAAAAAATAATTGTGGTCAACTTACTTCATTACCATTTATCTTTGTATTTTCAAGAGTTTACGTGGTATGCAATTTTGTTGGGGCAAAATGACCCGATCCACCACCTATATTTACCAACCCCTAAGTGAGGGACATTGCGGTGTAAGGTCTTGGCATTGAACTTATATTGATTTGTTAAAAAAGTTGATTCTGTCAAGCCAATATTAACAATATTTATTACTATCATTTGTAAAAATTTCCAAAATACATATATTATCACCTTTCATAACTCCATCCGTCTTTGCAATTATAATTAAACGGAACAGTAAAAGTTCTTGAATGTGTTCATATTTATTATTGTGTTTGTAATGCGGAGAAAGTTGATTGCCCTCTTTCCAATAGATTTATACATATGATAGATACCTAGTATTTAAAATATATGTCATTGTTGCCTTCCACATTCCCATTCCTCTTGTCAGCGTTACTTCCACTTCTCGGTGAAATTACCGGTAATACAGGTTGAGGAGATGCCAATGCCATTACGGTAAAATCAAGTTCAATACGAAATAAAGTTGTTGGTAATGAACGTTACGTAAGAAAGTTGTTGGTAATGACGTGGCCTCTCAACTAATGGAGTCAAATCGGAGCATTCCTTCGAGACGAAGGTTTATCCGATACGACCCATGAGCTAAGCTTGAAGATAAAGTAAGAAATCACAGTGTCTGGTGTGTACGCATGCCCTGTAGAGGCAGATGGAGCAGAGTAATCTCTAGACACAGTCCACAGCCTTGGAATGAATATACCCCAAAGAACAACATTTGCTGTGACTGGGAGACCGGGATTAGAGTGATAGCATAACAGAGAAATGGCGCAATTAGCAGCAGCAGCATCCACTGTGCGTAGATTGCGTTTGGGGTCTCAAGGACTTGAAGTATCGGCGCAGGGGTTGGGTTGCATGGGCATGTCTGCTTTCTATGGCCCTCCAAAGCCCGACGACGAAATGATATCTCTCATCCACCATGCTGTCTCCAGGGGCATCACTTTTCTGGACACTTCAGACATTTATGGCCCTTTTACCAACGAAATCCTCATTGGAAAGGTCGGACGGCTCCCCCTCCTATCTTTTCTGTTTTCCTTACAATTACCATTGAAAATGCTATAGAGCTTAGCCCTGTTCTTCTGGATCTTAACTTATTGTTGCAATTGCAGGCCATTAAAGGGATAAGGGACAAAGTCCAATTAGCTACAAAGTTTGGAATCAGCTATCCAGATGGAAAACGGGAGGTCCGAGGAGATCCTGCATATGTTCGCGCCTGCTGCGAGGCAAGCTTGAAGAGACTGGATGTGGAGTGCATTGATCTTTATTACCAACATCGTATTGACACCAGAGTCCCTATTGAAGTCACGGTATGTATGGATCCCCTGCAGTAACTCTCTAGCAAAATACAAAAGGAAAAAAATAAGAATAGTTTCCTTTGAGAATTTCCTTATCTCATTTCATCTCATTATATTCAGCATTCATTAGTTTCATTAATACCTTGAGAACCCACTGTATAATAACTGACACCGATTGCTCAAACACAGGAAAAAAAAAAACTGATTGCTTTTCTGATTGATTCTTCAACAGTAAATGCCACTATAGTAGGACTAGGAGTTCTGACTCAACTTGGCTTGCCGCTGAAATAAATTGAACTTACTTGCCAGAGAAAACTTAGCCAAACTAGGAAGTATAGGAGGGTAATAAATCGAGGACTCTAATTCTTCTATTTTTTGGTTAATTTTGAAACTGCCTAGAAATTTGCTTGCTGGTTTGAGTTTTGTAGTTTACACCAGCTAAATGTGTCAAGGTAAGGTTTTGTAGTTTACACAAGCTAAATGTGTAAAGGTTTTCTTTTATCATTTTTATATTTAAAAATACCGTTTAAATATCAAAAAAATTATAAAATGTATTTTTAAACCACAAAAAAATTACAAACTTAAAATTTAAATCCCTGAATAGAAAAAAAAGTTAAACTGCAATCTAAATATAAGTTTTGGTGAGACTGTAGAAAAACACCATAACACACATTTATTAATTTATTATTATCGGGCAAGTGGACTTTTTTTTAATTGGGCGTGTGGGAAAGCCTATGAAAGTGATGCTAGAGGAAAATCTGATTCAGAAGTTTAGTAGGCACATGATGCAAAAATGAGCATTCTTCACCCCTCTTTCACTTTGTGTTTTTGTTTCTCTGCAATGACAAAGCCTACAGAGCTTTTGCAGGTCCATAATGCAAACAAAAGCATTTTTCACCATTCCCTCTTTCACTCTGTTTTTGTTTTTCTGCAATGACAAAGCCTACAGAACTTTTGCAGGTCCATAATGCAAAAAAACATTTTTCACCATACCCTCTTTCACTCTGTGTTTTTGTTTCCTGCAATGACAAATCCTACAGTGTTTCTGTAGTAGGATTCAAAGTCTTCTGAAGGATTCTCGGAAAGTATGAGAGGGGAAAATGTTGTCAACTGGTTTTTTAATTGGAAATCAATTGTATGTATAGGCCAGATACGAAGTATGATGAGGAAACCTGAAACAGAGATCCTAAAGAGCCAAACCAGCGGACGTGAAGAAGTTACTCATGGAAACTTAAAGAAATAATTTTCTCAACCCTCGGCCTGTATAGACACCGGAAAAGAAATGTCATTAGAGTATTAAGAAATGTCTATAGACAACTTGGGAGTTGCCCTACCACGTATTAAGAAAGGTGGACATGACACATCCCATCCCCTTTAATGTATAACTAGTCACATCAGTACGGGCCACTCCCAATAGCACGCTCCTCCATGGCATTGTGCCATCGAACTAGCAGACGAGGATTAATGTTAATATGAAAGGACATTAATTCAAGAGGAGACTCCACTAGTGATAATCCACTAGCCTCGCACTTGGAGTTATTCCCATATTGGTTTATCACGTGAATTGATCATCATACACAATGGAAGAGGTATGGTCCTTGTACTAGGCTAATTCCATGTAAGGTGCAAAGTAATATTTGGTCCAAGCTTTGATATAAACAGGAATCAATGCCTTGCATGGCCTCTAGCTCTCCCATTCAGCAATCATTGCAGGAAGGTGGTACAAACTTATCTAAATTCCTCTCCATGTCCTTTGTGATGGACATTTATTGTTGTTTCCTTCTAGAGCAAGGCTTGTCTTCAGTTTTTTGGCAATCACTCCTTCATGCTCACCCCTTCCCTCCCTAGTCTAGGCTCTCCATACTTTTCATTTGTATTTATTTGGTGCTTGGGCTTCATCAATCCCTCCTCCCCTATGGTCCCTCTCTTGTTTTCAAGGAGTTGCACTCTACTTCGACTTTGCCTCAACTCGTACCACTTCCTATCTCACTAAACCTCTCTCCTACTACACCCTCTTTCTATGACCCCTGTGTCTCTATTCAAGACTTTCTATCTTGGGTCTATCCTAATGATTTACTCACCCCCCTCCCCACTATCCTAATTTCAACCACACCTCGGCCATTACCTTTTTCAATCCTGACACCTTCTTGAGACACTTGATGCCTCAATAGCACGTGAGAAGCCATGACGAGCAACATATTATAAATAAATGAGCAATACTCAAGCCCAACAGAGGGTGAAGTCCTTAGCCAAGCTATTTTTTGCACATACAGTGCAACTGATTTAAGAAGAAACTACTAATGCATATTGAGAGATTTCCAGGGAACAAGGTTGACTATCGAATGTGGAAATCGCCAGTGAAATAGTAAACTGGGTTTTGGATATTGGTCTCACAAGGGGTCGTTTCAAACAATATATTTATGCAATAGACATATATTGGCACATGAAAATGATGCTAGGACAAGTCTTATCAGATTGAAACAAGGAATGGAGTACAACTCAGAACACATGGATCGGATCGAAGACTGCGAAGAATTTAGACACATTTGGGCCTCTCTCCAAATCTAGGTTGCTAACCATGGAGCAGCAAAGAACCCACTGTTGTTTAGGAATTAGACTCTCCCAAAATTGGCTAATCATTTAAGCTTACACTTTCTCTATTTATTTTACTTATTAGTTTTCTAGTTATCAATTCATAGTAGTTCTAGCAGGCACAAGCCTCATAAAATAAGCTCTATAATTTTGAACTTTCAAACAAAGGCAATTTTTGGATGCTAAAAGAACTTTGGTTTTGTCATTGATCTAGTTTCCCTAGTGGTAGATGAGGGAAAACCAACATGTATATTTTTTTATAGAATCTAAGGAATGAAATCACTTATTCTTACAGAAGAAAGAAAGAAAAAGAAAAAAAGTAAAATGAGTTGCCACATGCATAGTTATAAAAGATAATTAAAAAGGGAAAGTTTCCAACTGCTTTTAAAATGCATGTTAAGAGTGTCCATTTATGAGAAAAGCTCATAAGCATTTATTTTTGCATGGAGAAATAAAGGCCAAAAGAAAACAAAAATATAAATCTCTCTTTATTTTAGAATAACTTTTATCTTTTACATGGAGAAATAAAAAATGGGGATAAGTTTTATAAATATCCAAGTTAAAGTGAATATTTAAAAAGAAAAGGTTAAAGTTTTAAATAAATAAGGGTGAGAGTATTTAATTTATTAAGATATGGTTTTAAGAAGGTAAAATATTATTAGTAAATATATTTTTCAAGGTTCAATTCAAGGGTTATTAAATATATTGTTCTTTTTCCAAGCTTCAATTAAAAGGTTATTAAATTAATCTCTTATTTCCAATCAAGAAAAAAAGAAAAAAAAAGAAACCTAATGTGAATATAAAAGATACTATATTGAGGAAATGGACTTTTCATACAAAGATCTCAAGCTATCTATAGAATGAATGGACTTAGCTCATAAAGCTTGGGTCCATGGCCATCATAACCAAATTGAGGAACTCATTACATTGCTTGAAACAAAAAAATGGCAAATGGAGGCATTGCAGAGGGCATATAAATAAGATGAAGATATTCCAATTTACTTTAGGGCTATTTGTTATCGTATATCTTCACGAGAAAATAAATTAAGAATTTCAAGAATTGAACAAGATTCTAATGGTCTCCATATTTTTAGCACCAACAATGGGGGTAGGATTGATCCTTTTTTCGGTGTGCCAATATTGTTCAGGCTTCGAACATCATATTGTCTCATCTCCTCAACTTTATCTAATTGATTATAGCTAGAAAAGATTGTTCACTCTACAAGGAGAAGTTTTTGAATGTCTAAGGAATAGGCATTTTTAAAGGGGGAACATGCAATATGCTTAAAGTATATTATCCATATCGAATAATGCATAAATTATTTGTACTACATAGCCATATAAATCATTATTATATATTTATTATATTGTAAATAATTATAGTCATACAATTTCCAAGTGGAAATGACTTATCAAACTTTACGTGTATTTGCACATGTTCGTTATACTAAATCAATCGTTGGTCCCATATTCATATAATAAATAGTTCTTATTTAATATGGATATTTGAGATTACTTTATGTACTTATGACGTTCTCATGAAGTGGACCACCAGGGTCACTTTAATTATCCAAAATTATGGTAAGTAGTGTTACTTTCTAAATCTGCAACAATAAAATATTTAAGTCTAAGCAAGAATGCAAACCTAGGGAAATTGTTTAGAAACCCTACTCAATGTCACTTTAATAGGATTTCCCTTAGCATGAGGGGGGTTTCTCTAAGTGAGATTGCTAAATTTCCCTTATAAGCTTCCTCGACTAACCAAATTTAATAATTAAAATAATTATATCGTACAATGGAAATTATTGTGGTGAATTCAAATATATTAGTGCCTATTAATCCTTGGGAAAATTGGAGTCAAAACATTGTGAGGTCTGAAAGACTTAATCATAGGTAATATTAAACCCAAGAAGATGTTTGAAACAACAAAATATTGGCATGGTTATATTGAATTTTCGATTACACCTAGTGTTGTATCTTCTTATGGTTAGAGGGATAGAAGAACAAGCTCAATGTTGACAGTATTAATTTTTATTTTGCTATGTTCCCTTTAGCTTTTGGCTGGGGTATTTTAAATGGCAGCATTGTATTAGCGAGATGGTATCATTTGAAAGGGTGAATCTAGTTCAAATTGTTTTGTAGATTAAAAAGCAATGAGATCAAATGAGTGTTTGTCACAGGCTTGAAATATTTCATCATCTACCCATCAGTCTAAGAGGTTTGATTAATATTGTGCAAAGGTAAATAAGCAAACAGAAGTAACTAATCTGGATTATCCTTTAGTTAAAGGAATATGCAACTTAAAGATATACCCCACATAGCCCTCAAAGAACCATAAATAATATCCATGAATGTTAGGATAGTTGGACACTTAGGAGTTAGTTAAGTTCAACTTGGTTTAATGTGACTATTAGGTAGCAGTGTGTTTCTTAATGTGTTTTTAGTATGCATTCGCTACATTGTAATCCAATGATCATGATATGTTCTCGACATAGAGTGATTCAACAACTCATATTCTCTTCAATACTAACGAATATTGATATGTGGTTTAACACTCGATTGGTTCATGATCTCTACTTAAAGATAATGGAGGGTCATGTCCGACGATTGATAGTGAGAACTCTCTTACGCAAAAAAAATAAAAAATTGCATTAACAAAATTTCCTCAAGTGACCACATTAACTGGGGCCATGGATTGTTTCGCTCTTAGAGGGTTTTAACCATGTAAAAATATTGGCATCATGATCTTTGATATGGTTTTGTGAGTGGTTACGGAAGGTATCTATCCTTTACAGCATACCTTTTTCTCCTAAACATGGTATCAAAACTCGTTTGAAGAGTTGCTCCCATTGTTGAGCAAGATTTTGACTCTGCGTTGCCACATATCTAAGATCTACTATTTTTGTACATTTATGGCTTGGATAGACTATTCCATTGTGTTCGAATCATTGCTTTCATTTTTCACATAGTTCATTTTCTGGCTTTCTATTTATATTCCCAATTTGTTATTCTTTTCACTTTGTCTATGTTTTTCGTCATGCGATCTATGTGATCTCAAAAAATAAGAAATAGAGTAGAAAATATTTTCATGACTGCTTACACTCATTTCCATGTGCTCTGTGTAACCTCGAAAAATCGGAAACAAAGAAACTTGCACTTTTCAAGTCAGCTAACTCAAATCTAACCCAATTGTTGTTGAGTTTTCAAGTTTTTTCTTCAAAATGTTATTTTTTTAATGAACACTTCTTTTGTAGTAAGCATACACTTCAAGGTGGAGCTCCAATAACAACATTCCCTACTATTGTTATATGTTTTGCACTAGTTCACTTCATTAAAAATTACATTATTTAGTAAGAGGCCTTGAGTTCAAATATCTTTTATTTAATTACTTTTTGAAAAAGTTTATGCAAAGTTTATGTTATTTCATAACTTTATTGTAAAGTGCATTTCACTTGTATTATAAAATTTAATCACTATAAAATAACTTTAATATGTTTTTTCATTTATTTGTTGCACACAACTCTCATTTATAAAATAACTTCATTGTAAAAGTGATTCTCAATTATTTTAAATGGGTCACCTCATAAAGTAACTAATTTTTAAAATTGAGCCTATAGGCAAAGCTAGTGAGGGAAAATAATTTTTTATATCTTTCATCCATGACCATGTGGAAGAACTTCTATCTACCACATGGTCTTTTGTTATCGTTATGCATTTTTTTTAAAGAGCATAACTTTAACATCCACCGTCTATTTTCAATGCCATTTTGTTTGTTTTAACAACTTATTTGTTATATATATATATATATATATATATATATTAATTAGTAATTAGTTAATGAAGAGCTATGTCCCTAAGAACATGACCGTTGGTGAAGAGGTATCTGCTTAGGTATATACGCAGACATTGCCCTCATTTGTAATCATCTCACCAATTCTATATACATTACTTGTCCTACAATGGATGTTCTTGTCTTTGAAGCATCTTGAAGATTATTGTTGTGTATATAAATTTTGTTCGTAACATTAGTATCAGAGTTGTTTGATCCTCTGGCCGTCCAAACGTTGCATATAGATAGTCTGGCCTTTGGCCATCAACCTTGCATCAACGGTGTTGTCATGCAATTGAAGCATTTTGCTATAAAATTATTAGGAGGTTCTCCATTTGGTTGTCAGGCCTTTGGCCATTAAATTTTTTTATAAAAAAAAAAATTAATTATATATATATATATATATATAAGAAGAGAAGGTAAAAAAAAGGAAAAACAATAATAATTATAAAATAAATTGATACTAAAAAGAAAACAAATTAAGAAAAAAAATTATATAAAAAATAAATATAGAAAAAAAATTAAAAATATATATATAATTTTTTGTTAAAAAAAAAAATCAAAAAACAAAAGTATATATAAAATAATTTTGAAGAGTCGACAGCCCCGCCACAGAGTCCAAGAGTCGCAACCCTAGCACAAGAGACGTCAAACTACTATGTAAAACTACTAGGTTGTTCCCTATTTTGCAAAGGCTGTCCTGATTGTTGTTACAACCTTTGCCATTGCCGCCAACCTTTCTCACCACCACAAAACCGCTCCATTCAACTCACGCATTCGCCTATAGGTGCACTCGTTGTCAGTCAACTCCTTCCACGCCACATTTGTACGGTGTAGAGATTCATTAAAATTCCATATTATATGGACTATTAAAAATTTATCTTCTTTATTAATTAAAAAGTCAACACACTACTAAATCAACCATTTTGTAGCTCCGTTTCGTAGAGATTATAGCCAGTGCTTTATAACAAATAATAATAAATATTATAATTCATACAATTAAATTAATTCAAGGGCAACGAAAGAGTAGTCAACCATTGAAGTCATTCCTAGTGGTGAACCTTTTCATAACAAAGACCAAGGAAAGATTAGAATCCATTTAATAATTAATTGTGGGGAATAGTTTTCAAAATCAATTGAAAAGTTGGTGAAATTTATAAATAGTTCAACTAAAAGAGGTGAAAGTTAAAGTATCATTACAAAAATTAAAATTAGGGAAAAGTAGGTGGAGGTTAAAATTACAAAAGAAAATTATAAAGTTTTAAAAAAAAGGGGTTCTATGTGAAATAAGGAAAAAGGATTATTACGAATAAGTTAGTTAAAAGTTCCAAAACTATTAAAAAGAAAATATATATTTATAAAAGTGAATATTTGAGGATTGAAAAAAGAAATTAATCAAAAGGAAAAAGATGTATATCGTTAAAAGCTTTGGTTTTTTTTCAAAATGTCTTTTTTGTTTAGAGGGATATTATAACTGTCAAGATTCATTTAGAAATCAAAACTTTATCTGCATAAAATGTTACAAAACTTTTACTTTAGTCAAATGTCTAAGTGATGCACAAAAACAATCATTAGCAAGAGATATAGAACAATTAATGGCAACTTTTGAGCGATGACATGCAGATCTTAATAAGGAAATGAAGAAAGTGGAATTTGAATTGCAAGTTAAAAGCCCATCATCACCCCTCCAAAAAGATGTAATCTAGTGTACTGAGAAATTGTAGCTGGAAGACCAAGAGAAAGATAAAATAGTCAAACTTTGACAAAACAAGAAAGCATTACAACAAGAATATAAAGATCTTGTTGATATGCATTACAAGGAAGTAATGGAAAATGACGAAGAAATTTCTCACCTCCAAGGCCACATTGAAAAATTACTTACACAAGTCAAGAAGAGTAAGGTCACAAAGAAGGAACTCAAGAAGTACTTATCAGAACAAGAAGAGGAAAATTTACATTTAAAGAACATCAATAAAAAATTATTAGAACAAATCAAAAGTTTAAAAGATATGGAGAAGGATACTAAGGATAAAGTCAACAATTCAGAAAACGAAGAACTTTCATGTCTAAGGAATCATAATCAAAACCTTCTTACGCAAATAACGAAGCTTTAAAAGTTATAAGGAGTCATTAAAAACCAAGATAGAACAAATTACTCAAGAAAAAGTATCGAAGTCTCGAGTGGTAACAATCCAACTTGAAGATAAAGGAACGAATACTGATCCAGTCCATATCACAACTCTAGAAGAGGATAAACCAGTGGACGTGAAGATGTACTCAGAATTTGTAGTTCAAGCAATGGAAATTTCAAGTGAAGATTTTTCAATTAATCAAGCGACCTTTGTACCGAAAAGAAATAAAATACCGTCAAACAGATTAAGGGGAGATCAAATCACAAGAACTCCTTATCGCCATCCAAATTATAAAAGTAGATATATCAACCAGAAACAAGTAACTTATGTTCCCAAGAATATCAATGTCGCCATAATTCAGTCTTGTGGTAAAAATTCATCTCAAGTTTCTAGTAATCGAAAGATTTCTCAGAAGATTGATTTAGGATGGTTAGATCCATTCTTAGGATGGTTAGATCCATTTTATTTATCACTTAAAAATTCCTATCGTGTATCAACAAACATGACAATTCGAAGAATGTTGAAAAATACAAAAGAGAAAGAAACATATGACACACCTTGTCAACAATAAGCTTTGAGGACAACTTTTTGAAGAGAAAGGCAATGCTATGAATAATATATATATAAAATAATACAAACAATGTAAATAATAATAATAATAATAATAAATAATGATTAATTAACTAGTAATTAGTTAGTGAAGAGGTATGTCGCTAAGGACATGACCGTTGGTGAAGAGGCATCTTCCTAGGTATATAAACTGGCATTGCCCTCATTTGTAATTATCTCATCAATTCTATATGCATTATTTAATATGCATTACTTGTCCTACAATGGATGTTCTTGTGTTCGAAGCATTCTAAAGATTATTGTTGTGTATACGAACTTTGTTCGTAACACTATTTTTCCAAGAACTTTACATCCAAATAATTAGTTTCAGTTTTTAAAACTATATTATGTACATATTTTAATACTCCAAGTGAATTTTTTCTTACCAATACCAACTACTTCTTATGGAAACACCACATGGAGAATGTACTAAGAAGTAAAGGATTTTAACAGATTACCTTAGAAAAGAAAAAGGCCCCAGTGATATTGATAATAGATCCAAATGGGATAATAGGGATGACGAAGCATACAAACTAATCAGAATGTTCATTTGTCTTGATTTACAATTCACATTCAAAGAATCAATTATGGATGAAGTCTATAAAAAGTTGAAAAGGACATTTGGTCAACCAAATATGCAAGGCTCCAATGGCCCATCAAAAAGATAAAACAAAGCATCCAAAGAAGCAACATCCTCGCAACAACAAAGAAAAAAGGGTTGCAAACCCTCTAAGACAACTTCTACTCCCAATGGTGACAAAGGATGGAATTTAAGGTGTAAGAAGACTAACACACATTGCAATTATTGTGGGAAAGATGATAATCTAGAGTCTAAATGTTTTAAAAATATGGACTTAAAAGAAACTACAAAGAACCATAACATCAATCTCAATTCTTCTTCTGACACTTATTCTCATGGACATGCTAATGCAGGAGCATTCAACCCAAGATAAAATCATTGTAATTAAGTAGACATAGGGGGTCATGTATTTTTAGAAAGTTGGATTCCTAAGTGATAAATTAATATAATATTAGACTTTTAAGTGAATTAATTAGGTGTGTGAGATATCTTGTAAATACTCTCGAATAAGAGGGACATGAGTGGGCAGTAATGACAAAAGAGTTCAAAGTCAATTACAACTCTTAAACAGTTGCATGATTCGAGGAACTAGAGGGAGAGCTTTTAGGAATTTAATGAATTAGAAGTGGACATAGAGGATAGAGTACATCTAAGATTCGGTTCAATAGAAGGGACGATGAACGCATATATGTAATATGACCGTGGAGCACCTGATTGCAATTAGTGAAAAAGGCGAACCTAGAAAGATGTGTAGAGGTCATACCAAGGCAGAAAGGTATGTTTGCGGGCATTTCCCTTTGTAAAAGGGTTTTAAGGAAAATAGCGCCGATAAAGAAGATTATGCATTAAATATATATTAACCAAAGGTTAAGAGGGAAGGTTATATATATGCGGGCTTAAGGGGTTATATAAAGGTTCTGAAGGGTTTTTAAAGTCCCGATAAGTGAGAATTAATGGGAGGCTTTAACGAAGGTTTAAATAAAGGTTGTGAAGAGGTAGAAACTCCCGATAGGTGGTTTAGGCGGGTGATTGAGTTCCAATAAAAAGGAACCGGTGGAAAAAGAGCCTTAACCGGTAGAGGTTGAAAATTTGACTCTTTGAGAGTTAAATACTTGGGACAGATGTGTTTATGCATTTTTATGCATACTGTGGGTATGTGCGGGGGTAACCCTGCATCATAGTGGTATCAGAGCAGAATTGAAGTTGAAACAATTGGTTAAAACAGAGCAAAGAAATTCTATGAGAAAGAATTGAGAACAAAATATGTGTTAAGGTGTTTATGCAGGCAAGAGGAAGGATCAGATTCTAATCTGACAGAAGAAGGCACATAGAGGTGATGTGTAGCAAAACTTGCAGATGCAAGAGACAAAAGACAATCCATCCAAAGCACAAGTGGAATGATGAAACAAGATCATGTTGGGATCTTGAAGGAGAGGTAATATGTTATGTTTTGTTTTAAATTGGGAATGTGTGTTTCTATACTAATGCACATAGGTGACAACAAGAGAAGTTGTGAGAGGAGAACCATATGTGTTCTTGAAGACAGAGTAAGGAAAACACTCTGAAGGAGAAGTGGCAGTGAACCTGAAGAATCCAACAAGAGATTGGATAGAGAGGATAGCTGAAGTGTTCTCAAGAGAGAGTGAGAGATTGCAGAAGCCTAGAAGGAGCAAAGGTGTTGCTTGGAAGGAGGTTCCAGATAGAGGACCCGTGCTTACCAAAAGACTGAGTGAGGAGAGCTTAGTGAGGTAAGATTGTAGTGAGGAGGACTAGCTGTTGCAGAGGCTTGTTGCAAATAAGTGAGGAGCTCATGAAGAAAGAGGAGAAGAAGAAGACTACTGATAGTCATAGCAGAGGTTCAGAGAGAAGCCACAACAAAGGGTATGAGAAGAAGAATGCCAAAGCAGATGGCAAGAGGATGAGTCAAGAGGAAATTGACAAGGAGATTGCAGAGTTAAAAGAATAACTCGATGCATTAATGAGAATACTTGACGAAAGCCAGAGACTAGGTTGGGTCTTGAGGAAGAAGCCAGTAAAATGGCATGAGATACAGAGAAGGCTACAACAAAAGCAAGTAAAGTGGCTGATGGGAAAACTCAAAGAAGTTGAGTTGGAAATGGAAGAGTACATTTGTGAACCAGAACAGGGACAAATTCTGGGAGAAAGTGAAGATGAAGACTTGAAGATTGAAACTTCAAGTGAGACCAAAAGGTCTGATGATTTTAGATCTGGCAATTTGTGTATGTTTTCAAGTGAAACATGTGAAGGACAATTTGCTGATATTGTCATAAAGGAGAAGGAAGACAAGCAAATCTAAGTTCTGTTCTGGAAGAAGATGAGATAGATAGGTCTCATATACAGTTGGGGAAAGATATCAAGCAACCAAGTGAAGGGCTTGAGGAGATTGAAGATGAGACCATCGAAGAATTTTTAAGTCATATGAAGAACTTGGAACAACAAGGAGATATGATGGCTGAGGCATCCGTGAGACCACAAAGTCTTATATTTTAAAAACTGATAGTTTGTGTATGATGGCAGATATTGCTGGAGAAAAACAACCTTTTGAAGATATATTTAGAAGAGATGAAGATCTAGAAATAAAAGGTGACAAAGAAAACTTTTCAGAAGAGGAGGAATTTGACTGCATATAGAAGAAAAAGTCTATGGATGAGTCTAAAGAAGCTGTCATAGAGATGAAGAATCAGGATCTTATTCTGATGAAGAATGAAGGAATACTGTCTCAGAAAGGTAATCAAATAAGTTTGATTAATGTTATTGATGAAAACCAAATGCAATAGAATGTTAATGCAGATGGTGAGACAAGGATAACTCTGGGAGAAGAGTTACAGAGGGACAACAAGACAAAATGCACTGAAGAAAAAGAGACTATGTTAGATGAAAACATAGTAAAGGATCATCAATTCACCATGATGATAGACATAGTGGAAATATCCATGGAAGCTGTTGAGACAGTCAGAAGAAGAGAAGGACATCTACTGAAAGATGTTAAGGAAGAAGAAGACTATGCAAAAGACTTAGCAAAGGGAAAAAGGACATCTGATGATTTATTAGTAACAAAGGAAGGTATGGAGAATTATGTGAAATTTCCAAAATCTACTCCAATTGAAATTATTGAGTTATATAGAAAATTAGATTTTCAAAGAAGGGAGTTAGAAAAACAGAGAATAGATGCTCAAGAGAGATTGCTGAAAAAGGAAAACAAAAACATTGTCATGAATGACAATCATAAGAAAAAGGAGATGGATAAGAAAGTTCAATAGATTGACACTACAAAGGAAGGAGTTCACTACAGTGAACAAGAGTAGGAAGACACCATTAGGACAGATGATGTGGAAGAGAGACTAATGGACAGTCTCATGAATTCTTTTGAGAGTTCAAATCAGCATGCTGATGTGCTGACAGAGGAGAAAGAAACAGAGCAACAAACTGAGTTGTTGCCAAAGGAAAACAAGGCACAGAAGCCTTATGTTTTTTATTTTAACAATTGTGTTGTGAACGCAGGTTTAGTTGCAAATGCTAGAGGAAATTTGGCACAGATGAGCAGCCAATTAAAGATGAGAAGAAAATTCTGTGAATGAATTCAATCCATGGAACAAAGATGTTAAATTGCTGGAGAGAGTGCTGGATAGTCATGATTCAGTCATGAAAGAGGGTAAGGATGATAGGAGGTAGCAAACAAAGTCAAAATCAGCATAAGAGTCAATATAGAAGTCAGCATAACAAGAATAACAGAACAAGAAGAAGAACATCAGATTGAAGAAATAGTGGACAACAGCGACAACCTGAAGCAAAGAGAAAGAGGTAGAAGTAAGAAGTAGAATATGGACCAGTCCAAAGATGTACTTGAGACAGAGATTGAAGAAATGTGGCAACTGATGATGAAGCAGTCCAAATGGATGAAAATGGTAGCAGCAGGAAGTATGATCAATCAGAGTTTGAATCTGATTGACAAAAAGAAGAAAAGGGAGCAAAAGACAGCAAAAGTGCAGCAGCAGCAAAGGAACAAGACAGTTAGACAGTTACAAAACAAAGTATGGGATCCAGGAAGACAAAGATCAGAAGACACATGATTAGGAGATCATGAATATTTTCTACTTTGGGAGTCTGATGTAGGAGCATTCAACCCAAGAGAAAATCATTGTAATTAAGTAGACATAGGGGGTTATGTATTTTTAGGAAGTTGGATTCCTAAGCGATAAATTAATGTAATATTAGGATTTTAAGTAATTAATTAGATGTGTGAGATATCTTGTAAGTACTCTCGAATAAGAGGGACATGAGTGGTCAGTAATGACAAAAGTGTTCAAAGTCAATTACAACTCTTAAATAGTTGCAATGATTCGAGGAACTAGAGGGAGAGCTTTTAGGAATTTAATGAATTAGAAGTGGACATAGAGGATAGAGTACATCTAGGAGTCGGTTCAATAGATCTAGGAGTCAAACCAAGATGAGTTCAACAAAACTCACTGGCATATATGTAAGCCCACGGGCAGTGTCAAAGAAGGAGGCACGATATTGAAGAACAGGCCCATGAGAGACAGAGAGTCTCGACATGTATCAATTGTTCATATTTATATATACAGTGAGTTATTTCAAGACTGTGTATATGTGTGGAATAAGTATGAAATGATTGTTTTATGTGTGAATTCGTAGGCTCTGTAACAGTGGTTGCAGGCAGAATTCTGAAGAACGCATAGAGGAGCAGAATGATTCAGAGGAATCATAAATGGGTCATTGAATCCAATTGAGGAAGCAGAGTGAAGCTCTGGAGAGTTAGCGAAGTGAGGATTCGCTTAGGAGTTAAGCTCAGAGAAGTTGAGTAGTGGAAGCAGAAGAATGAACCCTTTGAAGAAACCTAAAGAAGAACCCAAACCATGGAGAAATGCTGAAGAAAACAACGTAAATTCTAAGTAAAAGGAACGAGCGGAGGAGCGAAGAGTGATGCACAGGAACCATTAGATCTAGGAGATCAACGGCTGGGATCGAATCGGAACTAGAAAATCGCATCGCAATCACCCAAAGGGAGGAATGGACTTTGGCCCAAAGAAAGTGCGATATGCGATTTGGTAGCGGACCCAAACCATTATCAAACGCAACCGATAATCTTATCGGATCCGAAATACATATCGGATCGGAGGTTTAAGGCGGAAGAGTCAAGTGCAAGGATCAAGCGATACGCCGATAGCGATAAAGCACCAATCGGCGATCGGCGATCGGAGGTGTCGGTAATCGGAGGTCGGGCGATCGGAGCAACGCTGTAGAATGGTCGGAAGGCACAGACCCGATGGATCTATAGTGGCAAGTGTATAACATTTGAGATCCGATAGATGTGTTCGGAGCGGGTTTCTTGTGTATTTCTATATTGCGTTAAAGTTATATATTAATGTTTCGATAGTCACATATCGGAGGAGAAGGGGCGATGAAGGCATATATGTAATATGACCGTGGAGCACCCAATTGCGATCAGCGATAAAGGTGAACCTCGAAAGACGTGCAGAGGCCGTACCAAGGCGGAAAGGTATGTTTGCGGGCATTTCCCTTTGTAAAAGGGTTTTAAGGAAAATAGCGTCGATAAAGAAGATTATGCGTTAAATATATATTAACCAAAGGTTAAGAGAGAAGGTTATATATATGCGGGCTTAAGGGGTTATATAAAGGTTTCCCGATAAGTGAGAATTAATGGGGGGCTTTAACGAAGGTTTAAATAAAGGTTGTGAAGAGGTAGAAACTCCCGATAGGAGGTTTAGGCGGGGTGATTGAGTTCCAATAAAAAGGAACTAGTGGAAAAAGGGCCTTAACCGGTAGAGGTTGAAAATTTGACTCCTTTGAGAGTTAAATACCTAGGACAAATGTGTTTATGCATTTTTACGCATACTGTGGGTATGTGCGGGGGTAACCCTGCATCACATGCACTTTTTGCTTCTACTTTTTCCTTCATTGCAACTTCTGCTTCTTCTTGTCATGAATGGCTTATTGATTCTAGAGCATCTTATCATATGGTTAAGGATAAAGCCATTTTTTCTACACTTAATGATTATAACACCAAACAAACATTTGTTGGGAATGATATATTTCTTAGTGTTGTAGGATCGAAACATTTCAAGTAGATAATGGCCACTTCAATGATGTATTATATATTTCAAGTATTTCCTGCAACCTTTTATCAATTTATCAAATCACTCATTCAAGTAATGGTAAAACGTTAGAGTTTTCATCTCACCTAGTTGTAATTAACGATTTGAAAGATCATAAGCATGTCCTTGCTACTGGAATAGTTAATGATATTACCAAGTTGTACAAGTTTGACAACTTTGGATCATTACCTTTTTCTCTTAGTTTCTATTGCTCACAGCAATGACTTGAGAAAATTTTGGCATAAGCGATTTGATCATTTATACTATTGTTCATTATAGTGATTGTAATCAAAATATGGTGATTGGTCTTCCTCTCATTTGTCGCAGAGAAGATGTTTGTGTTGGATGTGTTTTTGTGAAACATAATTGGGACAGTTTTGACAAACATGTCTCTTCGCACACTTCAGCCCCTTTTGTAATTTGTTCAGAGGGATTTGTGTGGTCCACTTTCTTCTCCTTCCTTCTCTAGATTCAAACATTTCTTAGATTTCATTGATGACTTCTCCAAATGAAATTGGGTTTACTTATTGATACTTAATATTGAAGTTTTTGACTTGTTTTTCCTACATGTTCGTTATAGAAAAACAATATGGACATAAACTACAAAGATTAAGAATAGATAATAGAGTTGAATATGTCAACAACAAATTCACAACTTACTACACTACACGAGACATTCAAATGTAACATATTGTTCCATATATATCACACCAAAATGGTGTTGCTAAGAAAGCATGTGAGGAAACTATGGAGGAAGGGACCCATGATAAGATTTTAATCCCTGAGAATCATAAAATAAAATAATATTAAATCTAGCCCTAATGGGTAACCCAGTTGGTTGAAGCCCCCTCTTCCAAGTCATTGGTTCTCTGTCATGAGGAGTGAGCTCAATTCTCCTTGGTTCCATCAAGGTTAGGCTCCCTATGGTAGATTTGACTGGGTAGGAGTTTGACCCATCTAGAGATGTTACGAAAAAAATGGCATTGTTGAAAAAAGAATGATATGTTAAAAGAAGTGGCTAACTGTATGATTCAATCTAAGGGAGTAAGTCTCATTATTTGGTGGAAGAAATCAACTGTGCAAATTACATAGCAAATCCCACTCCCGCAAAGGATCTTAAAAAAATATCACAAATAAAGTATGGAGTAACATTAATTAAAATTTTAGTCACTTCTATATCTCTGGTAGTGTAGCATGGACTCACATTCCTAATGAGAAAAGAAAAGCTTTATATTCTAAAAGTGAGAAGTGAATTTTTGTTGGATATTTTGAAGATATAAAAAGTTATAGACTTCTTCAACCTCAATCTAATGAAATAATCTTTAGAATATATGTTAGATTTGATGAAAATATCTTGACTTGTGAGCCTAATTCAACAGTTGTGACCTCATAAAGTTGCAAACTATCTGAAGTGTTTGTGCCACCTTCTATTCTTATTCTGATTTCTTCTTCAAATGATGATAATGAGGATGAAAATCTACCTCTTCCTACTCACCTTCATCAAGATGAGTCCATCAAACATGAACATGCACTAGAACCACAACTTCCCCAAAGGGATTATTCAACATGAGAAGTAGCTAGTGACCTTGTTGGTGATCTTATAGATTGACATCATACTTGTTCATAGTTCTAGTAAACCTCCTCTCTTTTGGCTCAAGTTTTAGAGACTCATGATCTAGAAATATTTGCAGAGGCTTAAGGCCATCCAAATTGGGAAATAATAATGCATGAAAAATATCATTCTTTGATGATGAATGATAATAGGGAGCTTATACCTCTTGCAAAAGGAAGAAAACTTTTCAAATACAAAAGGGTGTATAAAACTAAGTATGCATCAAATGGAAGTGTTGAAAGACATAAGGCTTGGTTAGTTGCTAAAGGATTCTCTCAAGTTGAAGGAATTGACTATAATGAAACCTTTGCCCCAGTTACCATAGTGAATTCCATCTACCTAGTTTAAACACTTGATGTCTCACATAGATGGGAAGTCCATCAAATGGATGTGATCCAGATTTATGCAGGAATGAAATGAAATACAGATTCAAAAAGAAACACAGAGCTACAGCGAAAACTGAACTTCGTTTCATTAATAATAAATACTGAAAATTGTTTACATGTAGAATGGAAATAAACTAGCTCGGGTGATGGTAACTTATCTTTGAGAAGAGAAGTGGTGATTGATTACATGCCTTCTAAATTGTGTTACAATGAGGCTTGAAAGCCTTTTTATTATTGAGAAATAACGGAAAACCCTAAACATCCAAAAACCTAACCCTAGGAGATGAAGCACTTAAAGTTTGTGGGCCCCGTTGGGGTTAGTTGGTACATCAAATTCCTAGGGTTGTAACTTTGGCATACGATCTATGTTTGACGTGTACGATACCTCGTTAAAAATATCTATCTGAGGACTACAAATTTTTACTGCAAACGTATTTTAGAAGTCATGGATTTGCCCCTTTTTCAAAAAAATGTTGTTTAGGGCCTCAAAATGGCTCTGGAAGTTTAGGACTTGAAAAAATGCCAAAAATAGTAAATTATGCTATAATTAAGGAAAACAAAAGAAACAATGTTCAGGGTCTAAGAGGAATAGGCGGATGGCCACAAATATCCACCTGGATCAGTCCTCCCCCCTTAGGAAGCAATGGTCCCCATTGTGTTGGGTGTGGAGCTTGGTTATCTTCTTTATTTAGAGGTATCGCCGCATTGGACCCCAATATGTAATGGGGCGGTAACGCCGCCAGGGGGTGACGACAATTTTTATGAGCCCCCCCAGCGGGGATTCTGAGGCAGCGCCCCCAAAGCTAAAAATAGATGTAAAATTGCCTTGTAAAATATTGTAATTTCATAGTCAATTTGAGTCATTCATTAGGCGGATGATCTGACTATAGAAGTTATGTTTAATTTAGGGTTTTTTTCCCTAGAAGGAAACCCCTCACTATATATGAGGGAATTGTATTGCAGCTATACACGTGTATTCTGAGCGAGAAAGAGAGAGGAGATTGTGTGAGAGCGAAGAGGAAATTATAGTGGATTTGTTGTAGGTTGTATCTCTTCATTTTGTTGGATAATACAAAGGAAGGACTGACTATTTCTCCATGGATGTAGCCCAAATTGGGTGAACCACACATATCTGTGACTCTCTTTTTTTATGCTTTTTCTGTGTTTATGTTTCTGCTATATTTTATGTGTTCCATTTCTCTTTAATATAAATTTTCTAGCACATTGCATTGAGGGCCTCCATGAGATGGGGAAACTTCTGCTAAACTTGTTCCCTGGTGAGCCACTTGCCCTGGTGTAGGAATTGGCCAACTTTGAAAACTCGATATAGTTGGAGCCTCTATTTGCAAATTTTCTTGATCTATGTGTCCATGATCTAATTAGTTGTGGCTGTTCAAAGCAGTATGGATTGAGTTGTGCTGGTGTAAACTACTCAGAAATGTCTGATGTGTCCAACAATGGTGGAAAGTATGGTCAAAGGCGGTCCACATTGAATACGGGTGCAAGCCAAGGAATGTGGGGATGTTGAGCTCAAAAGCATTGTCTCCCACAGCCTTAGTGATGGTGTAAGGCCTGTATCAGAGTGGTTGAAGCTTCCAGTGGGCTCCAACAAGGCATCATTTTTGCAGATGTAACCAAACTTTGTTACCCACCTAAAATATATGTGGCACCTGATGCTAATCATGCCATTGTTTGTACTTGGAATTAGCTTTCTCCAAGATGTCATGAACCTACTAGTGGATGTGTTGAATGTGCTTAATAAACCTAGTGGCTTTAGCAGCTTCATACTGAACATGGGAAGATTCTTCCTATGTAGTTGCAAAGGGCAGTGCAACATCAAGGCGACATAATGGTTGAAATCTGAGACCCACTTCAAATGGGCTATGGCTAGTCGAGCTATGGAGAGCTCTGTTATAGTTGTGTTGCACAGAAGGAAGACTCTCATCCCATGTTTGTCGATGCTTGGAGTTGTACATGTGTAGTATGTGCATGATTATCATGTTGACGACCTCTATCTAACCATTAGTCTAGAGGTGGAATGTAGTCGACTTAGTGAGCTTGGTGTCTAACAATGACCAAAGGCTTGACCAAAATGTGCTTAGGTACATATTATCCCAATCTAATACTATGGTCTGCAGGACCTCAAAATGTACCCACACTCATTCAATGAAGAGTTTTTCAGTGGCGTCCACTATGATACTCTTCTTGGAGGCAACCAATATGGCCATCTTAGAAAATCTATCGAAGACCATAAATACACAGTCGTTGCCATGCTTGGTAGAAGGAAGGTCAGATATATAGTCCATGGAGATGGATTCCCAGGGCCGACTAGGAGTAGGTAGAGGAGTATAGAAAACTTTCTTCTTAATGGTTGGCTTGGTGATGGCATATGTAGTGCAGGATTTGATGTATTTTACAACATCTTGTCAGAGATTTGGCCAATAAAAATACTTTTGTAGTATGGCCATAGTTCTCTCCATACCAAAGTGTCCTGCGACCCGACTATAGTGCACCTCCCAAATAAGCTTGGCACGCTTGCTTAAAGGAACACAAAAGTGGCCTAGGTAGGATAATAATGCATCCTGGAGGTGGAAGTCTGGAAGTTGTTCTCCATCCTCTAGCATTTGGTATGTGGTGGCAAACTTTGGATCATGTTTGTCTAGTTGTGGTTATTCAGAGGTCTCGTGGCCACAAGAGTTGAGAACAGTGGTTAGTGCTGCAATCGGGGGACAACTAAGAAATGAAATTGTTGCAGATATGTGGACCACTTTTGATGGTGATCGTTTTGGAACTTCCCTTGTGTCTGTATAAACTGAAGCAGTCAATGATATGTGTGAATGAACATCTCCCTCCCTAGAATGTAATGTTTTCTTTATCGACAAGCCTGCATGATGGAATACATCTCTTTATTGTAGGTGTGGTATTTCTGAATTGTATCGGAAAGTGTCTCACTGTGATAGGCCACAGGATGCCCTTGTTGGGTGAGAACTACACCAATAGCATAGTCAGAGATGTATGTCTCAATTTCAAATGGTTGTTGTCGGTCTGGCAATGTGAGTACTAGTGCAAAGCAAAGGTGGTGCTTCAACTCAATGAACGCCTTCTAATAGGACTAGGACCAAAAAAGCTTTACTTTCACTCCACCCTTGGTAACTTGACTCAAAGGCCAAGTGATATGATAGAATCCCATCATGAAACTCCGATAAACATTGGTAAGGCCCAAAAAGCTATGAAACGTTGTTAGAGTGGTCAGGGTTGGCCAATCCTGAATGAATTGGATCTTAGCCAGATCCACATGCACGCCTTTCTCATCAATTATGTAATTCAAATATTGGACCTGTCACATGCCAAAGATGCATTTCTCCAAGTTGGCACATAGTTTGTGCTTTCGTAGGGTTTGAAGGACTTGCCAAATGTGTTGCAAGTGCTCTTCCTAACTCTTGTTGAAGATGAGGATGTCATCCAGATATACAACCACGAACGAGTTGGTGAAGGGACACAAGATGTCATTCATCAGCCTCATAAAAGTTGCAGGGCCATTTGTCAACCCAAAAGGCATGACAAACCAATAAAAAAGGCCCTCCTTGAATTTGAAGGCAATCTTCCACACATCTATGGGTTCTATTGGAACTTGGTGATAACCAAACTTCAAAATGATCTTTTTGAAGTACTTGGCCCCCTGGAGTTGTCAAGAAGGTCATCAAACTATGGGATTGGATACCTGTTCCTGACAGTGATTTTATTTAGTGCCTGATAGTCAATGCAGAGTCTCCAAGTCTCATCCTTCTTCTACACAAGTACAATCAAGCTCCCACAAGGTGAGGAACTTGGACGGATGTGCCTATTTTGCAGCGACTCTTGGATTTTCCACTTGATATCTTCATTTTTCAGAATAGAGGGGCAATATATCGACTCATTGGGTAGAGGTGCTCCGAGGGTCAAATCAATCAAATGCTTGACATGACAGTGCAAAGGTACCCTTGTGGGTGAGGAGAAGATGTCCCTATATTCTTCCATGACTTGGGCCATCTACTTTTGCTGCGTGGAGGAACCCTTCTCAGGGGCCATGGATGTGGACACAATCTTCCCCTTATTTTGAGAGTGAATCAGAAAGAAAACAAATTTCTCAGTTTGGGAGATGATCTTGTTGTATTGCTTAGCAAAGATCAAAGAAATGGTGGTATGCGGAGGTACCTCTGGTACCTTGTATAGCTTATTTCCCAAAGTTATAATAATAGTGCGAGGCCTGGACTCTTATACATCATGACACTCCCACAAGTATAGTTGGCATAATCATACATCACAAACTTCAAGAGGAGCAACATCACACAATACCTCATCCATGAAGAGCTTGATGTTCTAGGACAGGTGACACTGCTTGTTGATGCAGAGATCTTTCCCTTGGTGGAGCCATCTAATGGTTTATGACTGTGGATGTGGTTTTGTCTTTAGGCTCAACCGCTTCATGACCTCAACTGATATGAGGTTATTTTGGCTTCTACTATCGAAAATGAACTGC
This sequence comes from Pinus tabuliformis, assembly GCA_031772625.1. NCBI lineage: Eukaryota > Viridiplantae > Streptophyta > Pinopsida > Pinales > Pinaceae > Pinus > Pinus tabuliformis. Next base: position 197,938,495 of record CM062810.1, on the reverse strand, counting down.
AGTGGAGAACCTTTCACCAACATATGTGAGTGGAAGAGACGCTCCCCCTCCTCTAGATCTTTGTGCTCAATCTTCTGGATCTTGGTGGTGGCAATGGTGGTGTTAGGCTCTGCATCGATAATCTGCCTCTCCTTGTTGAGTTCTGACTTAGAGTTGGAACATGCATCTGACTCTGAAGCTTTTAGCTCGGCCACCAGTGACTACTTGGCAACACTCATTTGTGTTATGAGTGGGGCTCTTATGGAACTCACACCACTTTCCTGTGTCCTTCTTTGTCTTCGCGGTGTTGTTCTTTGCTTGCAGCTTCAATGGGTTGTCTTAGGTCGCCCCACCTTGGCCCTGTCCTTTGTTCTGCAGTTTGGGGTGTCTTTTCCTTGCTTTGGATACGCAGATCCAAAGTCTCGCTTCTTTTGTTTAAATTTGTGCTTGATCTTGATGGCATATCAGTATGCAGCGCCAAGCGAGGAGATGTCCAGGAACTCCATCTCGTCCTAGATGTATTTGTGTAGACAACTGTAGTATTCGAGTACTAGATGTCGCTTGAAATCCTTGATACCCAACTACGTGTGAAGGGTATGAAAAATATTTGTAACTTTGACATGTCGTGGTCCCTTCGCTGCTACAGTGTGATTCATTTTTTGTACTTATCTTCATGGCTCCCGACAGGGTAATATTGTTCCTTGACAGTGTCTCGGAAAGAATTCCAAGTAGGTGTGGCTAAAAATAGTGAGGGTTTTGTCTCATCCCTCTACTCACAGTAGGTTTTTGACCAGTCCTTGACATGGGGGGACGACCTTGAGGAGTGCAAAAGTAAGTTTTTCCCTATTGGAAAAATTATGGACCGAAAAATATTTGTCCAATAGATTCAACCATTTATCTACAGCAAGTGCATTTATCTAGCCTTCAAATATAGGAATGTCAAAGTTAACTTGTACCTTGAAGGGGGTGGCACCTCTTAGGTGGTTGTCAGATGAAGATGTTTCTCCCACTAATACCCGCAAAAGAATTTGTAAAAAATTATCCATCATCTCATTCATTTGTCGCTCGAAGGCTTCTTCGGTCATGGGAGGTCGTCAGGGAGGCCAGTCTTGCAAAGGTTCAACTAGTTCAAGTCCTAACTCCTTATACCCCGACCACATTGGTGACATACATAGAAAAAGAGAAGATCGCTCTAATACCACTGATCGCTCTGATACCACTGATCGATATTTATGCAGGAACAAAATGAAATACAAATTCAAACAGAAACACAAAGTTATAGCGAAAACTAAACTTCAATTCATTAATAATAAATATTGAAAAGTGTTTACATGCAGAATGGAAATAAACTAGCTCGGAACGATGGTAGCTTATCTCTGAGAAAATGTGGCGGCTACTTGCCTTCTGAACTATGCTACAATGAGGCTCAAAGGACTTTTTATTATTGAGAAACAAGGGAAAACCCTAAACATCCAAAAACCTAACTCTAGTAGATGAAGCGTCAAAAGTTTGTGGGTCCCATTGGGGTTAGTTGGTACATCAACTTCCCAGGGTCGTAACTTTGGCATACGATCTCCATTTGACGTGTATGATACCTCATTAGAAATATTTGTCCAAGGAAACCCAATGTCTATACCAAGAAAGTAGGAAGCCATGTCATAATCATTATTCTTTATGTTGATGACCTTATTTGTACTAGTAGTGACCCAAAGCTTTTAACCCATGTGACATCAACTCTTAAGGAAAAGTTTGAAATGAAAGATTTAGGGTATTTGTATTATTTTCTTGGCCTCCAAGTATTGCAAACCAATGAAGGATCTTTTCTTTCCCAGTCTGCATGGGCATTTGACCACCTTCATCTTTTTCAAATGGGAGATTGTAAACTAGCCCCTTCTCCCTTTTAGTTTCTAGTCGAAATTGTTGCAACCTATACTACACCCGAAGCTGATGCCACTCTCTTATGTTTGAATCTTATTGGTCTTGATATTTCCTTTATTGTTGGTCTTGTTTCCTATTATATGCAAACACCCCATGAAAGTCACTGGAAAGTAGCAAAAAAGATGCTTTGGTATATCTGGGGTGTAGTTTTGTTTGGGATACATTAGAGTTTAGGAGGGACTCCTTTGTTGGTTGGTTTCATTGATTCGGATTGGGATAGTGGTCCTGATGAACAAAATTCTATTGCAATTTATGTTGTCAGTCTAGGTTCTGAACTTGTCACTTGGACTCGTAAAAAGAAACAAACTATTAATCTTTCTTCAACAAAAGCAAAGTACCAAGCAATAGTTAATGCAATCCAAAAGTCTTGTGACTTTCACAGATCCTTGCAAAGTTTGGATTCCAGTAGTAGCATCCAACCAACCTCTGGTGTGACAATCAAAGTGCCATTAAGCTCGCTCAAGATCCAATTCAATGTAAGCATAGCAAACACATTGAGCTACAAATGTACTTCATCAAAATGCTTATCCATGATTGAGTTATTGAAGTGCTCTTTTTCCCAATAGATGATCAAGTTGTAGACATTTTCACAAAGTGTCTTATAGAAGTGAAAATTTCTAAACTTCAATCTATGTTAGGATTTCAGAAAGTTGTCTTTAACTAGAGATGGACTCTAATTCATGCTCCCTTTCCCTGTGTCATCTTTATAAATCCTTCAATCCTATGGACCTTATGAATAATTTAATGGACAATAATAATAAGGAAATCGCAATGTCACTGATCAGTCACCTCCACATGTCAATCTAAGTATCATTCTTGCTAAAAATAAACTTGTTAAAAACAAAAAAATACTAGAAATAAAAAATGATCCCAAATGAGAAAATATATTTAATAGATGAAAAAAATAATCATACATAAACCGTATGAATAAAACTTTAAATCCACATTTATGCCAGCAAAAAAGTTTATTCTTTCTTAACATTTGTTTTGTCTTAACATTTGATACATCCTAAATTAAAATAAATGTGAACTGATTTTCATTAACTCTATAGTTATTAAATTAAATTAATCTTATATATTATTAAAAAAATACATATTAAAACCGAACCGTACATTCATTTTTGTTAATATTATTATTTTTAATAAATATTATATTAACATACTTATGATGCAACATTACAATCAATCATTTGTAAAAATCTCCCTCTCCTCTTGCCATAACAACAAATGATTAGAAAGGTGTTGGCAACGATACTTCGCTTTCACTTCCGAAAACTACACAATTGAAAACATGAACCATGATCAGATCTATATGTTTATTCTTTTTGACCGTAGCAAGTTGGTCACTCATAATCACTTGTATATGAATTCTTCATTAATGTATTTTTTTCTTGGTTGTACTCTTTCAATTTCCAATTTTTTTATGCCAATTTATATGCTTAACTATCTTTGTTGCCATGCTCTGTCTGGGTATCAACTTTCAAATACAGATTGGAGAACTGAAGAAATTGGTGGAAGAAGGGAAAATAAAATACATTGGACTTTCTGAGGCTTCTGCATCAACAATTCGAAGAGCTCATGCTGTTCATCCTATAACAGCAGTTCAGATAGAGTGGTCTTTGTGGACTAGGGATGTAGAGGAAGAAATTATTCCAACTTGCAGGTATCAGAGGCTTCGGAGTTAGGATATTCCATGTGGCCATTGGCATTGTATTACAAATTACAAACTGATAATTGATATTCATTTTTATTACAGGGAGCTTGGCATTGGAATTGTGCCATATTGCCCTCTAGGCCAGGGTTTCTTTTGTGCTGGAGCAAAGTTAGTTGAGAATTTAGCAGATAATGATTTCAGAAAGGTAACCTTTTTTTACTTGTACATTTTATTATAAATAGTTGTAATTTTTTGATAGATATTTAACAGGGATTTCCTATGTTTTGAAGATGAATTACATTGGATGGTTTGAAATTTTATCATTAACATTATGAATTCTAAAATAAAAAAATTTCAATTCTAAAATTCTTGATTTTATTTATGGACAAACTTCCTAAATTTCTACTTTGTTTTCTGCTCTTTCTTATGTTATTTGAAATAGTTTTTAAAATGTTGTCATTGACCTATTATTTGAAAAGTTGAAAAATACGTTATCCTTCGTTTAGCCTTTCTATTTCTTCATACTTGTTTCTTCTTTCTGGATGACTAGGTGATGCATCAAATTGGCCATATATCTTTGATTTTGTTAACACATTTTCTGTTTTGTTGCAGGACCTGCCCAGGTTAAGAGCAGAAAATCTTGAAAAGAACAAGGTTCTGTTTGAAAGGATATGTGAAATAGCTAGCAGGAAAGGGTGCTCCCCCTCCCAATTGGCACTTGCTTGGGTTCAACATCAGGGAAATGATGTGGTGCCAATACCTGGAACAACCAAAGTGAAAAACCTGGAAGAGAACATAGGTGCTCTTTTTGTTGAGCTTACAGCGGTGGAGATGAAGGAATTAGAAGATTTGGTGTCGTCAGTTGGTGTCTTTGGAGATCGATTTTTTGACATGGATTTTACATGGCTCAACTCAGAAACGCCCCCTTTGTCATCATGGGAAGCATCAGTGTAATGCTTTTTAACATATGAAAATGAAATCTGTCAAATGTAGGTGTTTTTACTACTAAAAAATAAATAGATATGGAGATGCTATTTATGTCTTTTTAGAAAAGTATTGACATAATATCTACCTCTTTGTATTTTAAAGAAAAACTTATTACATGGCCAGTTATATTTCCTTCTGGAGATGATCTTTATATTTTAAAGAAATATTCTTAGATGGTTGGGATACTACATTTACTAGTTTTATTATTCTTCAAAATATATTTTTTCAATTTTGGTTTTAAGTTGATTAATGAAATTATATTATAAAATTTGTATATAATATGGTAATATGTAGAAATTTATTATATATATATATATATATATATATATATATTCAAGTTAGGTTCAGGAGATATTATTTAATTATAAATTATCTTGTTACTTCTGAGATAATTGCAAAGAAATGTAGCAATAATAAAACTCTTTTTTATTGTTTTGTTGACTTTAGAAAATATTTTGAAACCATTTTTAGAACAAAGAAGAGGCTAGAAGAGATGATGGGTCCTCTCAAGTTGAGGGTTGTTGTGACAAGGTTGTATGAAACTGTTAATGCCAAGCTTAGGACCATTGAGCGTTGGTCAGAAATTAAATGCAATATTAGAGTCAAGCAAAGGTGTCCTTAATCACCTACCATTTTTTGCTTATACCTTGATAAGTTAGAAGATTGTTTGGAAGATGTAGGTTGTGTTGGCCCCACGCTCACTATTATGGTCATAACTCTTCTCTTTTATGTTGACATTATTGTTTTTTGGGCAAGGAACCATTATGATCTATAAGAATGCAAAAACACTCGTGGATCAAACTACAAGATCTAAAAACCTTCTGCAAAAGAGATCAAAAAAATTGAAGAATATAGAAAATACTTCATTGCTTGAGGAAAAACATTGTACATCAACCTAATTTATAGTATAAATGGAAGTTTCTAACGAGAGCTAGATGAAAAGACTTACAATGTAGCAAATAAGGATGGTATGTAAGCTTAATATTTCCAAGTTTTTTTTTTTGGCTCCATAAGTAAAACGTAGGGAGAAAATAAAGAAAAAAACAAAGAATGGGTCTTGGCAATGAGGCTTGCTTAGATACGCATGTACAAACTCTCATAAGTGGAGAAAAGGAGAAAAACCCATAGGGAAAAACTCCCCGCCCCTTCGGCCTGTAAATATCCCTTAGCCACAAGATGTGCCTTATCTTTTTCAATATAGCCATCTGCATCATATTTGGTTATATAGAACCACTTACAAACATAACAAATTTCATCCCTTTGGAAGAGGAACAAGGTTCCAAGTATGATTCTTCATTAAAGAAGAATACTCATCTATCATTGTAGCTCCCCACTCAGTTATTGCAACAACATTAGAAAGTTGTTGTGAATCTTTAGAAATAAAATTACCCAAAAGGGGGATTCCTTTTAACTATTGTTGATTTGATGCTAGATAATTAAAATTAGTTGCTTCATAGTCATATCTATCATCCTATGTTCTCCTGCAAAAGCTCCTCCTTTAGGATTCAACTAGAACATGTTGCTCCTTATTTGACTACTCAAGTTTTAATGGTGTTGTTGGTAGATTTTCTTCTCGTTGAGGACATTCAATATAACTTTCTTCTTCTACCAGAGCTACAAAAGAATCAAAATGCTTGGAACCATTATCAACAATTAAAGAAGAGGATTATATATTTTTGTTCTCATCAAAATGAAAATCTCTTTGGAACAAAACATCCTTAGAAGTAGGATCAAAGAATTGATAAGCCTTCATGTCCTCACAATAACCAACAGATATTAAATTGTTGGCTCTTCTTTTCCATGGCTTTGTGCTTTTCATATGGAATTAATGCCCAAGTAAGATTGCCAAATACCCTAAAACAAGAGACATTGTGCTTCTCATGTGTCCAAGCTTCCACTAGAGTCATATGTTGAATTTCTTTATGAGGCATCATATTTTGAATATAATTGGCACAATTAACTGATTCGGCCTAGAAGGCAGGTGCCAAGTTCTTAGACTAAATCATACAATTTGCCATCTCTTTGAGTGTGCAATTCTTCCTTTCAATGACACCATTTTGTTGAGGAGTGTAGGGAACAAAGTGATAATGAAGAATGATATGTTCTCTATAGAAATCTTGAAATGCCTTATTGATATATTCTTCCCATTATCAATGCATAACTTCTTAATGGAGCATGATGATTGTTTCTCAACAAAATCTTTAAAGGTATTTAACGTTACAAAGACTTCACTCTTGTACTTGAGGAAGTACATCCAAGAGTGCCATGACAAATCATTAATAAATTTCAGTGTATACTTGGTCCCTAAAAATGGAGGAGTTGAAAAAGTCATTAAATCAATATGCACCAACTCAATGTTGATTTTCCAAGTGCAATAGATACAAGCACAATATTTCTGAAATACTTGTTAATTACTTCTAATTATATATATCTTCTTTTAACAATTCTAGTTAATCATTAAGTAATTACACCTAGATATTCAACCATAAACCATAAAGATAGTAGAGATCGCAATGCACAAAGAGAACAAAAGATTTACCCGGCAACCTTTTTCTTAGAGAAATTCTTAGTTCAACAAGAGATGCATATAATGTTGCTAGTCAAATATGACATCAAATTGATCAAGTTATGGTTGAACTTGGTCCACAATCCTCAAGTAAAGTCAAGTAAAAACTTCAGCCTTCTTAGATCTACCTAGAATTTCAGCCTACCCAGAATATGCTACCCAGGATTTTTCCCCTGCAACTCAACCCTACAATTTTGGCCTTGCAACTCAACCCTGCAACATTGACACTACAATTCATCCTTGCAACTTTGATCTGCCAAAAACCATTGCCCGAAATTCACACGTGCGAGGTCTAGAGAGAGAAATGCGAGCTAGGGGGAGAGAGAGAGAGATCTCCTTCCTACTTGTCCTTCTTTTCCTTTGCTTGGATGCCCATAAGATGTCTTTCTTGTGTGAGGTCAAATGGTGCCTCTCAGGAGGAGGTTGAATGCCTTTATATAGTGTTCTACATTCGCGAATGGGCGTGTCTCTTCATTATGGCTGACTTGACTATTTTCAAGCCAAAATTCAAATTTTGAAATTTTCTCTTTTAAATCCGACATGGACCTGCCTTACAATAATTCTTTCAAGGGATAAATAATCAAAATTACATGAAGAACATGTCTTACAAATTCTTTATACATTACAATGGTTAAAATATAAATTATGAAGACTAATCATAGCTACAAAATTCAACACTCAAGAGGTGATGTTTCCCTTGAAGCTTTCTCTTTAGGAAAGGGATCTTGGTGTTGTTTTTCAATAGTGTACCCTACACACTCCCCATCAGTACGAGAAAATTTTGAAAGACTCGAAACCAAAATTTGAGTAAACATCCATTGCAAATATCTATAATTTAGATGGCCAAATATTCATGCCAAAGCCTACTCAAAGAATCAGCATGAGTTATAAAAGAAGAAGTTGAGGAAGGCTAAAAGCTAACAAAATTTTATAATATAGAGGCATGATCAAACTATCCAATGGCAGCAAAAACGAATCAATCAAGTATTTCTTTAATAATTACCTGATTTGGAGAAAAATCCATTGTTTTCCCATCACCAGAATGATAGATTTGATAGGCGGATAATAAATTTGTATAGATCCCAGGAACTAGGAACATATTGTGAAATGTTGTTGTGGGACGTAGAAAGAAGCAAATCTTAACAAGAATTCATGTGATGTGATCGCCCTAAATCAAGTATCCAATGATGTGTAGATCTACCTAGATCTCGGGCTAATAATGGATGTCCTTTGCCTATTGGGATATTATGCTTCTTCATGGTATCATCTAAGACTTGCAACTTTTCCCAACTTTTTTCTTCAATATTCACAAATTTTCCATAAAAGGTACATGTTTCATCTGTATTTGTCTTCTTTTTTTTGTTTCTTCTTTGTCTTGGAGGAGGATCCATCGTTCTTGGAAGCTGAGGTGCAGACTTAGTATTATGTTGAGGCTTGGAAGGAGATTTGTTGGGCCCTACTTTTGTACATATTTTTCATAGTTTATTTCACTGTTTTTATTGTCATTTATCCTACTCTACCCTTTTTGTACCCTCAAACCACTTTGTTGAAAATAACAACAAGAAATGCTAAAAATAGCACTGCTATTAAATAGCATTTCG